>CM059436.1:41330125-42530125 GCA_030390025.1 Squalus acanthias
CACCTTCTCAAGGGCAATTAGGGATGGGCAATAAATGCTGGCCTTGCCAGCGACGCTCACATCCCAAGAACGAATTTTTAAAAAAAATACATTTTAATATACTATTTCATACATTCCACATTTAGTTTAATTTCCATTCTTTTTATTTAGAACCCTTTACAAATGTATAAATTCTTCCAATAAACAATTTCATGTAATCTTTCATTTACATTCAATTTACCATTTAATAATATTTTGTTTTTAAACCAACATTTGCCTTATTCCCAACACCACCGAAAATGCACCATCACCATAATACATTCTCCATTACTACACATAATTCTCCTTGCTTCATAAAAAACATTATACTTTAGCAGCAGAATAATAATGTTTTGCATGGTGTAACGTTCCTGCCCCTATAAAATGATACATCCTTTGACTTAACTTGGATATAAAGAAAGAAATTGCATTTATGTAGCACACTTCATAACCTCCCAAAGTGCTTCACAATCAATAAAATACTTTTGAAGTGTAGTCACTGTTATAATGTAGGGAAATGTGGCAACCAATCTGCACACAGCAAGAGTCAACAATCAGCAATGAGATAAATGACCAGATAATCTGTTTTCGTGATGTTGGTAGAAGAATAAATATTGACTAGGATACTGGGAGAAATCCCCATCTCTTTTACATCTGCTTGAGAGGGCAGACAGGAGCTTAGTTTAAGTTCTCATCCGAAAGAAGGAACCTCCAACAGTGCAGCACTCACTCAGTACTGCACTGATGCGTCAGCCTAGACTATATCCTCAGGTCTCTGGAGTGGGGCTTGAACCCACAACCATCCGACTCAGGAGGCGAAAGTGCTACAACTAAGCCACTGCTGCATTGAATGCCCATCACTAGTTGCGCTGAGAAAGTGTTGAATGGCCTGCTCCTTGAACCACTGCAGTTCTTGTACTAATGTTAATCCCACAGCGGTATTAGGTAGGTGATGCCAGGATATTGGCCCAATGACAATGAAGTAATGGTGATACATGTCCATGTCAGGATAAACATTCCCTCTAAGCTGCGCGGTTGCGCAGCCGTCTGCCAGTCCCACACAGCCCAGGATCGGCTTTTCCAATGTGAAATTTCATTCATGGGCAAAACTTTGAATGGGCCGCGCAATCCGTTAAAGGGTCCGCGCACTCAAAAAGAAATATGGGGGAACATTGGTCAGGATGGTATGTGTGAGGGGATAGTGGTCTCACAACATTGTTGCTCTTGTCGTTCTCAGCGGTACAGATTGTCGGAGTGGTGCTGTTAAAATAACCTTGGTGAGTTGTATAATGCCCAATTCCTAAGCTTTGTATACTCCTAATTTGTAAACTACCATAGTTAGTTTGCAATATTTCCAGAATAGAATAGACCGAAGATGTATTGGGAATAGTAAATAAATTGGAGTATGAAATTTACTATTGGTCATTGCTCGACCTGGATCACATTAACCTCCACAAGGATGGAACTAGTAAAAAGCAAATTTCTTGCTCATAAAGGGCATGGTCTGCTAACAGACAACATTGCACAATTAGCAAAATAGCATTATAAAAGCCCAAACTGTAACAATGCACTTGGCACTCAGCAAAGCATGCAACATGATCATGAAGCATACTATTAAAGGCACCTTCATTAAATGATGGGCTAATCTTACTGTACGTGGCGTGTAAGTTAATGAGAAACAGTCTCTACATGTGATGGGCTGCAGCAGAGATTTGGATTGCTGCAGTGGAGAAAAAGAAATCCTCAACGTATCCCAAAGCACTTTACAACCAATAGATTACTTTTGAATGCAGTCATTGTTATTATGTAGGCAAATGTAACAGCCAATTTTGCACACAGAAGTGTCTCACAAACAGCAAATGAATGAATAACAACGTAATCAGTTTTTATTGATGTTGGTTGAGGGAAGAATGTTGGTCAGTACGTCTTTGAGAAATACTTTTAGATTCACCTGAGTAGGCAAACGTGGTATTGATTTAACATCCCACATGAAAGACAGCAATAATGACAATGCAGCATGTTCTCAGTACTGTGTTGAAGCCTAGATTAGGTGCTCAAGCCCATTGTGGGGCTTCAACTTACAACCTTTTGGCCTAGTCAAGCAAGCCAACATCCAAGAAACAAGCAGACACCTAGGAACAACTAAATCATGTCTAAGTAAGTGAAAAATAATCACCTTTTGTTTCTGTTTCAGCAGTGCAGCTTCCAGGGATTCTAGCTGAAACTGTCGCTGCTGACGTTCCTTTTTGAGTTTATCCAGCTGAGTCTCAATCTCCTGTATCTTCTGGAGAGCCTTTGTGGGCAGCCCCTCCTTCCACTCTTCCACAACCCAGCTCATTTTGCTTAATTTTGTAAAAATTTTAGATCATGACCTATGAAAAAGGGAAAATTCTGGATTATACTACAACAATTTGCATGGAATCAAAGTGACATATATACTTTAAAAGGCACACCCTTTACTGTCTGTTGTCAAAACAAAAAAAGTGTTCTTCAATTTTAAAATGAGCGAAACTTGAGCAGCATATGGTTCCCTTCACATACCAGCAGGGATGATGGAACAGAAAATAATGATAGTTTCTTTAAATAAAAGCACTGGATCAATTCCCACTAGGAAAAGGGACACCAGACCATTAGTTCCAGAGTCACAGTAATGAAACTGATGGGAGGTTTAGAGGGGATGGGCAGATGGACCAGTGGTAGTCTTCTACTCAAAAAATTATTTTACTATACAATGTTACAAATATCACTTATCTATTGCTAGGCTACACCAATCAAATTACATAACACACTTCTGCAATATAGTGCCCATTCCTAAACATTGGTTGGGGCAATCATTGTTGGGTGAATCTCCTGAGCATAACTCTGGAGCATTTGAAAAGGCTGCTGCTCCCTGTCTGGTGGAATTAGAGCAACCTTTCTTCACCAATCAGGAATCAACTTTAACCAGTCCTCCAGGTCTGATGAGGTTTCAAGAATTGCTGTCTTTTCCACACACGGAGACCTGACACATTAGCGGAGATTGTTAGAGAGCAACAGAGAAGTTGGAAACCTTTCCAATAGCAAAATACTGTGGATGCTGGAAATCTGAAACAACAACAGGAAATGCTGGAAACACTCAGCAGGTCAGGCAGCATCGTGGAGAGAGAAACAGAGTTAACATTTCAGGTTGATGACCCTTCGTCAGAACTGGAAAAAGTTGGAGAAGTGACAGATATTTAAGCAAGTGTGGGGCAGGGAAAGGTGGATGGGGAGGAAAGAACAAAGGGAAGGTCTGTGATAGGCTGGAAGGCAGGAGAGATTAAAAGACAAAAGGGATGATGGTGCAAGGCAAAAGGAGATGGTAATGGGACAAGTTAAGAAACAAAAGATGACTCCAGATGACACAATAGCAAAATACTGCAGATGCTGGAAATCTGAAATAACAACAGAAAATGCTGGAAACACTCAGCAGGCCAGGCAGCATCTGTGGAGAGAGAAACAGAGTTAACGTTTCAGGTCTGGGACCCTTCATTAGAACTGGAAAAAGCTGGAGATGTAACAGATTTTAAGCAGGTGCAGAGGCTGGGAGAGGGAGGAAGGAACATTCTGTGCTAAGGTAGGAGGCAGGAAAGATAAAGGCCCAGAAATTGATCTCGCTCTGTTCCCGCGGGGGTAAGGCTCCCCCGCGATCTCTCACTCCGCGTTGGCTTTTTCAGATCCAGCTCGCACGAACTTGATGTTCCAGACATCAGCTGGGCAGTGCTTGCGTATCCCACCGGCGTAGTGAATTCGTGCGAGCTGTGGGATCACGTGACTCAGTTAGAGCCAATGGCAGCACACCATCTTCCATTCATAAGTTTCACATACGTGCTGTGAAATCTATGAATCTTACACCCCCCCAAAATAACAGCTAAACCTCAATTAAATTTTAAAAAAACCATCACATTAATAAAATAAGTATAGTTAAATAAATTAACCATTTTAAATAAAAAATTAAATTTTTGAAAAAATTTAAAATCTTTTAAAAAGTTATAAAAATAAACTTACCTGTCTTTAAAGTCTCTAAAAAAGATATACCTGTTAAAAAAAATTCAAAAAAATACTTAATTCACTACTTACCTTGTTAAAAGTGGGTCTTACTCCTCCTTTTTCCATTTCTAAAATCTTCCGTCCTTACCTGCGCGTCCAAAGCACGAAGTGCACAGCGTGCGCGCAGCCTGTAGCGCGCACGCGATGCACCGAGGAACCGCCCCCTTTTCAAAAGACCAAGTGCCGGTTTTCAGCGCATGCGCAGGGCATGCAGAAAACCGGCAATTGGAGAGAGAATACGCGAGAGTACGCAGTGCGTACTCTCGCGCAGCGGGATGAATTTTTGGCCCAAAATGTTGCAAATGGGGATGGCAAAAATCATACAGCCTGAAGAATGGGGGCAGGGGTTATAGTCTGAAATTGTTGAACTCAATGTTGAGTCCAGAAGGCTGTAAAGTGCCTAATCAAAAGATGAGGTGCGGTTCTTCGAGCTTACGTTGAGCTTCATTGGAACAATGTAAGAGGCCGAGGACAGAGAGATCAGAGTGGGAGTGAAGCGGAGAATTAAAGTGACAGGCGACCGGAAGCTCAGGGTCACCCTGACGGACTGAACGGAGGTGTTCCACAAAGCGGTCGCCCAATCTGCGTTTGGTCTCCCCAGTGTAGAGGAGACCGCATCGTGAGCAGCAAATACAGTATACTAAATGGCAAGAAGTACAAGTAAATCGCTGTTTCACCTGGAAGGGGTGTTTGGAGCCCTGGACAGTGGGAAGGGAGGAGGTAAAAGGGCAGGTGTTGCATCTCCTGCGCTTGCACGGGAAGGTGGCAGGCGAAGGGTCAGGGCTGTTAGGGGTAATTGAGGAGTGGACCAGGGTGTCGCGGAGGGAGCGGTCCCTTCGGAATACTGAAAGGGGAGGTGAGGGGAAGATGCGTTTGGTGGTGGGATCACGTTGGAGGTGGCGGAAATGGCGGAGTATGATCCGTTGAATGTGGAGGCTGGTGGGGTGAAAGGCGAGGACAAGGGGAACCCGATCATGGTTCTGGGAGGGAGGGGAAGGGGTGAGAGCAGAAGTGCGGGAAATGGAACGGACACGGTCAAGGGCCGTGTCAACCACAGTAGAAGGGATCCTCGGTTGAGGAAAAAAGACGACATGTCAGAAGCACTGGTATGGAATGACTCTAGATGAGGTGTAAATGACAATAGCAGAATCATCAATAACTGCCATGTGAGAGAGAAAAGAAAACATGGGGGCAGAGGTTAAAGTCTGAAATTGTTGAACTCGATGTGGAGTCCAGAAGGCTATAAAGTGCCTAATCGAAAGATGAGGTGCTGTTCCTCGAGCTTACGTTGGAACCGTGCAAGAGGCCGAGGACAGAGAGGTCAGAGTGGGAGTGGAGCAGAGAATTAAAGTGACAGGCAACCGGAAGCTCTGAGTCACGCTTACGGACTGAACGGAGGTGCTCCGCAAAGTGGTCACCCAATCTGCATTTGGTTTCCCCAATGTAGAGGAGACCGCATAACCCACTGAAGCATCAGATTTAGGAAGGTATACAAGATGCTGTTATAGATCTTTGAGCCTCACGGTTCAGTAACCCCATGTAGAACGAAGAGCAATTATTTTCAAATCTAACCGACACACAACCATCAGCATCTCTCCTCCTACACTTCTTTGGGGAGCTCAAACCATGGCTCCCAACAATTACAAACAAAATGCAAAAAAAAGAAATTAAGTAAAACATTTTTGTTTGTTTAAAAATTCAGTTTTAATACTACTATTATTTGAGGAAATCACATTCAAAATATTTTATTAAGCAGAAAATCAATTTAAAGACAGGGACACGCATACAAACCTGCCCAAGTGTCATTTTTTAAGGGTGATGACAAATATTAAAAAGAGTAACTTTGAGCTTCACACTTCGCAACGCTGTGTTAAATGGGATTGCATTACACTCAGTGATCACTAATCTCACTGTTTATATGGGTTTGCACTATGCTCACTGATCACTACTCTTTGTGCTTAAATGGTTTGCACTACATTCAGTGATCATCACTACTCTCACTCTGTAAACGGTTTACACTACCGTTTGAGCTCTTGCTAGGCAGATAGCAAGTACCAAGATTAACCCATTTAACACTGATCACTAATACAAAAGCAAAATACTGCGGATGCTGGAAATCTGAAATAAAAAACAGAAAATGCTGGAAACACTCAGCAGGCTGACGAACCCCAGTTCTGACGAAGGGTCCACAGATGCTGCCTGACCTGCTGAGTATTTCCAGCATTTTCTTTTTTTAACACTTATCACGACTGACTTGTTCAATGGGTTCGCACTACTCTCACTGTTCACTACTGTCCACTGCTCACCACCCTCACTGCTCGCTGCCCAGCACCCTCACCGTCCTCACTGCTCACCACCCTCACTGCTCACTGCCCAGCACCCTCACCACCCTCACTGCTCACCACCCAGCACCCTCACTGTCCTCACTGCTCACCACCCTCGCTGCTCGCTGCCCAGCACCCTCACCGTCCTCACTGCTCACCACCCTCACTGCTCGCTGCCCAGCACCCTCACCGTCCTCACTGCTCACCGTCCTCACTGCTCACCACCCTCGCTGCTCACCACCCAGCACCCTCACCGTCCTCACTGCTCACCACCCTCGCTGCTCGCTGCCCAGCACCCTCACCGTCCTCACTGCTCACCACCCTCGCTGCTCGCTGCCCAGCACCCTCACCGTCCTCACTGCTCACCACCCTCGCTGCTCACCACCCAGCACCCTCATCGTCCTCACTGCTCACCACCCTCGCTGCTCACCACCCAGCACCCTCCTCACTGCTCACCACCCTCACTGCTCACCACTCAGCACCCTCACCGTCCTCACTGCTCACCACCCTCGCTGCTCACCACCCAGCACCCTCATCGTCCTCACTGCTCACCACCCTCACTGCTCACCACCCAGCACCCTCATCGTCCTCACTGCTCACCACCCTCACTGCTCACCACCCAGCACCCTCATCGTCCTCACTGCTCACCACCCTCGCTGCTCACATTTACCCGCGGGCACTAATGGTTGCGATGCGGGCGCCCTCGCTCCCCACCCACCTGCCGCTACAAACACAAACCGAGAGTGCGATCAGCTAACAATCTGCAAACAACCTCACACACCGGAAACAACCCGGACACACCACCCTCAAAAGAAGCACCGGTTAAAACAAAATAAAAATCGGCACCGACCTGAGCCAGCGGCTGAATCAACACCAACAGCCCGATTTCAAATTTTTCCGCTTCGCGTTTCAAACGCGTGCGTAACCAACGGTGAAGCGTTCCAATGTATTGAGCATTTCTATTGGCTAAATGTAGAACACGCCTATTTTAGAACCCGCCTCTGACAAGCGGCCGTGACTCACCCTGATGTTTCATTGGCTCATTTCAACGCTCACGGGGCCAGGGCGCAATGATTGATTGGTCGTCTTCTAAATTCAAACTCGGGCCTCTCCGTACATTGGTTGTTTCTCCGTAGCCATTGTGCTGTCTGGGTGCCCGTGAGCCGGGCTCCTGATTGGACGGCACGGTGACTTGCTTGTTTTGCCAGGTTAGCTCACTGAGGAGTGGATCTCTGAGTCATTGGTCAAGGTCTCGCTGCTACCGAGGAAACAACCAAGTAAAATTACATTTCAAATAAAACAGAAAATGCTGGAAGTAAACAGCATCTCAATTCAGCATTTGTAAAGAGAACAGACAAGCTAATGTTTTGGTGTTGGACCCTTGATCAGATATGAAGACTTAAAGGATGGGGCTTTTGGAGTGAAAGGAAAGACTTGCATTTATATAGCGCCTTTCACGTCCACCGGATGTCCCAAAGTGCTTTACAGCCAATGAACTACTTTTGAACTGTAGTCATTGTTGTAATGTAGGCAAAGTGGCAGCCAATATGTGCACAGCAAGCTCCCACAAACAGCAATATGATAATGACCAGATAATCTGTTTTAGATATTGATTGAGGGATAAATATTGGCCAGGACACCGGTAATAACTCCCCTGCTCTTCAAAATAGTGCCATGGGATCTTTTACGTCCACCTGAGAGAGCAGAAGGGGTCTCGGTTTAACGTCTCATCCAAAAGACAGCACCTCCGACAGTGTAGCTCTCTCAGTACTGCACTGCAGTGTCAGCCTAGATTTTTGTGCTCAAGTCTCTGGAATGGGACTTGAACCCACAAGCCTTCTGTCTCAGAAACAAGAGCGCTATCCACTGAGCTACAGCTGACACTGCTTGGGAGAAAGAGGGTGACGTGACCCATGCCAGTACAATTGTTTTGAACAAGCACGCCCTACTCTGCTCTCCTCATTCTCTACCCTCACCCCCACTGCTGTTACGCTGAATTCTCAGAGAAATGTATAGGATTTGTGTCTATAACATTACACAAACATTCATAACAATTTTACTGCTTTGTACTTTATTATTTGGAGGGTCAGGATCAAAGGTGTGCGGTTTGCATCTGGTGCAGCTGGTTGTCATAAGAACATAAGAAATAGGAGCAAGAATAGGCCACTTGGCCCCTCGAGCCTGCTCCGCCATTCAATGAGATCATGGCTGATCTAGGACTCAAAGTCACTTCCCAGCCCGCTCCCCATAACCCTTCACTCCCTTATCTTGCAAAAATTTGTCTATCTCCACTTTAAATGTATTTAATGACCCAGCCTCCACAGCTCTCTGGGGCAGAGAATTCCACAAATTTACCACCCTCTGAGAGAAGAAGTTCCTCCTCATCTCAGTTCTAAAAGGGCGACCCTTTATTCTGAGACTGTGCCCCCAAGTTCTAGATTTCCCCATGAGGGGAAACATCCTCTCTGCATCTACCCTGTCGAGTCCCCTCAGTTTCTTACATGTTTCAATAAGATCACCTCTCATTCTTCTAAATTTCAATGAGTACAGGCCCAGCCTGCTCAACCTTTCCTCATAAGTCAAACCCCTCATCTCTGGAATTAACCTAGTGAATCGTCTCTGAACTGTCTCCAATGCAAGTATATCCTTTCTTAAATAAGGAGACCAAAACTGTATGCAGTACTCAAGGTGTGGTCTCACCAATACCTTGTACAGTTGTAGCCGGACTTCCCTGCTTTTATACACCAACCCCCTTGAAATAAAGGCCAACATTCCATTTGCCTTTTTGATTACTTGCTGTACCTGCATGCTAACTTTTTGTGTTTCATGCACAAGGACCCCCAGGCCCCTCTGAACTGTAGCATTTTGTAATCTCTCTCCATTTAAATAATTTTTTATTTTTCCTGCCAAAGTGGATAACCTCGCACTTTCCCACATTATACTCCATCTGCCAAATGTTTGCCCACTCACCTAGCCTGTCTATATCCCTTTGCAGATTCTTTGAGTCCTCTGCACAACTTGCTTTCCCACCCATCTTTGTATCATCCGCAAACTTGGCTACATTACACTCGGTCCCTTCATCCAAGTCATTCATATAGATTGTAAATAGTTGGGGCCCCAGCACCGATCCTTGTGGCACCCTACTAGTTACCGTTTGCCAACCAGAAAATTATCCATTTATCCCAACTCTCTGCTTTCCGTTAGTTAGCCAATTCTCTATCCATGCTAATATATTACCCCCAACTCCGTGAGCTCTTATCTTATGCAGCAACCTTTTATGTGGCACCTTATCGAATGCCTTCTGGAAATCCAAATACATCACATCCATTGGCTCACCCTTGTCCACCCTGCTTGTTACATCCTCAAAGAACTCCAGCAAATTTGTTAAACATGATTTCCCTTTCATAAAACCATGCTGACTCTGTTTGACTGCAGTATGTTTTTCTAAATGCCCTGCTACTGCTTCCTTAATGAAGGACTCCAGCATTTTCCCAACGACAGATGTTAGGCTAACTGGTCTATAGTTTTCTGCTTTCTGTCTCCCTCCTTTCTTAAATAGTGTTCAGGGAATTTTGGTACATTGCAACCAAAGCATCCACTATCTCTGCAGCCACTTCTTTTAAGACCCTTGGATGCAGACCATCGGGTCCAGGGGACTTGTCGTCTTTTAGTCCCATTATTTTACCGAGTACTATTTCCTTAGTGATAATGATTGTCTTTAGTTCCCCACTCCCTGTGGCCCCTTGATTATCCATTATTGGGATGTTGTTAGTGTCTTCTACAGTGAAGACAGATGTCTCTGAGGCATACAGCAGGGTGGGTATCACTGCTGACCATGTACAGCAGGCACCTCAAAGCACTGGAGAGGTACCACCAACGCTGCCTCCGCAAGATCCTGCAAATCCATTGGCAGGATAGGCGCACCAACATCAGTGTTCTTGCTCAGGCCAACATCCCCAGCATCGAAGCTTTGACCACGCTCGATCAGCTCTGATGGACGGGTCACATTGTCCGCATGCCCGATACGAGACTCCCAAAACAAGCGCTCTACTCGGAGCTCCGGCACGGCAAGAGAGCCCCAGGTGGGCAGAGGAAACACTTCAAGGACATCCTCAAAGCCTCCTTGAAAAAGTGTAACATCCCCACTGACACCTGGGAATCCCTGGCCCAAGACCGCACAAAATGGAGGAGAAGCATCCGGGAAGGCGCTGAACTCCTCGAGTCTCTTCGCCGGGAGCAAGAGGAAGCCAAGCGCAGGCAGCGCAAGGAGTGCACATCAACCCAAGCACCCCACCCACCTGCCCCTTCAACCACCGTCTGCCCCACCTGTGACAGAGACTGTAGGTCCCACATTGGACTCATCAGTCACCTGCGAATTCATTTTTAATGTGGAAGCAAGTCATCCTCGGTTCCGAGGGACTGCCTAAGAGAGAAAGAAGACAGATGCAAAATATTTGTTCAGAGTCTCTGCCATTTCCCTGTTCCCCATTATTAATTCCCCAGTCTCATCCTCTAAGGGACCAACGTTTACTTTAGCTACCCTCTTCCTTTTTATATACCTGTAGAAGCTCTTACTATCTGTTTTAATGTTTCTTGCCAGCTTACTCTCATAATTCATCTCACTCTTTATTATTTTTTTAGTCATCCTTTGCTGGTTTTTAAAAATTTCCCAATCCTCTGGTCTCCCACCAATCTTGGCAACATTGTATGCCTTCATTTTCAATTTGATACCATTCTTTAATTCCTTAGTTAGCCACGGATGGTGCTCCCTTCTCTTAAAATCTTTCTTTCTCACTGGAATATATTTTTGTTGAGAGTTGTGAAATATCTCCTTAAATGTCCGCCACTGCATTTCAACTTTCTTACCCTTTAATTTGTTTTTCCAGTCCACTTTAGCCAGTTCTGCCCTCATGCCATTATAATTGCCTTTGTTTAAGATCAGGACACTGGTTTGGGATACAACTTTCTCACCCTTCAACTGAATTTGAAATTTAATGCTATGATCACTCTTTCCTAGAGGATCCTTTACTATGAGATCATTTATTAATTCTGTCTCATTACATCGTACCAGATCCAAGATAGCCTGCTCCCTGGTTGGTTCCAATACATACTGTTCTAGGAAAACATCCCGGATGCACTCTATGAACTCCTCCAGGCTACCATGGCCAATTTGATTTGTCCAATCAATATGGAGATTAAAATCACCCATGATTATTACCGTACCTTTTTTACAGGCCCCCATTATTTGTTGATTTATACTCTGTCCAACAGCATTGCTACTGTTTGGGGGCCTGTAGACTACGCCCACCAGAGACTTTTTCCCTTTATTATTTTTTATCTCCACCCAAACCGATTCTACATCTTGATCTTCTGAGCCAATATCACTTCTCACCACTGCACTGATCCCATCTTTTACCAACAAAGCCACCCCACCTCCCTTTCCTTTCTTTCTATCCTTCCAAATTATCATATACCCTGGAATATTCAGTTCCCAGCCCTGGTCGCCTTGCAACCACGTCTCTGTAATGGCGATCAGATCATACCCATTTGTATCTATTTGTGCCGTCAACTCATTTATCTTGTTACGAATGCTGCGTGCATTCAGATATAGAGCTTTTAACTTTGTCTTTTTACCATTTTTCCTTGTTTTGGCCTTTTTTTCTGTTACACTCTTAATTTTAAACATTCTGTCCCTTCCTGTCACACTCTGGTTATTATTTCCCCCATCTCTAGCCTGCTCTATTGCTTTCTCATTTCTCATTGACTTTTTATTTTCCCGCTCACCTGGATCCTCCCCCCCACTATTTAGTTTAAAGCCCTGTCTACAGCCCTAGTTATTCGATTTGCCAGGACTCTAGCCCCAGCATGGTTCAAGTGAAGCCCGTCCAAACGGAACAGCTCCCTCTTATCCCAGTACTGGTGCCAGTGCCCCACAAATTGAAACCCATTTCTCCCACACCAGTCTTTGAGCCACTCGTTCATTTCTCTGATCTTATTTACCCAATGCAAATTCGCTCGTGGCTCAGGTAGTAATCCAGAGATTATTACCTTGTGGTTCTGCTTTTTAATTTAGCCCCTAGCTGCTCATACTCTCTCAGCAGAACCTCTTTCTTTGTCCTACCTATGTCATTGGTACCTACGTGGACCATGACAACTGGATCTTCCCCCTCCCACTCCAAGTTTCTCTCCAGCCCAGAGGAGATGTCCTTAACCCTGGCACCGGGCAGGCAACACAGCCTTCGGAACTCACGCTCTCGGCTGCAGAGAACAGTATCTATCCCCCTCACTATACTGTATATGGAGATGCCTGTCAACTGCATCACTTTCTTATGGCAAACTGAGGTTTTTGATCAGTTGGGTTTCGGACACATAGAAACCCACCACCAGTCTTTGATAGTCTACAAACTAATAATCTTTGAGTAAAGTTTTTGTTTGGAATTCAACCCAGAGAAGTGTGAGGTAATGCATTTGGGGAGGCTAACAAGGCAAGGGAATACACTATTAATGGTAGGACACTGAGAAGTGCAGAAGATCAGAGGGACCTTGGAGTGCATGTCCACAGATCCCTGAAGGTAGCAGGACAGGTAGATAAGGTGGATAAGAAGGCATACGGGATACTTGCCTTTATTAGCCAAGGCATAGAATATAAGAGCAGGAGGTTCTGCTTGAACTGTATAAAACACTATTTAGGCCGCAGCTAGAATACTGCATGCAGTTCTGGTCACCACATTACAGGAAGGATGTGATTGCACTAGAGGGGGTGCAGAGGAGATTACGAGGATGATGCCTGGGCTGGGGAATTTTAGCTATAGAAACATAGAAACATAGAAACTAGGAGCAGAAGTAGGCCATTCGGCCCGTCGAGCCTGCTCCACCATTCAATACGATCATGGCTGATCATCCAAATCCAGTACCCTGTCCCTGCTTTCTCACACAGAATCCCCATTGAGCCTGCACCGACACATATCCCTATGAGGAAAGATTGGATAGGATGGGGTTGTTTTCTTTGGAACAGAGGAGGCTGAGGGGAGACCTAATTGAAGTGTATAAAATTATGAGGGACCTAGATAGAGTGGATAGGAAGGACCTATTTCCTCTACCAGAGAGGGCAATAACCAGGGGGCATAGATTTAAAGTAATTGGTCGGAGATTTAGAGGGGATTTGAGGAGAACTTTTTTCACCCAGAGGGTGGTGGGGGTCTGGAACTTACTGCCTGAAAGGGTGGTAGAGGTAGAGACCCTCATCACATTTAAAAAGTACTTGGATATGCACTTGAAGTGCCGTAACCTACAAGGATATGGACCAAGTGCTGGAAAGTGGGATTAGGGTGGTTAGCTCTTTGTCGGCCAGCACATATAAGATGGGCCAAATGGCCTCCTTCTATGCTGTAAATTTCCATGATTCTATGTTTGCCCGGCATGGGGTTCACATGTCCAAAGAGCTTAGATGGATGTTGGCAACAACCAGGACCCAGGGACTCCAAATGTGCACATGGGTACTCCTACTGTTTAACCTGCTAAAACCTTGCAGCTTACCAACGTCAGCTAGGACCATTGCAGAATTGGACTGCAGGGTGGGAGTGGGAAACTGAGTGGGAAGAATCACAGCAACCAGTGACAGGTCTACCCCAACAGGTCCCATTACTGAGGTAGGCTGGCGGATTAATCTTCAACAGTGCCTGGAATACTGCACACCTGCCTGACTCAGGTATTGAATTATTCATTCTGCCACAGAGGCTTAACTTGACTTCAATTTTCGATCACCAGGCATGTCACCTTGGTGCCAATTCGGATCGAAAGAGACTCGACTTACTTCCTCCATCCAAGGAGAATAATCATTAGTTGGTCTTATACAACTGCTATAGGATTGAGCTCTTGCTAGGCAGATAGCAAGTACCAAGATATCTTCACAAGTAGCATGGTGAGAAGCACAACTTATCATAAAATGTGTGAATGCAGTTTCACCATCCTCCTGACTACAGCGTGGTCACACACAATACCCATTGAACATTAATTCCACGCATTAGAAGTGCAGAATTTCAACAGCTTATCTTCCTCAACCCAGTCTTGGTAAAAAAAAAAGGAAAGAATTTGTATTTATATAACAACAACAACTTGTATTTATATAGCGCCTTTAATGTAGTAAAACATACCAAAGCGCTTCACAGGAGCATTATCAAACAAAAATTGACACCGAGCCACATAAGAAGATATTAGGGCAGATGACCAAAAGCTTGGTCAAAGAGGTAGGTTTTAAGGAGCGTCTTAAAGGAGAAGAGAGATGTAAAGAGGCGGAGAGGTTTAGGGAGGGAATTCCAGAGCTTAGGGCCCAGGCAGCTGCAGGTACGGCTGCCAATGGTGGAGCGATTAAAATGAAGGATGCGCAGGAGGCCAGAATTGGAGAAGCACAGATATCTCGGAGGTTTGTAGAGCTGGAGGAGGTTACAGAGATAGAGAGGGGCGATGCCATAGAGGGATTTGAAAACAAGGATGAGAATTTTAAAATCGAGGTGTTGCTTAACCGGGAGTCAATGTAGGTCAGCGAGCACAGGGGTGATGGGCGAACGGGACTTGGTGTGAGTTAGGACACGAGCAGCAGAAGTTTGGGTGACCTCAAGTTTACGGAGGGTGGAAGATAGGATGCCGGCCAGGAGTGCATTGGAATAGTCAAGTCTCGAGGTAACAAAGGCATGGATGAGGGTTTCAGCAGCAGATGAGTTGATGCAGGGATGGAATTGGGCGCTGTTACGGAGGTGGAAATAGGCGGTCTTAGTGATGGTGGAGTTATGTGGTCGGAAGCTCATCCCAGGGTCAAATACGACACCAAGGTTGTGAACAGTCTGGTTTAGCCTCAGTCAGTTGCCAGGGAGAGGGATGGAGTCGGTGGCTAAGGAACGGAAGACAATGGCTTCGGCCATCCCAATATTTAGTTGGAGAAAATTTCTGCTTATCCGGTACTGGATGTCGGACAAGCAGTCAGACAATTTTGAGACAGGTGATGGTGAGGTAGAGCTGGGTGTTGTCAGCGTACATATGGAAACTGACGCTGTGTTCTCAAATGATGTCACCAAGGGGCAGCATGTAGCATATAGCGCCTTATCATATCCTCAGTTGAGGAGTGTTGACCAGGACACTGGGAAAACTTCCTGTTCTTCCTCAGATATTGCCACAAGATCATTTATACCCACCTGAGCAAGCAGACAACCTTGATTTGACATCTGATCTGAATGACTACATTGAAGTATCAGCCTAGATTATGTGCTCAAGTCGTGAGGTGGGGCTTGAAACCACAACCTTCCTCTAGTACTGTAGGCAAAATTTAGCTAGAATGGCTGATTTGTAATGTACAAGTTAAAATTTTACACACTGTATAATTACCAGTGGTATGAAATGAATTGTTCCTGCTTTGGTGTTGTTATCTAATTTTGTTAACATTAATAACTGAACATCTTGCTTTTTCAGTCAAATTGCTAAATATTTTACAAACCCAAATTTTGCATAAAAGTAGGATATAACTAAATTTCTATCCTTTAAAGTGTCACCCCATGGTGCCTTTCTTAAAAAAAATGATTTACTAACTCTACTTCTCCTGCAAGGCCTCAGTAAAGCTGGTGGAAGGCTGCTATTGCTCATGTGGGGAGCCTTGAGATACTCGTGGCCGGTGAATTCTGGGTGCTCAAGCCTATGATGGGCTGCTGCACACTGTTGCACCTCAGTCTAGCACAACTGACTTGCTGGCACTATGACGGGTATTGTTTGTGGGGGTGGTGAAGGAACAGACTGCTGATATCCTGAGAGAGGGCAACACGTACTGCTCCCATCGCACCACTGCTACTCCCATGGGACAAGGTCTCCTCATTTCCACTGATCTGCAGGCGAGCAGACTGCAGAGGATGAAAGCCCTCTCCATTTGCCCCATCCATCTTTCCAAGGTGGACGTCGGTCTCTGCAATGCGGACACGACTATCTCTCCAAGGCAGAGCACAGGTTTGAGTCCAGAGTCTGCGTGGCATCCATTTGAGCTTCCACAAAAGCTGTTAAGGCTGGTGGCACTGACACTCTTTGTGAGGGCCCAGCTGCAGCATCCCTGGAGGTGGCCACATTCTCCAGGGTAGATACAAGAGTGCTGTGCCATGCGAGATGGAAGCGGATTCCTACACATTTTCAACCATAGTGCTGAAACTCCTTGGCAGGCCTTCCAATATCTGATTTAGCAGTTTTCTTTTCATGGCTGAGCCCCTTAAGTCCCCATCTCTGTACTGCTCAGCCTAGCTAGGAGAGGACCTTATTCCCCAGCTCTCTCTCCTAGGCAGTCCCTGCCACCAGTTCCTGCTGCTGCTCACTCGTGTTGGGTGTTTCATTGTGTATAGACCCCTCTGGCTCACTATCTAACCCAAGTGATGTGCCAATGTCTGTGCTGGTGCTTGTGAGGGATGGAGCGTGTGAGGTTGCATCCTCAGGAGGATTGTCCTCCACTGAAATGTCTTCTTCAGGAAGCTCTTGTTGCTGAGAAGTATAGAGGAAAGGGACAAGAGTTAGGATGGCACTGAGAAGCTGGACATTAGCAGGTGGCAGTCTTGAGAACGCAGTTTGAAGTTGTGAAGCTTGCTGAATATTTGCTGAGGTGAATAACGGGTTACAAGTAATATGCAGGCAACTTGCTCAGATAAGCTGCCAGCCTTGTCTTCCCTGATGCTCATGGCTCTGCCTGGCCCCTAACCTCCACGGCTTTGTGCTCCACTGAGTGAAGGCGATGATGTTGGGTACTCCTCCCCCAGTCTTGGTCCTCTCTCTCACATTATGTGTTGTCTCGTCCTGTAGAAAAAGAGGATGAGAGTTAGTTGTTAGCTGTTGAAAAGGTAAGTGGAGATGTGTATGGCTTCTGCATATAGTACAAGTGGTGAAAACTAGAGAAGAAGCAAGATGTAATGAGTATAGGTAGGTAGTGAATGTAAAGCCTAGTGTGTGAAATATGGTGAGGAAAGAGTGCTGGAAGGAGTTAGTGGTTGGAAGGAAGGAAGGAACTTGAAGCAATAACAGCACCAGGAAGAGTGATAGCTTAGGCAGTGTGTCCCTAAAATGGAGATTTAAAAGTTAGGCTATCTGCCATTGTTACTGTGTCTTGTAAGTGTTTATAGGGAGGCGGATGGGGTGGTGCAATTATTTTGGCAAGGAGCCAGTGCTCCCATATCCTGTTCCAATGTTTCCTGCAGATTGTATTTTTTATTTTTCCTGTCTGATTTTTCTTGCCTATTTTCTGATATAATTCCTGCATACATGCAAGGGTAGACACACATCAAGTAAAAATACAAAACAATGAAACTATTTCCAAACCTTTCTTTATGTGTTTTCATCTATGTGCCCACAAGATTTTTTTAAACAATTATATTATAACCGTAATTTATTGTTTACTCTTCAGTTACCTCTCTTTTTCCAATCTTTTGCATTTTCTTGGTTTTCTTTCTGGCTTTGTATTTTCTTTCTACCTCTTCTGTTGTGTCTCTGTGTCTCATCTGAAAAATGGTACTTCTGACAGTACAGCACTCCCTCAGTACTGCACTAAAGTGTCAGCCGAGATTATGTGTTCAAGTCTCTGGAGTGGGAATATGAACCCATGATCTTCTTGACTCAGAGGCCAGAGTTAGTGAGTGCCTAAGAAGGAAACCACCAGACCTGACCAGGCATCTGAATCATTATTTGAGGACTCAAATAGTCTGCTCGATGAGGACCCTAGTTGATTGTAGCGAAGTTCCATAGCTGAGCATGGGTTCTTAAAACCTTTCTTTATGTGTTTTTATTTATGTTCCCACAAGATTTTTAAAAACATATTATAACCATAATTTATTGTTTACTCCTCAGTGAGCCAAGTGTGCCCCTGTCTCCAAGCAACCAGCCTTTAACTTGCAGTGCATGGGCAAAGACTGAGAGGATAGACGATTGATGCAATATAAACGGATCATGGAAGCTGTCAGGAACGTGGGTACGGACCTGTATGACACGTTGCTGGTAATTGTGCATCATTTGCGCATTCATCGAGTTTGCGATTTATAAAGGCAGTTGCATTGTGTGCAGTGCAACATGGGTGTTTTTTTTATTCATTCACAGGATGTGGGCGTCACTGGCAAGGCCAGCATTTATTGCCCATCCCTAATTGCCCTTGAGAATGTGGTGGTGAGCCACCTTCTTGAACTGCTGCAGTCTGTGTGGTGTGTCGTTGCGGTTTGGTACAACTGAGTAGCTTGCTAGGCCATTTCAGAGGGCAGTTAAGAGTCAACCACATTGCTGTGGGTCTGGAGTCGCATAAAGGCCAGACCGGGTAAGGACGGCAGATTTCCTTCCCCAAAGGACATTAGTGAACCAGATGGGTTTTTATGACAATCTGATAGTTACATGGTCACCATTACTGATACTAGCTTATTTTTTATTCCAGATTTATTTAATTAACTGAATTTAAATTCCCCAGCTGCCGTGGTCTAGTCCAGTAACATAACTACTATGCTACCATTCCAGACAATGTGTCGTCAATTATGCCCTGGACTTGAGGAATCCTTCAATCTGTGAGAACCCCAGACCCCTATCCTGCTGCCTCCGAATGTCCATGGGGAAATTGATGAATGTATTTACTCTAGCAAACAAGGTATTGGTCACCTGTTTAACACAGGCATGGACTGCAGACTAACTGATGTTGCTGAAATCCCCGGGGCCATCCTGGAAGGGGCTGGAGGCAAAAAAATCAGGGCTGCAGTGACCTTGATTGCAACAGGCAATGCTATGCTAGCAGCAGCAGTTATCGGCAGGTCTTCTTGCAGGATACGACACAGTTTTGTCACGGCCTCCCTAGAGAATCAAAGCTTTCTTATGCAGTGCTCATCAGAGAACTGCAAGTGTGTTGTTCTGGGCCTATAAACTCTTTTGGGAGGGTTAAAGATTCCTCCAAGCATGCTTCCTTCTATTTGGTCTTCCTGCAGTTGCAGCTCTCTTTGCTCCTTCCTCCTAGAAACATAGAAACTAGGAGCAGGAGTAGGCCATTCGGCCCGTCGAGCCTGCTCCACCATTCAATACGATCATGGCTGATCATCCAAATCCAGTACCCTGTCCCTGCTTTCTCACACAGAATCCCCATTGAGCCTGCACTGACACATATCCCACCCTATCCCCATATTTAATTCCCCCTAACATATCCCATCCTATCCCTGTAACCCCACATATTTAATCCCCCCCTAACACTAAGGGTCAATTTATCATAGCCAAATCAACCTAACCCGCACATTTTTGGACTGTGGGAGGAAACCGGAGCACCCGGAGGAAACCCACGCAGACACGGGGAGAATGTGCAAACTCCACACAGACAGTCACCCGAGGCCAGATTCGAACCCGGGTCTCTGGCGCTGTGAGGCACCAGTGCTAACCACTATGCCACCGTGTTGCCCTCTTCAACTTCCTCCCAAAGTCGGATTCCCAGAAGAACATCAAGAAACAACTGCAATGCCAGGGGCCTCTTAACAGTTCAGAACTTATAATAGCAACTACCTGTACAAGCACTTTAAAATCCTTTAAGATCATAACAAATACATGCGGCTGCAAGGAAAATGTCTCCAAAAGCTATATATAAACTTTACCTGAGAGCAGCTGAGGATCCCTTTAAATAACATTTGAAATGGTTGCCTCAGTATTTGTACCATCAATGATTGGTGAGTGACAGCAGGAAGTGGCGTTAGTGAAGTGGTGAGGTCAGAAAATGGCATTGATGTCATAATAACGTCACTTGATTTATACATGGGGATCCCGAAAGGAATAAATGTTTTATTTTCCACCTGCCCGTTTTTGACAGCAAGCAGGGTGGTAAAGGGATGAAAATTGCCCCTGAGGTGTTTCCCCACAGACAGTAAGGGTATAATAAATCCAATACGGAATTCAAGAGAAACTTCTTTACCCAAAGAGTGCTTAAAATGTGGAACTCGCTACCACAAGGAATAGTTGAAGTGAATAGCATAGATGCATTTAAGGGGAAGCTAGATAAACACATGAGGGAGGAGGGATAGAAGATTATGCTGATAGGGTCAGATGAAGAGGTGTGGGAGGAGGGTTGTGTGGAGCATAAACACCGGCATAGACCTGTTGGACAGAATGGCTGGTTTCTGTGCTGTACATTTTATGTAATATTGATGAATCTCCAGTCAGATGTACTTTCCACCAGAACAGCATTATCAGATAACTGGGATCTGTCTTCTTCATCGTGAAATTGTATTTTTGTTAAAAAAAAATGCTGGATGAAGGGAATATTTTTAAAGAGACTTTTTAAAATTTAAGAAACCAAAATGAAGGGCCAAGTTCCATCATGCAGGCACAAACAAGCCTGAAAAAAGCAAAAGAGAAGATGAGGTAAATTAAGACACAATCATTAGGTAATGTCTGCATTGGGTTTTAAAAGCCTGAAGATTGTAATGGGAAAAGAAAACTGAGGGCAGTGAGGAGTTCCACAGTTTTCAGGTTCTGGGAAAGAATGAGTCAGAATAGGTGACTGTGAGATGAGACTTGATTTCAACACAATAAGGATACAAGGAGAAGGGAGGATCTGTAGGACGACATTTACAACAAGAGGCGCAAGAGAGGAAATTTCAAGGAACACTACTATCGTAATAATGATACAATACAGACAGGTAAGATAATAATCGAAAGAGATAGATACATAGATACATAGATACATAGAAGATAGGAGCAGGAGTAGGCCATCCGGCCCTTCGAGCCTGCTCCGCCATTTAATGAGATCATGGCTGATCCTCCAATTCAGTATCCCGTCCCCGCCTTCTCTCCGTAACCCTTAACCCCTTTTGCCTGTAGAAATATATCTAATTCCCTCTTAAATATATTTAATGAGCTGGCATACACTGCCCTCTGTGGCAATGAGTTCCACAGGTTCACCACCCTCTGAGTGAAGAAATTCCCCCTCATTTCTGTCCTAAATGGTTTAGCCCTTATCCTTAAATTATGTCCTCTAGTTCTGTTCTCACCCGCCAAGGGAAACATTCCTTCTGCATCTAGTCTGTCTAGACCTGTCAGAATTTTATACACTTCTATGAGGTCCCCTCTCAATCTTCTAAACTCCATTGTGTACATCCCTAAACTACATAGTCTCTCCTCATAGGTCAATCCCGCCATTCCTGGTATCAGCCTGGTGAATCGCCGCTGCACCCCCTCCATGGCAAGAACATCTTTCCTCAGATGAGGCGACCAAAACTGTACACAGTACTCGAGGTGTGGTCTCACCAGTGCCCTGTACAGCTGCAGCAAGGTATCCCTGTTCCTGTATTCCAACCCTTTTGCTATGAAGGCCAGCATACTGGGGGGGATAAATTCGGTATCGACCATTTTGGGGTACTAACATCGCCTGGGCGCTAACTTTAGCACCCGGTGCTAATTAGCTAATCAAGCCGGCGACCGCAAAATTGAGTTTTAGCGCCCCCCAAGAGGGAAGTGGAGCGCTAAATCAAGCGCTCCACTTCCTTGTTAGGGCGCTAACTTCGGAGAGCAGGGCAGAGACTTCAGCGGCGCTGCTGCATTCAAAGGCTCCTTCCCTTCCTAAAAGGGAAGGGCCATCGCTGCAGGCTCTGCAATTTAAAAAGTACCTACTTGGACCACCAAGGCAGCCACGATCCCTCGCGATGAGCCCGGCACTCAAGCAGAGTGCCGGGCTGATCGATCGCGGGCAGGAACCTGCGAAAAAACCTGGAACAACAAAGGTAAGTTTTTTTTTACTTATCTCGGCCACTTCACCTTTAATCATCGCCCCCGAAGCAGCCGGCCACCCGATGCTCGCCTCCTACAGCTGTCGGTGTTATTGACTGGCGCTGCTGCAGGGGGCGGAAGTCAATTTCACGTCCGGGGCGCAACCGGGGTGGTGCGCACGGTGATGACATCATGATCTCTGGGCGAAGGAGATCGGGGCGCAATGCCGTAGCGTCGCCACAAAACTCCTGCCGAATATGTCCACGGATCCCTGAAGGTGGCAGGCCAGGTAGATAAGGTGGTTAAGAAGGCATACGGAATGCTGCCTTTATTAGCCGTGGCATAGAATACAGGAGCGGGGGGGGGGGGGGGGGGGCGCGGGGTTGTGCTTCAACTGTGTAAAACACTGGTTGGGCCTCAGCTAGAGTACTGCATGCAGTTCTAGTCACCACATTACAGGAAAGATGTGATTGCACTAGAAAGGGTACAGAGGAGATTTACAAGAATGTTGCCGGGAGTAGAGAATCTTAGCTATGAGGAAAGACTGGATAGGCTGGGTCTGTTTTCCTTGGAACAGAGGAGGCTGAGGGGAGACCGTATTGAGGTGTATAAAATTATGAGGGGCATAGATAAAGTGGATAGAAAGGACCTATTTCCCTTAGCAGAGGGGTCAAACACTAGGGGGCACAGATTTAAAGTAATTGGTGGAAGGTTTAGAGGGAATTTGAGGGGAAATTTCTTCACCCAGAGGATTGTTGGGGTCTGGAACTCACTGCCTGAAAGGGTAGTAGAGGCAGGAACCTTAACCACATTTAAAAAGTACTTGGATGTGCACTTAGGATGCTCTAACCTGCAGGGCTACGGACCAAGAGCTGGGAAGTGGGATTAGGCTGGATAGCTCTTTGTTGGCCTGTGCGGACACGATGGGCCAAAATGGCCTCCTTCCATGCTGTAACTTTCTATGATTCTATGAGTCGATGTCAGCGCCGCGCCCAGTCGCAAAGCCATTTGTGCCCCGTTAGCGCCCCCGGGGGCGCTAAGAGGAGGTGTAAAGACACCCAATTTCACCCCCTGGAAGTCACCCACCAGACAAGCTTTTTTCTTGTATCTTGCCCAGGAGTACAAGAGAGGTATAAGAAGAGCTTTTCCAAATATACAAGCAGTATTTGAATCTTGGGCAAACCTGGGCTTAATAGAGATTTAAGAGTTGTTGAGAGGAACAGAGAGTTTTACACTAAAGAGTAAAGCCATGAAGGAGATGTGGAAGTTCCACCGAGGATAGAGGAAATAAAAGCCAAGAGTATTAATAGACTAAAGGTGGATCGGTCAAAGGTAAGAAATGGTAGCTGCTGATCGCATTTGCAAGAGGCATGAAGAAAAGTTTCTATTGACTTATATAAGATGAAGTAAATTATATGTGTTCTTATTTTGAGCTAGTTTGTATCCCTCATAAGACTCCTTACCTTGTGGCAAGCACTCCATTCAATTTGAGCTGCAAGGCCTACTCTTGTATTTATGTTGGATATACCTAAGATTGATTGAAGTACTAATTAAGGATCACAGAGCTCTGCTCGGTACATTTGTGTACTTTATTAAATTGGTGTGGCCTGTGCATTGATGTCAATATTTCTCCTGGTTCATAATTTCAGAAAACAGCGTTCAAGTAACCACCAGGTTTGGAATTGTACACAAAGGCCTGTTCATTGATTATAAACTATCACAATCAACATAACAAGGCTCAACAATACTAACTTTGTGACAGTTGATGGTTTGGTTCCCTTGAAACTATTTAACAAGTCAGTTAACCAGTGACTACTTACAGCAGACCCACAGCCACATGGGTAATTAATAAACTACCATGCCACTTAATTATTCTTCAGTCAGATCCAGATCACTCTTATCTCATTCTGTCCCTGTTTTCTATTAACTCTTATTCTGTTAGTTTTTTTTTTCACTTGGGAGATACTGTTATTGTCACTCCTCAGGAATGTAATAATTTCCTACAGTAATCACTAAATCAATAACACCTAGCAGGTAGCTATTGCATAACTGCCACCATTGCACAACACATTCTTCAATCAGATCAAACAGTGCAATTGCTTTGCTAACAGCTTCAGAGATGTATTATACAATATAAACGGTGTGGAATCTTTATACAACTATAAAAAAAGTCAAAGGCTAAATGCAAGCCAAAACTATGTACTAAGAATATTGTCCTCATTATGGTGTATTACTGGTTTTGATTCATGATTGTGAAAAAGAAACAAAGTCACAAGTGATGTTGGCATATGTTGGCATATGTGAGTAAGTTTCCTTTCATGCTTATAACTTAATACCAATGACACACCATCACAGATGCAATATCCTATGTTTATCACACTTCTTAAACAATCCTGCTATTTTATTCTATAAGGGTGCATTTACTTAGGACAAAATATTATTTTTAATATATTATTATATTAATTAAATAGACAGGGTAGATGCTGAGAGGATGTTTCCCCTTGTGGGGGAATCTAGAACTAGGGGGCATAATTTCAGAATAAGGGGCCACCCATTTAACTCGGAAATGAGGAGGAATTTCCTCTCTCAGAGGGTCGTGAATCTTTGGAATTCTCTTCCCCAGAGAGCTGTGGAGGCTGGGTCATTGAATATATTTAAGGTGGAGATAGACAGATTTTTTAGCTACAGGGAGTCAAGGGTAATGGGGAGCGGGCAGGGAAGAAGAGTTGAGGCCAAGATCAGATCAGCCATGATCTTATTCAATGTCGGAGCAGGCTCGAGGGGCCAAATGACCTACTCCTGCTCCTATGTCTTATGTTCTTATTATTTTTATGTGTTGATTGATATTTCTGACTGAATCATTGAGCTGCAAAACAGTATTATTTCTTAATTGAACAGTACATACAGAATCAATATTTTTGCTTTATTTGTGGAGTTTGTTTGGAATTTTAAGAAATGTAATTGCTTGCGTGTAAAACTTCAGTGACTGATGCCTTCTTCACACAAATGATTGTGACAATGTAAAACACACTGCCCCAGAAGGCCATATTGATGTGTTACATCAACTGAAGTGCTTAAAAAGGAAATATATGCTTACTTTGAAAGTAAGGGTATTGAAGAATATGGAGAAAGCAAGAAAGTTCGATTCAAAAGCTAGAACTGACGTGGTTGATAAAATGTTGGAGCAGGCTCCTGCATCATTGAGTTTGAAGTCTGAGAATTAAGTAGGTGGAGTCTTAGTTCTCCAGAACATTATGTGAGCGGCCCCAAAATTCCATGGATTGTGATCCTGCCAATATCCACTAGCTCCAACCTTGCCGGAGTATGCGGTCAAGGAGAAGGCACCTAATTAGCGTGGGTCAACAGGTGCCCGTGCCACTTCAAGCACATCTCAGGCATCTGCCTGCCTTAAACTGTCCTATGTGAGGGGTTGGTGCCCCCGGAAATACTTAAAATAGGGTCCAAGCAGTCTGCTTCCGTGGCCTAGACACCTATGATGGTCCCTACTTGTGCCATTGAGGAAGCCGGTACACCTTTTTTAGGGGGGGAGGGGTGGGGTGGAGAAAGTCGCAATTCCTGAAGATTGCATGTCAGTCAAATCTTTGACCTTAGATTAATTGGGGCATCAACTACACAGAAGTAAAATATTTAAAAACACTCAAAGACCACAGAAGCAGAATTACTTTGTGTTCTATATTGAAAGTTCCCTTCTAGTTTCAATACTTGTCATGAAATTAATCATTTGCCATGTCTGTGAGCTGTAACATTATCTATTTTATCACTTATGCCTACTATTTCTCATCTGCTTCTGTTATGTTTCTTTAAGAAAAGAAATGACTGTTTTAAGTGATTATCTGGGTTCCTACAAGAAACTGCACAATATGTAACTTACTTGTAAAATGATACGTACAATGTACTTTATATATTGCATGCTGTTGAGTGCTGTCAGGGGGACCACTGCTACAACAGCTCATCGAAAGGGCCTTATAAAGAACCTAGGGGTTGAATTTCTGTGGGGGTCTCTAGATCGTCAACTGTAACTTTGGTGGAAGATCCGTAGAAAGCCCGGAGAAATGATGCAAAAGGCTTTTACACTGGGGCTTCTGTGGATCTTTTGCCAGTTATGACAATCAGGAAATCCCCTGCAGAAATTCAACCTCCTTACATCAGAAACTACTGTGATGCCTTTTTTTAATTGAAAAACATAAGTCACCCAACAACTATGTTATCCTGGCCAACATTACTCCCTCAATCAACACCACCAAAAACAGATTAACTGGCTATTCATCATCTGCTGTTTGTGGGACCTCACTGTGCACAAACTTGGCTCTCATGTTTGCCTACGTAACAGTGACATAACTTCAAAAGTAATTCATTGATTGTGAAGTGCTTTAGACATCCTGAGGACTTGATAAGGCACCTTATAAATACAAATTCTTTCATTATTTACTCATTTTAACTTTGGTGATTCCTGTATTATGGGCCCTGGCCATTCACCACTCTCCACTCTGCACAACTGGCCAAAACTGAGCTATATATAGGGTTGGAGGTGATTGCAAAGATAGGTTAGGCCAAAGCTGTGGAATGATTTAAAGACAAGAATGAGTAATTTCAACAAATGCAAATCTCTCGTGTATGCAAGTTTTCCTCATATTTCCGATGAATAGTCAGCCCTTCTTTATCAAAGGAATTTGCAGTACTTTATCTGTCCCATGTATCACACTTAACATGGGCTCATTGTAATATCCCAAAGTGCTTTACAAGGGGACAATTGGACATTGAGCAGGAATAGGGGAGAAATTAATGAAGATGATTTAAAGAATCATCACAGAAGAAAGGTTATGGGAAGGCTTTTGAAGATAGTGAGAAAAGTAGCATAGCAAAGACGTTGGGAAGGGAATTCCAAAGTGCTAGGCGTGAAGGATCTGCCACCATTTGTGGAGATGAGGGAGGAAAGACATACAGTAGATCAAAATTGGAAAAGTGGAAGATGCGTAGTGGGATATAGGGTTGTAGAAGACTGCACAGGTTGGCTGGGGCAAAGCCATGGAAGGATTTTAAGCTGAGGGGTTTAAATTGATGTGCTGGGGAGAGGGATCCAAAGGAGGTCGGTGAGGAAAGGTGTGCTAGGTATGCAGGATTTTGTGTGAGATAAAGTATGGGCTAGAGAGTTCTGGATGAGTTGGAGTTTGTGTAGAGCTGGATAAGCTGGCAAAGTAAGCGCTGGAGAAATCAATCCTTGAGGTGACAAAGGAGTGGATGACTTTTTGGTAACAGTGGAGTGAGTTACGAGCACAGGTGGGAATTGTTCCACAGCTGGACGTAGGCAACTTCTGGATGAGCAAAAGCAAAATACCGCGGATGCTGGAAATCTGAAATAAAAACAGAAAATGTTGGAAACACTCAGCAGGTCAGGCAGCATATGTGGAGAGAGAAACAGAAATGACCCTATATCCGCTCCATCACCAAGACTGCCTACTTCCACCTCCGTAACATCACCCGTCTCCACCCCATTACCTCTAGACTCGACAATTCCAATGCTCTCCCGGCTGGCCTCCTACCTTGCACCCCCCGAAAACTTGAGCTCATCCAAAACTCCTAATTTGCATCAAGTCCCGTTCACCCATCACCCCTGTGCTCGCTGACCAACGTTGGCTTCCAGCCCGGAAATGGCTCAATTTTAAAATTCTCATCATTGTTTTCAAATCCCTCCATGGCCTCGCCCCTCCCTATCTCTGTAAACTCCTCCAGTCCTACAACCCTCCGCGATCTCAGCGCTCCTCCAATTCTGGCCTCTTGCACATCCTCTATTTTCATCGCTCCATCATTGGCGGCCGTACCTTCAGCTGCTTTGGCCCTAAACTCTGTAATTCCCTTCTTAAACCTCTCCGCCCCTCTCCTCCTTTAAGACACTCCTTAAAACCTATCTCTTTGACCAAGCTTTTAGTCACTTGTCCTAATATCTCCATATGTGGCTCTGTGTCAAATCTTGCTTGAAAACTTCCCAATGAAGGGCCTTGGGACGTTTTACTATGTTAAAGGCGCTATATAAATGCAAGTTGTTGTTAATATTTCTGGTTGAATATCTTTCATCAGAACTCTTCTGGATGAGTCTGAGTTTGTGTAGAGTGGAGCTCAGGGGGGATGTTAAACAGGCAATCAGATAGGAAAGCAACAGTCGAGGAATTAAGGGTGGAAGCAGGGAGGTAAAATAATATTGCAGGTTTTATAATTTGGGCTCTGGAGAGTTGGGCCAAAACCAAATGAAAGGCATAAACTAGCTGATCTTTAAGCCCATCATCCCCCACATGGTGTCATCCGTGAGCTAGCTCTGCAGGAGCCAGTGTCATCGTTCGACAGCACATCCCCATAACATAATAATCCGATTTACAGACGACCCGCATTCCTCAAGAAATAAATTGCATTCATTTGAGAATTCATTATTTTAGAGGTGTTCACTCCAAATGTACTTTTACGGTAAAAGATTGCATTTTTGACGCTAATCCAGCCACCAGCATCGGCACACTTTGTTAGCAGAGCAAGCTCCCATCGATTCCTCACAAATTTTGCGTGTAAAAAAGTAATAATATTAATACATGGTTGAGCTGATGCGGTACAGCTTTAAATCGACGCTGGCTGGGTGTGTTTTCGTTGGGTGACCATTAAGAAGTAACGACATCTCAGCCCTTCATCAGCTCACATTCCTCACATTCCACATTTCTGATGTCACGAGGCGCAGATTTTTTTTTTCAAAGCCACAAACTCTGACCATGTTATTTCATCGAAAATAGTCTCGGCTACGAGGGGAGCGACCGGGGAAAGAAGAGAAAAGCAAAACAGCTCGGCGATCAACAGGCGCTCGGACCGCTGGCAGAGTTCAGAACAACAACAAACAAGGAGAGGAGGAGGAGAGAGAGAGAGGGGTGGAGTGGAGAGAAAAAAAAAGTTTTACGAAACAAAAGTAGTTCTTGAGCGGTGAGGTACGGCTCTCCGTGCAACTCCAAACACTGTTGGCGAGCAGACGGATCCCGAGGTCCTTTAGACGAGTGGATCCTTTATCCGGAACGGGATTGCCGTCCCAATCTCCACTTGTGGAAACTTTTTTAAGAAAGAAAAACATTTGGAAAATTTGATAAGGGAGCAGCCGCGCTGTTTGTGGCTTTAATGGACTAGCCAGACACAATAAAGACATGTAAACAGGTAAGGGGACACCAAATTCTTAGCTCTGAAGAGCTTGTCTGTTTAATTGAAGATGAAATGTGGGGAGGGTAGATACACCAGAGGGAGAAAAGTAACCCTTTACTTGATCCCAGATTTCCACTCGTCCTTGAGTGGTTTGAAAGAGCCAAGTCAGACATGCCTATTAAAGGGAGGCTGCCTGCCTCTGCGGCTCAACTGCCAACACTCCTCGGCAGCTTATCCCTTTTACACTCTCCTTGTTTTGTTCTTTCAGGCTTCCTAGAAGGGGGTTTCCAAGCCAAGATACGGCAGCCTTTTATTTAACGTGTTTATATTCAACTTTCCAAAATGCCTATACTATGATCACCCCCCCCCCCCCCCCCCCCCCCAACAACTGCAAAAAGCTAACTTCAACCCGTGCTTTGTTGCAGCATGTTTAAAGAGACCGGCTGCCGTTTCGATGTTTAAACTAGCTGATAGAATAAATGTGAAAATGCTATGTCTTCTGAAACACTACTTTTAAAAGTTGCTTTACTGGAAAACGAATGGTTCTATTTTTAAAACAAATGTTACCAAGCTGAAAATGTTAAATTTAAAACATACTGAGAGATAAAGGTGATGACTCTTTGCGCAGGGCACAGAGGATAATGAATACCTAATTACAAGGAGTTGATCCAGTCGAAGGGTTCAGATGATACCCCAAACCATGAAAGCAAAACTTGAAATGGGAATATGGTTTATAAATCTATTGCTTGAACTCTGAGATTGGATTCGTTTCATAAATTTACCAAGTGGTAGCTTATAAATGTTTTATTTAAAATTGGCTTCCCATGCCTTTGTGTTTTTTCTGATGGAAGTATTGAAAACAAAGGATATTGCTAACTTTGAGCTAGCACTTAAAAGGGTGAATGCATCTTGTGACAGAACTTGCAGTTTTACAATGTTATTTTAACACTTTATATGAATATTCACAGCAAATTTTAAACAAATTTTATTAAAGTTTGGAATGAAACCTCTATAATTTCACATTTGTCATGCTATACCTGTAATTTTACATTTGTTAATTAAACATGCCTTTTTTAAAAAGATTAAAACTTTAAAAAATGTATGTGACATTCATCACATTCAGTCACGGTAGTGTAAGCAATCTGATCTGAATTCCTACTTGTCCTCTGATCCACTTTATGCTGTAATCAACTGTAATGGACTTGCAATTTGAAACACATGACCTCTGGGTATGCCTGGGTTCAAATTCAGGGGAAATGTGTGATGTAAACACTAGATTAAATTAACCTTGGGTTAATGCTGTCACATTTTCAAAGAAGGTCCATTGGTTACAGGAATCTTTGGCTTGCAAGACAGTAATACTTTTATTATGAAAAACAATTGGAATTTGGACAGAAACAATAAGATTAAAGATGATGATGGACAATCTGGTTGTTGTTTGTGTACCGGAATTGTATTTCTTACATAAGTGTTTGTGATAATTGTGCCTCTTTGTAAATCTGTAGTGTAATCAGGGTATGTTTAATGCACTACTGGATGATCTTATGTTTTGATAGTTTTATTATCTATTTGAAATAGGATACAGCATCTTTTTCATCTTTACATAGACTAAGTTTAATGTTCGCTGATTCAAAACCACAACACAATGTCTTCAGCTTTTCTTGGCTTTCTTGTAAAGGCTAAGGGATTCAAAGCATTTAACAGAAATATATTACTATAAATTGGCTTTGACTTTAATACAAATTTAATGCTAAATGTAATTTAAAAAGAAAACTAACTATGGGTATATTTGAATAAGTTTCCCTTTTTTCATATTTTTATTTAACTTATCCGAACCTTATGCCTGCAACTGAGCATAAATATGCAACCTGCTCCTAGGCCACCACTAATGTCCTTGTAGTCAGCCACCAATAGGCAACAGAGACCACCCAGGTGTGAGTCTCCATGAGGCTATCCTTCTCTCCTACTGGGATGCTATAACCTTGAGTCAGCACCTCCCTGGTCAGTGCGTCTCAGATTTGGAACCTAGAACTTGGGTATCAGCATTAGCTCGATGGTAGCACTCTTGCCTCCGAGTTGGATGGTCGTGGGTTTATGCCCCATTTCAGAGACTTGAACACAATCTAGGCTGGCACTTCAGTGCAGTACCAAGGGAGTGCTGCACCGTGGCTATGTGATGTCTTTCTGATGAGACGTTAAACTGAGGCTCTGTCTGCCCTTTCAAGCAGATGTAAAAGATTCCATGGAACTATTCGAAGGAGACCTTGCTGTGTGCAAATCGGCTGCTGTATTTCCTACATTACAATAGTGATTGCACTTTAAAAGTACATAATTGGCTGTAAAGCATTTTGGGACGTCCTGAGGTCCCGAAAGGCACGATATGAATGCAAGTCCTTGCTCGTGGGATTCCGCTAACACTAGCCAGCCCGCATTTATTGCTGAACCCTAGATGCCCTGATAAGGTGTTGGCAGGCCTTTTTGAACTGCTGCAGTCCTTTTGGTGATGGTGCTCCCGTAATGAACTCTGGTCTGTCCTTGATCTGTGCATAGTCATAATTTGAATGTTATCTTTATTTAAATTTGATCTTTATTATGAACAAGAAGGGATACTGTTTTGAGATCCATTTACACCTTAAAAATTCCAAAATAAACTTTTTTTTGCGTTGAAATTATATTGACATCCTGCTTGTTCTGTGCACGTCAGGTGGAATGGACCCACAGCAACAGTTAAAGAAAGAAAGAACTTGCATTTATATAGCACCTTTCATGACCTCAGGGACGTTCCAAAGTGCTTTACAGCCATCAAAGTACTTTTGAAGTGTAGTCAATGTTATAATGTCGGAAACGAGGCAGGCAATTTGCGTACAGCAAGGTTCCACAAACAGTAATGTGATATTGACCAGATAAAAATGGTACTAGAAATGGAATTTAGAAAGTGTTTTAGGCAGAAGTTTAGCTTTGTATTTCCAATATTTTTATTTTTGCTGCTTGAAGGGAGGTGCTGTCAGTGTAGATCCAGTGTTGGTGAAAGAAGGCTGCATAATTGCATTGTCTAGCTGTGGGCACAGGAGCTACCACCTTTCTAAATCAAGTGTGTAAATGTTTGATGATTACCTCTAGACTATACCACCTGCTGATTTGTAATATCCTCCATGGTCAATTTAAATATTCTGATGGAAATTTTATTGCAGGATAAGATTGTCGTATTTTCCTTTTTTAAAAGAAGTAATTGCTTGGTTTAAGTTGGATTTTCAGGTGATTGTGCCAATAGGATTCTTGTGGGTTGTTGTGTCTAACTTGGCTGTGCTGTAAAATTGTGCAGACCCTGACCTGGTTTAAGACTGTTCTCAGACTGTAAATGTGCCTCACTGAGGCACGGGCCTGTTCCAGGCGAGTGATGAGCACAGAAGGCAGAAAATGGCAATTCACACTGAAGCGCAGAGAGAGGAAGAGGATTTTTTTTCTCCCTCTCTTTCCACCTCCCTTGGGATTTTGCATATAATCAGCGGGCACGTTTATACTGGTTTGATGCGTTCACCTGCTCAGGGTTGGATTTTCTGTGCAGGTTGATTGATGGCTCAGAGCCTACACCTGCCCATGGGTTCTCAAGTTTGTTTGTTTTCGTGGTGATACTGAAGTCCCATTTGGCTACATTGACAAATAATTTGTTTCAGCAACTTTTTTTTACTTTCGATTGGCAACTTAATTTTATAAGAAATGTTTATCGTAACTTTTTTTGCTGTTTTTAGTTTAAAAAAATCCCATGTTTAGCCATTTGGAATCAAGAACAATTCCATTCAGTCCTTTCGCAATGTCTTAATAATTACACATTTAAAATTGATTTTGTTGTTCCCTAAATTAAAAATGAGCTTTAATATAATGTCTTAATTTCAAAACCAAATATTAAAGATTGTGTATTAAATTGCCGATGGGTATGCATAAGAACATCTCCTTTTACAATTTGGATTTACACTCAGACGCAATGTGAATAGAAAAGAGGACAGATTAACAGAACAGATATGCCATTTTTATAACCATGCGCAGAAATGAAATAGGTAAACCATACAAATACTAAATTGGAAACTAATTGAGACTGTTAGTTTTTAAAAGGGCTGCAGCAGAAATTGATTTACATATGAATTGTATATACAGTTACAGTATCCATTCTCAATTATTAGTGAGACTTTTTAAGCATAATGGGGGACCAGTGGGAGTTTGAGTTGCAGATTTTTTTTCTTTACTTGCCTCTGCCTGCTTCTGCCAGCAACATTGGCTGGTTCTGGAATAGCTGATCGATCAGATAATGCACTGGTCACCCACACGCCCACATACAACTCCAAGAGGCCAGACCCATCACAGACTCAAGAGAGATGGTCAAAGAATGCACCCTTGATGCCAATCACAGTCCTCCTTCTATAATGAACACTAAAGGCAGCATGCACTCATATCCCATTGGCAGCCTCTAGAGTGTTGATCTCAGCAGATTGCCGAATTTGAAATTAATACAGAGCCTGCTTGTTTTAACAGGTACAATAACCAGCTGGTGCTACATTCAACACATGCTTTGTTCACCAGCACAAGGGTGCCTCTAACAAGGCTAGTTCTGAATTGATTTTGAAGTTGGAAGCTCGGCACTGTTGACCTTCTGGAGGTGAGCATATGCTAGCTTTAGTGCTCACCTCTGTGCCTAAAGGTGGGAGTCTGTGGTTGGCATTGAGGTAGCTTTTTTATTGTTCTCTCTTGGGTCACCTTGCCGGTCTGGAAACACCTTGCCGGTCTGGAAACTGGAGTTATGTGCATTTGTGGGGGAGCATTGAACCAGTAGATCAATTGATATTTTAGCTGTTTTAGTGCAAGCTGATATTGCCTCTGGAGGAGAGCAATGGAGGAGAATGCTGGTGGAGAGATCTGAGATGGAGAGAGCCAGCACACTCAAAATTCGGAGCAGCAATCAGCAGTGTAATTTGGATGATCTTGATTATCTGTGAATTTTCATTATTCAACTTCTGTTACAGTGGATAATTGAGGTTCCCACTATATGTGAATTTAAGTAGGTGCAACTCAAATATGTGTTTTGATATTTAAACATTTGTGGAAATGCCAAATGTGTCACTAATTGAAAGTACAGTATTTTGTGCAATCTAAAAATGGTAGAAGTCCCCAAAGTTTATAGTCAATTGTATTGCCTTAGTTTTCAAAACTTCTGGAATGAGCTGCAACTCGTAGGATGTTTTACCAATGATTAATGCTGTTGGCTTGAACAGGAAATATTTGTTACAAAGCATGGAGAAAGGAAAATGAACAACATTGCCAAAAAAGCTACAATAAATTAAAGTTAAAGGGGGAGAAATTTGATTGGTTAGTGCCTCCCGTTAGTGACCGGGCGCGGCGAATGCAGCGATGCCTGCAAAATGCATTTCCAGTTTAGCGCTGACTCTACCTCTTACCGCCTGGGCCTCGAGTGCCTTGCAGATCGTGACATCATCAAGTGCACAGCACCCTGTTGCCGCCCCAGATGTGAAATTGGCTTCTGCCCCCTGCTGTACCGCCGGCCGTGAACAACGGCAGGAAGAGGAGCCGTTGTCAACTCGGCTGGCCGCTTGGGGAGCACTATTTAAAGGGAAGGGTTTTCAGGTAGGCCAACCTTTAATATTTCCACCAGTCTGGTTCCTGCTGAAAGTTTTTGCTTGCTTCATTGCTACAAGATGTCCAAACCCTCCACTTTGTAGAGTGTTTGGGGCTGTAATGGCAGTCGCACAGGTTGCCTTGCAATGCAGACCTGCCGACAAGTGGGTTGTGAAGCATCGCTGGCCCTTCCCTTTAAGCAAGGGAAGCAGCCTCTGATGCCGTTAGCGATGTGCTCCAAATTGTTTAGCGCTCTGCCGCTACCACCCCGCTCCTGGACTCTAGTGCCCTAAGAGAAGTGGTTATCACTTGATTTAGCGCTCCACTTCCCCATGGAGCGCGAAAGCTGAATTTCCCGTCAGGAAAGAATCATTAGCGCCTGGCGCTACTTTTCAAAGTTAGCACCCCAACCAGTGTGATACCCAATTCCCAGCTCAAAAAAATTGTAATTAACCTTTAGAGAAGAAAAATTCAACAGGTTATCATCAGTTCTTTGATTATCAAAAAGGAAATATTTAGCCGTTTTCAATTTAAGTTTAAAAAAAAACTTAACTTCCATTATTACATAGTTTAGAAAGAGGCTCAGTCTTACTCTTTTGCATTTCCTTTTGCCATGGGAAAAAAGATCAGCTATGTTAAACATTATATTTTCATGCTGTGTTGTCCATTTCTTTGATAGTGAATAATGTTGGTTATAGCAATTGTATTTTGAATAGAAAGTTAACGTTCTAACCACTAATAATTGGTTGATGTCACGGCTTTTTATTTTTTGGGTTGCTCAAAAGTTTGAGAACCAGTGGTTTAAGAAATCCCTAGTTCTGTAATAAATGATTATGTATAAGATACATTCATAGATTTTAGTCTAAGTATTCTCTCCAGTACTGTACCCTGCAGCAACATTTCATTTAAATCTGTATCTCTTCATTATTAGCTAATGAAGAGGACCGTTAAAAATCAAGAAATCTCTGTAGATGGATGAGTTCCTTTTTGATCAGCTGCTATTTCAAATGGGTTACTTTGCAGAGCGGTTTGGTGGGAAAGGTAGCTCACTGGATCATTTTCATGACCTTTCTATGGCATTGATGCAGCTACCTGGAGAGCTACATTCCATATGAAAATTATCCATTTTACTGTACACTCAGTGTAATGTTATCAATACTAACACTAGGAGACTTGCACTGTTCAGCCCTATCACTGCTTTGATAGTTAATCTGATTTCTATGATTTGACATTGTAGTTAATAAGAAAGGTTGAGCTGGATTAAAGAACTTCAGCACAACTTTCGAAGTATGGCTTGTGTAATAGTACAGCGATTAAAATATATAGCGCATAGATGGTTGAATAACTTAATAGTGTTATACTTTAACAGCTACTTAGCAGACCAGGATAAATACATAGAAGTTACAATAGGGAAACAGGCCATTCGGCCCAACCATTCCATGTCAGCGTCTACCCTCTATGCGTGCAAATAGTTTTAATCACATTTACCCGCCCTGTTCCTATATCCCTTCAACCTCTTCTTCATCCAATCAAATCTTTAATTTTGACACAGTTTCGGCCTCAACCACTAACTCCTTGAAGTGAATTCTTCAGCCTCACAACTCTTTGGGAAGTGGCTCCAAGATGACATGCCTGCTCCGTAGAAGTTCAGAACTAAGTTAACTATCTGTGGCAGACTCTGTAATTTGATACCTGAACCAGGAAGATCCACAGCACTCTGGGGCACTGTTGACCAGCTAGTCTGAACTGCACAAAGGACTGGAGTTCATCCCATTTGGCTGCAAATAACCCTGCAAGCCAATACCCTTCCTTGGACAAGTAGTGGGAAGCTTGTATAGTGCTCCATACTTATAAGATGCAGTTGGTGATCGTGGGTCGGGGGGGGTCGTCAATCGGAGATCGCAGGAGGTGAGGTCGAGGGGGGGTCGGCGATCAGGGATCACGGGAGGGGGTGTCGGCAGTGGAGGATCGGGGATCGCAGGAGGGGTGTCAACGGCAGGTCGGCAGTGGAGGATCGGGGATCATGGGTGGGGGGGGTCGGCCAGAGGTCGGGGATTGGCGGGGGGTGGGAGAGAGGATTGGGGCCGGCCACCGGAGGATTGTGACCGGCCTCAGCATCATCGGTGGAGTGGGGTGGGGATCACAGGCCTGGGAAGGCGATCAGAGGCCTCGGCCGGAATTTTCTGGGGTCCATGCGGGCACGATTGAAGGCAGGTCGGGTGGGAAATTTGAAAAATCTTGCAGCGGGTCAGCAACCCGCCATCATCCCGCCCCCACGCGCCTTTCCCTCGGGCGCCTTTGCCAGCACAGCTGCGATCCGAGCGGCAGAGGCAGGCAAGCTAATTTAAATCATTATTAGGTACTTATCAGACCCATGAGTCTTTTTAACTCTACGTTTCAAATTTCACGGGAATCACGCAGCTCGGGAACCAAGTCTGTCATTCTGAGGCAGAAGTTGAGTGGCCATTGATCCAGCTGATTAGTGCACAGCATGAAAAGTACAATAAAAACTCCCACCTCACAGCTGATCACTTTCCTCAGGCAGAAGCTGTTGTTGACTGCATTGCCAGCACAGATTTAGCATTCTACAGGCTGCAAGTGTTTTCAGCAAATTCGCCATCCAGTGTCACCTCGTTGACATTGCTTCTGTTATCTCTACTTGACCTGCCACCTATTCCATCAGCATGGGTGCCATCTATACTGTCTCACATTGGTCCTCAGAATCGGACCACGATGAGCCCAACACCAGCAGCAGCAGGCACACCAGCAGCACCAACAACAACACCAACCTTCTCCTCAACCACCTGATGCTGCACAGGACAGAGGGCATCAGTGCAGGGCTGCAATGCGCCGGAGGCGATACCCCTAACACAGGGTGTACAGGCAGAGGATGAGCTTCCTCAACATGACGGAGGCTTAGGCTATCGAGCCAGGTCGTCGCAGACATTTGCACATTGCTGCAGCAAGATTTGCAGCCCAGAGGAGCGGGTGGACACGCCTTAGCAGTGGCTGGCAAAGTCACCAGCGCCCTCGACTTCTTCACCTCAGGCTCCTTCCAGGGAACTGTAGCAGACATTTGCGGCATCTCGCAGTCGGCTGCCCACAGATGCATCACACAGGTCATCGATGCCCTGTTTGACAAGTCAGCCAATTATATCAACTTTGCCACTGATGAAGCCAGTGTTACTGAGCGGGCGCTTGGCTTTGCCTCTCTGGCTGGCTTCCCACGGGTGCAGGGAGTCATCGACTGCACACATGTGGCCATCAGGGCACCCCATCATCACCCAGGAGTCTTTGTCAACCGCAAGGGCTTCAACTCCCTCAATGAGCAGCTGGTCTGCAACCATAGTAAGATCATCATGTGTGTGCTAAATTCCCTGACAGCTGCCATGACTCTTTTGTCCTGCGCCAGTCCACCCTCCCTCCCTCAGCTCTTCGCTTCTCCAAACAGACCCTCCGGCTGGCTGCTCGGAGACGTGGCTCATGACACCCTTGAGGAGGCCAAATACTGAGGCTCGGGTGAGATATAATGAAAGCTACATTCCCACCAGATGTGTCATAGAGCAGACAATAGGCATGCTGAAAATGCGCTTCAGATGCCTTGACAGATCTGGAGGAGCCCTTCAGTACGCACCAGCCAGGGTCTCCAGAATCGTTGTGGTCTGCTGCGCCCTGCACAACATAGCGCAGCAGCGAGGATTAGCGCTGCATGAGGAGCAAGGCACTGAGCGCACAGCCTCTTAGGAGGAGGAAGCTGCGGTCCAGATCCCACCAGCAGCTGAGCACATTGCTGGCCAGGGATGGGCTCATTGTGGCCAGATTTACTTAACTTTACGCATTACGCCCATATGGCTGCCACATGCTGCGCCGGGTTGACACACCCCATGCAACACCATAAAGCATCCCTACAATGACCAAGCCATTACTTTCACACTGACCACCATTGCTGGAGGTAATGTTATGTCTCACTATTCACTCCAACTCATTAAGTCAGTTCCAAAGGTGCACACAAATTTGTCCATGACTGGAAAGTGGTGAAAATAAAGTTTTTTACGTGTGACATTACAGTAACGGAGACTTTACACAATCATTTAACAAAACACCCAAGTGGCTACCCTTGTGAATCTACTTGTGTTTCATCTTTCTCTTGCACATGCTTCTGCGCGGTGCTACCCCTGTGGCTTCAGCAGGGGTAGAGGCAGCCTGCTCACTTCCCTGCTGCGATTGCTAAGATGCTTTTGGCGGACATTCTCTGGGTTTTGGAGCCTCTGATTGCCTTGCCAAAGTCTGCTCCTCCTGCAACTGTGCAGGGGCAGTCTTGGCCATCACGATCCGAGGAGGCATCTGGGGCTCTGACTGAGGGGGGGCAATGGGGGAGAATTAGGAGCGCTTTGAGAGGAGCCCCCACTTCCATGTCCGCACTCGCCATCATCCCTCTCATGGGCCATCCGCACTTCCCTGCTAGCAAGGAGCTTGAGAGCACCTTGCTGCACATCAGTGGGGCCATGAGGACCCACGTCTACGTTGACATCCCTCCTAGACAGGAGGTCTATGAGTGACTACCATCTACTCTCCATAGAGACCATGTGCTCTTTATGCGTGGCGCATTAGCTGCTCCATGTAGGTGGCCATCCTATCCATGGAAGAGCCTACAGTCACCATCGCCTGCTACACGGTGGTGCTCATGTTGGAGATGGACTCCTCCATTCTCTGCACATTTGCAGACATCGCGGTTGCAAAACCTGTCAGAGCCTCCTGCACTTCTTGCTGCACCTCCAGGAACGCCCTCTTTCTGGATGGCCCCCGAGGCTCAGCGTCTGCATGCAGCTGAGCAGAGCTGGGAGCATCCTGCGCCCTCCAGTGAGGAGTCTCCACTGCTGTCCCTGTCTCCACCATCTGCTCTTGCTCACTTGTGAGTTGTGAGACACCAGGTGACAACACTACTCTATGTCATGTGGGACCCATAGAAACATAGAAGATAGGAGCAGGAGTAGGCCATTCGGCCCCTCGAGCCTGCTCCGCCATTCAATGCGATCATGGCTGATCATCCAAACTCAGTACCCTGTACCTGCCTTCTCCCCATATCCCTTGATACCTTTAGCTTTAAGAAATATATCTAACTCATTCTTGAATATATTTAATGACTTGGCCTCAACTACCTTCTGTGGTAGAGAGTTCCACAGGTTCACCACTCTCTGGGTGAAGAAATTCTTCCTCATTTCTGTCCGAAATGGCTTACCCGTTATCCTTAGATTATGACCCCTGGTTCTGGACTCTCTGACCATCGGGAACATTCTTCCTGCATCTAGTTTGCCCAGACCTGTCAGAATTTTATATGTTTCGATGAGATCCCCTCTCATTCTTCTATACTCCAGTGAGTATAAGCCCAATCGACCCAATCTCTCCTCATATGTCATTCCTGCCATCCCAGGTATCAGCCTTGTGAATCTTCGCTGAACTCCTTCCATGGCAAGAACATCCTTCCTCAGATAAGGCGACCAAAACTGCACACAGTACTCAAGGTGTGGTCTCACCAAGGCCCTGTACAACTGCAGCAGGACATCCCTGTTCCTATACTCAAACCCTTTCGCTATGAAGGCCAACATACCATTTGCCTTCTGCACCTGCATGCTTACTTTCAGCGACTGGTGCACAAGGACACCCAGGTCTCGTTGCACTTCCCCTTCTCCCAATCTATTGCCATTCAGATAATAGTCTGCCTTTCTGTTTTTGACACCAAAGTGGATAACCTCGCACTTATCCACGTTATATTGCATCTGCCACGCTTCTGCCCACTCACCCAACCTGTCCAAATCATCCTGGAGTTTATTGTTCCAGAAAACCATCTCGTAAACATTCTAGGAATTCCTCCTCCACAGTATTTTTACTAATTTGGTTAGCCCAATCTATATGTAAATTAAAGTCACCCATGATGACTGCTGTGCCCTTACTGCATGCTTCTCTAATTTCCCTTTTAATGCCGTCCCCAACCTCCGTATTACTGTTTGGAGGTCTATATACCACTCCCACTAACGTTTTCTGCCCCTTGTTATTTCTCAGTTCTACCCATACAGATTCCGCATCATCAGAGCTAATATCCTTCCTTTCAATTGTGTTAATCCCCTCTTTAACCAGCAATGCTACCCCACCTCCCTTTCTTTTTTGCCTATCTTTCCTAAATATTGAATAACCCTGGATGTTGAGTTCCCAGCCTTGGCCACCCTGGAGCCATGTTTCTGTAATCCCAATCAAATCGTATTCATTTACCTCTATTTGCGCAGCTAATTCATCCACCTTGTTCCGAATGCTCCTTGCATTAAGACACAAAGCCTTCAGGCTTGTTTTTTTTAATGCTCTCAGACCTATATGAATTATTATTTACTGTGACCATGTTTGATTTAAACCGTTGAGTTCTTTGCCTTCTACTTTTGTTTTTCTCCTTCCTGTCTTTAGCTTTTATCCTTGTTTCCCTTTCCTCTGTCTCCCTGCTCAGGTTCCCAACCCCCTGCCACTTTAGTTTAAACCCTCCCCAACAGCACTAGCAAACACTCCCCCTAGGACATCGGTCCCGGCCCTGCCCAGGTGCAGACCGTCCCGTTTGTACTGGTCCCACCTCCCCCAGAACCGGTTCCAATGTCCAAGGAATTTGAATCCCTCCCCCTTGCACCATTCCTCTAGCCACGTATTCATTTGAAATATCCTCCTATTTCTACTCTGACTAGCACGTGGCACTAGTAGCAATCCTGAGATTACTACCTTTTGAGGTCCTCTTTTTTAATTTACCTCCTAACTCCCTATATTCTACTTTTAGGACCTCATCCCGTTTTTTACCTATATCGTTGATGCCTATGTGCACCACGACAACTGGCTGTTCGCCCTCCCCCTCCAAAATGTTCTGTAGCCGCTCCGAGACGTCCTTGACCCTTGCACCAGGGAGGCAACACACCATCCTGGAGTCTCATTTGTGGCCGTAGAAACGCCTATCTATTCCCCTTACAATTGAATCCCCTATCACTATAGCTCTTCCACACTTTTTCCTCCCAGCCTGTGCAGCAGAGCCACCCATGGTGCCAGGAAGTTGGCTGCTGCCGCCTTCCCCTGATAAGTCATCCCCCCCAACAGCATCCAAAGTGGTATATCTGTTTGAGAGGGGGATGGCCACAGGGGTCCCCTGCACTACCTGCCTGCACCTCTTACTCTGCCTGGTGGTCACCCATTCACTTCCTGCCTGTACACCCTTTACCTGCGGTGTGACCAACTCGCTAAACGTGTTATCCACGACGTTCTCAGCATCGCGAATGCTCCAATATGCATCCATCCGCAGCTCCAGCGCCGCAATGCGGTCCGTCAGTAGCTGCAGCTGGATACATTTCCCACACACATGGTCGTCAGGGATACAGGAAGCGTCCCTGATTTCCCACATATAGCAGGAGGAGCATATCACGGTGCCGAGCTCTCCTGCCATGACTTACCCTTTAATTATTAATTAAATTAAAATTAAACTAATTGAATCCCACCAATTTCACTTCAATTAAATGATATACTCAAGGGCCCTTGCTTAACAGCAGTCCCCGCTACACCACAGAGACTCTAGAAACTATAAACCACAGAATTTAAGTATGGAAAAAAGGAGAAAAAGAGAAATACTCACCAACCAATCACTTACCTGCTTTCTGGTGATGTCACACTTTGATTATTTTTTACTTCTCTCTCTCCCGCTCTCGGGGCTCAGATTGCTAAGCCTACCTGGTCGCCGCCGCCTCTTTTATGGCCGCCGCTTCGCCGCCGCCTCTGTGGGCCTACCTGGTCGCCGCCGCCTCTTTTATGGCCGCCGCCTCGCCGCTGCCACTCCACCCAGGTCCGCCGCCTCTGTGGTGTGCAATCTGCACTGGTGCTGGGCGTGCTTGTGTCTGGTGACGGTGCACCCTCAGAGGCTGGAGGCTGCTCTGAGGATTCCTCTTCCTCCTGGACAGTGGGGGGGGGCGGGGGGGCGCGCTCTTGCTGGACCTGTGGGAGAGTAAAGAGATGAGTTAGAAATGTCATATGAAGAATGGGTACAGATACCATTATGCACATGATGACCATTCAGTGGCTGCTGACATCAGTCCCCATATGAGTGACTGATGTATGTCATTTTGCTGTATGATATATCATTCTGTCACCAGGTTGATGAGATGTCCCCCTCTCTCCGTCTCCCACCTCCAGCTGCTCGGCGACTCCAGAAACTTCCAAGGCAGCCTTCTCTGCTGATGTTGGGGTTGCCAATGATGGCGTTCCACCTCCGGTTCTCTTCCTCTCCCTCTTATTGTGGGCTCTCTTTTTTCTGCAAGGAGGGAAAGAAGAGAAGGTTGAGTGAGAGTGATGGAATGAGTGTAAGGAATGGATGGGTTGCATCTTTAGAGGGAGGCTATGATGGGGTGGGGTGCCAAAGCCAAGTGGCCTCCATGTGTGTTGTTAGTTGGTGTGATTGCAGTAGGATGAGGGTGAGTGTGAGGGGTGGCTAGTAAGATGGGGATGTGATAATGTAGATAGAGAGCGAGGGATGGGTGGACGTGCAAGGTATGTTGGTGTGAGTAAGGATGGGCAGCAGCAGGGTTGGGAAGGCAGAGTGATGAGATGAGAGGTACAGCAGGATGAAGTTGAGTGTGGCTTTGTACTCATCTTTCCTGATCTAATGAGATCATTGAAACGTTTCCGGCACTGCACCCAGGTCCTCCTCACCACATCCCTGCTGTTTACCTCCTCTGCTATTTGGAGCCAGGCTCCTGGGGAGGTCTCTTCCACCCATTAGAAGGGAAGAGGACCTCCCTGCTTGCTCTGACTCCCTCCACAAGCAGGAGGGAGTCATCGGCGAACCTGGGTGCAGCCCTCTGCCTCTGTGCAGTCATATTTGGCACTATTTCCAGCAGTCCAATTGTGCAGTGTGCTGTCTGCACACACCTAGATGAACCTTCAAATGCAGTGTGGCCATGGCTCCTTTAAATATCCCGGCTGAAAACGTGTCATCGCTGACATCATCAGACCCGCACCATTTAATTGGGCCGGGTAACGCGCAGGGCGGCCTTAATAGGCCCCATTAATGCAAAATTGCTCTGAGGAGCGGCATGGAATCGGGAACGGGGTTGCAATCTGCCACCTTCAACAATTTATGCACATATTCCCCATGGTCTCTCTGTTCATGCACCCCCTGTAGAATTGTACCCTTCAGTTTATATTGCCTCTCCTCATTCTTCCTACCAAAATGTATCACTTTGCACTTTTCTGTGTTAAATTTCATCTGCCATGTGTCCGCCCATTTCACCAGCCTGTCTGTCTTCTTGAAGTCTATCACTATCCTCCTCCCTATACTTCCAAGTTTTGTGTCATCTGCAGATTTTGAAATTGTGCCCTGTACACCCAAGTCCAAGTCATGAATATATATCAAGAAAAGCAGTGGTCCAATACCGACCCCTGGGAAACCCCACTGTGTACCTTCCTCCAGTTCAAAAAATAACTGTTCACCACTACTCTCTGTTTCCACTGTCAGCCAGTGGCTCACCAACTGGGCCACTGACTGACACTGGGTAGCCAAGACTGTCTTTTGGAAATTGGAATAGGGGGTCCCCAGGAGTGTGTGAATATTTGTAGGAGGTCTCCCACACAGTCAAGTTTGAAAACCACTGCCTTAAACCAATAGTAATGACATCAGAAATGACTGCTATTCTTCTATGTTCATCATTCAACATTGAATTGAAACTCAAGAATTTACATGGCAAATGAGAGGAAATCTATGTTGCATTATAAATTATACAGGTCACTTGAAAGTCCTAAACATTTGATTCTCAAAGAGTCTATTGATCTAAGTGCTGAAAAGACAAGAATTTAGATATTTATGTTTTCTAATTGGTTGAAGTTACTTTAAGGAGAAGCTGTTCTTATGCTAAGAAAAATGTGAATTTTCTCTTGAGAGCAAGGTGCACATTTATGGTCTTGGGGATTTGGATTAATTATGTTTTTAACAGGATTCACCGATACAGTATTAAACTTTTTTTTCAGCTGGTGCAATTTGCTCTTCAGTCGGCTGCAAACAAAAGTGTAATTTTATTTCAGCAGGTAAATAAAACATACCCGATTGCTTGAAACCTGTCTTCAGGGATCCCCAATTGATAGTTCAGCTGGTAAATGCACTACCTAGTGTAAAACTGAGCTATTCAGAGCAAAAGATTCAAGGTTTCTTCTAAATTAGCTTATCTACGACTGGCATCAGTGCATCCAACTTAGAGTAAAAATCCACCAGATTTTCCAATCCTGATTTGTTTATCCTACGGCTCCTGTTAGAAAGTGTGCATGTGTGGATATTGGGTGAGGACAGCTGTAATGTGCCCAATGTTGAATAGCCTACTGATAATCATTGTCTAAGTTCATATGTGAAGAATGAGCAAGGCATTAGAGAGGAGCCAGGATCCACAGAACTCTATCCCAGTGTGTATCTGTGCCATCAGGAAAGAAAGGAGAGAAAATCTGCCTTCAACCTGAATGATGTGCATTATGCATTTAACAATGGTAGGTCGGTCACAACATTCCATTTCAAAATGCAAAAAGTCCTATGCCAAACTGATACAATCAAAAATTCCATTATAAAATTGTCCACATTTACCTGCAATGCCAGTATTTAGATTTTCAAAAAGCATTTGATAAGGTGCCGCACAAGAGGTTATTACACAAAATTAGGGCTCGGAATTGGGGGTAATATATTAGCATGGATTGAGATGTGCGGGTTAGGTTGATTTGGCTATGATAAATTGACCCTTAGTGTTAGGGGGATTAAATACGTGGGGTTACGGGGATAGGGTGGGATATGTGTCGGTGCAGGCTCGATGGGCCGAAATGGCCTCTATCTGCACTGTGGGGATTCTGTGATTCTGTGAGTATTGGTTAATAGACAGAAAACAGAGAGTAGGAATAAACAGGTCATTTTTGGGTTGGCAGGGTGTAAATAGTGGGGTACTGCAAGGATCAGTGCTTCAGACTCCGCTTTTTACAATCTATATCAATGACTTCGATGAGGGGACTGAGTGTAATGTATCCAAGTTTGCTGATTATACAAAGCTACGTGGGAAAGTAAGTTGTGAGGAGGACGCAAGTGGCTGCAAAGGGATATAGACAGGTTAAGTGAGTGGGCAAGAAGGTGGCAGATGGAATATAATGTGGAGAAATATGAAGTTATCAACTTTGGTAGGAAAATAGAAAAGCAGAATAGTTTTTTAAATGGTTAGAGACTGGGAAATGTTGGTATTCAGAGGGACCTGGGTGTCCTTGTACACGAATCACTGAAAGTTAACATGCAGGTACAGCAAGCAATTAGGAAAGCAAATGGTATGTTAGCCTTTATCACAAAAAGATTGGAGCATAAGAGTAAAGAAGTCTTACTGCAATTATATAGGGCCTTGGTGAGACCACACCTGGAGTACGGTGTACAGTTTTGGTGTACAGTTTTGGTCTCCTTACCTAAGGAAAATATACTTGCCTTTGAGGGAGTGCAATGAAGGTTCACCAGACTGGTTCCTGGGATGGGGGGATTGCCCTCTGAGGAGAGATTGAGTAGACTAGGCCTATATTCCCTAGAGTTTATAAGAATGAGAGGTGATCTCATTGAAATGTATAAAATTCTTATGGGGCTTTACAGGGTAGATGCTGGGAGGATGTTTCCCCTGGCTGGTGAGTCTAGAACCAGGGGTCACATGTTTCAGAATAAGGGGTCGGCAATTTAGGACTGAGCTGAGGAGAAATTTCTTCACTCAGAGGGTGGTGAATCTTTGGAATTTACTACCCCAGAAGGCTGTGGGTGCTCTGTTGTTGAGTATATTCAAGACAGAGATCGATAGATTTTTAGATACTAAGGGAACCACTAACTGATCAAGTAAAGAATTTTAGGAGGTATTTCTTTGTACAGAGTGGTGAGAATGTGGAGTGGCTGAAGCAGATAGCATTGATGCATTTAAGGGGAGACTTATGCATACTCAAGGGAGAAGGGAATAGAGGAATAAGAGGGCAGGGTAGCAAGAAGTAATTAGACCACTTGGGCGAAATGGCCTGTTTCTGTGCTGTAGAATCTTCGTAATTCTATGTAATTGTAAAAACCAAAAAAAGGGGCCTCTTCATCTTGGAAATATTAGAACCTAATCACTGTTTGAAAAAATTGTGGCCTATTAAAAGTCATAAAATCGGGACATAGGTAGTTTTTAAAATATCAGAACTTCTTTAATGTTTGTAAAATGATCGAATCTTTAATTGTTGGAAGATTGGGGTGTCTTCACCCCCCCCACCCACCAACTAAGATGGTTTTCCATCCCCAGGGTACTTTACCTGCTCCTTCCCCTGTCCTTTTCCTCTCCTCTTCTTGCCCTTCTCCTCCGTCCTATCCCCCCCCCCCACTCCTTCCTTCTCTCTTCCCCCTTCCCCTTTGAAAGTGTGTTAGTATATGTGTTTCTGGTTTGTAGACCAGATGGTTTTTATTCTAAACTATTGGCATCTTTTAGAGAGCCAAGTAATTGCATAGTTGCAGGTGTATCCTGCTATGCGTATTGAGAGATATTTATGTTAAAAGGAGTTTTCAATAGACGGGCAAGTCATTTACAGTAATCATGGGTCATGTTAGTTCCTCTTGAAAATGATGGTGCCAGAGGACTTAATTCTGCCTCCTTATTTCACCGTGTGTGTGTGTTTGGTTTATATATATCTCTTTCACTGTATATATCTCCAGTAGGGATATTTGTGGGGGAAATGTGGTGCATGCAGTTATTTATACGTAACTTTATCGGTGTAAACCTATTTACAAAGTTTTATAAATAAGCCTATTTAAGAATAATCGATACCAGTAGCCAGAATTTTACTTTGAGACTGGGCTTCTGTTATTCATTCCCTTCAAGTATTTTATTACTATTTATAACATTTGGAGTTTTCTGATTTGTAGGTATAAATTTCAGATCTTCTGAAATTTGATCTTTCAAGCTGGCATTAGGCTGGCTTTGAACATGGTCATTTGAGGTGCTGAAGTAAATAAAACAAAGTTCCTACTTACTATTTTTGGCCCACACTTTAATGGTGTCATATTGCTTTGATGTTAATTCTTTGTGTTTAGATTCTTTTTGAGATGGCTTGTTTTCTTTTCTTTTCTGCTTGTTATGAGTGATGATAAGGTGGATGCTTCTCTTGAGCAGTTTACAGTTAGGTTGGGCTTACCTCAAAGGTTGTTGTGCACCATCCAATTTCTTTGACCCTGTGTTTTATGGGTACCTATTCAATATTTGCAGAAAAAATCGCAGGTCTATTTTTGCTCTTTTTGGTAGACATGCATTTGTTATTAATCAGCATTTCATGCCCAATAGTAATTATAGTTTGTAGTGCGTAACATTACTAAGTGGATTAAAACAAACATTGCTTGAAACATAAAACGAGTAATTAACATTAAGTGTGGTAAAAATCAGGGAGTCAGTAAGGTTGAAATTTAATACAGCATGTGGTCTGTTGCTGGTCTGATTTCTACTTATGAAATTCAAAGAAAATAATCAAAATATTCTAAAATATTTTGGCAGTAAAGAAAAGGTAGAGGAGAAGAGATTTGTCTCATTGAACAGATGTTTCCAAGCACTCTGTAATGGAATCACAGTCTTAAATCTGTAGTTTTTATTTCAGATTTCCAGCAGTCGCAGTATTTTGCTTTTGTCTTAAATCTGTATCACTGGAAATGAAATACTACATGTTGAAAATATTTCCAACGGTAGAGTCCCCAAAATTTTGCTGTGCTTCGTAGGTTGAGTTTTGTGTATTGGGAACTTTCAATCCCTTTTTTGGGAAGCTGGTGAATAATTCAAGTTACTTTGATTGTTATCAGCACTTTAATCTTCTGTGGCCTGCTGCAGAATGCCTAGCGATTTGAAAGCTAGATTTTGCTTGCTTTTTCATTGCACCTTCTGTGGTGGTGGGCCTAACACTGATCCGGCTGGTAATCTCTTTCCAGGCCGCCTTTCTTGTATGTGGATTGGGGCCTGTGTGTCAGAGCTGAATACTGTTCTCTAGCCCGTACCCCTAATACAAGGTGGCCAACTCTTCAACGTTCAAGAGCTATAAACAAATTGTACAATGACAGAGAGCCAGGAACTTTGAATGTATTATTATACTAGTATGTGCTCATTGATATTCTGACTGTAATTAAGAATATACTATTTTAGCTCATAATGTGACTTTTGATATGCTTTGTGTCAAACTAATTACTTTAAATATGGATGTACTGTATCATGCCATTTCTGTCATATTTGCTCTTTGTCTCTGATTTCTTTTACTCTTGCTTCGTTCCCTCTTCCTTTCTCTCATTTCCCTCTCTACAAATCACTCTCTCAGAATCTGTGTCTCATTCTATGTCTGCCTCTCTCTCTTTCTCTCTCCGTCCCTGCCGCCATTGTTCAAATTCCCTTTCTCTCTCTCTCACATTCTCTATGTCTCTATTCTCTCAATCCCCTCTTCTCCTATCTCATCTGAAGAAATCACAAAGCATTTCAACCAAACTGGACAACAGCTTCTTGATTGACATCGTTGTCTACAGCACTCTTAACCGGTTCAGGATTTTGGGTTGTCATAACCGTTGTCTGTATTTGATGTCACATACACAATTACACTCCCAGGGCATTTTTGAAACCTCTCCCACTACATAAACTCTCCTACCTCAAAAAATCCCCCACCCTTGGCCTCTCTATCCTTGCAAACTACCACCCAATATCCAACCTTTTTTTTTCTCTTCAGAGTTCTTGAACGTGTTGTCATCTCCTAAATACATTTTTCCCACAACTCCCAAATTTGAATCTCTCTAGACGCCACAGCCGTGAAATGGCTTTGACCAAAGTCACAAACGAAATCCTCTGTGACTGTGACAAGTGCATTTTCCCTCCTCATCCATCCTGCAGTCTTTGACACAGTTAGCCACACCATCATCCTCCAACACCTTTTTTCCATTGTCCTGCTTAGTGAGATTGCCCTCACTTGGTTTCACTGTTACCTATCCAGTCGTAGCTAGAGCATTTCCAGCAATGGCTTCTCTTCCCACTGCTGCACCGTTGCCTTCAGAGTCCCCCAAAGATCTATCCTCAGTCTCCTCCTCATCTACATGCTGCCTTTTAGCAGGCATGGGATCAGCTTCAATATGTATGCTGATGAAACCCAGCTGTAGCTCTCCACTACCTCTCTTGACCCCTCCATTGCCTCTATGTTGTCCAGTATCCAGTCATGGATGAGCTTCAGTTTCTTCCAATTAAACATTGGGACGACCAAAGACATTGTCTTCAGGCCACAAACCCTGTACCCTTGCCACCCATTCCATGCCCCTCGGCCATTATCTCAGCCTGAACCAGTCTGTTTGCAATCTCAGTGTCCTATTCGACCTTGAGCTGAGCTTCTGACTCCATATACCCTCCATCACAAAGACCGCCTACTTGGTATTTTAGATTCCACAATTTTTTTCTTTTTATTATAGATCGTTTTTTTGCAATTCCCTTTAGTCAAGAGGGCAGGCAAAAAGATTGCTCACAAATTGCATTGGAGGTGCTGAGATATTAACCTGTCTTTCCTCTCTTTTTTTCCTTTCCACACCCCCTGCTTCCCTATGTTCCTGCCCAGCATCCATTTTGAAGATATTTTATTACTTCTTGGTATCCCTTTCTAATTTCCAGGCTGAGTTGGCAATTGGAGAATCACAGTGTGACCCCATGCCCCAGCATTCTAGCACATTGTGCTGTGGTATGCAAATGCACCGAGGTTCTGTCCAATTTAATATTTCTGGAGCAACAGGCACAGTTTAGATCAATGCTACATGAAGGTTCATATATTTCGAAATGCTCCAAATTTGGAATGTTCTGAAAAGAAAAAAAGCATCATTGTCTTCAATACTTTGAGTTGCAGGCACAGGCTAGAACTTGTGCATGAGATTATTCTGCTTTTTCTTTTAAAATAAAGCTTTATGGAATTCTACTTGATCAGTCTCATGCATAGCTTGGCACTAGGACACGCAGCATTTGCAAGGTGCCCCTGCTCTGACTCGAGCCATGTGGTTCGATTCAGAAGGTCAACATTCATAAGGTGGGTCCTGGTGTTTACCAGCTTCTGCTCCCTTATCCAAGGAAAACTGAATCAACAATTTTGCAACATGGATAAGTGAGCCAGATTTAGTAGTGGACTCTGGTCTCATGCATTCTGAGCTTAAACGAGCATCAGTATAAAAGGAGCCAATGGACACCTTCACCTGGGCCACAACTTGATTCTATTAGCATAAGAATCACTATCCAATTTATGCTTGAGCACTACAAAGCAACTTTCCAAGTCTTTGATCTCTCTGGTCATTAACAAAAACCTTTTGTTGAACAGAAACATTTCACTCTACTCTTTGTTGAACTTTTTTTTTATGGATGCTGAGTGCATAGATTTGACCTGCCCACTCTGAATTTTCATGTGAGCCCCTTCCTTGCCTTTCAAGTAATAGGTAACACCACTTCTTAGTGATTTAACACCAGTTGTTTCGACCTGAAACGTTAACTCTCTTTCTCTCTCCACGGATGTTGCCTGGCCTGCTGAGTTTTTCCAGCGTTTTCTGTTATTTCCTTTCAACTAATGCTCTGGCTCTTGAACACCTCTCTTGCACTCCTGAGCAAGAGACAGGCTTGTTGCCTGATGGGCAGTCGGTCTCACCTGTAGCTTTCAACCTCTCCCTCGCGTTTTGCTGCTGTGGTCAGTGCTCCTCTGAACTTTTGGTCATGTTTCAGCTAAACTGTAAGTATGCCATTCTTTCACACACTCTTCCTCCTCCATATTCTCACTGTTAAAATCAAGACTCATCACAATCTCATACTATGTCATTCTTTTCCTGGACCTCAAAACTATGGAACTCCTTACCTCCCTCAAGCTTGTTCTCTCATAATCACTAATTCAGCTACGCTCTTTAACTTTGGTGGACCCGCTGCACTATGGGCCTTGTCCCATCACCATGTAAAAACTAAATCCAAATGTTCAAACCATCAACTCAAATTTCTCAACTTTAAGAATGATTTTTTTCCTTGCGCTTCTGTGGGTCCTTGGGACATCCTTCTACATTAAAGGTGCTACATAAATCATTTGGATTGCTAAAGAATTTACCGTTACTGAAGTCACATACAAACATTTTGAAAACTCAGTTTCTCCTCAAATAGCATCAGTAATGTTCTAGTCTAACTCAATTTTGTGGTTTTACCTCATTCCCTCGAAGCTATTGGCTATGTTGCTTTGTTGCTGTTTTGAATCTGGATACTCTTCCAATGTACACTTGCCATTGCCTCTTCTACTGTGCCTGCTACTCGTGCAATATATTTTTCTCCCTCCTCTAATGTGGGGGAAAAACAGCTTTTGCATAAATAATTTTTAAACCAAACTCGATATATATCCAAGTTGCTTAGAGCTTTGACTTCATATCAAAACCACTTCTTAATTTCCTTCAGTGGTGGAAAGGGAAAACCTGTTCCTACTGCTGATTGCTAGTAACACCCTGCTGAAAAGTGCACGTGTGCAAATGTTGGGTGAAGACAGAAATTCTTTCAGCCGTGATGCTCCACACAGTCAAATAGTCATTCCATTCACTTCCAGGCTCTTGCATAAAGGACTGGCACTTGGACAGGATGTTAGAGAGCTGCCAATGCCGGTGCAAATGTACAAACTGTGAGTCGGCAATGTATTGAGGGGAGCAGAGAAAACTGGAGAAAGAGGGGTATGGTATTACCGGAAATTCCATATTGCTTAGTAATCATTATTTTAAAAGGTCCATGTTGTGTTTGCGACATTTAGGGAAGACTAAATTCGTGTTGTAAGATCAAGTTGATTGTTTGCGGATAGATAGAACTTTCTCAAATACATTTTGCTCACTGTAGTTTGTACTTCCTCCCACCATTGTACATATGGGGCAAGTAGTCTTGTAAAATGATTAGCAGGAGCTCGAATGGCTACTAATTGTAAATTGGCTGTTCTGAGTCTTTTTATCCCAAACTGCTTTGGAACTGAAGACGTCACAATGTAGTGACTATCATAAGGCAAAACTATGATCGGTAAAGCACTGTGAATGTAAGTAATGTTCAATTCAACCATGTTGGCACACTCTGGGACTGATTTGGAATAAAAGTAATAGGAAAATGAGATCTTACTGTGACAACTGGAGATTTTCAGTCAGAGAAACTAGACTTTCTGATGGAAGACTTCCTCCAGATATCAAATTGACAATGAAGGCATACAATGTTGCCAAGATTGGTGGGAGACCAGAGGATTGGGAAATTTTTAAAAACCTGCAAAGGATGACAAAAAATAATAGAGAGAAGATGAATTCTGAGAGTAAACTGGCAAGAAATATTAAAACAGATAGTAAGAGCTTCGACAGGTATATAAAAAGGAAGAGAGGAACCAAAAGAAACGTTGGTCCCTTAGAGGATGAGACTGGGGAATTAATAATGGGGAACGGGGAAATGGCAGAGACTCTGAACAAATATTTTGTATCTGTCTTCATGGTAGAAGACACTAACAACATCCCAATAATGGATAATCAAGGGGCTACAGGGAGGGGTCAACTAAAGACGATCACTATCACTAAGGAAATAGTACTTGGTAAAATAATGGGACTAAAAGACGACAAGTCCCCTGGACCAGATAGCCTGCATCCCAGGGTCTTAAAAGAAGTGGCTGCAGAGATAGTGGATGCATTGGTTGCAATCTACCAAAATTCCCTGGACTCTGGAGAGGTCCCAGCAGATTGGAAAACTGCAGATGTAACACCCCTATTTAAGAAAGGAGGGAGACAGAAAGCAGGAAACTATAGACCAATTAGCCTAACATCTGTCGTTGGGAAAATGCTGGAGTCCTTCATTAAGGAAGCAGTAGCAGGGCATTTGGAAAATCATAATGCAGTCAAGCAGAGTCAGCATGGTTTTATGAAAGGGAAATCATGTTTAACAAATTTGCTGGAGTTCTTTGAGGATGTAATGAGCAGGGTGGACAAAGATGAGCCAGTGGATGTGGTGTATTTGGATTTCCAGAAGGCATTCGATAAGATGCCACATAAAAGGTTACTGCATAAGATAAGAGCTCACGGAATTGGGGGTAATATATTAGCATGGATAGAGAATTGGCTAACTAACAGAAAGCAGAGAGTCGGGATAAATGGATCATTTTCCGGTTGGCAAACAGTAACTAGTAGGGTGCCACAGGGATCGGTGCTGGGGCCTCAACTATTTACAATCTACATCAATGACTTGGATGAAGGGACCAAGTGTAATGTAGCCAAGTTTGTGGATGATACAAAGATGGGTGGGAAAGCAAGTTGTGCAGAGGACTCAAAGAATCTGCAAAGGGATTTAGACAGGCTAGGTGAGTGGGCAAACATTTGGGAGATGGAGTATAATGTGGGAAAGTGTGAGGTTATCCACTTTGGCAGGAAAAATAAAAAAGCAAACTATTATTTAAATGGAGAGAGATTACAAAATGCTACAGTTCAGAGGGACCTGGGGGTCCTTGTGCATGAAACACACAAAGTTAGCATGCAGGTACAGCAAGTAATCAAAAAGGCAAATGGAATGTTGGCCTTTATTTCAAGGGGGTTGTAGTATAAAAGCAGGGCAGTCCTGCTACAACTGTACAAGGTATTGGTGAGACTACACCTTGAGTACTGCATACAGTTTTGGTCACCTTATTTAAGGAAGGATTGACTTGCATTGGAGGCAGTTCAGAGACGATTCACTAGGTTAATTCCAGAGATGAGGGGGTTGACTTATGAGGAAAGGTTGGGCCTATACTCATTGGAATTTAGAAGAATGAGAGGTGATCTTATTGAAACATCTAAGATACTGAGGGGGCTCGACAAGGTAGATGCAGAGAGGATGTTTCCCCTCGTGGGGAAATCTAGAACTCGGGGGGCATAGTTTCAGAATAAAGAATCGCCCTTTTAGAACTGAGATGAGGAGGAATTTCTTCTCTCGGAGGGTCGTAAATTTGTGGAATTCTCTGCCGCAGAGAGCTGTGGCGGCTGGGTCATTAAATACATTTAAGGTGGAGATAGACAGATTTTTGCAAGATAAGGGAGTGAAGGGTTATGGGGAGCGGGCAGGGAAGTGGCTTTGAGCCCAAGATCAGCCATGATCTTATTGAATGGCGGAGCAGGCTCGAGGGGCCAAGTGGCCTATTCCTGCTCTTATTTCTTATTGTTAGAATGATTATCTGTTAACCAGTATATCATTTGGATACGGACTTTCCTGCAGGGAAGGAGGGACAGAAAACAGCAAGTCATTCTGGACATCATGAACCTCATGGAAGTTGCTCAAGAGCAGTATGGGCAGAGGGCTTGCTTTTTTAATGGCCTACAAATTGTGGTTGGAAGAGTACCTCTGGAGTACGCCTCCGACCCGCGAAACATTTACGAATTTACCTCCTGGCGTCCAGACTGCAGAATTGCGGTCTCGGGCCTCCAGGCGTACGGCACCGTAAAGGCTCACAGATCCCAGGGACGCAGGACATTAGGAAGCGTCCCTGGGATCACGTGGGCCTGGTCCTCCAGTGACAAAGGAGGATTCCATTGCAATCCTTTATGAAGGGAATCCTTAATGATATGCAATGGAATCTCCAAATAATTATACAATTTACAGAATTCTAATGCTTATAAATGTACTGAATTGCAATTTTATTAAGTCCCTTCATTGCACCAACCTCAATAAAAATTAAATTTTTTGATATAATTTTAACCATCTTAATCCGGGCCAATATTTGCATAAACTCATTTAAAGGGTATGTGTATAATTTTGGATTTTTAAATGTTTTATTTAAGCCTTATATATACCCTTACGCTGATGGAAGCAGGCTCTATCCCTGCTTTTACCAGCCATAAGAGTTGCGTGGGCAATTGCTGGGCAGTTGTTGGGCAAATAGCCCAACTCTGTGCCAGCAATACTCATTTTTCAGTCGGTTCGGATGATCTGTTAAGGCATACCTTGACAAATGGCAAGTTCCAGATTTTGTGCATGCGCATGCGGAAATTCGGAACTTCCAGGGCCTTTCAAAGAGAATCCGACGCCGTACTCTGAGAGTACGCCTTCGAAGACCCTGCAATTTTGGGGCCGATATATTCTCTAGATCTAAACAGGACAGTTGTTTGTGAATACAATTGAATCAATACGAAGATTTTTTGTTCATTTATTTTTATTTCAAGTTTTCTCATTTATTCGTGCTGTCTGTGCTCTCCATATTTCTGTAGAATTTGGGCAATGGGAGCTGTTAATTGGCAAGAACTGCATGTTTAGGAAATGGCATTAGGTCGCTAGCATCTTGAGAAAATGGTGCCACATCACTATGGAATTTAGAAGCTACTCTGTGCATTTGCAACTTTTAGGAGAGCGAAAGATTGTGTGGTGTATATTACTATGTGCACCAGACCCTTCCTTTTTTGGGTAGGAATATCCTTGAGCTTAATTCACAATTGAAAGAACTTTTTTTTTTATATCCTTCTATAAATTTAGGATTTCCTTTGTTTGTAATCGTGTGTGTGTGTCTCGAATTTTGTTTCATAACTGCATCATATAAATGCAAGTTGTTGTTGCAGTAAGGCAACAAATCCAGAAATCTGATGACTTTGTGGATCCCTTTGTAAATCCTTAGAGACTCCAGATTGAAAACCTATGAATTAGGCAGCACAATGCATTGGGCTTTGAAACAAAATTAAGAAACCTTGCCAACACTAAAAAAATGTTTTAAATGCTCTGCAGCTTTTACAGATGTGTAACACGCCATCATTTCTACAGTTCATATGTTCGCTTTTCTGAGTTAGATTTGTTTTAAAATACCTTTACCATTATTACATGGCTATAAAAGAGGGTGCCAGATGTTGATGGATTAAATAATCATTTACAGAACAGTCGTAGAGAAGAAACTGAGAGGGTAGCCCGCTGCTATGAATGTGCCTACAGGAGCTTTCTTACAGTATCTATAATGGGATTTGGTGACTCTGGAAAAGGTTTGGACAACTATTCCATTCGTGTGCATTTTAATGAAGATGGAGGTTTTTCTACGTCCTCCTCCCCTCCGCCCCCCCCCCCCCCATTTATTTTTATATTCCATCGTTCCTGAGAGCACTGACTCATACTGGGATAGAGTTCCATGGGTTGCACGCCTCTGGCCCAAGTGATTATTCGCAATGTGTCAGTAACAGTCGGCACACTGTTCAAACAGGAGATTATCACAGCCAAGTTGGTCACTCTTCACCTGGCATCCATGTGCACATTTTTACCTGGGCTTGCTGGACCGTGATCAGGAACAGGAACTCTAATTCCCTCCCTCCTGCTCCCATCCCCAGGGGATTCTGAGGCGAGTTGTAGCAGCCTCCACTAACTCAGTAAAGACAAAAGATCCAATCTCTGGTTTCTGTGACTTAGCCCCCTGAATTATAACATTCAAAATTTTGCAGCCCTTCACCCCCACTTCCCACATCATTAACTGTCAAAGGCCTTTGCTTCACTAGGCGTAGCATAAGAACAATATAGGCTTTCTTTCAAACTGACTTGTTCAGATTTTAACACAAACTGTGTCCTGCCGTAAGGCCTTATTTTTCTCTTTCTGATCTCAGAAGATTTCATAAAAGTCACTTTCTGAATGCTTGTTTTTGTTTTGCTCTGCATTCACTTTTATGTTTCCTGTGCAGTAACATTGCAAGTAGAATTCATAAATGACCTAAGGCATCATTACTCTTCAACCCTCTGCACTCATGTGAAAGTGCATGCAAACCTTGCCATCACACATACATTAAAACAGCAAGGACTGCTTAAGTATTGTTTAGTATCTCTTATTCAAAGCACACTTTTTAAATTTTGTTTTGGATTTACATTGTAAACTTTGAAAATGTAAACTACAAATGAGCTGTTTAATCAAACCTTATTCAGCACAAAAAAACTTCTTTTAAACTGTGGAATTCCGGTGAATGCTAAGCAGGCTTGTACCTTTGTGCTGGACACGGAGCCAGACATTGGAATTTGTGGCATACTGTTTCTGGAAAGCACCCTATTTTGTGCAGTAAGGTAGCTCCATCAACCTGGTGGTAGAAATAAAACATAGCCATTATTCCTGCCTCCAACCTCCATATTTACTTCACCAATGCCATAAGTTTAAACTCCCAACGAATGTACCAAGAAAATGTGCTGATTTTTTCCCCTTTACTCTCACTAGTAGAAAAACTGTAGGTCAGCCAGCAAATGGAAAATCTACTGAGCTGGAGCATAGATGGCCATTTTATAAGTTAGAAATATTATTTCTCGCTGCCTCCTCGTTCATTAAGTTGGGAGCTCTGTAAAGCAACAATCAACAAATTTGAGAGTTTAGCCGGGATTATAAGGTGTCAGTAACATTTGAGGATTTATATAAAAGTGCAAGGAATGTCCTGGTAATGTTGCAGCTTGTTTCCAAGCTTCTGTAGCCAACTTCTCTGGTACATGATGTATATTCCTAATGTCAGAAACAAATTTATTGACTAGTGCTTTTTGTGTGTCCGTGATGAAACTTTGCTGGGGTAGCAAGGATTTTGAACGACCTTTTCAGGCCCAGGGAATGTTGGGTATTTAATAGGATAGCAGTAGGACTAGATTACTGTGCAATGAATAAGGGGGTCGGGTGGCGGGGAGGAGAAAGAACTGTGGCCATGGTACCTTTTTTCTTCTGAGAATTGCCAAATAAAGTGTGTTTTGGCCTGAGGCAGGTTTATGCAGCTGCATGTATGCAAAGTTGGCCTGAAGCAGTAACCAGTTAGTGGTGGTTCCTCAGTGAAGAAGTATGCCTTACTTTACCAACCCCAAAAATGAGGGATGGACTGCACATTGTAATTGTCTATATTTAGATGATCAATCAGCAGCATATCCCTGTATCCCTGTGCTTGTACTCTTGCCGTGTGGATCAAAGATATGGAGGTGCATTTTAACATTACACACTGAAGTGAGCTGCTATTTACAGCATTTCAGCTTCCTAACACGTGGCAGGTTGTTTTGAGAAAATGCTTTATATCACATGTTAAGGATGAACCCTATTTCCAACCACAGCTGAGCCAACCATTGCACAGGACTATTTCAAACCTCTGCTGAGTGGTGCATGTACTGCATTGTTTACATAGCCTAGTAGTGATGTGGAACAACAACAGCAGCTTGGATTTATATTGCGCCTTTAACGCAGCAAAATGTCCCAAGGCGCTTCACAGGAGCATAATCACACAACAATTGGCACCATGCCAAAGAAGGAGACATTGGGACAGGTGAAGCAAGCAGGATTAATGACCACACTATTATTGTACTATTTAAAAGGTTTGAATTTTAAAAAATTACATTTTGACTTATCTTTTTTAGTGATTGATGAGGAAGAAGTTAGGGTCTAAAAATGTGTAGGACAGACCTTTTTGGTTTTTATATATATATATATATATGGAATAATAAACTTTAAAAGGGACAAAGCAGATTTTCTGTGTGTCTCTCTCTCTCTCTCTCTCTCTCTCTCTCACACTCACTCACACTCACAGGAACTAATAGTCATAAGCTAAGAAACAGGTCTTCTAACAAAATGCTTTGAACTTTCCTAAAACTTATATTTAGCTAACTTCTTCTCTCTTCTTCCTGTGTTTTTTTTTCTTTCTTCCCCTCTTTTTCTCACTCTTTCCTCTCTTTCCCTCTGTTTTTCTTTCATTATTCAGTATGCTCAACTCTAGCACTTTGTTAGGCTACAGTTTTTTTTACCATATCAATATCCCTTTCACTGTTATCTTCAAATTACAATATTTCATGTTCTAAAAGCATAGCTGGGAGGTACTTTTTAAATTACATCAGCAGTTCACGACCTGACATGCCTGCCCTCGTTCTTTGTTGTTTTTCATTTGTCTCGTTAAATAGTTCAAAGTAACAGTAAGTACTGCCTGGCAAGATTGCTTTCCATGCTAAATAGTCTTGGCCCATTTTTACAAAGGGTAATTACACAAAAATGTAATGGAATCATTTTTTGCTTGGTAAATGGGGTCCTGATGGGATCCCAAATAACAGTTTCTTTATAACATACTGCTTAGATTTTTCAATGCTAATTTCTTTCCAAGCTTTACGTTCAGATTGCATATACTGTACATTAATAGCATTTTTATCTAGTCTTTTTTTTTGTTTGCAAGCACACAAGATGTAAGCAGCATCATATTTTCATACTATAGTGGTAACAAAAATAATGCTCAGCTCTTCTCTTTCCCCCCCCCCCCCCCGGCCATCAAAACATAAAACGTTAAACTAATGAAGGTTTCCTTTAACTCTGTCAGATATGTTATCAACTGCGGTCACATTTTGTAACTTTTCTCTAAGCGATTTTTTGTTTTTTTTGTTGCCCAATTGTTTCCCTTCTGTCTAGAAAAAGCAGCCTTGGTGTACTGTTCCTTGCCTTTTATTTTTAAAGTCAGATGCTGGTGGTGATGGACTTCACTGTGGAATGCAGACACCCTGTTGCTCTATTAGTGGAAATGCGGGAACCGGCTCCTCGCATTTATTTCCATAATCCATTCTTAGACCTATGTTTTTGTAGGTCTGTGATATCATCAGTTCCCCGATCATGGGACATTTCTACTATGGAGTGCAGCTGATGGGAGGGAAGCACTTCTGATGAAATCATTAATGACAAATGGTAGAAATTCAGGGAAGACATGGATCCTTAAAATAAAATGATGCACTAAAATTTCCTGACTCTCTAATCTTGTCAAAGGTTGATGTGTTTTGCTGTTTAAATACCCTTATGTAAATCTTGTTTATATCTGTGCAATTTAGGATATACAGTGGAATATTTAGTTTAACCTAAAGAGAGCAATATAATCTGGCAATAAGTATTAAGGAGCAGAAACAGTAGCTTTGAATACTCTATGCAACTCGAGTGTCCGACTTTAGCTGTGATAGCAACACGCGACCCTTTGACACTCAGTTGTGCTGTTCAATTGGCAAGCCCAGGTTGATAGGGAAGCAGGAAAAAGTCAGAACAAGGTACTCGAGGCCTTCAACTCAGCCATTTTTTTCAGACTCACCAAGTAAATTTCCTGGGAGTTAGGAAGGATCAGGGCAATATACCTTCTGCAACCTTCTATAAACCCTGTAGGAAGAAAGGGGAATAGGGCTTACTGGGGTGAGAATAGGAACATGGAAAAACATTAAAAGGGGGAAATCAAACGGGCAAAGAGAGACCATTTATTTTTTTTAAAAAACCTGCAGATATAAAACTCAACAGTAAGAATTCTTTCAGTACTTCTACAGTCAGAAGCAGTGAGAAACATCAAAGATGCAAATCGGCTCAAACTGATGAGCACAAGGTATTAAACATTCAGAAAGATTACTTCCTTTAAGTATTCACATGGAAAATTATGACCAACATGCCTTCCCCAAACATAGATAACCTAAGTAAAATTATGACTTCAGCATAAATGAGATGAAAGTCCTATACTTGCTAAAAACGCTCGAAACAAATCGGCAGGTATTTATCCAACCATGCTAAAGAAGACCAGGAAGATTTGTGAGGACTTGCCAATCACTAAACACTGGGAAAGTACAGGGAACAACAACAATAACAATTTGTATTTATATAGCGTCTTTAACGTAGTAAAACGTCCCAAGGCGCTTCACAGGAGTATTAGAAGACAAAAAATTTGACACCGAGCCAAATAAGGAGAAATTAGGGCAGGTGACCAAAAGCTTGGTCAAAGAGGTAGGTTTAAAGGAGGAAAGAGAGGTAGCGAGGCGGAGAGGTTTAGGCAGGGAATTCCAGAGCTGAGGGCTGAGGCAACAGAAGGCACGGCCACCAAAGGTTGAGCGATTTATAATCAGGGATGCTCAAGAGGGCAGAATTAGAGGAGCGCAGATATCCTGGGGGGGTGGGGTTTGTGGGGCTGAAGGAGATTAGAGGTAGGGAGGGGCGAGGCCATGGAGGGATTTGAAAACAAAGATGAGAATTTTGAAATCGAGGCGTTGCTTAACTGGGAGCCAATGTAGGTCAGCGAGCACAGGGGTGATGGGTGAATGGGACTTGGTGCGAGTTAGGACACGGGCAGCCGAGTTTTGGATCACCTCAAGTTTACGTAGGGTAGAATGTGGGAGGCCAGCCAGGAGTACATTGGAATAGTCAAGTAAAGAGGTAACAAAGGCATGGATGAGGGATTTCAGCAGCGGATGAGCTGAGGGAAGGGCAGAGACGGGCGATGTTAGAGATGGAAGTAGGCGGTCTTAGTTATGCTGCGGATATGTGGTCGGAAGCTCATTTCAGGGTCAAATATGAACCAAGGTTGCGAACAGTGTGGTTCAGCCTCAGACAGATGTTCGGGAGAGGGATGGAGTTTGTGGCGGTGACCGAAAACAATGGCTTCGGTCTTCCCAATATGTAATTGGAGAAAATTTCTGCTCATCCAGAACAGGCTAATATGGTGTCCATATTCAAAAAGGGTGACAACTCGGTCATGAGCAACAGCAGACCCATTGGTCTTGCTTCAGTCCCATTTAAAATAATGGAATTGTTTATCAAGACTAAACTTGAGGATTATCTGTGCAATGACAGCAGTCAACATGGATTCAGAAGGGGAAGATCCTGCCCAACTAAATTCCTTGAATTCTTTGAGGAACTGACATCCCAAGTGCACTGTGGTAAACCCTATGATGTGTTATACCAAGATTTCCTGAAGGCTCTTGAGAAAGTTCAGCACTACATGCAATTAGGTAAGCTCAAAGCTGTGGAATTCAAGGAAAATCTCAGATATGCAAAAGAAATTGGCTGAAGGGTCGAAAACAATAGGTACTTGTTACAGGAGTTATGTCCGCATAGGGAGAAGTGCTGAGTGGAGTACCCTAGGGATTGGTGTTCGGACTACTGCTGCTTCTAATTTACATTAATGACTTGCACAAAATCCCAATGAAAATTGGTCAAATTTGCAGATGATACCAAACCAGGAGGGGCAGTGGAATTGGAGGAGGCAGAAATTACAGAATGTGCTGGGCAATATATGTAAGTGGGCAGAGCAATAGCAAATGAAATTGGTGTAAAGTGTTGCACAGAGAATGTTAAAATGAGAACCACCTGTACTTCGTGAATGGTGTGGAAAAAGTTAAGGAAGTTAAAACAGACCTAGGCATTTTAGCAGTCTTGATGCTCAGCATGTCCAATCAATGGAGAACAGAAAATCAACAAAGCCAATAGAATACTGAGCTGCATAGTGAAAACAGTAGAATACAAGTCAAAGAAAGTCATGATCAAACTCCTTAAATGCACTGCATAAATATAAGAAGTTGTTGTTGTTGTGAGGAGACCATAGGATTTATGGAGGCTCATGGCTTCAACAAAGGGATTGGCTTTTATAAATTTTACAGACTCCAAAGGTGAGCTGGCTGCTCCTCAGCACTTGATAGTAACTCTTTCTCAGTGATGTATGTTGATGTTTTCAATGTCCTTTTTAAAAAAAAAAGTGTCTCATCGGGTTGGGTTCTGAACTAATTAGAACTATGATTGGGATATTCTGGAAAAAATCTGAATTTTGTCACAATTCAGACCATTCACAAAAGCTGAAGGGGGGGTTCTGAGGTTCAATGTAGTTGCCTGCCCTCTTGCTGCAGGTCATCAGAATTGTGGCAACCTGTTCCGCATGGGAGGCAGGCTCTCAAATATCCCAGAGTAGAAATCTGGACAGACACAAGATGACATTCTGAGCAACTGTTGTTCTGTCATCACCCTTGTGGCTTCTGGGATCTCTGCTAAGTTGGGCTAACAGCAAGGACAAAATCAGCAAATGTAAAATGGAGTACCTGGAGATGTAGCCCGTTCAGCATTCCTGAGGGAAGAAGGAGTCGAATTTGTGGAACTTGTGTGGGATTTAGTATCTCACTTTGAACAGCTAAGCCATTCTTCTGCAAATGGAGGTCTCTTGGCTACCAGAAGTAGATATAATTATCTATCCTGGCACAAGCCATTGAGCTTCGATTTTCTTGCCAATGTATTTTTTTCTTAAAGATTTATTTTTGGTGAACACTTGCACTTAGTAAAGCAAGAGTGCAGTAATATGATGTGGTGTTAGCCTTGGCTCAATGGTCCCACTTTCACTTCCAAGTGAGAAGGTTGTGGGTTCAAGCCCCACTCCAGAGACTTGAGTACATAATCTAGACTGGCATTTCAGTGCATCAATGAGGGAGTGCTGCACTATCTGAGGTGCTGTTTTTTGGATAAGAGGTTAAACCAAGGCTCATCTGCCCTCTCCAGTGGATGCAAGAGATCCCCTGACTGATTTGAAGACGATCTCCCAGTTTCCTGTCCAACATTTATATCTCAACCAACACCACTAAAACAGATTATCTGGTTTTTGATTGCATAGCTGTTTGTAGGATATTGTTGTGTGCAAATTGGCTGCCACATTTGCCCACATTATGACGGTGACTATATTTCAAAAGTACTTCATTGATTGTGAAGCACTTTGGGACATCCTGTAGATGTGATATTTAAATACAAGTTCTTTCATTGTATCTACTTTTGAAACCCAATGTTAGCATTAGGCACCGCCAGGCAGGTACACAATTGCCACATGCAGAGCAAAGCCATCTATACCCCAAGAATATCTCGAGCCCACCCTTAGAAGCGGGCCGCTACTATACAGGTGCTGATGTTTTTTTTAACTTTCCAACACCAGCCATTTCAAGGCCTCTCTGTGTACGATTGCCAATTTTTGCTGTGTTCCTGTACCCACCAGGAACCAAACATTTGCTTTTATAGCCCACAGAGAAGAAGAGCCTTTCATTGCAGCACACTGGACTGAATTCAAAACCAGATCGCAGAAGAGAAAGGACAGTGTACTAATGCACTGCACAACCATGTCCATAGGATGAGATTGTGATTTTTAAAATAAAAAATGGAGACAATTTGTGACATCTCATAATAAACCCTCTGATTTGGGCAAGTAATGTTTGCAGGGTTGGTAAAATTATATCCCAGTCATTTTGCCAGGATGTTGATGACCCTTAAGAGATCTCTGGGAAGTAATTGGATTTGGATCTGGCTTGGGGAAAATTGCTGTAAATTTCAGCATATTTCCTCTCGGTCAAAGGAAGTACTTTTTGGGTGGGGTTCCTAAATTTTTAAGCATGACTTTGGCTTGACTTAAATCAGACTTTTTATTTGCATGAAATGACAGTTGAGCAAGTTCAGATACTGTTGAGCCAAACTATACTGTTAAAGTGGATGACACTTCAGTTTAAATGCTGAAGAAAAGCCATGCCTGCTTCTATATCTGGACTGCAGGATCAGTATTTAGATTTGCTGTCAAAGTATAATTATGTTTGGGCCATATGAAGAAATAAGGTAGCTAGTGCGGCTTCACTTAGTAGCAGGTTTTCCCTGTTGCACTATTTAGCCCATTATTATTATTATTATTATTAATAATAATAATGTGCTTATTATGCACAATCCTAATCTACAGGGAATCATAGGGGCTGTCTTATCTGTATTTTAAGAAGTGTACAATGCTTTTGGAGACTGAATAGCTTTATTGTGTGGTTAGGCATGATTTACCAAGTGAAGTGAATGGAAATCAAACCCATGTCTGGTTTATGTAACTGGCTAGACGTTACCAATTAAAGACATAGTTAAAGTAGTTATAATGCAGGGTTTCCTAAATCCTAGGCTGGGAAAATTCTCTTGCCCAGCAGGTTGTGACAAATAAATGTAGTACCCAGACTGTTGACCCTTATCCTGTAGCTTACACTGGATCATATGGTGAACATACTAACAGTAACCTTTGTGAAACAAATGTCTAGATGACAATCATGGTCTACACTGTAATGCTATGTGTATAAAATACATATATTTATGACTCCTATGCAGTAACATTCTTGATTGCTGTTCATATTCAACTTGTGTGAATGTGGCTGTTTTAAGCGTTACTTGCAGGTTACTTTTAACTATTTCATATATGGCCGGTTTAAGTAGCTTCATTTAAGTTATTTTGTGTTTTACTTGTTGGAAGTATATATCCCGTCGTTCAAAATCTATAATGACTTGCCTGTGTATAAACCTTGGAGCAGAGGGTGGATATGCATCACCTGTTTTGATTCAAAGGAAATTTAAAACCAGGAGACTTGGGTCCAGAGTGAAAATATTTGGAAGCCAGGTGACTATTTGTGCATCCACAGAAAGAACTACCGGTCCAATGTTAGTACAATGGAGCAGTGGAACTCATGTTTCTCTTATGCTTAAACGATCACTTTCCATTTCCAAATCTGCTGCAGTCTATTTACTGAGGTCAGACTAGTTACACAAGCCATCTGCTTTTTTTTAAGCATTCTAGGATAGATATGGGGTCTTGGTTAAGTATCATGTTGTGTAGGTGCCGTGCAATAACAACAACAACAACTTACATTTATAAAGCACATTTAACATAGTAAAACATCCCAAGGCGTTTAACGAGCGATATCAATAAAAACATTTTTGACACCGATCCACAGAAGGAGATATCAGGACAGTTGACCAAAATCTTGATCAAAGAGGTAGGTTTTAAGGAACATCTTAAAAGAGGAGAGAGAGGTGGAGAAGTTTAGGAAGGGCATTCCAGAGCTTAGTTTTTTGAATTTTCTAGGATAGATATGGGGTCTTCAAGTACCATGTTGTGTAGGTGCTGTGAAATTACAGTACACTTTCACTACTGGGTTTTAGCAGTTGTCAGCGCAACACTGGTCCTAAAAGTTGGAGTATCAAAGAGTGACTTTTTTTAAAGCTTTATCCCCTTATTCCTAAAGGCAGTGACCATTAATTGGGTATAACCTGGTGTCAGCCATTGGCTCAGTGGGTAGAACCCTCGCCTCTGAGTCAGAAGGTTGTGGGTTCAAGTCCCACATCAGAGACTTGAGCACAAAAATCTAGGCTGACAGTGCAGTACTGAGGGAGTGCTGCACTGTCGGAGGTGCTGTCTTTCGGATGAGATGTTAAACCATCAGCTCTCTCCGGTGGATGTAAAAGATGTCATGGCACTATTTCGAAGAAGAGCAGGGGAGTTATCCCCGATGTCCTGACCAATATTTGTCCTGACCAATATTTATCCCTCAATCAACATTACTAAAACAGATTATCTGGTCATTATCACCTTGCTGTTTGTGGGAGCTTGCTGTGCGCAAATTGGCTGCCGCGTTTCCTATATTGCGACAGTGACTACACTTCAAAAAATACTTCATTGGTTGTAAAGCGCTTTTGGGACGTCCGGTGGTCGTGAAAGGCGCTATATAAATGCAAGTCTTTTTCTTTCCTTTTCCAGTACCTTGGTCAAGTGTTAATTCTTTGTGTGTGAACCTATTTAGAGAATGTCAGCAGATAATTAAACTCTGGAGGGCATCTTAATCAAGCCCAATCTCATCACCAAAATCATCAACTGTCTTATGAATGTATAAAAATGACAGGCAGGAAAAGACCAGCTGGTCTATCAAGGATGCCCTACATCACGATGGCTGAACCATCATGGTTAAACCCATCTTCCCCAGCCCACCACCTCACGCCCACCCTCGCAGCAATGTAATCTCCTGGGAGAGCCAAAAAAACAGAAAAAACCCAGAAGAAAAAATACTCTAAAATTCCTCTTCGATCCCCTCAGGCAATCGAAACCAGTCCAGGAGATCACATGGACTAAGTATTATCTATAAAGACACTTCCCCTCTATGTGAGGCGATCTCTGCCTCAGTCAGGAATCGATCCAGCTCCCTCTAGAAGGTATGCAGAGAGTCAGCACCCACCGCACCAGCTGGCAGTGTATTCCAGAGGCTCATGATTCTCTGGGAAAAGAAGAACCACCTAATATCCAGTCTGATCCGATGCTTACGTAGTTTAAACTCATGTCCCTGGTCCTCTCAGATCTGTTAAACTGAAATAATCTATATCAATAGGGATGCTATCCAGCCCTTTATTTTATGGATCTCCTCTAAGTCTACGCTGCTCTAAAGTAAATAGACCTAGGTCCTTGAGCCTATCTGAGTAGCTGTGGTTCCTTAAGCTAGGAATCATCCTTGCAGCTCACCTCTGGACCATTTTCAAGGCCACTATATTACCCACCATGTGGGGGGACCAAAACTGGGCACAGTACTCTAGATGTGATCTGACCTGTACAGTGTCAAAATGGTGTCCTTTGACTTATACTGAATGGTTCTATTAATGCAAACCAAAACCCTGTTAGCTTTAGCTACAGTTTCTCTACATTGGTCATGAACCTTCAGTAATCTGTGCGCAATAACACCTGGATCTTTTTCTCTCTCGACCTCTTTCAGTATTGTTCTCTGAAAATGATATGTGTATTCTGTCTTATCACACTAACCTTAAAGGTCACTGAAGATGAATCAGAAAAGCTGAATTGTAGTGCTCTCACTACTGCCCCAGCTCAGATCAGCTACATCGGTTTTGACCAGAGTTGGAAATTGTGTTTCTCCTAGGTATTTATGGTTCAGTACCAGTACGTTTATCCGGAGTTATTGGAGGAATGAGTGATAAAGCTGCTTTTACATTGTGAGACCCGTGCAAGTACGTCCACTTCGCAAAGCACAGGTCTTGTACAGCCAGCTACATGTCCTGTGTAGAACAGCCAGGACTCCTTAAGACTTACTGTAGGGAAAGCCCATTGCTGCTTGAGACCCTCACTTTGGAAATTGGCCATAATTATACTGTGTCAGGGCCACTAAACTGGCCATTCTTCATGACTAAGGCGTAGTGGTGAATATTGGCAAGCTATTCAACCATGGTCATCATCACCGTGAAACCAATCGTCCTCACCTAAGTCCACACACTCAAAGGGGGAGAAATTGGGCACCTTAGCACCTCCGGGGGGTGGGGGGCGCTAAAGGGGCACTACCGGCTTTGCGACCGGGTGTGGCGATAGTACCAATGCCCGTGAAATTGAAGTGGAGGTTTGCAGCGGCGGTAACCGCTAGCGCCATGCTCTCCTGTGGCCGGAGATCGTGACGTCATCCAGGTGTGCAACGCCCTGGCTCTGAAATTCACTCTCTTCCCCCTGCCTGAGCGCCTGCCGTTAGCAACGACGAGTAGAGGAGGCGGAATGCAGTCGGATGAGCGCTGGAGGAGCGCTATACAAAGGCGTCAACTTCCGGGTTTTTTGTTGGCAAAGAATGCTGCCTTGTCAGTTTGACAAAAGCAAACGGGCGTTTTGAGATTTCTCAGCTTGAAGGATTATTCTGGCTGAGAAGAATTTATCACATTCATTTGGGTTACATTTGATAGTGCAACATTTCCATCATTTAATGGGGGCTGTACTAGCACTGGACCTCGCCCTCCAGCGTCACAGTCAGAGGCAGTGGAAGCAGAGAGAAAGATTGCAAAATGTGGTCAGAGGCAGGAGGGCCAACAGGGCTCTCAACAGGAAGTATTACCCTCCCAGGGTATTCCGGCAGCATTTCTCCTACATCAATCTCACCTGAGGAGCAGTGTCTTAGAAGGCTCCGCTTCATCAAGGAAATGGTCACAGGGCTCTGCCACCTCCTGCAGCCAGACCTCAAGCCTCATATCAGGAGTACCACGGCTCTCTCGGTGGCAGTCAAGGTCATCGTCGCCCTCAATTTCTATGCCAATGGATCCTTCCAGTGTGCAACAGGAGACATATCTAACATATCGCAGTTTGCCATTGCTGCATCTGTGAGGTCACAGATGCTCTCTACAGAAGGAGAAGGGACTACATTTCCTTCCCCATGACTGGAGAGAAGCAGCACGAGCGTGCATGTGGCTTTGCCAGGATAGCGGGCTTCCCCATGGTGCAGGGCGCCATTGACTGCACTTGCTTTGCGGGCACCTCATAACAACCCTGAGGTATTCCGCAAAGGCTACCTCTCACTTAATGTGCAGTTGGTGTGCGACCACACACAGCGCATTCTCACCGTCAATGCCCGCTATCCTGGCAGCAGCCACGATGCCTTCATCCTACGCCTGACCGGTGTGCCAGCACTCTTCCAGCCACCACATCAAGCTAGAGGATGGCTGCTGGGAGACGAGGGCTATCCGCTCTCCAACTGGCTCACGACTCCCCTCCGCAACCCCAGCACTCGTGCCCAACACTCGTACAATGAGAGACATGCTGCCACCAGGAACATCATTGAGCAGATCATCAGAGTGCTCAAGTAATGGTTCCACTGCCGTGACTGTTCAGGAGGAGCCCTCCAGTACTCGGCTGAGCGGGTGTCCCTTTTCGTCGTCGTCTGCTGCATGCTGCACGACTTGGCCATTATGAGGGCGCAGCCATTGCCACCAGGCATAGCTGCGCCACCTCAGGAAGAGGTGGAGGAGGAACAGGAGCACGAACAGCAGCGACGGAGGATCCAGCCACTCCTTCGGCCTTGTGGAAGGGCGATCTGTGACCGCCTCATCAAACTGCAGTTCCAATGAATTCAAGGCCACTTCTCGGTTGCTCATCCAGTCCCCATCGTTCCATACCACATTCCAAAGCTGAAATGAGACACAGCACCATTTTTGCAACATTCCAATAAGAAATTTATCCAAATTCGGCAACCACATATATACAGCAACAATATTAACTAATCACCCTTGTGCACACCCTTACTTGCCCTCTTAACAGTGCCTTGTCCTAATCTAGTGCTCCTACGTAGCGTATCCCCAGAGGCTGCAGCAGGGCTGGTGGAAGGCTGCTGAGTGTCAGTCCCAGAAACTAAAGATGGTCTTGCTGGATGCCCTCGACCAGCTCTGGGCCTGGAAGGCCCGGCTGTACACTGCGCCACCTCAGGATTGGCGGTGGCAGTCTGGGCTGGCTGGATGACAGGCAGCAAGGGCAATGGGGGAGTGGCAGTGGTGGGAGCAGGAATGCTGTCATCCTGAGAGAGGACCGCAGCTTCCTGCTCCACTGACACACTGTCACTCCCCCGGGGCAGCACCTCAGCATCCCTACCAATCTGCTGCATCAGAGATTGCTGGGCTGCTGCGACACCGTGAGATCCCCGGTGGACTGTGGTGGACCCAGCGATGATGGCAGCAGTCAGAGCTAGCGTGGCATCAAGCTGAGACTGCAGGAGAGCAGTCTGAGACTGGATGGCATCAACCATTGACTACATTACAGCACCACATTACAGTAGCTTCGGCCTGTGCTGCAATGGATGCTGCCACATCGCCCATGACATGCGGCATGAGGTCTGGGTCCCAACGGTCTCTCAGGGAGTCCACCATACTTTGCAGACTGCCAAGGATGGGCTCCATGGTGTGCGCAGAGCTCTGTGCAATGTTGGAGGCGGACTCCTCCACGCTCCTTACCATTGCTGACAGGCTCTTGGGCACCCTTGCCATTGCACCTATCATCTCTGTGTGCATGCACATCGCCCTTTTTGTGAACTCCTCCCCATCGAGGTCCTCATCTGAGTTCTGTGCAGCAGATCTCACGCGCGAACTCTCCCTCCGGGGAGCTGGCCCCTGAGCTACCCTTTCCCCCATGCCTTGCTGCAGCCCGCTCGTCCCCAGTACATCACCTAATGCAGACCCCTCTACTAAAGTTGCCTCTAAAGATCGCGTAGTCCTAGTATCTGAGGTGGTGCCTGCGGGTGAGAGATGCAGTGACGCGGTGCTTTGCTCCTCCTCCTCTTCTCCTTCCTCACTCTCAGTGGGAGGCTCAGGGACAGGCTGGTCATCTGGTTGCTGATTCTCTGAAAGCATAAAGGCACAAGACTCGAGTTAAGGTGAGTGCAGGGGGGCAGGAAGGGAGCAAGGAATGCAGACAGTATCAGGAGCTGGAAAGTGGGAAGGGCTTGTGGTGTGAGGGGGAAGTAGGATGAGAGAAGGAGAGGGGATGAACATACCGTTGTTGCCCCCAAGGGGGTCGATGTTGCCGACGGCCACGTTGTCCACCACCTGCTGCCCAATGAGTCGCAGCACTCGCTCCTCCAGGTCTGAGAGCTGCTGGAGCTGTGCATCACCCTGCCTGTTCTCTGCTGTTCCCTCCTATTGTGAGCCATCTTGGCCTGCAAGAGAAACGAATGTGTGAGTCAGAGTCCAGCTATGTGTTTGGGAGATATGCCTGTCGTAGTTGAATAGCTGTGATTGTAGGCAAGGCTTGAGATGTGGATGTGAGTTTGAATAAGAGCAGATGCTTGGTGGGTGAGCGGTGGTTTGTGCAGTGTGTACAGACTGAGGTTCAGATGCTGGTATGTAGGACCTGTTGAAGCATGTGACCACCGAGTGAGGTTGTTGAATTTCTTCCGGCAATCTGTCAGGCTACATATGACCACATTAATGGCCGCGACCTCCTGGGCCACTTCACTCCACATTGCCCTGAATACCAGGGGTAATGGCCTCCTTCCAGTGTCCGGGAATAGCTCTGCCCTCCTTCGCTCCACTCCCGCGACCAATGCCTTGTCTGTGAAACGACGAGCTCTCTCCCTGGGAGTGGGATCAGCCATCACGATCAGGGGATTGAGTTCCTTGCAGGTCGCCTTCACAGCCATCAATGCTGATAATGAGGACCTGCACAATGATGCAACCTCCCCTTTAAGAGCTGGAAGGGGCCAGTGTGAAGGATCATTCCCGATTGCATAGCACCTGAAATTCATTATCGCTCTGCTGGTAGCGCCCCTGTCGCGCCTTGCTTATGTCATTAGCGCTTAATTTAGCGCTCCCGCTCGTTCCAGGACAGCTAAAAGCCAATTTAGAGAAACCTTAGACTCATTAGCGCCAGGCGCAAATTTTTCACGATTTCAAAATTTAGCGCCCCAAACCGGACAATACCCAATTTCTCCCCCATCGTGTGTAACCAACCATATAGAATTCTTTGAAGAAACAACAGAGAAGGTAGATAAAGGAAATGTAGTGGATTTTTATATGGATTCTCGAGACATTTGACAAGCTACTGCACAAGAGACTGATGGCAAAAATAATTACATATGGGAGTAAGGGGAATGTGGCCACATGAACAGAGATATTGTTGGTGGTTAGAAAGAAAAAGGTAGAGGTAAATGGAAGCTGCTTGGATTAGAAGGCTTTGGTGAGTGATGTTCCACAGAGATCTATGTTGGGGTTGCTCTTACTTATTTACACAGATTATTTATGTATATAGTAATCTGGACAAGAATTGAGGAACAATAATCAAAATGTGCTGATGACACCAAATTTCAGGGGATATGGCATTGAGACAAAGGTGAAAGATTGCACCAGGACATAGGCTAGCAGGATGGGCAGGTAGTTGGCAATTACAGTTCAATGTAGAGAAATTTGAAGTAATACATTTTGGAATTAAGAATAGGGGAATTATGTACAGCATCAGTCATATGATTTTACATAGAATTTACAGCACAGAAACAGGCCATTTGGCCTAACTTGTCTATGCCGACGTTTATACTCCACATGAGCCTCCTGCCACCCCTCTTCATCTAACCCTATCAGCATATCTTTCTATTCCTTTCTCCTTCATGTGTACTTATCTGGCTTTCCCTTAAATGCATCTATGCAATTCGCCTCAACTACTCTGTGTGGTAGCGAGTTTTCATTGGAGTTTGAGAGAGTGGCCTGATTGAGGTCTTCAAGCCTACGAAAGGTTACAATTGACTAAATGGTGATAAATGGTTCCCATTGGTCAGTGAGATGGGTGAACAACTGGACACAAATTTACAATTATCACAAAAAGAATTAAGGAGGAGGATAAACAAAATTCTTTGCACAGAAAGTGGTTATCATGTGGAATTCTTTGCCACAAATTTGTTAAAATAGAGTACTTTCAAAAGTGAGTTAGATAGTTGCTTGAAAAAAGGAACATTAAAGCGTATAGGGAGTAAGCAGGAGAATGGAATTAAGCTGGTGGCTCATAGAGGAAAAACACCAGCACAGATTTGATGGGCTGAATGGCCAGTTTCTTTGCTATAACATTCTCGAAGTTTCTAAAGAAGAAAAGTTATTTTATTTATTTTGCGTGTTTCCTATCCACAGGATGTTCCCAAATGCTTCATAGCAAATGAATTCCTTTTGATCTGCAGGCATGGTACAATTATTATGTAGGAATCTTCGGGCAACAACACTGGCTGATTTTTTTCCTCTCTCTTCTACCGGGCCTATTGACATTGAGGCCAATTATCGCACTTGGTTGACATCAGCTAACTCAGTATTGATCAGGGATTGAACCTGGGGACCTGGTTCATACTATGCCAGGCAGTGCATTTGTCCACTGTGCCCTCAGCGCAATTGTGAGTGACTTTTGCAATTGCAGGAGTGTCATCTCTTGGTCTTACAGCCTGTTTAAATTAGATATCTACTTTTTGGTGTCCCAATTTTTAAAGCTACTCCATAAATTGTGTTTTATCAATTAAAAAAAAAACCCAGAAATTAATATCATTGACTACAATTATTAAGGTCTGCAAAGTTTTACTGTCTGCTTTTACAGCCTGTGTTCTGTATTTCCAACAGCAGCTGTAGAAGTCCTGAGTAGACTCGATTCAAACCAGACAGCACTCCTGGATTTCTTTTTCTGCCTGCCTCTCTGGGTACAGTTCCAAGGTTTGCCAAATTGTTTTGATGTTCTTACAGATTCCATGGGATTTTTTTGTGTTTCATCAGCTAGAGATTTTGTCTGGCTTCCAGTAGTTGGCTACACTGTAATTGACCTTGCCAGCATGCTTTCAACCCAAATAATAGGAAGCTGTTTTCTATCCCTCCCTGTAACCACCATTTTACAATTTGTAAAATATGACAAATGTCATGTGAAGAATGGTTTCATGCATCAGCATAGTCCAATAATTGTCATGTGTAAGTCTGCTTTATGAGGGGAAACATCTGTATAGGCAAAATGTGATCTGCTTGTGGAAAATATTTAATTAGTGGGGAATGTGCACTGAAATATTCATGTGCATTAAGAACCAAATCTGTGATGTGCTCTGAACTCTTACACCCTTCACTGACACTTCATGGCATGGGCCTGACTAGAAAACATTGCATGTGACAGACTTCATTTATTCCCTCTCTTAACTGGCTGCCTTATGTATCCTGCAAGGAAAATAACAGCAACACATTACTGCCACTCTGGGTGCTCCCAAGCTCCTGCCTCCAAGTTACTGGCATGGGACCACCTTTCTTCCCTCTCCCCCCACGCCTGTGCCCACCCCACCAAAAGCTAGACCACCATTCTCCTTCTCCCTGGCCTTGTACTGCTTCCTGTCAACTTTGTGGTCCCTGCTGACTAACCCGTGTTACTATCCTGGACTCGCCGCCTCTGCTTTCCCCAGGTTGAGTCCTGCCTCTGGTCCCTACTCTCCCCTTCTTTGTTCGGTAGTTTCCATTTATAACATTGGAATCATTTATCTACTAGGTATTGAACAATTTTATAATACTGAAATCATAATGTACTGTATTAGATATTTATATTTAATCAAATCTGTGTTGTATTTATATAATACGTTGTTTGCTAAAAGCCAAAATTCTCTCTTTTTCCGTTTCCCCCCAAACTTGAGCTGCTTTTGTATTGATTTTTGTGCTGTGCTAGTGCCAGATTACAACACACGAGTCTGGTGCAGTCCGTTGCAACCTCAAACTAAGCTTGCTGGATTCACTAAACCTGAAGTTGGGAGCAGCCATTTATTTTGTACTGGGTTTTCACAGCAGCCGACCTTAACTAATCTGGCAGATTTATTTTGGAATTGCTGCCAGCGGCTGTGTGAGACTTGCATGTAGGGAGCCGGTGACAATAGCATAGCCACAAAACCAATATAAAAGCAGCTATACTTTTGATTATCAATACAGTATCCAGGATTGTAGTTCAAATACAATACACAGTACAGCAGCAGAACTCTCCTTTCAGATCCCCATCAAACATCGAAAGCCAGTCTGCTAATTGTATCTATAAATGGGTCAGATTAACACCTCATTATTTAGCAAATGCTTGCCAGTGTAAATGGCATTTAGTTTTAGAGGTCTGTCTAGTGCACTGAATTCAGAGACTAGTTTTATTTATAAGGGTTTTCCGTCCGTATTTTTCCCTATTATGGGGTGGGGGTTGTTGAAGGTGCAATCTCATAAATGGTATTCAGCTTTGAGTAACGCTAGCATAGATGTTAACAAAAAAGGGCTGGCTGTATTGGCAATCCATTAGATGGAATGAGCATGATGGGCATATGCACAGACTACTGTAATACCTGTGACTCTGGAGTTTAAGCAGTCAAATGTCATCTGAACCCAAGGTTAGAATAAAATCATTTGAGGTACTGTGCCAGAGAACATTTTTTTCCCCTCCCAACTTTTCCCCTTTTATCACCTGCAGGAATTATTAGTTCATGCTAATGTATGGCTCCTCAGGCACTCCCAGCAGCCATTTGACACCGTACCCAAGTGGCCATTCGTCATGTGTGATTCCAGACTGAGAGCATTGGCAGGCCATTCACTGTAAAAGGCAACAGTCAAGCCCAATCCTATCCTCCCCTGATATCAACACATGCACACTTTCTAGCTGGAGCCACTGAATAGCCGTCAAAAATGGTGGATTTCTTAATCCTTTCCTCCCCTTCCCCACATCCATCTGAGGCATTGAGGTAAATTGTAGCATACCAGTTCAGATCGGCTAACTCAACACAGATTAGGATCAATCTGGTCTGTAAGGCTCACTATCAACAGGCAGGACCACTGGAGGGAACGGAGGAGGTCATTTCTCTGGAATTTGAGATATCATAGCTGACACTATGAACTCTGATATGAACAAGAGGCTGCTGTTTCTAATGTCTTTATTGGTGCATTGCCTTAACTTGTTAGAGTTTGGTATACAGAAATTCCCTGTACATAATCATTATCTTACATTTTTTTCATACCATGCAGCATTCTTGTAGCCCTCTCTGTGGCTGTGCTTCCTTGAACATCCTCGTGTGTGTTACCAGATGTTTCTTGTACCTAGTTTAAAGTTATTACTGACAATATCAAGCTAAGCAAAATTTGGGATGATAACAAATGCTGTTGATTCAAAAACGGATTAAGTGGGAGTTGGCTGGTTATATTTTTGAGTCATTGACAACTTGTTAGTATGTTTGAATCCTGGTTATCCAGTAGTAATGGTTTAACTATGGGTCATCAAGAGAAGCAAATGGCTGTCACTCCAATGAAGGATCCGTCATGACAAGTAATTTTGTCTGCCACATTGTCTGCCCTGAAGTGAAATGCTCTATCTGCAGCATGAATTACTGCAATCAGCTTTTTGATTTGTACTCGAATTTCATTTCTAAAAATGCTTCATCGGAGAAGTTGTGCATGGAGCTGGACACTAGAATCGTCAGTGAACAGTCCCACTCCTGACATTATGATTGATGAAAGATCATTGATGAAGTAGCTGAAAATGGTTGGGTGTGGAGACTTCCTTCAGGAACTCTTGCAGTGAAATTATAGGACTGCGATGATTGGCCTCCAACACTCATGACCATCTTCCAGCTTGATGGTGAGGGAGGACTAAGGCATGTGTTGGGCCATGAGGTTACAGATTGTGCTGATATACAGTTCTCTTGCAGCTGATGATCCATGGTGCCTCGTGGATGGCCTGTTTTGGGTTGATAGATCTGTCCTTAATCAGTCCCACATAGTATGGCTGTAGTGCCACACTACTTTGTCTTCGCAAGATCTATACGGTGATCACTCCTGCTAATGCTATTGTAGACCAAGGAGTCTCCAACAGGGAAGTTAGTGAGGATGAGGTCAAGTAGGTCATTCCCATATGTTGGTTCTTTCACCACCTGACACATGTCCAGTCTTTCAGCTATGTCCTTCAGGATTTGGCCAGCTCAGTCAGTGGTGGTACAACTTGTCCACTCTTGATGGTGGACATTGAGGTCCCTGACTCAGAATATATTCTGTGCCCTTGCTTTCCTTAATGCTTCCTCTAAATGGTGTTCAATATGGTGGAGCACTGATTCATCAGTTGGAGAAGGGAGGGGTGGAGGAGCCAAACAGCAGGTGTGATCATCAGGAGATTTCCTTGACCTTGTTTGACAAGCCATGAGACTTCATGGGGTCCAGCGTACCACTCTGCCCTCACCTCTGTTGGGTCTATTCTGCCAGTAGGACAGGACATAATCCAGGGATTTTGTTCCCTGGAAAATGATCTGCGGAATTTACAAAGGTTCTATGCATCGATGAGCTAAACGTTGGGGGAGGGGGGGGGGAGGAAGGAGTCTAGCGTAAGTCCATTTTTTCTGCCTTAAAATGTTAATTTTTTTCTGATAAATGATACTTTGTCCAATCTTCAAACCGCATAACATGTTAGAAAAAAGAAAGGAAATAAAAGAGGAGTTGACAGATGGGAGCTCTTTGAAGCGACTTGTCTCTGGTGTAATGAAAGGCAGCTCTGTCACATCAAAGAGGACCGTTCTTCCTTTCTGAAGTTGTAAGTTCAGCCCCTATTTGTATGAGTGGACAGACCCTCCTTCACCTACAGTTGGCTTGCGCTGTGGTCCATTGTGGCTGTGTTCCATCCAGAATGGCCTTTCATATTTAGTGCATACAAACGCCTCCCACTCGTGGCCCGCAGGTGTTGAAGTTTTTTGTTCAGTGTTGCTAATGTTGTCCAATATTTTCTTCTCTCCAAACATTACTGCTAGTACTAGCACAACTAATTCTGAATTAAAATATAACAAACTGATTGCAAATGTGGCTGTTCAGCCATAAAATGTGAATCCATTTGAATTTTTTTTTTTTTTTTTACAATATTTCCCTTTCCTTTCTCTCTTCCAGGTCAGGCATATTTCTAGCCAGGGTGGGCAGACTGGTGTGTTCCTAGACTCTGCCTGTGCAGGTCTCAAGTCAGTCTTTTTTCTCGACCTTTCCTGGTAGTGTAATCAAGAGCAGGAACTTTTTTTTGTAGTGTATTGCAAGTGTGTGATTTTTAAGAAAATATTCTCTGGATGTGGGAAAGGCTGGCATTTATTGCCCGTCCCTAGTTGCCCTGAGAAAGTAACTGAGTGGCGTGCTAGGCCACTTCAGAGTCACACATAGGCAAGGATGGCAGGTTTCCTTTCCTAAAGGACTTTAATAAACCAGTTAGGATTTTACGGCAATCCGACAGCTTCATTGACAATTTTACTGATACCAGCTTTTTATTTCCAGATTTAATTTTAAACTGAATTTAAATTCTCAAACTGCCATGGTGGGATTTGAACTCACAGTCTCTGGATTATTAGCCCAGACCTCTGGATTGCTAGTCTAGTAACATAACCACTACACTACCATATCCATAATATGTGTCCTACCATGCTATAGTGTGTTGTGATGGATTACTAACACGGTTTCATTATCCTGCATGGATTAGTCTTTCAGTTGTATTTTTAATTTTATAAATTTAATCCCTCCCTTTCAAAATTATTTACTCTACTTTACTTTTCCAGTTTGCTGTTGTTAAGAGATGTGTGAAAGGGGGATCACTGATTTCTTAATTTTCTTATCTATTCTGGTTTGGTATCTTCCATTAGTGGCATCAAGATTTCATCATCTGGGGCAAATTTCAGATACAAGGCTTTGTTTTACCTCTTCATGGGGACAGCATTTATGATTCACACAACAACAGCATCCGCAGTATTTTGCTATCACATCTGTGCTGCCCCCTTTTGTAAAATACTAAAATTACTGGGTTACAGAAATTCTGCTACGTCAAACAATGTCCTGAACAAAACATTAGAAATTGGGTATAATTTTAGAAGCCATCCGGAATTGGGTAGTCTCTTGAAAATAGGAATTTATTTAAACTTTTTAGTTTGCTACCACATGAAAGATAGTTAGGGCTGAGCGTCTTCAACTCCTGCTGTCTCCATATGGGTACCCTGTTGGAAGCTATAGTATGGTGCTTTCGGGGGGGAAGGAGGAGCAGAGAAGGATGTAAATCGAACTGCAGATAGCAGGAATCTGTAGCTTCCCTCGAATTGCATTGAAAAATGGTGGCTTTGGTAGAGTAGCAGGAGTCTGTGATTGCTTTTCATTAACTTTTTAGCTAGCATAATAAGCAGATTTCTAACAGTCATTTCAAATTGGCAATTCTACTGCCATCAAATCTTCCCTCAGGCCTAAGGTACAGTGCTCCTTCAAGGGCGTTATTCTTTTGATGCTTTTGCTTTTGATGTTTTCAGTGTTTTTTGGAAACCAAAAATGGTGGTGTTTCAGTGAAGTTAGTGCTCACTGTTAAAAGAAGGGCCAAAAACATCAAAGGAAGAGCTTCAAAAGACTTGCAAGCCAGACCCAAACTGTTCACCCATCCCTACAATTGTGGCTGTTCTTGTGGAATTATTGTGTTATTTTAACTTTATGAAAAGACTGAAACCTACCAAAATGAGCAATGTTGTGGTTTTTGTCGGTTTTTAGATTCAGCTTCTGCAGGCCAACAAAACCATTTATTTAACTCTTTATATAGAGTACAGTAGCATTTCTAAACTAATGTCAGGATTACAGTCAGATCATTTTCACTCTGCTTAAATACATCAGAATGATATTGGTAGAAGTCTAAAATCGGATCACATTTTGTTTGGGAAATGTTACGTGGCACATGGTTACTTAAAATACTGAAGAAAATCAATGAATTTATTTTATTGAGAAACCTGGATAAAACCCATATCACTGGTTAGCACCAAGATTGAAACGAGTAGGGTAAATCAAGAAGCGACACCAATGTTTGGTTTTAGATGCCTGTAGATTATAGGAGAAATGGAAGTCTGAGAGAGCTAAATGTTTCACAGTTTTGAGGTCCTGGGAAAGGATGAGGTAAACTTGAGACCGTGATGATTCTTGATTTTAACATGTAGGCAGGTGGAGGAAGTGTGCGTAGAATGGCACATTTAGAGTTTAGGAAGAACAAAAGAAGAAAGTTCAGAGGAACTGAGCAACGCATATATACCCACCGCTTATTCCCCCAGATTTTGAGGTGCGTGTCCTCTCTGTCACAGCTGTACAATGTACTGCAGTATTAAACAGTAGTCCATACATACAGAAAATGTTCATAATATTCATTTTGCTAATGAATTTTTGTAATGGGAGTCATGGGTCGAGATATTTTATATGGCCAGCACATACTTGAGGCGTACAGTTTTTATTTTGCATGCCAATATAAATACGAGTGAGCAGTGGCCTTTAAGGGCTCCATTTTGCACATGCCTTCAGCAGACTGAGTTGCCTGAGAAGGTAGCATTTCCATTTGCAGGTTTGTGCTACTCCCACAATGTAAATGTACCCTTTTATGTTCAGTGCAAGTTTTAATAAGTTTCTGGCTTTCTTGAAACCTGTACTAATTGTAGCTGGTAACTTAGTAGGATTTGCTGAGGCTTGTAAAAGCCATTAACGTTTCTAACCACACACATTGCAGAACACCTGTTAGGATAATAATAGATACAGTTGAAAGCTGTTAATTGGGATGGCCCTGGTAGAAGTCAATTTATCCGATCATTCCAATGTAAGACATGCGCATTGTTTTTCAGGAACTGGGCTGGTGTTGCTTGGTGTGTGACAGAAGGTAAGGAGCGAAAGAGAGAAAATACAGGGAAATGCTAGAACATGAGAGTGTCTTGAAATAGGAAAGAGCACTCCTAGTTGATGACCAGTGCCATTATAATAACTAACATGGTATATACTGGCCAGTGCTTTTTTTTTTACCACTGAGTTGGAATTGAAGAGAATGGTGTGCTGGGGCTGTGGCATTGATTATTAGGTCTAATTATTTAAAACAAAATCTTTGATGAGGAATGGATTATAAACCAGCTTTGGTCAGGGGTGGGATCAGATGACAATTGATTTTACATGGGCCTTGTTTAGTATGATAGTGGGAGTGGCAAATGTAGGTCTACAATTTAACTATTGGAATAAGGGATATAAATACACTGAGCTGGCGTACAAACTGTTCTACCACGATTCGAACTAAACAAGTGCCGATATTAAAAACATCTTTTTGCTGCGTGTACACTGTTATTTGGAATTAAGCTGCTAGGCTCTTAGTTAATGAGTGAAAAAACAAGGATAACATAAAGGCCCTATATTGGTGATGTTGGATTATTTGTGTACAAAAAAATTGATCTGGATTTCAATTAAAAAATTATTTATCCAAAATTACAGTACAGTCAAGACTTTTTTATGCTTATCCAGGGGGATCGGCCACTTTTTCCAGTTATACTCCTCTCAGTTTTTCCTATTACTAAATTAAAAGAAAACACAGTTCCAACCTCACCAGAAGTGGCTCTTGCAAATCAAATTCACGCAATTTATTTTTGAAAGCCCTGTCTCCATACTTCATTGTCTCTCTTCAATTCTTCAGCTATTGCTCTCCTGTCTGTTCTTTCCATACACTCCTGTTTTGCTCTCCCACCCACTATCATTTTTTTTGCAGTCTGTGTATCTCCCTTTTTTGCTTCCCATTGCTTTCTCCCTGGTCTTATCTTGCCTGCCTTTCCTCTAGTTCTGACTGGTCCCGGAGTTCCTGTAACTGCACAGTACACACTGCGCCAAGCAACTGCACTTTGTGCTTTTCCAGCATGTATTCACATGCCACATCACTTCTATAAAAGTCCCATCACAAAGTACACACAAATAAAATTAATTACTTTAGATTTTTGCAGATATATCTTAATACCACATAAATGTGTCGTATAATCAAGCAGCACGGGCTCTTCAGTGGGTTTGGTATGATTCTGAGACATACAGGCCTGGAAAGTTCAAGGTTCAATTGTTGGTCAGTGCTGCAAGGTGCTCTTAACTAGATTGGCACTGAAGATGGTACAATTGTCCTCTGCCCTATTTTAGGAGAAAGAGAAAGCAGCCAGAGTTTTCTCTCCTGACCAGTCTTCCGGGCAGTGCGCACACTTGTGTGGTTATTGAGTGAGGAGAGGTTTGAGCTTGGTTGTGGTGCATTAAATGGTTGAATAGTTGATCAGTGCTCACAATCTAGGATTACATGGTCACTTGGGTGAGGTTGGAACATTGGAGGGCAAAAAACAAAAACTTACTTACTGATTTCTGTCTATGAAGTCAATTTGAGAATCATTTTATTACAAACTTACAATTATGTGCAAGTTTTCCTGCCCCAGACCTGCATAGGTGCCATTACAATCTTTGAGAATGAAAGTAGTTGTTTGTCCGTCCTTGCAGACAAATCTCCGAGTTACAAACCATATGTGTGTAGTTGTGGACTGAATTGGAAGTAACATTGTTGTGACTTGAGCTAAAATGGATAAAGAATCCTGAACAGATCCTAAAGCCTGTGGCCTGGAAATCCGATATCGCGGGAAAACAGGCGGTGCCACCGCGGGGCGAGGTTAACTCCCGTCCGTAAAAAGAGCGCAGGCATCACCGTTATTTTGGTGCTGCCTGCTGATTTAAATGATTGGAGCGCAGAACCTACCGTGCAACGTGCTGTTTCGTGCGGTACTCTCAGCAGGAGCGTGGCCATAGCGTCCCTGGAGCAAGGCAGCGTTATCTTAAAGCTAGGCTGTCGTTTTAGAAAGCAGTCTTGAGCCTTTAAAGGGGGACTACCTTCTAAAATTAAAAAAATAGACATCATTTTAAAATATCCAGTCTTTAGCCCTTAGAGCTCAATTGCCTTCTGAAATTTTTTTAAAAAAAACTTCCAAATGGCAGTCTTCAGCTCTTAAAGCTGAACTGCCTTTTGCATGTTAAAAAAAAATGTTAAAAGTGCTTCAGCACAAATGGCTCAACAAGCCAGGGAAATGACACCCAGGGTCTCGCACACAGCACTCCAGCTTTGTGCAGGGATCAACAATGGAAGAGAAGTCCTCTACCCGTAGGGGGGCAGGAGACCCACCAGAAAGAAGGATGTGGGACCAGATCGCCAAGGCCATCACTGCCAGTAGTGTCACCCCCCACAACCTGGCTTCAGTGCCCAAAGAAGTTTCATGACCTTCAAACCAGTCAAGGTCAGTGAATGCATCTTCAAAAGTGGTCTCCTACCAACTGCACCACTAGCCTCACACACTGCTCATTGCTCGACCTTCCCCCCCGCCATCACTCACCTACCAACAATCTCTACTAAACACAAGGCATACCTCCCATTCCTAGCTTCACCTCATCCCCTTGGAGGAGACAGTGCTGGCCATTCTTGGCAGGGGCATGGCTGAGCCCTTGGCCAGTGGCGGGGCTGAAAGAATAGAATGCTGGTATCCTCATACATTATCCTCCTTCTCACATCCCACTTCCCCCATATCCCACAATATCTTCTGATTTACAAGGTGTTCATGGTGTAAGCATGCACCTCTTGCTTACCTGCCCTCCCCTCATTACAACTCTGCCCTGTACCTTCCTCATTTCAGACACCCAAGAAATGCAGCCTGTCCAGCCAGTGGTTGACCACGAAGAGAGAGAGGAGAGTGAAGAAGAAGAAAAAGAAGAAACACCGTTATTTGATTTCACACCCCCAGCCATTAGCTCCTCGAGGTCGTCCTGCAAGGCCATCTGCAGTGTCCCCCACAGGGGTAGCACTGCGTGATATCACTAGGATAGGCAAAGGCACACACAAGACAGTCACTAAGGGAATGTACCCAGGTGATTACTTGATTTTTTTAATGTCATATTAGATGCATATATGGATAAAGTTGGATTGGAAATTTTGCTTTGTGGTGGCTTTTATTTCAACATTGTGGCCAAGAGGATGCTGTGATGGTCTGTAACAGAGGGAAGGTAAGGTATAGGACAAATGTTGAAAGGGGAATTGGGGTTGTGGTCACTGGTACCGCAGGCGGACGATTCCATCCCGGATGTCTTGGCCGGAAAGGGGCTGTCTGGGTTGCATCCTTCCATCCACTTCCTCCTCTTCTGCGTCTTCCTCTTCCCTCTGCGAGCAGCTTGTCCCCTTTGCTGCCTCTGCTTCATCTCCATGTACCCCTCCCAGGACTGTGAGCAAGTGGTCTTTTCAGAGGCAAAATACTGCGGATGCTGCAAATTTGAAATAAAAGCAGAAAATGCTTGAAATACTCAGCAGGTCAAGCAGCATTTTCAGCTGAAACATTAACTCTGTTTCTTGCTCCATGAATGCTGCCTGACCTGCTGAGTATTTCCAACATTTTCTGTGTTCTCAAGAGGCCTTCCTTTACCGTCCAAAGCCTTGCAAGCGTCCATCAGCACACCCTGCACAATGTATTGCATCAAGCCACTACTTCAATGATATATTAAAAAAAAAAAGCAGTCCAAAAGCTGAAATCCAAACTTACCTGAAAGATGTGTGCGTCCCTTTAAGAAGCGCTGACCGTGTCTCTGCAGGGCTGCTTCACGCACGTTTTTCTGTGCGTACTTAGGACCTGGTGTCATGGTATGTGAGAACGTCCAAAATAGCAGTAGTGGCGTCAAATCAGGTGTCACAGTCTGCTCATTTCAGTTTGAGAGGCCAACGCTGTCATTGGCAGTGCTATGGCCCTCACCAAAATGGCGGCCGCCGTGTCCCAAGCTGGAAGCAAGGCAGCCACCATTTTTTTCAACAAAACCAGCCTTAATGGTCAGCGTTACACCGGGGAATTTTTAGGCCTGTGTTTTTTAATACAGTTTGCATATTATAATTGTCAAAGGCTCCTTTTTTAAAATAAAATTATAAAGCATATGGTGTTTGTGATAGTATTGTAGAGCTAGGAGCCAAAATGACCATATATTGGCATCAGAATTGGTGTAATGTTACTCTTGCCTTATTTTAATTTTAATTCAACATTGTTTTTCATACCTCCATAGCTACAATTCCAACTGCAACAAAATAGTTCTTGGAAACATAACTGAATATAAAACAGCCTCTGTGGTTAATAGCTTGTATTCAAATTGCAACACCTGTTTTCCTGACCTTTTTATAAGACCAAATTGAAAATCTACAATATATAAACCCAACAACTATATTGTTCAATATGAATCGCTGCTTTTTGTGTCAATCAATATTTATTACTGTAAATCACTGTTGACTGCCTTTTCTACAAGCTGTGTTCCACTTTTTTGATTTGATTTTATCACTGACATATGACAAATAATTCATGTTCCCGGTCTCTTCATCAGTGAATACTAACCAACTCACCACCTTGTTAATTTAAAACCCTTCAGAATGGTGCAGTGACACAGAACACTGGTGTAGTAATGCACTGTGCCGCCATGTTGTAGGACACTGCTTCTTGTTCATAGTTTGCTTAGATTGTAAATTCTCTAACTTAGCTGGGGTTGGGAATAAGGAGAGAACTTCTATTTATAAAGCACCTTTTACATCTTCAGGGTGTTCCAAAGTGCTTCACAGCCAATTAATTACTTTTGAAGTAATTTACTTTTGAAGTGTAGCAAATGTTAATGCAAATGCACAGCAAGGTCCCACAAATCGCAAAAGAGCTAATTGACCAGTTTATCTGTTTTTGGTGGTGTTGAGTGAGAAATAAATGTGAGTCAGGACACTAGGAAAACTGCCTGCTCTTCTTTGAATAGTGCCGTAATATCTTTTACATCTGTTTAAACGGGAAGTCAGGGCTTGCATTCAACATCTCATCTGACACTGCGGCACTCCTTCAGTACTACACTGAGTTGTCAGCCTAGAATATGTGCTTCCGGTCTAGCAATGCCTCAGTTTTAATATTCTCATCCTTGTGTTCAACTCATTCCATGACCTCGTCCTCTCCAACCCTACCCCCCCCCCCCCCCACCCCAAAGATCTCTGCCCTCCTCCAATTTTGCGCAACCCTGATTTTCATCGCTACACCATCGGTGGCCGTGTCTTCAGCTGCTCCGGCACTAAGCTCTGAAATTCCCTCCTGAAACCTTTCCACCGCTTTACCTCTCTCTCCTCCTTTTAAGATGCTCCTTAAAACCTACCTCTTTTTGACCAAGCTTTTGGTCACCTGTCCTAATATCTCCTATGTGGCCCGGTGTCAAATTTTGTTTAACGCTTCTGTGAAGAGCCTTGGGACGTTTTTTACTACATTAACGGCGTTATATAAATCCAAGTTGTTGTTGTTGATGATGAAGTGGTGTAGCACCAGAATGAATTGCAACTACTGGATTTAGCAGAATCCCATTGACATTTTCACATGTTTTCCCGTCATACTTGGTGTATGTTTTGAGTTTGGAGACCTGTTTACGCTTTTTGAATGGGAGGGGAATGTTTGAGATTTTATTGGGAGTTGACCAGTTAAAACTAGAATTGGCGAAGAGGCTTGCTGGAAAATGCATACAGCAGCTTCTTCTTGGAATGCTCCAGTACTGTTCTCTGTGCTTGGTGGTTTGTATAAATGAAACGGTGGCAGCTCAGAGAACATCTGCTGAGGAGCGGTTCCAATGTGGGGGCGGGAGTACAATGCTTCCATTTATACATCAGTGAAGTCAACCCCCGTTGGAAATTGCCTGAGGCCAAGACATTTAAGCCACTTCAAGGTGCAGGAGAAAGTAAATCCACATGTGCTGAGTGCCTACAGATCGTAATACCTTTCTTTAGTTGCTGGTAGTGAGAAAAAAGGTGTCTCCACGTCCTCGGTACAAACATTTTGTTTTCAGACAACAGCTCATTAAATTGGCTGGAATGTATAATGTCTATGTGCTTTAGCACAGAATTGAGCAACCAAATAGGGAAAATCAGATGCACTCTCCAGACTTGTGTAAATCTTTTAATTAAAACTCTTTGACAAAGATGCACATATATTAAAACAGTTGTTGTTAAGTCATTGCATTTTTTGGCTTCAAATCTATTACTGTTCTGAGGAAGAAAAATTATATATTTTTTGAATCCCAAGGGCAGAAGTGCAGTCAAGTGCTGATAAATCCATAATTATATTGCAAGAAATGTACTGGGAGTGAATAAGAACTAGATATCAGAACTTTATGCCTGAATTGGATAAGCATTGCCCATTTTTTTTAAATGACGAACAATCTTTGTGCATCTCCCTGACTTTAAGAATTGCCTTTTCTGACAAACTTATCAGCCACTAAAGTGAGAAATTAAAATGCTCATTAATACAGTATCATTCAAAATTAGAACACATGGAACTGTTTATTTTAAAATAATTTTCAAGGTAGTCTAGATTTTTAAATCAAAATTGGTAACTTCTCATTCCAATTGAGTGAGACTTGGCAGTTTTGTGATGGTGTTCTCTTGAAGCAGTATTTTTTTTTTTGTTGCATTTTTGTGGCAAGCTGATTCCCCTCAGACACTCGAGTGCTATCGAAACTGATACTGATTACCAGACATTGTTGAACCCCAGATTGATTTAAGTATGTACAGCCTCCTAAATGGATTTTTGTCAACTCTTTGAACACTGCAGCATCAGAGATCCACCAATATGACAATTTATGAATTAGAAAATTTAGTTTCTGTGAATTTTATCTCCTACTTCATAACAGGAAATCTGTTTTGAAAATGTATGCAAACATACATTCCCAGATCTGTGGGGTTTCTGTATTTTCATGGGAATCCCACTAAAATGTCCAATAAGGGCTGCTGAACAACAGACTTCACTGTTCTACAAGCTATGTCCTGCCTTTTTCAAAATGGCCATCGAGATTTTCTGATCATTTTGGCTTTGATTCTCATCACAAAGGTTCACACTCAATAGTGTAAACCAAAGGTGAGAGGTGGCATTCAAGGAGCTTCCACATTGTACCTTGGGCAGCTTTTAGTAAGATACTTACATGGGTCAGAACTTGCTGTCTGTGAATCAGTTCCCCAAATTCACATTACTAAATCCAGCTCGCTTATTCTGGTGGTAGAATCATAGACCCACGGAAACTAGGTCTACGATTCTGCCATGGGAATAGGGAGCCATATTTAATTTGAATTGAGGAGTAAACTGTACTATTATAAAAAGTCTGTGTTAGGAGGTTCCCTCACCTAACTAATTATAGAAATATTAAAAAATGATGATCGGAATGGGATATGAACCAACAATGCGCATAACTTTGTCCCAGACTACTAATTTGTAATCTTAGAATTGGGTACTTATAAAATGCTTCCTTGCACCAAGCTGGAGTTAAGCTGCAGCCAGCATGAATTCAAACTGCCATGAGCTGGCTTTTTTGGTGGATGTGACACATCACTTGTCTTCATTATGCTCAGGCATCGGATTGGGATTTGACATCCGAGTTAAACTACCGTTTTGCATGGCTGGAAAAGTGACCTGCAACTTGACATTATTCCCGAACAATGTGAGTGCTGGTGGATAAAGCCATAGAAAAGGCCAGTAGGATTTACAGTTTTGTAAGTAGTGACATAGGGCTCGATTTTAATAGCCCTTTGGAGGCGGGTCGGCAGCGAAAATCGGGAAAAAATGGCTTCAGACTGCCAACCCGCCTCCATCCCGCACCCACGCGATTTTCGTGAGTGTTGGGTCAGCTGCTCCCAAAGTGACCCGACTGGAAGTCGGGACAGGTAGTTAAGACAGTTAAGAGCCTGTTAACTGCCTTGTTAATCCTATTTTTATAGTGGTTTCCCATTTTCGTGCTTCTGGCTCCTGCTTCCCGTCTTGTCAGAAACACGCCAGCTGCAAGGAGACGAGTTTCTTGAGGACATGATTTGTAGTCATTGGTGCAACACTTTAAAAGCGCTCCTGTAACATGGCTGACATTCAAATGCAACAACTTTGTTGTTGGAGGTTTGGGATAAGATTTTGCAAATCTACTGACCTTGTGACAGCCATCTGCAGTGTGACCTGATTGGAATAATTTCAGGCCACTTCGACTGTGCGCTTGCAAGCTTCTTGCCTCAAATGAAATCTATAGCAACGGAATGGGAGCCATTTATATCCTCTCATCCTGGTTGTCAGATTTGGAGGAAGAGCAGCCACGGCAGCACCACAACCAGCCACAACAGCAGCACCAGCACCAGGAGCGCCAACCTCCTCCCCACTCACCTGATGATGCACAGGGCGGAGGGCCTCAGTGCAGGGCTGCACCTCACCGCAGGAGATATCCCCAACACAGGGTTTACAGGCAGAGGATCAGCTTCCTCAGCATGACTGAGCAGCAGTGCCAAAGGAGGCTGAGACTTTCGAGAGACGTAGTCGCTGATATTGCGCAATGCTGCACCAACACTTGGAGTCCAGAGGAGCGTGTGGATACTCCTTACCAGTGGCTGTCAGTCACCACCGCACTGAACTTCTTTGCTTCGGGCTCCTTCCAGGGATCAGCTGCAGACATCAGCGACATCTCCCAGTTGGCCACACACACCTGCATCACGCATGTCACCGATGCCTTCTTTGCAAAGGCACACAATTACATCCACTTCTCCACGGATGGCCCAAGTGTGATGGCGCGTGCGGTTGGCTTTGCCAGTATGGCAGGCTTGCCAATAGTGCAGTCATAGACTGCACACATGTAGCCATTAGGGCCCCCTATCACAACCCAGCTGTATTTGTCAACCGCAAGGGATTCCACTCCCTGAACGTCCAGCTGGTGTGTAACCACAGGAAGATCATCATACATGTTTGCGCAAAGTACCCTGGCAGTTGCCATGACTCCTTCATCCTGCGGCAGTCTACAGTGCCTCAGCTCTTCCATTCGCCAAACGAACTTTCCGGATGACTTCTTGGCGACAAGGGCTATCCCCTGGAAAAAGTGGCTTATGACACTGATGGGGAGGCCATCAAACGATGCTGAGGAGCGCTACAATGTGAGTCACATATCCACCAGAAGCATCATTGCTCAAAATACACTTCCGATGCCTAGATAGATCTGGAGGAGCCTTGCAGTATGCACCAGCCAGGGTGTCCAGAATCGTCGTGGTCTGATGTGCCCTGCACAACATCGCACAGCAGCGTGGTTTAGTGCTGCCAGACGAACAAATGGCTCAGCACACAACCTCCTCGGAGGACAAGGAAGAGGATGAGGAGGAGAACGGGGAGCGACTCCTTGCGGGGACGGATGTGGCCAATCCAGCAGCAGGCAACCACATTGCTGGCCGTCAGCCAAGGGATGTACCCATCCATGCCAGATTCGCGTAAGCTTAGGCTTCAACCACAGGTGGCTGGCACATGGAGATGAATATAAGTCCGACATTCTCAAAACCCCAGACATCATCTGTCCAATAAACGGTGGTTTGCGCTCAGTGTCACCACCAACATTCTACATGGAATTCGCCCTGAGCCCTCACTCTTGAACTTCCATTTCCCAGAAACAGAGGCCACACTTTTTAGGTAATCTCAGCAGATCATTAAAACTTTTTCGACATTGAACCCATGTGCATCTGCACACAGACCTCCTCAGCAATTTGCAGCTAAGCTGCCTTGGTTTGCTGAGGAGGCCTCCTCCTTCTGTTTCCAGGGAAGAGGACCTCCTGACGTCCTCTAACTCCCTCCACAAGAGCATGGAGGGAGCCCTCATTGAACCTGGGTGCAGCCTTAGCTTTTTGGGCTGCCATTCCTGCAGCAGCCAGCACCTTTAAGAGAAAAAAGCATTAATATCACAAAGCCAATGATTGGGACACATCTGACATTTTTCATTTCTTAGTCACATACTAAATTGATATATATATAAAAAAAATCATAAATGTGTTTCTGGAATAATATGACCAGCAATTTCATTCAATAAATTGTGTTCAGACCAGCCGCTGTCAACTCCCCTTTCTAGATAATACAGCACCAAGCCATCCCATTTACATTTTTTGCAAAGGGGACATGACCCCTTAAATTTTTACTCAAACAATGTGTCATCAGAAGTGAGAATCTGACCTGCTCCAAGCAATTGCCTGGAGGATCCCGCACGTCGGCCATAACGAGGATAATCAAGGTAAAATGGTAACTGCTGGACGGCGGCGTCCGGGAGCGGGTCCGAAAGCTGCCGAGCAGCGGGCCCGCCCTCAACCCGCCTCCGTTTTAAAAATCTCGGCCATAGAGTACGGGAATAAACAAGTAATGATGAATTTATACAAAATATTGGTTAGGCCACAGTTCGAGTACTGTGTGCAGTTTTTAGCATCCCGTTATTAAAAAATGGACATGAAAGTCATGAGTGTACAGCATACACATATTAAGAGTAAGAGGATAACTAAAGAAAGGGCAGGGCCTATTAGAGATCATGAGGGTAATCTGTGTGTGGAGGCGGGAGATGTCAGTAGGGCTCTTAATGAATACTTTGTGTCTGTTTTCACAAAGGAGAGGGGCGAAGCAGCAGACATTGCTATCAGGGAGGAGGAGTGTGAAATATTAGATGAAATAAACATAGTGAGAGAGGAGGTATTAAGGGGTTTAGCAGCTTTAAAAGTGGATCAATCCCCAGGCCCGAATGAAATGTATCCCAGGCTGTTAAGCGAAGCAAAAGAGGAAATAGCACAGGCCCTGACCATCATTTTTCAATCCTCTCTGGCTTCAGGTGTGGTGCTGGAGGACTGCTAATGTGGTACCCTTGTTTAAAAAGGGAGAAAAGGATAGACCGTGTAATTACAGGTCAGTCAGCCTAACCTCGGTGGTGGGAAAATTATTGGAAAGAATTCTGAAGGACAGGATAAATCTTCATTTAGAAAGACACGGATTAATCAAGGATAGTCAGCACGGATTTGTTAAAGGAAGGTCGTGTCTGACAAACTTGATTGAATTTTTTAAGGAGGGTAGATGAGGGTAGTGCGTTTGATGTAGTGTATATGGACTTTAGCAAGGCTTTTGATAAAGTTCCACATGGAAGACTGGTCATGAAGTTAAAAGCCCATGGGATCCAGGGCAAAGTGTCAAGTTGGATTCAAAACTGGCTTGGAGACGGGAAGCAGAGGGTAATGGTTGATGGGTGTTTTTGTAACTGGAAGGCTGTTTCCAGTGGGGTTCCGCAGGGCTCAGTATTAGGTCCCTTGCTTTTTGTGGTCTATATCAACGATCTTGACTTGAATATAGGGGGTATGATTAAGAAGTTTGCAGATGATACTAAAATCGGCTGTGTGGTTGATACTGAAGAAGGAAGCTGTAGACTACAGGAAGATATCAATAAATTGGTCAGGTGGGTAGAACAGTGGCAAATGGAATTCAATCTGGAGAAGTGTGAGGTAATGCATTTGGGGAGGGCTAACAGGGAAAGGGAATACACGTTAAATGGTAGGACACTGAGTAGTGTAGAGGAACAAAGGGACCTTGGAGTGCATGTCCACAGATCCCTGAAGGTAGCAGGCCAAGTAGATAAGGTGGTTAAGAAGGCATTTGGAATGCTTGCCTTTATTAGCCGTGGCATAGAATACAAGAGCAGGGGGGTTATGCTTCAACTGTATAAAACACTAGTTAGGCCTCAGCTAGAGTACTGCGTGCAGTTCTGGTCACCACATTACAGGAAGGATGTGATTGCACTAGAGAGGGTACAGTGGAGATTTACAAGGATGTTGCCGGGAGTAGAGAATCTTAGCTATGAGGAAAGACTGGATAGGCTGGGTCTGTTTTCCTTGGAACAGAGGAGGCTGAGGGGAGACCTTATTGAGGTGTATAAAGTTATGAGGGGCATAGATAAAGTGGCTAGAAAGGACCTATTTCCCTTGGCAGAGGTGTCAAAAACCAGGGGTCACAGATTTAAAGTAATTGGGGGAAGGTTTAGAGGGGATTTGAGGGGAAATTTCTTCACCCAGAGGGTTGTGGGGGTCTGGAACTCACTGCCTGAAAGGGTGGTAGAGGCAGGAACCCTAACCACATTTAAAAAGTACTTGGATGTGCACTTGGGATGCTGTAACCTGCAGGGCTACGGACCAAGAGCTGGGATTAGGCTGGATAGCTCTTTGTTGGTTGGCGCGGACACGATGGGCTGAAATGGTCTCCTTCCGTGCTGTAACTTTCTATGATTCATACATTCAGCAGAATGATGCCAGGAATGTAAAACTATTATCAGAAGAGACTTGAGCTTTATGGACTACTTCCAGTGGAGCAGAGAAAGCTAAGAGAAGTTTAAATAGAAGTTATTAAAATTACAAAGAGTTTTGATAGAGTGAATAGGGGAAGACTATTTTCTCTGGTTGAAGAGTCAGAGATGAGGGATCATCAATATAAAATTGTCATTGCAAGTTCGGAGAGAGATGAGGAGAAATTCCTTTATGCAGAGTGTTATTGGACTGTGGAATGCTTTGCCACAAGGAGAGTCCAGCTATCCAGCCTAATCCCACTTCTCAGCTCTTGGTCCGTAGCCCTGCAGGTTAGAGCATCCCAAGTGCGCATCCAAGTACTTTTTAAATGTGGTTAGGGTTCCTGCCTAGGGTCCCACATAAGAAACTGTTAATTAAAGTTGAAGCACGTGGAATTGAAGGCAAATTATTGACCTGGTTCGGAAATTGGCTGAGCAGCAGGAGACAGAGAGTAGGGATAATGGGCAGGTACTCTAATTGTCAGGATGCGATTAGTGGTGTCCCGCAAGGATCTGTGTGGGGGCCTCAACTATTCACCGTATTTATTAACAACGTAGATGGTGGGATACAAAGTCATATATTCAAGTTTGCTGATGATACAAAGATAGGTGGCATTGCAGGCAGTGTAGATAGAAGCATAACATTACAAGGAGATGTTAATAGATTAAATGAATGGGCAAAACTGTGGCAAACAGATTTCACTGTAGGCAAATGTGAGGTCATCCACTTTGGACCTAAAAAGGATAGAACAGAGTACTTTCTAAATGGTGAAAAGCTAAAAACAGTAGAGGTCCAGGTACATAGATCATTAAAATGTCATGGACGGGTACAGAAAATAATCAAAAAGGCTAATGGAATGCTGGCCTTTATATCTAGAGGACTAGAATACAAGGGGATAGAAGTTATGTTACAGCTATACAAAGCCCTGGTTAGACCACACCTGGAGTACTCTGAGCAGTTCTGGGCACCAGAAGGGTATATTGGCCTTGCAGGGAGTGCAGCGTAGATTTACCAGAATGATACCTGGACTCCGAGGGTTAAATTACGAGGAGAGATTACACAAACTAGGGTTGAATTCTCTGAATTTAGAAGGTTATGGGGTGATTTGTTTGAAATTTTCAAGATATTAAGGGGAACTGATAGGGTAGATAGAGAGAAACTATTTCTGCTGGTTGGGGATTCTAGGACCAGGGGCATAGTCTAAAAATTAGAGCCAGGCCTTTCAGGAGTGAAGTTAGGAAACACGTCTACATGCAAAGGGTGGTAGAAGTTTGGAACTCTATTCTGCAAACAGAATTTGATGCTAGATCAATTGTTAATTTTAAATCTGAGATTGCTAGATTTTTGTTAACTAAAGGTATTAAGGGACATGGGGCAAAGGCGGGTATATGGAGTTAGGTCACAGATCAGCCATGATCTCATTGAATGGTGGAACTGGCTCGAGGGGGTAAATGGCCTACTCGTGTTCCTGTGAGACACCTTTTAAAGAAAACTCGGTTAAATATTTGAAGCAGAGAAAGATACAATGCTATAGGGAGAGAACAGGGCAGTGGGATTTGTTTTGGATTGCTCTCGCAAAGAGCCGGAGGAGACACAATGAGCCAAATGGTCTCTCTCATTCTATAAACTTATACAGTTCTGTTTCTACACTAGAAATAACCCCAGGCAGAGTAGCGTAGTTAGCAGCAGTGGTCGTTACTATTGTGCAGTTAATCGCAGATGGTGCAAGTAGGTAAGAGTACTTGTGCAATCATAGATCTCCTATTCAGCCCATCTAATTTAGAATTGATTTCCTTCTCTCTGAATGTGAATGTATATTCACACACTCCAACACAACTGTCAGTGGGGGCAAGTATTTTGAATGTTATAATGCAGCAGATCCTGTTGTTGAATGCAAACTAGAAAAATTTGTAACAAAGGTCCAAACCTTCATATAACAAAGATGATTCTCCACCTTTAAAATGAGGATAGGGTGGTATTCAAAGTTATTTTACATGTCGTCTTCGTATGCAAATAGATAAGGTTGAACAAGCAGAGAGAAGAGGGAATTGTTGATTAAAGAAATATTGAGGTTTACAGTGTTTGCTTAGGAATGCAAAACTTTTATGTTTTTATGGTTATTAACTGTGTGCAGGTACTTTTCGGGAGAAATTGAGGATGTAGCTTGTAATTTTAGGAGTGAGTAGCAGTGAGAGGGCAGTTGCAGCATTGGGGAGCAAAATGGAGCCAGTCGATGAGAGGAATGCTGCTGTGACCTTGGAAGTTGGTAGTAAAACTTAGAGGGAGAGGGGAAACAAATGTGGATGAGGAAGGATGTAGTGGGGGATAATGCAGCATGGTCTGATTTTTAAAATTAACTGTTTTTTTCCAGTTAAGAAATGGGCCTCAAGTTTTCCATATTTTTGTAATAAAGAGCCTCAGTAATTCAATGTGGTTTACATTTTGCACAAGTTTCCTGTGGAAATTTTGTATTCATTTTTCCCACAGACTCTCGCTATCAACAGTGAGTACTATACAGTGAAACTACTTATTATGCATTTCATTTCATAATCCCCATACCATATAATTCCAAAACAACAAACCACTGTGCTAACATCTATTCTATTTCTTTATCATACACGTACAAGGTGTTCATTCTTTGTAGTTTTTAAAAGTTAAATCCTTGTTAACTGCATTACTCTTCTGTTGAAACTGGCAAACTATCTGGTAATTGTGCACATCTGAGATCAGAAGTTCGTTGTGCTGTTACCACGATAGCACATGTCCATGAGTTATTGACTGCTTCTTTATCTATTAACCGCCTTTAGGCTAACAAAATTTCCTTGCACCCTAAACCCTCCATTCCTCTGACTCCAGCCTCTCGTGCATCCCCCCCCCCCCCCCCGACACATTTTTCATCCCACCATTGGTGACCCTGCCCTCAGCTGTCGAGGCCCCACTCTCTCTTGGAGTTCCCCTGGACCTGATGGCCTACACCCTAGGGTTCTAAAAGAGGTGGCTGCAGAGATAGTGGATGCATTGGTTTTGATCTTCCAGAATTCTCAAGATTCTAGAACAGTTCCTGTGGATTGGAAGGTAACAAACATGGCTCCACTATTCAAGAAAGGAGGGAGAGAGAAACCAGGGAACTCTAGGTCAGTTAGCCTGATATCAGCAGTTGGGAAAATGCTAGAATCTATAGTTAAGAACGTGGTAACCGGGCACTTGGAAAATCTCTATGATTAGGCAGAGTCAACACGGTTTTATGAAAGGGAAAGCGTGTTTGACAAATCTATTAGAGTTTTTTGAAGGTGTAGCTAGTAGGGTATATAAGAGGGAACCAGTGGATGTAGTATATTTGGATTTTCAGAAGGCATTCGATAAGGTGCCACACAAAAGGTTGTTGCATAAGATTAGGGCTCATGAGATTGGGGGTAATATAGTAGCACAGATAGAGGATTGATTAATGGACAGAAAACAGAGAGCAGGAATAAACGGGTCATTTTCGGGATGGCAGGTTATAACTAGTGGAGTGTCGCAAGGATCAGTGCTTGGACCTCAGCTATTCACAATCTATATTAATGATTTAGATGAGGGGACCAAGTGTAATATATCCAAGTTTGCTGATGATACAAAACTAGGTGGGAAAGTAACCTGTGAGGAGGACACAAAGAGCCTGTAAAGGGTTAAGTGATTGGGCAAGAAGGTGGTTAGTGGAGTATAATATGAGGAAGTGTGAAATTATCCACTTTGGTAGGAAGAATGGAAAAGCAGAATATATTTTAAAAGGTGAGAGACTGGTAAATGTTGGAACGCAGAGGGATTTGGGGGTCCTTGTACACAAATCACAAAGTTAGCATGCAGGTACAGCAAGAAATTAGGAAGGCAACTGGCATGTTGGCCTTTATTGCAAGGGGTTGGAGTACAAGAGTAAGGAAGTCTTGCTACAATTGTACAGGGCTTTGGTGAGGCCACACCTGGAGTACTGTGCACAGTTTTGGTCTCTTTAACTGAGGAAGGATATACTTGCCTTGGAGGCGGTGCAACGAAGGTTCACTAGATTGATTCCTGGGATGGGAGGGCTGTCCTATGAGGAGAGATTGAGTAGAATGGACCTATATTCTCTGGAGTTTAGAACAATGAGAGGTGATCTCAATGAAATGTATAAAATTCTTAGGCTTGACGGGGTAGATACTGAGAGGCTACTTCCCCTGGCTGGAGAGTCTAGAACTAGGGGTCATAGTCTCAGGATAAAGGGTCGGCCATTTAGGACTGAGATAAGGAGAAATTTCTTCTCTACCCCAGAGGGCTGTGGATGCTCAGTTGATGAATACATTCTAGACTGAGATCGCTAGAGTTTTGGGCACTAAGGGATATGGGGATAGTGCAAGAAAGTGGAGTTGATGTAGAAGTTCAGTTATGATCTTATTGAATGGCGGAGTAGGCTCGATGGGCCGTATGGCCTACTCCTGATCCTATTTCTTATGTTCTGTTCTAACCTCTTCACCTTCCTCTCATCGTTTAAGACCTTCATTAAAATGAGTGTATTTGGGCATCCCTCCTGATCTTTCCTTCTTTGAGGGTGATTTTGCCAATGGGGGCGCGTTGGAGGCGGGACTGCTGCTTGTCGGGTTTCAGACCCACCTCCATCGACGTCTGGCCAACCCACGCTATTTTCCCTTGATTGACCTTGTTAAGCCAGCCCAGTGGGCTTAGCAGGCAAATTAAGGGGAAGCCGGTTACAGAGAACGTCAGTGTATGATGTTTCATCTGTCAAAAATTTTTGACATGAATTGTCATCGTTTGACAGCTTTGAGAAACTGTCAAACACTGACATTCTCTGTTGTTTGGTAAGTCCTTGTACTCCAGGCTCACCAAACCTGTTTCCTGAGCAGAAAGCAGATGGCTGTTGCATCGGAGAATGCAGCAGCCATTCTGTCATCTCTGCCATTGAGATGCCGGAGCCTCCGGATCCCCAACGATTGAAGCCTGCAGGAAGAAACAAAGGTAAGGAAACTTTTTCTAACACTTTTCACTCACCTCACATACTTACCTCTCCACACTTGCACCCATCACTCACCTCCACAGCGCACTTTTGGGCCCCTCTCACCCCCGCAGACCCACTGCTCGCCTCGCTGACCCTGGCGGGGTTTCCCAACGTCGGGAAGCCCGCACCTCTGTTGGAAAAATGGGGATAATCCTCTTAACTGTCTGTTAACTACTTGTTAACAGGCAGTTAAGTGGCTGTAATCCCCTTCCCGCCTCGAGGAGACGGGACCCGGCGCGGGTCGGGTACCCGCCTCCTGGGAAGATGACACGGAGGCGGGTTGCGGGCGGGATGGGTACCCGCCCCCCAGATTCTGCCATTTTCCCGGCAGTCCCGCCTCCCCAGGGCTGGCAAAATTGCCCCCTTTGGCTCAGTGTTCATTTTCCTTGCGCCTCTGGGATGTTTTCCATATTAAAAGCGCTACATAAATGCATGTTGTTGCACTGTAGGTTCACACAGAGGTGGCTGTCATTACCTTTTTATGAAAAGAAATTTGGAGTGGGACAGGATTGTGTGTGTGTGTGTATCTCACACAAAGTAACACATGTTTTGGAGAAAGATAGGTAGGTGGGGAGGTCCCTTTGTTGATCTTTTGCATGCGTAAATACTGGCTCACAATAAACTGTTATTTTCACCTGTCAACCTGATGTCCATTTTTTATGTATTCAATTTTATGCCCTCGTAATCATTTTTAACAACACATGCTTTTAAGTTACATTTCTTAAACCAGTCACAGCTAGCCTGAATTTAACGAGTCCTGATTGACCTGCATCAATCTTATGATTGTATATCTTATCAATCTTGCATAGGTGTATATGGCATGCCTACTTTTTATCTCTACACATGTAAATCCTTTTATCGGTTATTATGCAAACCTATAATTTTTAAAGGCACCTAAAGTATTTCTGTGTTTTTTTCATTTCTATTCTGATTTTAATTGTGTTACTATCTTTTTGCCAAAAGTACAAATAAACCCAATCTAGTTTTAAAAAAAAAAAATCTCTTCTGGTTCACAAAAGGAAACGGCCAATTTCTGGCTGTTTATCCTTTTTTGTGAAGTATGCAATCTGTTTTCAGCTTAGACTCAATGAGAAGAAGAGAATGGGGGGAAATTGGACATGGGCCGGAAAACAAACCCGGCAAAATCGCAGTTGTGGACCGTTACATAACACATCCGATATTCAGTTCTATTGAAGTCAATGGAACGGAATATTGGGCGCAGAGTTTAACGGGATCAATGCAATACCACTTGGTTTGTGTCACTGCCCATGCCCAGTTTCACTCCCAGCATATTTTACAATGTTTTAAATCGTATTTTAAATAAAGTTTGAGAATGTAATAATTTCAGGTTTGATTTGTTTATAATACTTAGGGGTAAAAATTCAGTTGGTTGCGCCTCCCGTTAGCGCCTTAAGAGGGCGCTAATGGGGCGCAAAGCCGCTAACGCCCGGGCGCAGCGATGTTTGCGCCGCTCGGGAACTTAACTTGACATTGTGCGGCGGCGCTAAACTTTACCGCTGCGACCACCTGCGCGCGCAGATTGTGACGTCATTCCATGGTGCAACGCCCTTGTGGCGCCCCGGAGCGGAAATTGAGTGGCGCCCCCTGCCTTACCGCCTGGCGCATCCAACGACCAGAAGACTGGAACGCTATCAATCGCTGTGGGGCTGGGGGGGGGCGCTATTTAAAGGGGGCCTCTTCCTGTCTTTTATTGTTGGTGGCATTTTTGAACTACGCATTCTGAGAGGGAGAGACTTCTGGAGAGATTCAACGTTGTGTGAAGGAGTTTTGGGTACTGAGCAGCACTTTGCAGGTTCATTTTGATTTGCCATTCCTTGTATCGATTTAGCAGAGACTGTGGGAGCTGCACTCTGAGCTCTTTGCCTGGTACTCTCCATTGTTCTTTCCAGCACATTTGATGTGCAAGTCTCTCCAGGCCGAGATTCAAGGCTGCAATGAACAGGATGTGGATGGAAAGCAAGATTAACCATCCCCTTTAAGAACTGGCCCGTGCCATTGTGTGTGTGTTCCATTGCTGACTGACATTACATGAGCTTCGCCAGCGCTCTGAGTTAGCGCCTCACTCCTTGGCCTTTGCGCCTTAAGACAGGTGTGCAGCGCCTGATTTAGCGCTCCACTCCCCTCCCGGGGCGGTAAAAGTGAAGTTTCCAGTCCGTGCCGATAATTAGCGCCAGGCGCTAATATTTGCGTCCAGACGATATTTGCGCCCCAAATGGGGCGCGACCTAATTTTACCCCTTAGTGTTTATACTTTCCCTTTTTTTTAGAAAAATAATTATTTATTCTGCTGCAGGTAATGATGTTTGGATGAAATTGTCTTAAAGAACTCTCCCAATGCAGGGAATTCTCCCAAAGCTGGGAAATGTTTTAAAAACAAAGTTTCCCTACTTTGTGCAGTAATAGTTTTGTTTTGGAAGTATGTTGGGTTTGTAACTTCTCTAATTGAAATGCAACAATAATGTTCATTGGCTTTTCTTTATTTGATTCATAAGCCTGCTTTTTCTTCCTACAGTTTTCTTCCCTTCTCTCCTTGTTTGGATATGGTCTTGACTGAATGGTGAAGGCCATTTGATAGAGGTGGGGGGAGTGGGTACAACCAAGTTTAGTGTCGATATATATGTAATTCCATCAGGGTTCACTGAATAGCAGTCAGGATTGGTAATACTGGCTGATTTTTTTTCTTCTTCCTCCTCCTGAACCCATGAACCCTGGCTGAATGAAATCAGCTATCTTAGCATAGGACAGGGATCAAAGCAAAGTCTGTATGGCTTAATTTCCTTATAATTGGCTCAGCTTCCTTGTTATGTTCTTATGCAGAAGTGAGATGAGTCTTGCGGACTGCTCTCTTCCAGTGGCCAGTTGCAGCAACTGGTAAAGCTTTTGGAGCATATGCCTGCCCACTCAGTTGAAGAACAGTAAATAATATGAAATGTAACGTAGGAACAGGAGTAGGCCATTCAGCCCCTCGAACTCGTTCCAACATTCAATTAGATCATGGCTGATCTGTGCCTCCGCTCCATTTACCTACCTTTGTTCCTTTGATATCCTCACCTAACAAAAGTCTATTGATCTCAGTCTTGAAAATTTCAATTGACCCAACATCCACAGCCTTCTGGAGAAGTGAGTTCCAGATCTCCACTACACTTTGTGTGGAAAAAGTGATTCCTGATTTCACTCTGAAATGACGTAGCTTAATTTTAAGATTGCCCCCCCCCCCCACCCTGTTCTGGATTCCTTCACCAGAGGAAATAGTTTCTCTGTATCTACCCTATCAAATACCTTAATCATTTTAAATACCTCAATTAGATCTCCCCTGAACCTTCTAAACTCACGGGAATACGGTGTAGAAATCCATTTGAGAGAATATTAGTGTGAAGAAACTGTTAATGGATAAGCAAGGTGACCTCTTGTAGTTGGTTGGATGAATAGTTTTTCTTTAACCATGCATGGCAGTAAAATGTAAATAAATCAAAACTATTTTGTGTCCCTTAGTTTGTTGTGCTTTAGATGTTAAATGTTTGTTTTTCATTATGCAGTCCTTCTGAAAAATTGTGGCTGGCATTCACTGGCTGTGTAGATTATAGGACCCTGCTGCGTATATCTCATGGTTGTGGTAGTAATCGGGAGATCTTCTAAAATCTCCTCTTCTAATACTCTCCTCCTTAGAAAATGCTTTTATTGTTTGTGACTCTTCCCAAAGAAAAACATTCTAAAGAGGGTTTCCTGGATTAATAACTTTGGAATAGAGTGTTCTGTGCAATCGGATACAGTCACCTTTCTGCAACCTTTTACTCAGCCCAGCAATGTTTAAGGTTCTCTGCCACCGAGTCTCAAAAGCAAGAAGCACCAGTGTATGGATTAATAATACAAATATTGTGAAGATCTTAATTCCAACATCTGGCATTATGCCAGTCTCTCCGTTCAGTTACAGCTTCATTTTTAGGTCAATGGACTCGAGGCTGAAGGCCTAGAAGTGACATAAATTAATATGCTTGTGAGTCGACTAACTTTTCATAAGCTTGACTTTGGGGAGAAGATTTCCTCTTCTCTAAATGTGCCAAAATCATAAATGCATGTAAAAAGTGTTCATTTTCAATTTTGCTCCAACTAGCACACAGTGGAAATCTTCCTCCTCAATGTTAGTAGGTAGGATGTTCCATTGCTGACCTTTGCAGGAATTAGAAGCTTGTGCAAAAGATTGCGAGTTTAATTTTAAACTAATACTTTTTTGGTTTCTTGTGTTACACCATCACTAATTATTTCCGAAGCCATATGTCATAAATACCTGTACCTGAAAACGCAATGAGAAATGCAACAGTAATCTGAAGGCTATATAAAATGATTAAATAGTCTGACAATGACGTGTTAGCATCTGCAACTGTTGGGTTTCACACCCATCAGTGCCATAAACAACTGTCAATGATGCTGGTTGCATCCATAAGAGCTCAGGTATGGAAGGGTAACCTTTTTCCCAAATTTTTCTGAAAGTACAGAAGTGAAAGACATTCTCGATCTGTCTACAGCCTTTGACGCGGTTGACCACAACATCCTCCTCCAACGCCTCTCTTCCGTTGTCCAGCTGGGCGGGACTGCACTTGCCTGGTTCCATTCTTATCTATCCAGTCGTAACCATAGAATCACCTGCAATGGCCTCTCTTCTCGCTCTCACACCGTTACCTCTGATGTCCCCCAAGGATCTTCCTTGGCCCCCTCCTATTTCTCATCTACATGCTGCCTCTCGGTGGTGTCATCCGAAAACAAAAAGTCAGGTTCCACATGTACACTGATGACACCCAGCTCTACCTCACCACCACCACCTCTCTTGACCCCTCCACTGTCTGTAAATTGTCAGACTGCTTGTCCGACATCCAGTACTGATGAGCAGAAATTTCCTCAAACTAATTATTGGGAAGACCGAAACTTCCCCGCCAAAAACTCCATTCCCTAGCCACCAACTCCATCCCTCTCCCTGGCAACTGTCCTGAACCAGATAGTTTGCAACCTTGGTGTCGTATTTGACCCCGAGATGAGCTTCCGACCACATATCTGCTCTCCTCCAATTCTGGCCTCTTGCCTGATTTTAATCACTCCACCATTGGCGGCTGTGCCTTCAGTTGCTGAGGCCCTAAGCTCTGGAATTCCCTTCCTAAACCTCTCCGCCTCTCTACCTCTCTCTCCTCCTTTAAGACACTCCTTAAACCTACCTCTTTGACCAAGCTTTTGGTCAGCTGCATTAATATCCCCTTATGTGGCTCGGTGTCAAATTTTGTTTGATAGCATTTCTGTGAAGCGCATTGGGACATTTTACTACATTAAAGGCGCCATATAAATACTTGTTGTTGTTGTTGTTGTAATACTGAAAGTCTGTTTCATTCGCTGGCTGCAGTTAACAGAGGTTATGTATCACCAACCGATTTCATTGTCCTGGCATTGTGCTAACTTTTTAACTACCCCAGCATTAAAACTGTGCTGTAATCATTTGTGGTCACAGTCGGTGTTAAATAATGACAAGTTTCCATTGAGAAATGAGCAACGTTTCAAGTTATACGTGTTGCCTTTATTTAGGAGAGTATTATTTACTTTTGTGTTTTTTCCACTCTGAGTCACTGAGGCCATTGATCGACTTGAGTTATGTGCAGGGTATTCAAGTGCCAAGAATGTGGGGTGTTTTGCAAGGGAAAGCTGTAAAAGTAGAACCCTTTCATTAAGTTTTTCTGACTGTAGTATTATCAGTTGTGAAGCTTTGCAAGTGTTGTTTAAAGTGGTAATAATACCCATACATCGTTTTACATTTTTTTTTTTGTCACCTCCTATTTTCACCATCCATACAACAATAGGATGACCAGGTGCTAATGTTTTTAACCTTTTTAAAAAAAAAAAAAAAAAAATTTGGTTTTGCACTCCAGGAAGGAAGGAAACGCTAAATCCAGCGCTCCACTTGGAGCGCAATCGGCAGCAGACGGGTTCAAAGGCTCCTTCCCTCCCTTAAAGGGAAGGGCCATCGCTGCAGGCTCTGCAATAGAAAAATTACCTACCTGGACCACCAAGGCAGCCGCGATCCCGCGCGATCAGCCCGGCACTCCAGCAGAGTGCCGGGCTGATCGATCGCTGGCAGGAACCCGCGAAAAAAACTGGAAACTTACCTTGGCCACCTCACCTTTAATCATCGCCCCCCTGAAGCGGCCGGCCACCCGATGCTCGCCTCCTACAGCTGTCGATGTTTTCGCCCGGCGCTGCTGCAGGGGGCGGAAGTCAATTTTGGGTCCGAGCCGCTACTGGGGCGATGCGCACGGCGATGACGTCACGCTCTCCGGGCGAAGGAGATCGGGGCACAACGCCGAAGCGCTGCCGCAAAACTCCCGCCAAATATGGTGGGAGTCGATGTCAGCGCCCCAGGGGCGCTAACAGGAGGTGCAAAGGCACCCAATTTCGCTCCCCTAGACTCCCCCGATGACTTGTCTGGTGAAAGTATAGGTGTCATGGAACTGAGCCTTTCAGACCAACAAGGCCCCAAGTTGGATCCCTGTTGAATTAGCCAATCTCAGCTGGGTTGAGGGGAAAATCACGCAGAGTTCCTCTTCCTAAGGGTTGTGCAGTGACCCCTGCTGGAAAATGTGTGTGGATGTTCAGTGAGAACAGGGTGAGGATCGGCTTGGATGCCTTCCCCACAGCCAGTTTAGAAGAGTGCCAACTCTGGTTGGAAAGCCTTCCTGGAGGTTTGATCACGTGACGTTCTGACTGCGTGGTGTTCTGACCATGTGACATCTACAAATGTCACTGCATTTACCATATAAAGGTTGGGTCCCCTGTAGGTGAGCATCTTTGCTCATGGATTTGTGCCAGCAGCTGTCGTGTGAGAAATTCTGAAAACCAGAAAGTAGGGAAACTGAAGGTGGAGGAGGGATTTGCAGGGAAAACCAGACGTGAGAGGAACTTTGATTCTATCAGTAACTAATAGTAACTCACTGAAATTGCACCGATAACTAATAGTAATACTAGTAACACTCAGATTTCAAACAGTAATACAATAACGCGCTGATAGTCATATGTCTCTTCTCTTAGGCAGTCCCTCAGAACCGAGGATGACTCATATGTAACTGATAGCAATAGGTGTAACGCCCCGATATCCTAACTGTAACTAGTAGTAATCCTATAACCCGCTAATATTTACCCTGTAACTACCGCCAGATCCCCCGGCGCTTCACAAGGCACGGTCAGGCTCCCTAGTCGATACTACTTTTAACTGGCCCCATCTCTCTCTCTCTGTCTTTGGACTCTGGTTTGGACTCAGTTCTGTGTGAAGGTGACGACTCTGAACTGGGAACCTTAGTCAGAGTTGATCTGTATTTGGCCTTCACACGTCAAAACCAGCTGGCACGGACCGAACTGAACCAAACCGAGAGATTGCACAAAGGACAGTGGGCTTGGTGTTGGGGTCACTTATCACAAGACACGTCGTCCTAAACTCAGCTCTGCACTAATCGTTCTAAACCCCTCCCTGGGCTCTGACTCAATAAACGAGAGTTTACACAGAATGATGGAAATTACAGCACAGGAGGATGAAGAATAGCCTCTTGCAGGACTTACTGCAAGGTAGCTTTTGTTTCTGGAACTATGTTGTAAGAGGAGTCAGTGTCCTCAAGAGAGGAGGAGAAGAAATTGGAGGAGGCATTTTTTTCTGGATCCTATATAACATGGCAAATTTTAAATTTGTAAGTTCCACCACCAGTATTGACTTGCTGGAAAGGCTTGGCTACACACCACGAAGGGATTATTCTTTGCTCCCCCTTTTTCATAAAGAGAATGCATCATTGGAGTAGAGGACCTTGTGTTATATCCCATCCCTTCAAAAAATCTGAAGTATTCCATGAAACCATCACCGACATGGTCTAGGTGACATAATGTGGTGCTGCAGAGAAATCCGTTGCATTGGTGGTACTTCACCTGTTACATGAAAAAAGATTTTCATGCTTCCATTCCCCGTCGAATAAAAGTAGCAGAAAACCAGCAGCACTGTTGAAAATGAGAGGGAGGGGGCAACAATTGTATTTTTGCATGCTGCTATTAATTGTCAAGTGTCACGTTGTAGTGGTAATATTTCAGGGCCATGGCAGAGAAAATTCAACTGTTCCTACATTGGCTCCCGGTTAAGCAATGCCTCGATTTCAAAATTCTCATCCTTGTTTTCAAGCCCCTCCTTATTTCTGTAATCTCCTCCAGCCCCACAACCCCCCGAAATATCTGCACTCCTCTAATTCTGTCCTCTTGAGCATCCCTGATTATAATCGCTCCACCATTGGTGGCTGTGCCTTCTGTTGCCTAGGCCCGAAGCTCTGGAATTCTCTCCCTAAACCTCTCCGCCTCTCTACCTCTCTTTCCTCCTTTTAAGACGCTCCTTAAAACCTACCTCCTTGATCTGCCCTAATTTCTCCTTATGTGGCTCGGTGTCAAATTTTTGTCTTATAATACTCCTGTGAAGCGCCTTGGAACGTTTTGCTACGTTAAAAGCCCTATATAAATACAAGTTGTTGTTATTTGGAGGTGGGGGGGGGAAATAATTTGTGTGGAATGTGTATTGGGGTGTGGGGTAACTTGTGAAATACATTGGGAGGGATAGGAAATTGAAATGACTTCCATCTTGACAAACCTAAAACTGCTGCTTCCCCTGGCTGACGAGAGTATCTGGTTCAAATGGTGTCTGTGCTTGTTGCGGTGTCATATGAGAGAAAAATGCTGAATGCTGCAGTGCACGCAACACAAATATCTCTCCGACTGTTTACATTTAGTCTCACAGGTTGCCTTTCTAAATTGTCTGGTTCAGGATTACACATTACCTTCAGTTGCTGTTTTGTTTGTTTTGCCTTAAATGGAATGCTGGATTGTATCCAGATCAGCATTCCATTAACAGAAGGTACAACAAGAACAGACATGATATCTGAAACTGGATTGTTTTTCCCCCCTGAGGAAAGAGAAATTGTAAAACTGCTCCTCGCAAAGAAATACAGTAACAAGCAGAGGTTAAACTGCCATTAGCCAAGGAAAAAAAAGCGAGGCACTGACATTATTTGGTTCTTTCCGGCATAGCTAAGCTGCTGCTACACCGATTATTAAGGTTTTAAGCAATTGGCTTTGCTACAGCCTGGTGAGGATCTTCCTACTGTGGAATAACATGATTGCATGGTTCAGGCAGTCGTTCACAAGACGAGAGGCTGCCACTCCACACCCCTAAGAAGGTATTGATATTGTTTGCTACAGGATCTCGCAGCCTTGGCACCAGGTTCACTAGCATTTCTGATCTGCTACATCATGTGAGGTCCTAGTGCATGAACTGAATTGTTGACTTATTTGGCACAGTGCTCATTTTACTTCTGATTTATGTTGTGCGTATGAGCAGAATTTCTTTTGAAGTAACTGCATAAATGCTTTATGCAACAGATAGGAGTTGAAGTACTGTAACAAAAATGCACATTCTGATTTGAGGGAATCATATAGATTACAGTTGCATATACATGTACATACATTCACTGTTAAAGTCCTACTAAAATGTAAAGCCTTTGTGAAAGTGGCAGGGAATCTACTAGAACTTCCTTGGGTTAATCAAAATGATTCCCACTAGAAAGACTGTAAGGCACAGACACGATGGGCTAAATGGCCTCCTTCTGTGCCATAAATTTCTATGATTCTAAGTACTAAAATTACATGCACTGTCGAGTCCTATTGAGAGATTCCAATCGTATCTATGTATTTGTTCAGAGAAGTTTGAGAATTATGACAGATGCCATGTTGACCATTCCTATTTGATGCCGTGGCGCTTCTGTTTTGTAAGATACATTGGCCCGGAATTTGCTGAAAACATCTGCCGTAGAAATGGCGCATCTACTGCGTACGGCACAGATATTCCTGGAAATTATAGTGCAAGTGACTCGGGCCATTATTTCCTGGGGCCCTCTGCGTCGCTCCGCCATGAACCTCACTGAAACAGTGAGAATTTGATTTTCATAGCACCGCCCTCTATAACTGATGTTCAATTTGCTGGATTAACTTTTAATAATTCATTCTCAGGATGTGGGCGTCGCTGGCAAGGCCGGCTTTATTGCCTATCCCTAGATGGCCTGACAACTGAGAGGGCAGGTAAGAGTCAACCATGTTGTTGAGGGATTGGAGACATATATAGGCCTGACCGGGCAAGGACGGCAGGTTTCTTTCCCTAAAGGAAATGAGTTAACCGGTTGGGTTTTTTACAACAATCCGATAGCTTTTACTGATACTAGCGTTTTATTTCCAGAATTTTTTCAACTGAATTCAAATTCTAAAACTGCCATGTGGGATTTGAACTCACGTTCTCTGGATTATTAGTCCAGGCCTATGGATTACTAGCCAAGAACTGGATTACTAGCTGCTTTGATCGCCGCTGCCACTTAGACTGAACCAGAACGGTGGGTGACCTAGCAGCAGTATGATTTATTGCTCCAAGTTCGCTTTCCCTTAGACATAGATGTCTTTTTTTACTTAGCTTTGCCGATTTTATTTAGCTAATGCAAAACTAATTGGCTTTTGGAGATAAAAGCTGGCTGGAATGTTTCTTGGATGGAATTGAATTTTTGATAGCCATCTAATGGTTATATCCATTCACTGACCTTTGGTTCCTTAACAGTGTCAATCACTAATTTAGAATATTGACCTTTTTGAAGAGTTAAGGCGACTCTTGGAGACCATGTAGCTGCTCTGGATTTAAAGGCAGCAATATCTTGGAAGAATGTTTTAATAATTCATTTCTAACAGATCTTGCGTTGAGTTTTTAATATATTTCTTCTGCAAAACACAGGGTGTTTGAAATGAATTTGTCCATCAGCATCTGAAAACAATTACAACGTAGACGTCTTCAATTAGCTCAGGTATCTGCAGCCTAACGTGCTGCCCATATTACACCTAGGAATGATGCTTCCATAACTTTAGAAAACAAAATAAATAACCCGACTAACAGATTTGTGGTAACTTCACACGCTTTTATAAATCAGAATAAAAAGTGGATGAATATTACGATACTGTTCACTTGATCAAAATCGTAATTGATAGAAAACCTTTCTGCGTCCTATTGTAATGAGTTCTCCAGCAATTGTTGACCTAAATCCGCCACTAGAGGACAAGAGCGCTCAACGGTCTAACTAGTGGTGCTCGGGGCAAAATGCACCATCCCAGCAAAATCTGGGCAATTGTATGAGAAGAAGCAGCCCTGTTTAAAGCTGTATTGGTTACAGGAGAATGTTTTTTAAGATCGGCTCAGTCTCTGGAACAACTGAGATACTGGCCGCTGAGGAAAGCTCATCATGTACGAGATACTGGAAATCTTTTCAGAGTACTTGCCGCTTTGTTCCCGCAGCTTTCCTGCCAACTGCTATTTTAACGGCATTTTTTTTTAGTCGGCCGAGGCTCCCACCAGAGGCAGGCATGTTTGAAATTATGCAAACATACATCGTATGATATCATTTTGGCCCTGATGCAATTTTAACACAAGGTAGAGGAAGTTCTGTCCAGTGTCGAACCCGCTAATAAACCTAGCCAAAGTGGATATGTGTAGGATGTGTAGGGCTTCTGTATATCGTGCAGCTGCTGAAAGCTGGAGAAGAAGCAAGATGGAATAAGGATGGGGAGGTGATGAATGAAAAGCCAAGTGTGTGGAATGTGAAGTGAGGAAGGAGTGTTGGGAGTAGTTTCTGATTGTGGAAGTGCTAGGATGGGAGAAGAGAATGCTGTTGGTGTGTGCTGTTAAAACAGCAAATGATGAAGTGAGTATGCCCTTGTGATTGGATAATGAAGGATGTGATGGAGGAGAGGGAATTGTTGAGTGGGAGAGGGCATGAAAGGAGTGTTGGCAGGTGTTTAGAGAGAGATGGAAAGACGAAGAGCTATACTCACTCTTGCCGCTCTTGTGAGATCATTGAACCTCTTTCTACATTGAAACCAGGTCTTGGGGTCATGTTGCTGGCACTGACTCTCTTAACTACCTCTCCAAACCTGCTGGATATACATCCTGCTTATGTTCCTTGTCCTGACCTCCAGGGAGGCATCAGAAAACCTAGGGACAGCCCACTGATTCATTACTGCCTACAGAATTCTGTCCACACTGTTCCAAAGAAATCTGGCATCAGGGAACACAGCCTCATTTTAAGTGGTGCATTACCGCTTTAAATAGGCCTCGGGCGACTCTCCCAAAATTGCGCAGATGTGATCTGGTGGGGAACTCGTCAGTCTTACTCAACTGATTTCCTGGGCCTCACGCTTGTGATGTCAGAGCCTTTGCCACTTGCCTCGCCCGCCTGATTCCCGCTCTAGGTTAAAATCAGGGCTATCTTTTTGGTGAGATGCTAAATGAGATTCTGCCTATCTTTGCTGGTCAATGATAAAGAAAATAGACAAGTTAAATATTTATCACTACTTTTTTCCCCCTTTGCCATCTCCTTAAAGAACCTGACTGGTATCCTGGTATCCTCCTTTCTTCTCTATCCAAGTCTCATTGGACAGGTCATATATTCTCCAATTAAGTATTAATAATCAGTGCAGATGCTTGTGCTTGTGGAGTTTCAGCCCTGAAAACTGACATCACAATCGTGCATAATGCATCGCAAAGTGCTTGGTTCCAAGTTTGAAATTCCTAGGTGTCCAATCTGCCAGCGGCAATGTAAAAGAAAACCTGTTCTGGGCATGTAAAAACCAAACCTGGCCTCATATTTGAATGGATCTTAGACAAACAAATGTGAAATGTTAATGATCAAAATATGTCTTGACAGCAGCGAATGAAAATTCTTTTCTTGGTGTGCTGATAGAATTCTGGGGCACCTCAGAAAAATGGACCTCCGTTTAAGCCAAAGTATTTGTCGCGTCATGTCCTAATTAAATGTGATCATTATATAGTGTGTACAGATTCTCATTAGAGCTCATGTTGGAATGTACAGTTACATGGTACATGCCAGCCAATGGGCATTCTGTTAATGCGAATCTTTTTAAAAGGGAGCATTTTGCAGTGTTTAATTGGGATAAGACTATTACACTAAAAAAAAAAAATTATTCTGAAGACGCTTACATTTTTCAGGGAGGAGGGCAAACTGTTCCTTTTAATAGGGTAATGACGACAACAACTTGTATTTATATAGCGCCTTTAACGTAGTAAAACGTCCCAAGGCGCTGCACAGGAGTATTTTAAGACAAAAAATTTGACACCGATCCACATAAGGATAAATTAGGGCAGATGACCAAAAGCTTGGTCAAAGAGGTCGGTTTTAAGGAGTGTCTTAAAGGAGGAAAGAGAGGTAGAGAGGTTTAGGCAAGGAATTCCAGAACTTAGGGCCTAGGCAACAGAAGGCACGGCCACCAAAGGTTGAGCGATTTATAATCAGGGATGCTCAAGAGGGCAGAATTAGAGGAGTGCAGATATCTCTGGGGCGGGGGTGTTGTGGGGCTGAAGGAGATTACAGAGATAGGAAGGGGCGAGGCCATGGAGGGATTTGAAAACAAGGATGAGAATTTTGAAATCGAGGCGTTGCTTAACTGGGAGCCAATGTAGGTCAGCGAGCACAGGGGAGATGGACGAACGGGACTTGGTGCGAGTTAGGACACGTGCAGCCGAGTTTTGGATGACCTCAAGTTTACGTAGGGTGGAATGTGGGAGTCCAGCCAGGAGTGCGTTGGAATAGTCAAGTCTAGAGGTAACAAAGGCATGGATGAGGGTTTCAGTAACGGATGAGCTGAGGCAAGGGCGGAGACGGGCGATGTTACGGAGGTGGAAATAGACGGTCTTAGTTATGCTGCGGATATGTGGTCGGAAGCTCATTTCAGGGTCAAATATGACACCAAGGTTGCGAACCATGTGGTTCAGCCTCAAACAGATGTTCGGGAGAGGGATGGAGTCAGTGGCTAGGGAACGGAGTTTGTGGCGGGGACCGAAAACAATGGCTTCAGTCTTCCCAATGACGGCACTATTTTGACTTAAGGATTTGTGGGATAGTTGAAATAGAGGAACTAGAGCTTTCAGGATGTTGATAAATGCATAAATTACAATCCTAGCCCGAGGAAAGATGTGCTTTTAAGTTATTGCACAGATTGCCTGATATACCGATGCATCCTGGAACATTCTCTGCAGTGCATGTGCTCAGACTATGGTATGGTGAGAATTGCAGGCATAGGCGTGGTTGTAACTCTTTTCATTAGATAGAAGAATATCAACTCAAACCTAAGCTTTTCAGAGAGGCTGAAACCTTTGATTAAAATGTAATAAAGGAATGCAAAGGCACAAAAGACAATTTTATTGTTTAGTTTATTTTCAACATTTGTACTGGTGTGTAGTCAACTGTCTGGAGGGAAAAGGGGAAAAAATCTTTAAAAATATTTAAAGAAATATTTTGAGCAAAAGTTGGTTCACCTGTTGACTGCCCATTTTACTTTTTTTTTTAATTTCATGATTGTCAGTTTTCCTTTCTTCCTACTGCATGTCCAGTTGTGATTTGGTGCTGATTTCTGAAAATGAAATTGAAGATAATCACTGCAAAAAATTGCATATAAAAATGTGACACTGAAGTGTGAAACAGAAAGTGTGATAAAAGAACAGGTTGACGTACCATTTTAATATAACTAGCATCTTACGTAGTGTTGCTTGCGGTAAATCAAATCATATTCTGTTTGATAATTGTAATGGAGTACAGGAAACTCTTTGGTATCCGGCACCGACAAGACCGGGATGGTGCCGGTTGATTAAAAATTCCGGATGACAGAGAGGCTTATCTACCGAGGCTATTTTTAACAAACAAAAATAAAAAAATCAAGAAATGTGCAGTATACAGTAATTGGACTTCCGACAGCGCCAAGAAGCCGAGTAGTGGCAGTTTGGAGAACTACCCCCACTGACTAACTCGGCCACCGCGGGAGACTCGGACTCGGACTCGGCAACATTTCCGGTTATTGAGGTGTTGTTTTCGGAGTATGAATTTTGCCGGTTAATAGAGAATTCTGGATATTTAGGTGCCGTTTAAACGAGAGTTTCCTGTAGTATACTATGTAATGCACAATGCTGCCAATCTGGAGCGGTGTTTAAGATGTCCTTTTCTTTAAGCTAGAAAATTAAATTGCTGGAAGTAAACATAGCCTGAGGTTAGGTGGTGTTTGGTCAAACAATTTTGCAGATCGACATGGGCTTGTCAGTTTCAGGTTGCACCAAGTATTTTAAAGTTGCTTTGCATCTGTAACAAAGTGCGCTGCCTGAAGTAGGATTTATTGATATTCTGATGTACCATTTTCATATAAACAGATATTTTATATACCGCGCTACCAACCTGAGACTCCTGGCTGGAGAGTACAAAGCACAGATGGCAAGGTCTGAGTTCTTCCCATGCAGGATAGAGCTCTTCCCAGTCATGTTCATGCAGATGAGTAGAGCTATGCTCCCTCGCCAGGTGCTTTTAATGTTGGGAGAGGGTGGCTGGGCGCATTTTGTTTTCTCATAACATTAAAAGGGTTCAATACTATAGCTATAAAGAACCCAGGAGATTCTACACCTCTTTCAGATGAGATCAAACTGAGGTCCCGTCCATCTATTCAGGTGGACAAAGAAGAGGAGGGAGTTCTGCTAGAGTCTGGGCAACATTCCCCTATTAACTAACACCATCAAAAGCGGGTAAACTGGCCATTGGTTTCATCTGCTGTTTGAAATTGGCTCTGACGTCAGCCCAGATAACAGTAACTGCACTTTAAAAAAAAAATCATTGGTTGTGAAATGCTTTGGGACATTCTGAAGAATGAGGAAGAACTACGTAAATGCCAATTGGCACGTTCTTTTTTTAAAATGTGGCTTCACACTGCACTGACAATGTACTCTACAGGTTCAAAGACCAAATAGTGTGAGACCTTCTCCAGGAGGCCATCTTGCATTACCTGGTTTCAGTATGTTCTGGAATCTGATAGGGACCTGATTCCTAAGTAATACTGCTACTTTTATGAACCCAAAACCACTTTACAAAAGTGGTGTAATTGCAGTCACAAAATTCAGAAATGGTGTACGTAGGATTTTTGTTGTTTTACTGTGTCCTCTGAAACTGTTGAAAAACAACCAGCAGCATATAGATTCTATCCGTTTTAATTTAGGATTTATCTGGATAGAGGATTTTGAGCTGTTTAACACTAGGGTAAAGCATTGGTAGTTACACGTCTGTCACTACTTGTAGTTGTGGGAACAATTAATCATCACAGCCCCAGGACATCGCTGCAGGAGTTCTTCAGGGCAGTGTCCTAGAGGCTGCTTCATCAATGACCTTCCCTCAACATAAGGTCAGAAATGGGGATGTTTGCTGATGACTGCACAGTGTTCAGCGCCATTCACAACTCCTCAGATAATAAAGCAGTCCATGCCCGCATGCAACAAGACCTGGATGACGCTCAGGCTTGGGCTGATAAGTGGCAGGTAACATTCGTGCCACAGAAGTGCCAGGCAATGACTATCTCCAACAAGCGAGAATCTAACCACCTCCCCTTGACATTCAACGGCATTGCCATTGCCGAATCCCCCACCATCAACATCCTGGGGGTCACCATTAACCAGAAACTTAACTGGACCGGCCACATAAATACTGTGGCAACAAGAGCAGGTCAGAGGCTAGGTATTCTGCGGCAAGTGTCTCACCTCCTGACTCCCCAAAGCCTTTCCACCATCTACAAGGCACAAGTAAGGAGTGTGATGGAATACTCTCCACTTGTCTGGATGAGTGCAGATCCAACAACACTCAAGAAGCTCGACACCATCCAGGACAAAGCAGCCCGTTTGATTGTCACCCCATCCGCCACCTTAAACATTCACTCTCACCACCACCGGCGTACCGTGGCTGCAGTGTGTACCATCTACAAGATGCACTGCAGCAACTCGCCAAGGCTTCTTCGGCAGCACCTCCTAAACCCGCGACCTCTTCCACCTAGAAGGACAAGGGCAGCAGGCGCATGGGAACACCACCACCTCCAAGTTCACCTCCAAGTTCCCCTCCAAGTCACACACCATCCTGACTTAGAAGTATATCGCCTATCCTTCATCGGCGCTGGGTCAAAATCCTGGAACTCCCTACCTAACAGCACTGTGGGAGTACCTTCACCACACAGACTGCAGCGGTTCAAGAAGGCGGCTCACCACCACCTTCTCGAGGGCAACTAGGGATGGGCAGTAAATGCTGGCCTTGCCAGCGACGCCCAGATCCCATAAGCGAATTTAAAAAAAACAATTTGAGATAATGAATTAATAGTACCACATAACATTAACACATGTCAACTTAAGATTTTTTTCTTTATTGTGCATTCGTGCCAATATGGTAAATACACCTGGTCCAACACTGCAGTGATTCTGCCAAGGAAAGTTGGGGGTGTGGTCGAATTGGGGAGATGAAGGGATGGCAGGACTGCTTGTCTTTCAATGTAGAGTTTGTAGGAACCAAATCCACTGACTGACTTGTCTCCCAATCTCAATTGTAGCTGGGGATGCTCTAGTTCCATGACACATTGATCATTTGTCGCTGGCAACATCTATGATAATTGTACTATTTCCCTCTTTATGTGTACTTTATAAAAATACAAACATTTTTCAAATTGCAATAAATTAAGAGGAAAGATGCTTCATTAAGCCCACAAGAAAGGCTTTTTGATCAAATAGGGTTATGTTTCCAAACAGTTTCTTTTTATATGTTGAGCCTGCTTTAAGTGCAACCACCTGCTTCTAGCGTTTTGTTGAGCACACAACAATGAATGGAGGTCAAAATGAAAGCCTCCGGATTAGAAGCTAGTAAGTGACTGGTCCTTCGACATTCTACCAACTTAAATAAAATGTTCCTTTCATGCCTTCCTTGAAGTGATTTATAAGAACACTGAACAGGCATCTTCTGCATGTGGAGGTAGTGAGCAGAGTTTGATTGCTGTTGGAACATATTTACTAGTCCATTGGTCCAGTCACATTCCCACTTTTGCTTGGACACTGATAAATGTGGTGCTAGTCTTGATCGACAGGGCCAGTGTTCATTTTGAGGCTAAAAGTAGGCAGAGAAGTTTTGTTTACGTGTAGTTTTACTTTCCATGCTCCTGTCCGTCTCTTTACAAGAGCTAACCTGTTCATAGTTAATCTATAATAAAGCAGCTAGCATCACATCTTGTTATTCAATAGCTATTAGAGGTTTAGATATGAAAAAAAATGCTGGTAAATCATTTACTCAAGCTAACCTGTCCCAAATAGAATAAATACTCAACAGTACATTACAAAACTATCATAAGATTGTAAAAATATCTCAATCTGCAAGAGTGGCTTCTAAAGTGACTTTATAACTATGATATACGACTGATATATTTTTGTGATCATCAAGGTGAAGGATGTCGGTTGGGAAATGGAACACTTCTATTTTGGACACCCAATATTGAACCCGTCTATGTTGGGTATTGCACAGCTTGACGCAAAGCTCCCTTTGCTTTGTGCCAAGATTGTGCCTTAACCCCAACCTCAGTAATGTACCTGCTACAATGTTAGTGACATTTTTATTTCTCACAATGGCTGCCCTTTCATGATTTCTCTGATTGATCTTGCCAATTTGTACTGAATTATGAGAGAGGCTGGGATGAGACAAAAAATCTTGAAAGTACTAAGGTGCCCTTGCTCTCACCAAACGAACTTGCCGTCTGTCTGTGCATCACTCAGTACAGCACTACTGTACATGGTTCTAGCAAATTGAAATGCTAACATTAACATACCCTCAGGAATTGGTGACCTTTTCTGAAAACATCGATGAACGATATTTGTTGCTAAATTCTTATGAAAAATATTGTTACTTTTTACACCTGTTATAAAGTCCCACATAAGAGGTTAGTGTGCAAAATTAAAACACATGGGATTGGGGGTAATCTACTGGCATGGATTGAAAATTGGTTAACAGACAGGAAACAGAGTAGGAATAAATGGGTCTTTTTCGGGGTGGCAGGCGGTGACTAGTGGGGTACCGCAGGGATCAGTGCTTGGGCCCCAGCCAGTTACAATATATATCAATGATTTGGATGAGGGAACCAAATGTAATATTTCCAAGTTTGCTGACGACACGAAACTAGGTGGGATTGGGAGTTGTGAGGAGGATGCAAAGAGGCTTCAAGGCAATTTAGACAAGTTGAGTGAGTGGGCAAATACATGGCAGATGCAGTATAACGTGGATAAATGTGAAGTTATCCACTTCGGTAGAAAAACAGAAAGGTAGAGTATTATTTAAATGGTGATAGATTGGGAAACGTTGATGTACAAAGGGACCTTGGTGTCCTTGTGCACCAGTCACTGAAAGCATTCATGCAGGTGCAGCAAGCAGTTAGGAAGGCAAATGGTATGTTGGCCTTCATTGCAAGAGGATTTGAGTACAAGAGCAAAGATGTCTTACTACAGTTGTACAGGGCCTTGGTGAGACGACACCTGGAGTACTGTGTGCAGTTTTGGTCTCCTTACCTAAGAAAGGATATACTTGCCATAGAGGATATACTTGCCATAGAGGGAGTGCAGCGAAGGTTCACCAGACTGGATCCTGGGATGGCAGGACTGTTGTATGAGGAGACATTGGGTCGACTAGGCCTGTATTCACTGGAGTTTAGAAGAATGAGAGGGAATCTCATTAAAACATATAAAATTCTGACAGGGCTAGACAGACTGGATGCAGGGAGGATGTTTCCCCTGGCTGGGGGGGTCTAGAACGAGCGGTCACATTCTCAGGATACGGGGTAGGACATTTAGGACTGAGATGAGGAGAAATTTCTTCACTCAGAAGGTGGTGAATCTATGGAATTCTCTACCATGGAAGGCTGTGGAGGCCAAGTCACTGAATATATTTAAGAAGGAGATAGATAGATTTCTAGACACAAATGACATCAAGGGGTATGGGGAGAGAGCGGGAATATGGTATTGAGATAGAGGATCAGCCATGATCATATTGAATGGCGGAGCAGGCTCGAAGGGCCGAATGGCCTACTCCTCCTATTTTTCTATGTTTCCATGTTTATCAAGGAATTGTGCATTTCCATAGCAAGAATTGAATTGCTCTCTATTAAGATAAACCTACCAGATGTTTGAGTGAATTGTGCCTCTAGCTTTAAATTTCTGTTTGAAACAGTGGTACAAGTTGTCAAGGTTTTTCTTTCCAAAGTGGTTCTGACTAATCCCTATCTCATTGTTCACAGGAAGCTTCAAATACTTAAATGTCACCGGGAAAGGGGCAGCTGTTTTCACCCTCAGCAGAAAAGGAGCTGTGAGACAACTGGCAAACTGTTTGAAGGATTCAGTTCTGAGAGAGGCAACTTCCAAGGCTAGTGAGCCATGCCTTTCAGGCTGAAACTAAGGAGGACCAGACGGTACAATGTCCTGAGCAAGAACTGCTTTGTGACACGCATCCGATTGCTGGATAACAATGTCATCGAATGCACGCTGTCCGTGGAGAGCACAGGCCAGGAATGTCTGGAGGCCGTGGCTCAGCGGCTGGAGCTGCGTGAGGTAGGCGAACCTAATATGTGAATCTGCTAAATAATAAAATGGGAAGACATTGGGCTAAGGCATGACTGTTTGTTTGTTTTTTACAAGCAAAAGAAAATCTTGGGATTACACAGCCGATGTTTTCCCAGAAGTGCTGATAAAATGTTAGCTAAATGTCTATCGGACGTAATGAATCGCAGTATAAATTGAATTGTTTTTGCAAGGTGATAACGCAGTAATTTCCCAACGTCAACATATTCACGTGAAGGGTTTCTGCTCCTAAGGTGGGAGTATTTGAGTGAAAGAGTTGGGAGAGAAACTTTGTGCACCAACGCAAGTGAATATGTTCGTTAGAAATGTTGATGTTTATATGCTTTCTTCTGCTTTTTTACTCATTTGTTCATACAGGAATGATTAATTTTTCTATAATACAAAGCAAATATATCAGATCTGTAGGCTTTATTTTGTTTAAATTACGGAATTACTGCTGATTTCCCAGGTTCAACACTGATTTACTAACATTCTTGAGTAGAGTTGTATTCTTTTCGTCTGTAAACAAGGTTGTTAAACTATTCCACATTGAACAGGAACAACTTGCATTTCTATATTCTCCTCACTTGCAAAGAACCATCTCAAAGTGCCTTATAAGGTAGACCAAGAGTGATTAAGGGAAGAGTGGTTGGGGGGGCGAAGGGACAAAAGCAAGGTTGAAAAGAAGACTTTTTGAAACCAGGAGGAAAGTGATGAGGCAGAGGCGCTAGGAGAGATAGAGTTTCAGAGTGCAGGGTCATAGTGCTTGAAGGAAGACCACCAATAGCGGGGAACCTCCAGTACAACAAGGTATTTAGCAATGCATGTTGACAAAATTGACGCTTTTCTCCAGCAAATTAGCTGGAGGAAGTTCAGGCTCGACTCAGTCTTAATTTTGGATAGTCAGCTGTAAAGGCAGTGGTCTTGGGTCAGTGAAGTCGGCAGGGTTGGGCCATAAGTTGGTGTACATCTGGAAGCTGGTCCCATGATTTTGGATGATGTCATCAAAGGTAGAATATAAATCATGAAGAGGAGGATCCATAGATGGAATGCTGGGTTGATGATGTGGGCACAACAAGAGAAGCCTTTGGAGGAGTTATAATGCCTCTGATACAGCAGTTAAGAGCAGATTCACGAGAGGGCAATGCCACAGAGGTGGGCTGTGGAAGAAAAATGTTAGAGGAGGATGGTGCGGTCGTCTACGTTGAAGACAACCATTGTTGCTCAAGATGTCGTTTGTGATTGACCAGTGCAGGCTTGGTATTGAGGGCAGGGTAAAAGCCTGATTGGAGGATTTTGAGCAGGGAATGGTGGGAGCATAAATGCAAGTACTCTTCCAACTCAAAATGCTAATTTTCTATACCAAATCAGCTGTACTCGCAGATTTTGAATAGGGCTTTCCTCGCATCTCACCTGCTTATGCACTGTATTTGACTTTTGATTTGTGCTGTGTTTCTTTTCAACAAATAAGATTTCCTGTTTACATTGGCATGCCTATGCATTCTACTCCGATGATCTGCTTTTGGAATAATTTTTTGAAAAACTCATTGCATATTTTTCTTTAAAGATTTTCCTTCTAATCAGGAGAGATTACTTTATGCAACCAGCAATTCTCCATACTCAGTATCTTGTGCACTTATACACACAAAATGCATAGTGTCAACATAACCGTAATAGACCTGCTAATGACGTCTGCTGCACAAAAACTGTTGACTATCACCATGTTGTAATATTTTGCAGCTGTTGGTGGCTTGAATGATTATGATTTCCTTTTTTTTTAAACTGCCTTTCTACATCTCTGTGGTCATTCAAACTTTTATTTGAGTGAGTTGGATCTACTTTTTTCCCAAATCGTATAAACAGACAAATTAAAATCAAATAATTATTGTATATAATCAGCCCTGGCTTTTGCATGAATTACAATCTTCGTATGCTGGAGATTTTTTGCTGTTGCTTTTCTAGGAGCGTAATGAGTATTTTAATCAACTGCTAGTCAAAGTTTAGCCAGTGGATTCCCCAATGGTTCATTGATTGACCAAAGAACGTGGCTCAGTTGGTCGGTGCACTGTCTGTGTGGGCCTATGCCGTACTGGGAAACTCCCACATTTGATCCCTGGTTGTGCTGCGTTAGCTGATTACCACCTGGGTGCAGTGCAGTTTGATTCTGTGCCATCAGCTAAGGAAAGGAACAATCAGCCAAGATTTCCACTCCTGATCACTATTGAGTGGCATGTGCTGGAAAGTGCAGGAGTGGATGTTGGGGAAAGACCTGATTGGGCTGTGATGCCCACAAAGATAGAATAGGCTCCAGCTACTCATTTTTAGGAGGAAGAATAGTTATTGGGTGAAGTAGCAGAGTGGGGAGGGTAGGTGCTATAGCACCTGTGGAAACATGCCCAGCGTGACACTGCAGCTTCAGGAGAAGATGGGAGGAAACAAATAACTAGTAAGTTAATATAACCCTCCTGTAAGAAAGACTTGCATTTCTATAGCGCCTTTCACGACCACCGGACGTCCCAAAGTGCTTTACAGCCAATGAAGTACTTTTTGAAGTGTAGTCACTGTTGTAATTAAATTGTGCTCCTATTAATGATACCCTAGCACATTAAATCAAACAACTTTTGAATAATAGTACTTAAATTTCATGTTTAATGCAAAGGAAGAAAGAACTTGCATCTATTTTAGTGCCTTATCACAGCCTCAGAACATCCCAAGGTATTTCACATATATTGAATTACTTTCTGAAGTGTATCACTGTTTTGTAGGCAAATGCAGCAGCCAATTTGTGTGCACCACAAATAGCAAAAGAATGAATGATCAGTTAATTTAATTTTAGTGGTGTTGTTTGAGGGATGAATATTAGCCAGGTCACAGGGAGAACTCCCTGCTCTTCGTTGAATTGTTCTATGGGATGTTTTAGGTCCAACCGAACAGGCAGGACGGACCTTGGTTTAATATGTGATCTGAAAGATGACACCTCCGGCAATGCAGCGTTCCCCCAGTTTTGCACTGAAGTGTCGGCCTAGATTATCTGCTCCAGTCGAAGAATGGGTTTGAATCCCTGACCTTCTGACTCACGGGCGAGAAGGCTGCCATTTGACTCAGGCTAATGAAGTACCATTTTTAATGTGATTAACCAGAAAACATGGCTGGATATGGATGTTCACAGTAACAGTTGAACAGACAAATTCCTAAAAACATAGTTACTGCTTTTGTTTTAACCATGTAAAGGTCTAGGTTTCAGGAGGGTTGACATTGGTATCAAGTTGTACGATATCCTATTTATTTGCTATGTTGGGTTGCTTTTCAAATGCCATATAGCCCCATATGACCTAATGAATTCAGTAATGCTCCGAATAATTCCCATTGATTTTTGTACTCCAGTGTCAAGCTATCTAAAAGCCAACACAATGCAGAGTGCCGAGTACAGTTGTTGTTCCCAACACGCTATCCTGCTATTTGTGAATATGATATTTTGGCCTGGAATTTGTGGTTGTAATGACAGCAAAACTGTCATTACTCTGTGTAAACTGACAGCAACTTCTGGCGTCCGCACATGCGCAGTTAAATGCAGAAATCCGGAAGTTGCCGTTAGTGATACCCTGCTCCACCACAGGGTGCGCTGTTGCAGTCTTGGCAGATGGAATCAATTAGAAATCACTGATATAATGGCCCAAAAATTCATCCCGGTGCGCGAGAGTACGCACTGCGTACTTTCGCGTATTCCCTCTGCAATTGTCGGTTTTCTTCATGCCCTGCGCATGCGCTGAAAACCGGCAATTGCTCTTTTGAAAAGGGGGCGGGTCCTCGGTGCATCGCGTGCGCGCTACAGGCTGCGCGCACGCTGTGCACTTCATGCTTTGGACGCGCAGGTAAGTACTGAAGATTTTAGAAATGTAAAAAGGAGGAGTAAGACCCACTTTTAACAAGGTAAGTAGTGAATTAAGTATTTTTTGAATTTTTTTTTACAGGTATATCTTTTTTAGAGACTTTAAAGACAGGTAAGTTTATTTTTATAACTTTTTAAAAGATTTTAAATTTTTTCAAAAATTTAATTTTTTATTTAAAATGGTTAATTTATTTAACTATACTTATTTTATTAATGTGATGGTTTTTTTTTTTAATTTAATTGAGGTTTAGCTGTTATTTTGGGGGGGTGTAAGATTCATAGATTTCACAGCCGTGCTGTGAAACTTATGAATGGAAGATGGTGTGCTGCCATTGGCTCTAACTGAGTCACGTGATCCCACAGCTCGCATGAATTCACTACGCCGGTGGGATACGCAAGCACTGCCCGGCTGATGTCTGGAACATCAAGTTCGTGCGAGCTGGATCTGAAAAAGCACAAGCGAGGTGAGAGATCGCGGGGAAGGCTTACCCCCGCGGGAACAGAGCGAGATCAATTTCTGGGCCATTGTGAACTTTAACTTTCTGCACACTGTTCTCACTGTAAAAACCCTTGAAAAAGTTAAGCCTTGTTGAATGAGATGTAACTGAGTTTTTAACGGTGTACTAAGTCATAAATACTGCTAAACAACTTCTCTGGCACTGAAAAATTAATTTTATATTGTGGAGTGTCACTTTCTCCATTCCATGACACACGTTCCACAGATTTTTTAAATAATATTTTTTTAAGTTCATTTATGATATTTCATCTTCTCCCTTAATCTCATGTGTATGTCCCAATCTTTATTTCACTTTCTGTAAAGTGATTAAAAAGTGAATGATAAAACCTGTAGGAAATTCACTCTTGGCATGGGGCTGGAGCTGTTATACTGAGCTGAGATGTGTTTGGGCGGAGATGGCCGTAAACAATAGAGGAAATTTGGGCGTAGTGTAATTACGTGCATAACACACTTGTGCCCGAGTTTGTTTGATCTTTTACGCTGAGTATTTCCTTTACCGCCGCCCTCCCCCAACCCCGATTCTGTGCGTCTCTGGGCACAAATACATAGGAAATTCCACCCTTTAATGTTAAACAACTTAAGCCACAAGGCCTACACTATTTGGTGCTTCCTCACTGTTACTGTAAGATGGAACATAAGAATTGCTGGATGAAAAAGACCATGGTCCATCTAGTTTGCCTTCTACCATCCTGGTAGTCGCATGATTCAACAATAATGGTTGGTAATTGCCTACTAAACTCTCCCACAGTTGCACCGTACCACATCAGTAGCAGCTGTTGGTGTTCTTTGTGTGAAATGTGGGATCATGAGGGAACGGTAGCATAGTGGTTATGTTACTGGACCAGTAATCAAGAGGCCTGGACTAATGATCCAGAGACCTAGGTTCAAATCCCACCACTGCAGCTGGGGAATTCAAATTCAGTTAATTAAATAAATGGAATAAAAAGCTAGTATCAGTAATGGTGACCATGAAACTATCGGATTGTCGTAAAAACCCATCTGGTTCACTAATGTCCTTTTAGGGAAGGAAATCTGTCGTCCTTACCTGGTCTGACCTATGTGACTCCAGACCCACAGCAATGTGGTTGACTCTTAACTGCCCTCTGAAATGGCCTAGCAAGTCACTCAGTTGTACACAACTGCTACGAGAAACAATAATGAGAATAAAGCGGACCACCCGGCATTGACCTCGGCACCGACTTCAGACATGACAATGGCACACCCAGCCCAGTCGACCCTGAAAAGTCCTCCTCACTAACATCTGGGGACTTGTGCCAAAATTGGGAGAGCTGTCCCACAGACTAGTCGAGCAACAGCCTGACATAGTCATACTCACAGAATCATACCTTTCAGCCAATGTCCCACATTCCTCCATCACCATTCTTGGGTATATCCTGTCCCACTGGCAGGACAGACCCACCCGAGGTGGTGGCACAGTGGTATACAGTCGGGAAGGAGTGGCCCTAGGAGTCCTCAACATTGACTCCAGACCCCGTGAAGTCTCATGGCTTCAGGGTCAAGCACGGGCAAGGAAATCTCCTACTGATTACCACCTACCGCCCTCCCTCAGCTGATGAATCAGTACTCCTCCATGTTGAACACCACTTGGAAGAAGCACTGAGGGTAGCAAGGGCACAGAATGTACTCTGGGTGCGGGACTTCAATGTCCATCACCAAGAGTGGCTCGGTAGCACCACTATTGACTGAGCTGGCCGAGTCCTGAAGTACATAGCTGCCAGACTATTACTGCGGCAGGTAGTGAGAGAACCAACACGAATTAAAAACTTACTTGACCTCGTACTCACCAATCTACCTGTCACAGATGCATCTGTCCATAACAGCATTGGTAACAGTGACCACTGCACAGTCCTTGTAAAGACAAAATCTCATCTTCACACTGAGGACACCCTCCATTGTGTTGTGTGGCACTACCACTGTGCTAAATGGGATAGATTCAGAACACATCTAGCAGCTCAAAACTGGGCATTCATGAGGCGCTGTGGGCCATCAGCAGCAGCAGAATTGTATTCCACCACAATCTGTAAACTCATGGCCCGGCATATCTCTCACTCTACCATTACCATCAAGCCAGGACACCAACCCTGGTTCAATGAGGAGTGCAGATGAGCATGCCAGGAGCAGCACCAGGCCTACCTAAAAATGGGGTGCCAACCTGGGGACACTGCAACACAGGACTACATGCATCCTAAACCGTGGAAGCAGCATGCTATAGACAGAGCTAAGCGATCCCAGAATCAATGGGTCAGATCAAAGCTCTGCAGTCCTGCCATATCCAGTCGTGAATGGTGGTGGACAATTAAACAACTAACGGGAGTAGGAGGCTGAAGCGTCTGTAACCATCTTCAGCCAGAACTGCCGAGTGGATGATCGATATCGGCCTTCTCCTGAGGTCCCCACTATCACAGAAGTCAGTCTTCAGCCAATTCGATTCACTCCATGTGATATCAAGAAACGGCTGAGCGCACTGGATACAGCAAAGGCTATGGGCCCTGACAACATCCCGGCTGTCATGCTGAAGACTTGTGCTCCAGAACTAGCTGTGCCTCTAGCCAAGCTGTTCCAGTACAGTTACAACACTGGCATCTATCCGACAATGTGGAAAACTGCCCGGATATGTCCTATCCACAAAAAGCAGGACAAATCAAAACCGGCCAATTACCGCCCCATCAGTCTACTCTCAATCATTAGCAAAGTGATGGAAGGTGTCGTTGACAGTACTATCAAGCGGCACTTACTCACCAATAACTTGCTCACCAATGCTCAGTTTGGGTTCTACCAGGACCACTCAGCTCCAGACCTCATTTCAGTCTTGGTCCAAACATGGACAAAAGAGCTAAATTCCAGAGGTGAGCTGAGTGTGACTGCCCTTGACATCAAGGCAGCATTTGACCGAGTGTGGCATCAAGGACCTCTAGTAAAATTGAAGTCAATGGGAATCGGGGAAAACTCTCCACTGGCTGGAGTCATACCTAGAACAAAGATAGATGGTTGTGGTTGTTGGAGATCAATCATCTCAGCCCCAGGACATTGCTGCAGGAGTTCCTCAGGGCAGTGTCCTAGGTCCAACCATCTTCAGCTGCTTCATCAATGACCTTCTCTCCATCATAAGGTCAGAAATGGGGATGTTCGCTGATGATTGCACAGTGTTCAGTTCCATTTGCAACTCCTCAGATAATGAAGCAGTCAATGTCCGACTGCAGCAAGACCTTGATGACATTCAGGCTTGGGCTGATAAGTGGCAAGTAACATTCGTGCCACACAAGTGCCAGGCCATGTCTCCAAAAAGCAAGAGTCTAATCATCGCCCCTTGACATTCAACGGCATTACCATCGCTGAATCCCCCACCATCAATATCCTGGGGGGTCACCGTTGACCAGAAACTTAACTGGACCAGCCACAAAAATACTGTGGCTACAAGAGCAGGTCAGAGGCTGGGTATTCTGTGGCGAGTGTCTCACCTCCTGACTCCCCAAAGGCCTTTCCACCATCTACAAGGCACAAGTCAGGAGTGTGATGGAATACTCTCCACTTGCCTGGATGAGCGCCGCTCCAACAACACTCAAGAAGCTCGACACCATCCAGGACAAAGCAGCCCGCTTGATTGGCACCCCATTCACCACCTTAAATATTCACTCCCTTCACCACCGGCATACCGTGGCTGCAGTATGTACCATCTACAAGATGCACTGCAGCAACTCGCCAAGGCTTCTTCGACAGCACCTCAAAACTCGTGACCTCTACCACCTAGAAGGATAACGGCAGCAGGCGCATGGGAACACCACCACCTCCAAGTTCCCCTCCAAGTTACACACCATATATCGCCCATCCTTCATCGTCGCTGGGTCAAAATCCTGGAACTCCCTCCCCAACGGCACTGTGGGAGTACCTTCACCACAAGAACTACAGCAGTTCAAGAAGGCGGCTCACCACCACCTTCTCAAGGGCAATTAGGGGTGGGCAATAAATGCTGGCCTTGCCAGCTATGCCCACATCCCAGGAACGAATATAAAAAAAAATCTATCTGTATCTTTTAAAGTACATTATAATGCTAACCACTAGGCCTTCTCTTTAATGTGTTGGCTCTTCGGCTCTATCCATAAAAATTAAATCCAGTACAAGTTCCAAAAATCTTTCACTGCCAGCAATTATCAGTGTCAGTTTTATCAGACATCTATCTTTATTACTATTCTCTTTGGTTCAGATAATATACCATCTTTTGTACAACATACAGGGAAAAAATACACTCAAGTTGGCCTGCTGTATACTCCATCGATATAACTAGTTTGGTGAGTTTACTGTATTTAAAATGTAGCCCAGTTGATCCCAAGCATGTTGGGGGTTTCCTGTATTTTCGTTGGGAACTAACTGTTTCTGATCCCATTTGTACCTTGATGATACCATCTGCTTAACAGGTGAAAAGTGACATCAAAACCTCCAAATCCAACTTCTGCCCCACCCCCCCACCCCAACAGAATACCTCAGGTACCCAGTAGTGATTATTAGGCAATTGATGGTGTCAGCTGATAGTCATAAGCAGCAAGATGGGTTTATGACTGCCATCTGAGCCCTATGATGAGATTAATACTTGGAGATTACTACCATGTATTTTAGTCAGTTTTAAAATGCAGACTTTGAAATTAGTGGGCTTGTTTTAGTTGGTTTCACTCATCTTTTGCCAATGGTGGATAGTGGTGGCCAGGCACACCATATAGTCGATGCATGATGGTATACTTATGAAAGATTAGAATTAGGAGATATGCAACTTGCAGTGATTCATTCACAGTGATTGCCAGGAGATAACATTAATAGTGTGTAATTTCATCTTTGTCAGGAACTATTTCCAGCTTATAAAGGTTCTTGAGCTTCTTTACATGTTCCCCAAAGGAGTTTGTGAAAGTTTACTTCACCAATTGCTTATTTGTTGAGCAAACAATTGTACTGATTCCTGCCTTGGGCCCTTAAATATTTAGCTGAATAGGCTATCCAGTTTCAGATTAATGGTCTTTTTTGCAATGATTAATCTGTAGTAATTATTCTGTTAAGCTGTTATTTCCCTCATCTGATTCCATCTCGTGGTATTTGAGCTATTTGCTCCAGGCCTCCTTTCTTCAGGCAGAAGAGAAAGTGGTCAGACTAGACCCCAATGTCATTGTTAGTGCATATAACAGAGCTGCAGTATCAGCTGGGGTGTATATACTGTGAAGATTGATGGATGAGCAGGTTCACCCCTGAGAACTGACAAAGCACACACATAATTCTCTTTATTGCCAGATTGTCGTGTTGGTCACTCATAGACTTCATAATTTAATGCCACTGTGGTTGAGAGTTTGCTTAACCCTGTTTCAACAGCATACTTGATGGTAATTTTTTTATCAGCTGTTTGTTTAATTTAATTTTGTGTCATGATATTTTACGTCGGTGTATAAAGTACAACTCCGAGTATAATTTAATACAATCCCATCCGCATTTAGTGTTAAATTTTCTGCTGCGAGAGTTGGGGAAAAAAATTGTTAACCAAACACAGCAAAAGTATCAAACAAATATTAGACAGCATTACAAGTAATTTATTTGTGTTTTTAAAACACTTGCAGTGTCAAGATTTCCATTCTCAACTTGGTCATCTTGTGGGAAGGGAAACTGCCCTTCCTGCTTCGCTGGTAGCTTGATCAACGAGGAACATTAATGCTCTCTCTGGACAAAACCCTGGCCCACGGCCCTCCATTCTGACCAAGAAGGATAGTGTGGATACAATGGGTAACTTTTGGCATAGAGGTGAAAATTGGAAGGGGAGGGAAGCCAAGAATAGTCACTGAAAGCAATCATGTAAGTGATTTGGCAAGTTGCCACCTTAAAAACTTTTATCTCTACTTGCTTAGGTATTCGACGTATTTGCTGTGATGTTCACCGAAAGCAACATGCATTCTATAGAAGGAAGATTACCAAAGGGATTCTGTCAGTGTAACATGGACATTGAAAATGTGGAAAAGAACTTCCTCCATCCATGTAACTTATGACTGACCTTATGATAGAGAGCTTTACCGTGCCTTTAAAAAAAAAAAATTTACTCACCAGCACATGGTTATCTGTTTTTATCCTGTGTCAAAAGGTAACATTTCTGTATTTTAGACCACACAGTCTTGAAATAACTGAAGTTAAGATGAAAGCTGACTTCTGTTCCCTTCCTTTCCCTTGATTTGAGGCCTGATGATAAATCATCTGCGAGACAAATGGCAGATTGTTTGATTTATAAATTAGTTAAGATAACAGAAGCTTTATTTTAGGCTATAATTAAATATATGTTTTCGGTTGAAGCATTAATAGAAATCTGGACGAGGCAGAAACATTTGCTCGGCAAGGCATTCTCGGCACAGTAAGCTCCATTGTGCTTGATTGGTTTGTCAACCGTTTTTCCCAGAGGCTTTTGGATTTGGATAAGTGCTGAAATATTTTTCTTGTCTTTAGTTTGCTTGTGAAGTTGAACTTCATGAAGTCAGCATAGGAATTGTGTCACTGGCATATGACAATGCATCAGGAAGTTTCTAAAAGACCGTTTCACCCACAACTCTTGCAGATATTTCAACCCCATGGCTATTCATTTTAGCTTGAATGTAATTGTCTAACAGTGCGCTATTTGCTGCCTTTTGGAGCGGGCAGCTCTAATTCTGTCCTCTTGAGCATCCCTGATTATATTCGCTCAACCATTGGTGGCCATGCCTTCTGTTGCCTAGGCCCTAAGCTCTGGACTTCCCTGCTTAAACTGCACCGCCTTGCTACTTTTTCCCATTTAAGACTTTCCTTAAAACCTACCTCTTTGACCAAGCTTTTGGTCATCTGCCCTAATTTCTCCTTTATGTGGCTCAGTGTCAAATTTTTTGTCTTGTAATACTCCTGTGAAGCGCCTTGGGACGTTTTAAAGAAAAAAAGAAAGACTTGCATTTATACTCCTGTGAAGCGCCTTGGGACGTTGTAAAAAAAAAAGAAAGACTTGCATTTCTATAGCGCCTTTCACGACCACCGGACGTCTCAAAGTGCTTTACAGCCAACAAAGTACTTTTGAAGTGGAGTCACTGTTGTAATGTGGGAAACGCGGCAGCCAATTTGCGCACAGCAAGGTCCCACAAACAGCAATGTGATAATGTTATGTCAGTTGAGGGATAAGTATCCGCCAGGACACCGGGGATAACTCCCCTGCTCTTCTTCGAAATAGTGCCATGGGATCTTTTACGTCCACCTGAGAGCGCAGATGGGGCCTCGGTTTAATGTCTCATCCAAAAGACGGCACATCCAACAGTGCAGCACTCCCTCAGCACTGCACTGGAGTGTCAGCCTAGCTTTATGTGTTCAAGTCCCTGGAGTGGAACTTGAACCCACAACCTTCTGACTCAGAGGCGAGTGCGCTACCAACTGAGCCACAGCTGACACTACGTTAAAGGCGCTATATAAATACAAGTTGTTGTTGTTGTTGTTATGTGTTATTACTGGTATTTTATGTGCTATTTACATTTTAGTCACTATTTGGTGTGGCAGTGAGCCATACAGACCAGGAAGGTCCCAATTTCAATCTCAGATGTGTGCTGAGAATGGAGTCGTGGAGCAGGCAATGGAGGCATCCCAATTGGTCTCTGCATCCCCGGTTTAGTGAGGAAAAAAACAATCAATGTTCTTGCTTTTGATCTGTGGTCCCTGCTGGAAAGTGCTTATGTGTGGACCTCGGGTGAGGGCGGAATCGTGCTCCACTCTGATGCCTTTTACAGAAGAATAGCTTGTCAACACTCTGGGTGCACACATGTAGAATGGTCACTTGAACCGGAGAGTGACCACCACCTCTGGAATTGAGGAAAGAAAGAAATGGAAGATTTTTTGTATTACCTTCTTGCCTCAGAGTGGCATTTTTGAACCGTACTGTGAGGTAATTGTACAAGATTACATGGTTGGCTCATATGGAGCACTCTTTATGATGGCCATTAAAAAGTTTACAGCCAAGGCAGGTGCTGCCTTTATGCTGAAGGACGACTGGCTGGTGGCAGGGAGAATTACCAAAAAGATTTAAATCGGTATGTGTGTGTGTGTGTGTTTTAACTACTGCTGCTATCTGACATCACGTATGTATACTGTGTATTAAAATAATTATTTCCTCTTTTTGTTCTTAATCCTCATCTTCCCTCCTCCCAACCCACTTGAACCATTCCTGAACGTTAATGGCATTTTCCATAAAATTCCTGCGGAATTTGGAGTATCACTGACCTAGCTGTTGACTTTACAAATTTTTAGATAATTATGTAATATATAATGGTGCTCCATTAGGCTTCTTACTTGACGTGAAAGGGTGGATCCACCAGGGTGGATTCAGGATAGAAATTTCTTTATAAATGAAAAATGATCTAGAAAAGAGCTAAATGAATTGCTCTTTAATTCCCTCATAAAACCTTTCCGCCTCTATCTCTCTTTCTCCTTTAAGACGCTCCTTTAAAACCTACCTCTTTGACCAAGCTTTTGGTCACCTGTCCTAATATCTCCTTATGTGGCCTGGTGTCATATTTTGTTTGATAACCGTTCCTGTGAAGCTCCTTGGAACATTTTACTATGTTAAAGGCGCTATGTAAATGCAAGTAGTTGTTGTTGAGATGTCATCCAATAAGAGAAAGTTGTTGGATCGGACTGGGAAGTTAATGAACTTGAAAGGCCTGGTGCTATTTTTACCACAGGTAAAGGAGTCAATTTAGCTCGCTCCAGGACATGAAAATATAACCTAGGTTGACACTCCGGTGTCAAACTGAGAAAGTGCTGCATTGTCATAAATTCCGTCTTTCAATTGAAATGTTAACTGTCTGCCAATTCAGGTGGATGTTAAAAATCCTATGGCACTATTTGAAGAGCAAAAAATTGGTATCCTGGCCAACGTTCTCCTCTCATCCAATACCAATTAAAAAAAAATGACTAACTGGTCATTCATTTCATTACTATTTGTGAAAATCTGTTATGTGGAAAATTGCTATTGGGTTAACCGCATAATAACTGTCCACTGCAGTTCAAAGAAATTTACTCTGTGAAGGATATTGTAATGTTTCTGAGACGTGATAAAGTGCCACTTTTCTTTGTTTTTCAGTGTGTGACTGACATGCGGGGGACTTGCAAAGGGTCAGTTAATAACTTAGTCGCAAGCTTTGCTGCCTAGCTGTGACTGTATAATAGTTCATATGCACAAATCTATATTGCTAAGAACCTTGTTTGGTGTGCATTACATCACTGGTAACAATGACTATTAAAGCGTGAAAGAATATTAACATGACAAATCTACACTGCAATACATAATTGGCTATTTTGTGCAGTTGCATCAATATTTCATTTTTTACATTTGGACTAACTAAAACTCTACATGGAAAAACTGCAGTTCTCAGTGACCATTGTGAAAAATGTTGGGAACTAACTGTTGGCAGAACCATTCTAACTCCAGGATAAAATTAAAATATTCTATATTTTTTTGTTCTCGGGATATGGGTGATGCTGGCATAGCCACATTTTTGCCCTTCCCAGTGGTCCTGCAAAGGCGGTGGTGGGCCTTCTCCTTGAATCATAACAGTCCTTGTGCTGATAATACTCCCATGATAGTGTTGGGAAGGAAATTCTAGATAAGGGCTCAGTATTGATGTAAGACTGGCGATATAGTGTCCCAAGTCAGGATGTTACGTAACGTAGAGGTAATGGTGTTCCCACAACATTACTACTTTTGCCCTTGGTTGTAGAGTCTGCCGAAGAGGGAGGTGCTGTCGAAGTTAGTTTGCTGATTTGGGGCAGTGCATCCCATAGATCATATATAGTGCAGCCACAGTGCACCAACGATGGAGTGGGTGGATATCGAGTCCAATGGCAGGGCCATCAATCAAGTGGACTGCTTTGTGCTGGATGGTTAAAGCTTTTTGAGCGTTGCAGCTGCACCCGTCCAGGGGAGTGATGAGTATTCCATTACACTTCTAATTTGAGCCTAGTAAAAGTGGAGAGACTTTGAGAGGTCAGGAGGTGAGCTACCTACTGCAGAGTACCCAGCCCTAGCCCTGCTCTTGTGGGCATGGTGTTAATATGTCTGGTCCTATTATACTTCTAGGCAGTGGTCAGCCCCAACATGTTGATGATCTGCAGCTCAGGTATGTTCAGGGTCAAGGGGTGATGGCTGGGCTTTGTTGTGTTGGAGATGGTCATTACCTGGCACTTATGTGGTGGGAATGTTACCTACCACTTGTTAGCTCAAGCCAGGATATTACCCAGGTCCTGCTGTTGGCTGGCATGGGTTTAAACTAGCTTGGCAGGGGGATGGGGACCTGAGAGTAGATTCAGAAGGGAGAGAAGCAAAGCTGGAAATGGAAGGCAGAAAATTAGTAAGCGAGTTTGGAAGGCAGAGGAAACAAAGGCTAGAAAATAGACAACAAGGGAGTTTGGTAGTGCTAAATGGTACATACTTCAGCGCAAGGAGTCTAGGGAATAAAGCAGATGAGCTGAGGGCACAGATAGACACATGGGAGTATGATATTATAGCTATTACTGAGACATGGCTGAAAGAAGGGCAGGAATGGCAGCTCAACGTTCCTGGTTACAGGGTTTTCAGACGAGATAGAGAGGGGGATAAAAGAGGGGGGGGGGGCGGTCGCAATATTGATTAAAGAAACAATTACAGCTGTGAGGAGGGATGATATCTAAGAAGGCCATATGGGTTGAACTGAAAAGCAAAAAAGGGGCAAGCACACTGCTGGGAGTGTACTATAGACCTCCAAACAGTCAGAGGGGGATAGAAGAGCAAATATGTAGGCACATTTCTGAGACGTGCAAAAATAGGGCAGTAATAGTAAGGGTTTTCAACTTCCCTAATATTAACTGGGATAAAGTTATTGTGAAAGGTATAGAGGGAGCAGAATTCTTAAACTGCATTCAGGAGAACGTTTTTAGCCAGTACGTAGCAAGTCCAACAAGAGAGGGGGCGGCTCTGGACCTAGTTTTAGTGCATGAAGCTGGGCAGGTGGAAAGGGTATCAGTGGGAGAGCATATTGGTGGTAGTGATCAGAATTCAGTTAGATTTAGGGTAGTTATGGAAGCGGACAAGGATAGACCAGGAATAAAAGTTCTCAATTGGGGAAAAGCTAATTTTACTAAGCTGAGATGTGATTTTGCCAAAGTGGACTGGAGACAGAAACTTTAAGGTGAATCAGTGTCAGAGCAGTGGGAGGCATTCAAGGAGGAGATAGTGAGGGTTCAGAGCAAGTATGTTCCCTTAAAGAAAAAGGGTGGGACTAACAAATCTAGAGCTCCCTGGATGTCAAGGGGCATACAGGATAGGATAAAGAGAAACAAGGAAGCTTATGACAGATACCGACGGCTCAATACTGCAGAAACCCAAGAGGAGTATAGAAAGTGCAGGGGTGAAATTAAAAAGGAAATTAGGAAAACAAAGAGAGGGCATGAAAAAAATGTTGGCAAGTAAAATCAAGGAAAACCCAAAGATGTTTTATAAATACATTAAGAGCAAGAGGATAACTAAACTAAGAGTAGGGCCTATTAGGGACCATAAAGGAAACCTGTGTGTGGAAGCGGAAGACATGGGTATGGTTCTTAATGAATACTTTGCGTCTGTTTTCACAAAAGAGAGGGACGATGCAGACATTGCAAGCAGGGAGGAGGAGTGTGAAATATTAGATGAAATAAGCATAGTGAAAAGAAGTATTAAGGGGGTTAGCATCTTTGAAAGTGGATAAAACCTCAGGCCCGGATGAAATGTATCCCACACTGGTAAGAGAGGAAATAGCAGAGGCTCTGAGCATCATTTTCCAATCCTCTCTGGCTACAGGTGTGGTACTGGAGGACTGCAAATGTGGTACTGTTGTTTAAAAAGGGAGAAAGGGATAGACCGAGTAATTGCAGGCCAGTCAGCCTAACCTCGGTGGTGGGAAAATTATTGGAAAAAATTCTGAGGGACAGGATAAATTTTCATTTAGAAAGACACAGATTAATCAGGAACAGTAAGCATGGATTTGTTAAGGGATGGTCATGTCTGACGAACTTGATTGAATTTTTTGAGGAGGTAACAAGGAGGGTTTGATGTAGTCTGTATGGATTTTAGCAAGGCTTTTGATAAGGTTCCACATGGCAGACTAGTCCATGGGATCCAAGGCAAAGTGGCAAGTTGGATCCGAAATTGGCTCAGAGGCAGGAAACAAAGGGTAATGGTCGAAGGGTGTTTTTGTGACTGGAAGGCTGTTTCCAGTGGGGTTCCGCAGGGCTCCGTACTGGGTCCTTTGCTTTTTGTGGTACATATCAATGATTTGGACTTGAATGTAGGAAGTATGATTAAGAAATTTGCAGATGATACAAAAATTGGCTGTGTGGTTGATAATGAAGAAGAAAGCTGTAGATTGCAGGAAGATATCAATGGACTGGTCAGGTGGGCAGAACAGTGGCAAATGGAATTCAATCCGGAGAAGTGTGAGGTAATGCATTTGGGGAGGGCTAACAAAGCAAGGGAATACACAATAAATGGTAGGACACCTGAGAAGTGCAGAGGATCAGAAGGACCTTGGAGTGCATGTCCACAGATCCCTGAAGGTAGCACGACAGGTTGATAAGGTGGTTAAGAAGGCATACGGAATACTTGCCTTTATTAGCCGAGGCATATAATATAAGAGCAGGGAGGTTATGCTTGAACTGTATAAAACACTAGTTAGGTTGCAGCTAGAATACTGCATGCAGTTCTGGTCACCACATTACAGGAAGGATGCGATTGCACTAGAGAGGGTGCAGAGGAGATTTACAAGGATGTTGCCTGGGCTGAGGAATTTTAGCTATGAGGAAAGATTGGATAGGCTGGGGTTGTTTCTTTGGAACAGAGGAGGCTGAGGGGAGACCTAATTGAGGTGTATAACATTATGGGGGGCCTAGATAGAGTGGATAGGAAGGAGCTATTTCCCTTAGCAGAGGGTTTGATAACCAGGGGGTATAGATTTAAAGTAATTGGTAGGAGGTTTAAAGGGATTAATTAAGAGGGGGAAAATAGAGTACGAGCGTAAGCTTGTAGGAAACATAAAAACTGACTGTAAAAGCTTTTATAAATATGTGAACAGAAAAAGATTGGTGAAGTCAAGCGTAGGTCCCTTGCAGTCAGAATCAGGGGAATTTATAATGGGGAACAAAGAAATGGCAGACCAATTAAATACATACTTTGGCTCTGTCTTCACAAAGGAGAACACAAATAACCTCCCAGAGATGTCAGGGAACATAGGGTCTAATGAGCGGGAGGAACTGAATGAAATCAGTATTTGTAGGGAAATGGTGTTAGGGAAATTGATGGCATTAAAGGCCGATAAATCCCCAGGGCCTGATAATCTACATCCTAGGGTACTTAAGGAAGTGGCCCTAGAAATAGTAGATGCATTGCTGGTCATCTTCCAAAATTCTATAGACTCTGGAACAGTTCCCATGGATTGGAGGGTAGCTAATGTTACCCCACTGTTCAAAAAAGGTGGTAAAGAAAAAACGGGGAATTATAGACCAGTAAGCCTGACATCGGTTGTGGGGAAAATGCTAGAGTCCATTATAAAAGATGTAATAGCAGAGCACTTGGAAAACAGTGACAGGATTGGACAAAGTCAACATGGATTTACAAAAGGTAAATCGTGCTTGACTAATCTACTGGAATTTTTTGAGGATGTGACTGATAGAATAGATAAGGGAGAACCAGTGGATGTGGTGTATTTGGACTTTCAGAAGGCTTTCGATAAGGTCCCGCACAAGAGATTAGCATGTAAAGTTAAGGCACATGGGATTGGGGGCAAGGTACTGACTTGGATAAAGAACTGGTTGGCAGACAGGAAGCAAAGAGTTGGAATAAACGGGTCTTTTTCCGAGTGGCAGGCAGTGACTAGTGGGGTTCCGCAGGGATCGGTCCTGGGACCCCAGCTATTCACTATATATATTAATGATTTAGACGAGGGAACTAGATGTAATATCTCCAAGTTTGCAGATGACACAAAGCTGGGTGGGCGTGTGTGCTGCGAGGAGGTTGCCAAGAAACTCCAGTATGATTTGGATAGGTTGGGTGATTGGGCAGAAGCATGGCAGATGCAGTATAATGTGGATAAATGCGAGGTTATCCACTTTGGTGGCAAAAACAGAAAGGCAGATTATTATCTGAACGGCAATAGATTGGGAGAAGGGGAAGTGCAACAAGACCTGGGTGTCCTTGTGCACCAGTCGCTGAAGGTAAGCATACAGGTACAGTAGGCGGTTAAGAAGGCAAATGGTATGTTGGCCTTCGTAGCGAGAGGGTTTGAGTACAGGAACAAGGATGTCTTGCTGCAGCTGTACAGGGCCTTGGTGAGACCACACCTTGAGTATTGTGTGCAGTTTTGGTCGCCTTATCTGAGGAAGGATGTTCTTGCCATGGAGGGTGTGCAGCGAAGATTCACCAGACTGATACCTGGTATGGCAGGAATGACGTACGAGGAGAGATTGGGTCGATTGGGCTTATACTCGCTGGAGTTTAGAAGAATGAGAGGAGATCTCATTGAAACTTATAAAATTCTAACAGGGCTAGACAGACTGGATGCAGGAAGGATGTTCCCGATGACGGGTGAGTCCAGAACAAGAGGTCACAGTCTAAAGATAAGGGGTAAGCCATTTAGGACTGAGATGAGGAGGAATTTCTTCACCCCGAGAGTGGTGAACCTGTGGAATTCTCTACCACAAGGCAGTTGAGGCCAAGTCAGTAAATATATTCAAGAAGAAGTTAGATATATTTCTTAAGGCTAAAGGTATCAAGGGATATGGGGAGAAGGCAGGGACAGGGTACTAAGTTTGGATGATCAGCCATGATCTCATTAAATGGCGGAGCAGGCTCGAGGGGCCGAATGGCCTACTCCTGCTCCTATCTTCTATGTTGAGAGGGGATTTGAGGAGAAATTTTTCACCCAGAGGGTGGCGGGGTCTGGAACTCACTGCCTGAAAGGGTGGTAGAGGCAGAAACCCTCATCACATTTAAAAAGTATTTGGATATGCACTTGAAGTGCCGTAACCTACAAGGATACGGACCAAGTGCTGGAAAGTGGGATTAGGCTGGATAGCTCTTTGTCGTCCGGCATGGACAAGATGGGCTGAATGGCCTCCTTCTGTGCTGTAAATTTCTATGATTCTATGATTCATTACACTTTTCTTTCGTGATATTGTAACTGGATGTTTAAGCCCCTAAGGTTCAGTTGCAAAGGCGGTTTGAACATTGAATGAAATCAATTGTTCTACTGTATCCCCTTATTAGAGAGAAGTATGCCCAGAGCTTTATTATTAAATCTTTGATCATTATAGATTGAAAGTATTCCAACACAAACTATTAGTCAGGAGTGTGTTTTTGTTTTTTGATACCTGCTATTTTATAAGGGGATGGCCAGTAGAGAGGAATACTGCAGCACCAGTAATGTTGTTTCAATTGCAACTCTCCGTAAACTGCAAAAAGTATATCTCTTGCATCTGTGATAGGAAACTTCAGTATATCAACACGGGTCCAGTGGACTTTGCAGTTACATTTTCTGTTGGTGCTTAACCCTGGACCTGCAGAATTTTCTACATTTCCCTCACTCCCCAAACTATATTTGTGTATTTGTAATTTATGCATTATCAACTGAGGTGAATCAATAACTTCTTTGCTATGTTTTCATTAACATTCTTTCAGTTGTTAAACATAAGTCAAGTCATTGTTACTTAAAGGGAAAAGAAAATGAAGGAAATAGGTATTTTCTTCTCATTAATACCGTATTGTTGTCGGTGCAGTTTAAAAAAAGACTTAAATTTAATTTAATATCTGGAGTGGCTCTCTGCATGCCGCCATTTCATTTGGTTGACAAAGTGGCGATGACATCTTTAAGGGGAAGTGAGCTTTTAAGGTGTTAGCCATATTGACCCCTGTTTCTGCATTGTTTCACTTACCTCCTCTTGTCTCTTCTGCCTTCTTGCTCCATCTATCTATTTCTGAGGTGAAGCAACTTAGCCAATCAAATGACTTTTTTTTTTAAGGCCAGCTCCAAAAATATCTTGATTTCAGCTAAATAAATGGCAGTGATCTGAAGATTATTGATTGCTGATCTGCTTTTCAGCATCAAAATCTGCAAGAGGGGTTCCTCTAGATCCCGAGTGGCTGCATAAGTTTACTTGAAGGGTTAATTTTAAGCGTGGAGCCACAGGTCAAATGTCACCTTAGCGCATAGAGAGAAGTATTGGGACATTATTACCAGAAAGTGCCTTTAAATGTCACATGCTTCAAACGACAACGGTATACCCAGCCCAGTCGACCCTGCAAAGTCCTCCTCACCAACGTCTGGGGACTTGTGCCAAAATTGGGGAGAGCTGTCCCACAGACTAGTCAAGCGACAGCCAGACATAGTCATACACACAGAATCATACCTTTCAGCCAATGTCCCAAACTTCTCCATCACCATCCCTGGGTATGTCCTGTCCCACCAGCAGGACAGACCCACAGTGGTGTACAGTCGGGAGGGAGTGGCCCTGGGAGTCCTCAACATTGACTCCGGACCCCATGAAGTCTCATGGCTTCAAGTCAAGCATGGGCAAAGAAACCTCCTGCTGATTACCACCTACAACCCTCCCTCAGCTGATGAATCAGTACTCCTCCATGTTGAACACCACTTGGAAGAAGCACTGAGAGTAGCAAGGGCTCAGAATGTACTCTGGGTGGAGGACTTCAGTGTCCATCACCAAGAGTGGCTCAGTAGCACCACTACTGACTGAGCTGGCCGAGTCCTGAAGGACATAGCTGCCAGACTGGGCTGCAACAGGTGGTGAGAGAAGCAACACGAGGGAAAAACCTACTTGACCTCGTCCTCCCCAATCTACATGTCACAGATGCATCTGTCCATGACAGCATTGGTAGCAGTGACCACCGCACAGTCATTGTGGAGAGGAAGTCCCGTCTTCACACTGAGGACACCCTCCATCGTGTAGTGTGGCACTACCACCGTGCTAAATAGAATAGATTCAGAACAGATCTAGCAGCTCAAAACTGGGCATCAATGAGGTGCTGTGGGCCTTCAGCAGCAGCAGAATTGTATTCCACTACAATCTGTAACCTCATGGACCGGCATATCCCTCACTCTACCATTACCATCAAGCCAGGGGATTTACCCTGGTTCAATAAGGAGTGCAGAAGAGCATGCCAGGAGCAGCACCAAGCATACCTAAAAATGCGTTGCCAAGCTGGGGAAGCTGCAACACAGGACTACATGCATGCTAAAAAGCAGAAGCAGCATGTTATAGACAGAGCTAAGCGATCCTACAATCAATGGAGCAGATCAAAGCTCTGCAGTCCTGCCACATCCAGTCGTGAATGGCGGTGGGCCATTAAACAGCTAACGGGAGTAGGAGGCTCCATGAGTATACCCATCCTCAATGCTGGTGGAGCCCAGCAGGTAAGAGCAAAAGACAACGCTGAAGCATTTGCAACCATCTTCAGCCAGAACTGCCGAGTGGATGATCCATATCAGCCTCCTCCTGAGGTCCCCACCATCACAGAAGCCAGTCTTCAGCCAATTCGATTCACTCAACGTGATATCAAGAAACGGCTGAGCGCACTAGATACAGCAAAGGCTGTGGGCCCCGACAACATCCCTGCTGTCGTGTTGAAGACTTGTGCTCCAGAACTAGCCGTGCCTCTAGCCAAGCTGTTCCAGTACATCTATAACACTGGCAGCTATCCGACAATATGGAAAACTGCCCAGGTATGTCCTGTCCACAAAAAGCAAGACAAATCCAATCCGGCCAATCACTGCCCCATCAATCTACTCTCACGTTCCTTCACTTTGCTGATGATTGTCATCGACAGTGCTATTAAGCAGCACTTACTCACCAATAACCTGTTCACTGATGCCCAGTTTGGGTGCTGCCAGGACCACTCGGCTTCAGACCTCATTACAGGCTTGGTCCAAACATGGACAAAAGAGCTGAATTCCAGAGGTGAGGTGAGAGTGACATCAAGGCAACATTTGACCGATGTGGAATCAAGGAGCCCTAGTAAAACTGAAGTCAATGGGAATCGGTGGGAAAACTCTCCACTGCCGGAGTCATACCTAGCGCAAAGGAAGATGGTTGTGGTGGTTGGAGTTCAATCATCACAGCCCCAGGACATCGCTGCAGGAGTTCTCAGGTCAGTGTCCTAGGCCCAACCATCTTCAGCTGCTTCATCAAAGACCTTCTGTTCGCTGATGATTACACAGTGTTCAGTGCCATTCACAACTCCTCAGATAATGAAGCAGTCCATGCCCGCATGCAGCAAGACCTGGACGACATTGAGGCTTGGGCTGATAAGTGGCCGGTAACATTCGCGCCACACAAGTGCCAGGCAATGACCATCTCCAACAAACGAGCGTCAAACCACCACCCCTTGACATTCAACGGCATTACCATCGCCGAATCCCTGGGGGTCACCATTGACCAGAAATTTAACTGGACCAGCCACATAAATACTGTGGCAACAAGAGCAGGTCAGAGGCTAGGTATTCTGCGGCGAGTGTCTCACCACCTGACTCCTGACTCACCAAAGCCTTTCCACCATCTACAAGGCACAAGTCAGGAGTCTGATGGAATACTCTCCACTTGCCTGGATGAGTGCAGCTCCAACAACACTCGAGAAGCTCAACACCATCCAAGACAAAGCAGCCCGCTTGATTGGCACCCCATCCACCACCTTAAACATTCACTCCCTCCACCACCGGCGTACCGTGGCTGCAGTGTGTACCATCTACAAGATGCAGTGCAGCAACTCGCCAAGGTTTCTTCAGCAGCACCTCCCAAACCCGTGACCTCTACCACCTAGAAGGACAAGGGCAGCAGCCGCATGGGAACACCACCACCTCCAAATTCCCCTCCAAGTCACACACCATCCTGATTCGGAAATATATTGCCGTTCCTTCATCTTCGCTGGGTCAGTATCCTGGAACACCCTACCTAACAGCACTGTGGGAGTACCTTCACCACAAGGACTGCAGCGGTTGACGAAGGCGACTCACCGCCACCTTCTCGAGGGCAACTAGGATGGTCAATAAATACTTGCCTTGCCAGCGATGCTCACATCCCATAAACGAATAAACAAAATGCTGGTGACCCCCGTCATGCTTCCGACTCGTTTAAAGTTGTATATTTGCCATACCTTCACACTCCACACAATGCAGTACAACAGATACAAGTCACAACGTGCACGTAATTCAGCTTCTCCTGAGAAGATGTAAACAACTTGTTTGAAATGCTATTCATTAATCATCTTTGCTACATCATGGGCAGAGATTGCGCAGGTTCTTTCAGGGCAGACAACCTATCATCACCACATTCCTGTCTGAAGTTGACCTCCACGTTAAACTGACAGGTTGTTTAATAGATGAATAAAAATATCATTTCAATTGCTCTTTGAACTAATGCCAGAAACTTTTATTATTTATAGTTGAAACCTCTGCTGTTGAAGTAAATTGGACAGTTCAAATGTGATCTCTTCCACTTAAATGTGTATGTTTTAAAGAACTCTAAGGAAGGGAGGGTAGCACAATGTTTGTGGGTGTTTACAGCCGCTTAAGTTGTTACTATAGTGATGCTGTCTGTGTCTCAGCAATTTCAAAATACAGATGTTACACAACTGTTTTATATGCAAATTAACGTCTTATGAATAACCACCTTTTTATAATAAAATGTTGCTATAAGCACCTCCTGTTTTAATTTTTTAACTAATTTTCCTTTAATTTTGTCCTCTTTCCTATACTGACTCACCCTGGTACCTCACCCAAATGATCATTCTTTATGTGTGAGCTTAGACCAGGAATTTCAAAATGGCAGGCTGCAAAACCGTTTTAACTGGTATTATGCTGTAGTGTGCAGTGAGAGAAATGCTTTAATCAGCAGAGAGAGAGAGAAAGAAGGGGAGTAATAGAGACAAGGGAGGAGGGGGGATGGGGGCAGTTAGATTAACAAAGACACAGGTTGGAAGGAATAGAAGCACAGACCAAGAAAGAGGTAGAGCAATGGACATGGAGAGAGGGGAAAACACAGTGTAATACACAGAATAACATAGATAAAAAGGGGAGAGAAATGGAGAGACAACGGCTGTATCACAGACACAATGGAGAGCGAGAAATAGGGACGGTATCAGTCTCGGGGAAATAAAGTGCAATTTCTGTTGACACCTTTTCAAAAAAAACAGAATGAAGGTAATGCCCCATCTGGACCTTAGCTTGGTGAGTATAGTGAGTAAGGCAAGTGGATTTTATCTGAGAATATAATTGGGAACCTATGGCCTTGACAGTGAGTGTTAGATGGGACAGAGGCATCACAGGAAAGTCTAATCTTGTCCTTGCCCAATATTCACATAGGCAAATTTTCCAGCACAGGTCATTGGATAGTTATTGGACAGGCGCAGAAACCCTGGCTGATTATTTGTTTCCCCTTTCCACAGCCCAGGAGTGTTCTGGACAATTGTAACATCTTTACCATTGCCCCAACTAACGCAGCACAGACATGGAATTGAATTTGGAGCCTTCCAAATCTATGTGGTTCAGCACCATGTCAATTAAGACATTTACTCACTACGCCATTATTCAATTAATATCCCAAAGTGGAACAACTGATGATGCTCAGATGTCAAATCCCATCGTTTGCATGCAGAAGCTCACGTTTGGTGAACAAAGCCTGCTGGAGCATGCACTGCTAAGGGTCTAGACAAAGCGAATGTTCTGGATATTTGGACCTTAAGAGAATTACTGCCAAGATTAAGAGCTATGGTATTAAAGATAAAGTGGTGGATGGAATAGATGGGATTGCTGAAGGATAGAAAGTAGAGAGTAGGAATAAATGGTTGTATCTTCAATGGGAACAATGTAGTTAGTGGCACGCCCCAGGGATCGGTGTTACGACATCCCCTGCCCTCTATACCTATGTCTTGCTTGTAGCATGCATCTGTCACACTTCAGATGTCGTACTTCAAAGTGATCTTGATAACCTAGCCTCTCCCGAAGGGCAGGATCCATACCTCTAATTGACTGCAGCATGGTGCTCATTTGGGGCATTCCCCTGAAATGGATACCTCAGCAGAGGCTTTAAGTGAGTTAAGTTAAATACTGCTGCATCTTAGCAGTTAAATATTGCAATCATGCTGCAGACCCCGGTCTATCTGTGAACATTGTCACAGGAAATCAGCTAATACATGGATGATTTACATATGGGCATAGAAAGAATAGTGTCAGTAATTGCTGAGGATACCAAATTGATGAGTATGGCAAACTGTGAGGAAGGATGTGGGAGATTGCATGAAGACCTGGCCAGGGGAGTAGGCAGATATATGGTAAATACAATTCAATGAAGATAAATGTAAAGTGCTATGTTTTGGGAAAAAGAATGGAAATGACCCATTGACGTTCAAAATCCTCAATGGAGTGGAGGAACAGAGATCTGTATAGTACACAGATCTTTTTAAAAGCAGGTGGAGGTGGAAAAAAAACATAAAGCAGGAAAATGAGATGCTGAAAATACAAAAGACAGACAATGGGGCTTCAGGTATATACCCTTCAGAGGATAAAAAAATGTACGGTAGAGGTTTTGGAAGAAGGAAATTAAAAATAAATGTGGAATATATAAATTATACAGCATGAGGTATTTATAGATATAATGTATGTATATATGTAAAGAAATTTATAGAAAAGTATTGAATAGAAATTCTGTAGTATTTTGTAAATAAGTGGTAGAATAAAAATATTAAAATTTTACATTTGTGAGTGTCAGTTTCTCTGTTTTGAGTGCATGTGAAGTTGAATATTGTGATAGTTGCTGGGGTAAGTTGGGGAGTAACCCTTGAGTAATGGGGAGGTATGAAACATTAAGCGAGGAAACACTTGAGCTCTGGGGGAATTGGGGGAAAGAGGTTGTGGAGAATGGGGGTACAAGGTAATTGATGGGAAGTGGTGTGAAACTTCAGGAAAATTAAGGGCTCCAGAAAATGTTGTGCTGGTGAGTTCTGTACACAGACGATGTCAGCCTAAGATACAAGCGTGAAAGATGGAGCGATGGCCATTACCATGAAGAGAATGGTGAGCAAAAAGGTATTGAGAAAAGCTAAAAATCATATAGAATTATAAAAATTGGGGTGGGAATCTTGGGAGGTTTGACACCACATGGATTTTTTCTTAAAGGCAGGAGTAGGATGAAACCGAGCAGAAGAATAGTGATTTAAAATAAGGGGAAGTGGTAAAATTCAAACACCGAAAGTAGGAGTAAAAATGCTAGACTGGGAGCGAGACAGATAGAAAGCGAAACACTTAAAACTGGGCTAAAAATGGAAACAACAACTTGCATTTATATAGCGCCTCTAATGTGGTAAAAATGTCTCAAGGCGCTTCACAGGAGTGTTAGCAGATATTGAGACAGGCGACCAAAAGCCTGGTCAAAGCGGTAGGTTTTAAGGGACGACTTAAAGGAGGAGAGTGAGGTGGAGAGGTTTAGGGGAGAATTCCAGAGCTTAGGGCCTAGGCAGCTGAAGGCATGGCAGCTAATGGTGGAGTGATGAAAATTGGGAATGCGCAAGGAGCCGGAATTGGCGGAACGCAGAGATCTTGGAGGGTTGTAGGGCTGGAGGAGGTTACAGAGATGGGATGGGGTGAGGCCATAGAGGGATTTGACCACAAGGATGAGAATTTTAACATCGAGGCCTTGCCAGATATAGTTCAGTGAGCACAGGGCTGATGGGTGAATGGGACTTGGTGCGAGTTAGGATACAGGCAGCAGAGTTTTGGATCAGCTCAAAGTTTATTGAAGGTGGGAGGCCGGCCAGGAGAGCATTGGAATAGTGAAGTCTGGATGTAACCAAGGCAGAGATGAAGGTTTCAGCAGCGGGGAAAGGGGTGGGAATGCAGGTGGAAGTAGGTGGTCTTGGTGATGGAGAGGATATGGGGTTGGAAGCTCTGCTCAGGGTCAAATCGGATGCCAAGATTGCAAACAGTTCGTGGCAGAGACCAAAGACAATGGCTTCGATCTTCCCAATATTTAATTGGAGGAAATTTCTACTCGTCCAAAACTGGATGTCAGACAAGCAGCATAACAAATCTGAGACAGTTCAGGGGTTGAAAGAGGTAGTGGTTGAAAACAGAAACACGCAGAGTGCCACTAAAAAAAATACACACCTAATGGGAGCGATATGTTTAAAATAATAGCTGGATTGACCATAAGAAAACAAACACTGGGGCTAGAAATGACTAACAGCTGTACTTTAAAAATGGAAACACTGAAATCAGGAGTTAAAAGGAAACATCAGAACTATACTTGAAAACTGAAACACTGGGAGCAATACTTGGGATGGGGGGAAATACAAATACCAAGAATCGGACTAAAAAATACATACCAGGAGAAAGACGAACGCAAAGAGCAGAAGTAAAAAAAAAAAATCAGGAGTGGGAATAAAAAAAGCTATTGTGGTGTGGTAGATGCTGACTTCCATCAATGTGACAGATTGAAGGTCACAGCTGAAATACACAAACCACATATTAAAATCAAGCCCAAGAACTAGCCCATGTATGGCACAAAGAATGTACTTACCCTGCAAGGTAGGCTTTAGCATCTATCAACACACAGCTGAAAATTGGCCCAGCATTCATTTTTTTTTTTAAAGTATAATAACATTTGCTGCTCTCAACAGTTCTTACATCAATCAAAAACAATCTCAGGCTGATATCTGCATCCTATGAAAATAAGACAGAAGGGAATGACTGTGCTACCTATTGATGCATTTAGATAATAGAGTAAGATTAAATTAAGAATTCCTGGAGAATGACTTAGAAATACTTTAATGGATCACTTAATAAAACACACAACACCAGGTTATAGTCCAACAGTTTTATTTGAAATCACAAGCTTTCGGAGCGCTGCTCCTTCGTCAGGTGAAGTGAAGAGATGCATACAGGCACAGCATATATAGTCAGAGAACACTGCCGGACGATTACAGTTAATCTTTCTAACTGCCCTTTATCACACCTCGGCAGAGAGACAATCACGGCAATCAAAGGTGTGGATGGTGTTCAAACAGGTCAGTCAGGAAAACATTACATCAAAGACAATGAGGTGGGGTCACAAGGGGTCAAATGTGGCAGATGCTGGGGTCTGTATGGAAAACAAAAAACTTTTTTTGCTGGAAATCACAAGCAGGTCCGGCCGCATCTGTGTAGAGAGAACAAGCCAACGACGACTCGAGTCTGGATGACTCTACGTTAGGTGGGGTTACATGTAGCGTGACATGAACCCAAGATCCCAGTTGAGGCCGTCCTCATGGGGGCGGAACTTGGCTATCAGTTTCTGCTCGACGATTTTGCGTTGTCGTGTGTCTCGAAGGCCGCCTTGGAGAACGCTTACCCGAAGATCGGAGGCTGAATGTCCTTGACTGCTGAAGTGTTCCCCGACTGGGAGGGAACACTCCTGCCTGGCGATTGTTGTGCGGTGTCCGTTCATACGTTGTCGCAGTGTCTGCATGGTCTCGCCGATGTACCATGCTCCGGGGCATCCTTTCCTGCAATGTATGAGGTAGACAACGTTGGCCGAGTCACATGAGTATGTACTATGTACCTGGTGGGTGGTGTCCTCACGTGTGATGATGGTATCTGTGTTGATGATCTGGCATGTCTTGCAGAGGTTGCCGTGGCAGGGTTGTGTGGTGTCGTGGTCGCTGTTCTCCTGAAAGCTGGGTAATTTGCTGCAAACAGTGGTCTGTTTGAGGTTAGGCGGCTGTTTGAAGGCGAGTAGTGGAGGCGTGGGGATGGCCTTAGCGAGGTGTTCGTTGTCATCGATGACATGTTGAAGGCTGCGAAGAACATGGCGTAGTTTCTCCGCTCCGGGGAAGTACTGGACGACGTAGGGTACTCTGTTGGTTGTGTCCCGTGTTCGTCTTCTGAGGAGGTCTTTGCGATTTTTCGCTGTGGCCCGTCTGAACTGTCGATCGACTAGTCGAGCGTCATATCCCATTCTTACGAGGGCGTCTTTCAGCGTCTGTAGGTGTCCAACGCGATGGAACAGAAGATTTTGCTTACAATCAAGGCCCTGAAGCAGTGTCCTCGTTTTACTTAGAATCATAAAAATGAAGGCAAGGTTATTTCACAGGAACTCCAACCTTGCCACACCATGGCCGGTAAAATTCTTTCTCTGGCGGACAAGTGGCAGAAGAGTGTCTAGGTTACCAAATATAACAACTGAGTCAGTGACCAAACTCGGGCTGCAGCCCGGCCCAATTCCTAAGGAAAAAGTGCACGCACGCTACACCAAAGCTTCCAACAACAACACATGAACCGTTATAAACCGAGCACCAGTCGGTGCAGCACTGATTCAGGAGGTGATTTTCTGGTATTTGCCTGGAAAAAATTGTCCTTCAGAATTCGGGAGCTGATCTCTATATTACTCCACAGAACTGGTGCTTTTAACCATTCCTCCATGAGTCTTAGGCAGTCCCTCGGAACTGAGGACGACTTGCTTCCACATTAAAAAAAATGAGTTCTCAGGTGACTGATGAGCCCAATGTGGGACCTACAGTCTCTGTCACAGGTGGGGCAGACAGTGGTTGAAGGGGCAGGTGGGTGGGGTGCTTGGGTTGACGTGCGCTCCTTTTGCTGTTTGCGCTTGGCTTCCGCTTGCTCCCGGCGAAGAGACTTGAGGTGTTCGGCGCCTTCCCGGATGCTTCTCCTCCACTTTGTGCGGTCCTGGGCCAGGGATTCCCAGGTGTCGGTGGGGATGTTGCACTTTTTCAAGGAGGCTTTGAGGGTGTCCTTGAAGCGTTTCCTCTGCCCACCTGGGGCCCTCTTGCCACGTCGGAGCTCTGAGTAGAGCGTTTGCTTTGGGAGTCTCGTATCGGGCATGCGGACGGTGTGGCCCGTCCATCGGAGCTGATCGAGCGTGGTCAAAGCTTCGATGCTGGGGCTGTTGGCCTGAGCGAGAACACTGACGGTGCGCTTATCCTGCCAATGGATTTGCAGGATCTTGTGGAGGCAGTGTTGGTGGTACCTCTCCAGTACTTTGAGGTGCCTGCTGTACATGGTCCATGAGGCATACAGGAGGGCAGGTATCGCTACTGCTCTGTAGACCATGAGCTTGGTGCCGGGTTTGAGGTCCTGGTCTTCAAACACTCTCTTCCTCAGGTGACCGAAGGCTGCACTGACACACTGAAGGCGGTGCTGGACTTCGTCATCGACGTCTGCCCTTGTTGACAGTAGGCTCCCGAGGTATGGAAAGTGGTCCACGTTGTCCAAGGCCTTGTCATGGATTTTGATAAGCGGGGGCAGTACTGTGTGGCGGGGGCAGGTTGGTAGAGGAACTTTGTCTTACAGATGTTTAGTGTAAGGCCCATGTTCTCGTACGCTTCGGTGTAGGTGTTGACGATGCTTTGGAGTTCGACCTCCGAGTGTGCACAGACACAAGTGTCGTCTGCATACTGTAATTCGACGACAGAGTGCAGGTAAATAGTTGGCTGTGTGGAAAAAGTTGCATGCTATTGCTGGCTTTGCCAGAGTGCTGGTAGAATTTATCTACCTTAAGATACAAATGCCATCAGTAAGCCTATTCGGGGATATCACCAAAAATGATTTCCACTGCCTCGAAGGGTGGTGGAATTGCGATGCCCCATAAAATGAACTTGCCAGATTTCCAATGACTCGGTTATCCTGAGCTAGTTATAATTTATCTAGTTGTTTGTGTGAGACAGCTGACTATAAAGCTGACCTCTTAACATTATTATTTCCAACTATCTGGTCTGTTTTTCACTGGGCGAGAAGTTGGGCATAAATATTTCCCGGAGGCAGCATTTTTTTGAGTATGACCTGGAACAGCAGGAAGGCTGATGAAAGAGCAATGGCGCTAATTTTTGTATCAAAGGTCAGAGGCGGTGACAACAGGAAATGGGTGGCAACAACTAGCAGCCGAAAGAGGAACAAAAAAGGCACCAAAAGCAGGGCTGGTTTTTGGACCAGTGAGGGGGAGCTGAGTAAGTCGGAGGTGGGGTGGGGGTTGGAAGTTACAGCACCGAGTTGGTCTATCTCTCACTCTGGGAGAAGCAGGGCAATTTATCTTGAATGTGGAGCAGGGCCTGGAATAATAGGAAGGCCCAAAGAGCCCAGTCCGATTTATTTTAAACTTTCACCGTGGAGGTCCGCCAATCTGTCTGTCTCACTCGAGAGGAGCAGGGCTGGAATTTTCTTTTTTTTTAAATTTAATGTACAATATTTGACATACTTTTTCCCTATCTGAAAAGGTTTGCAAAAGATTAAGTTAACAAAGTGTCTGATTCCCAGTTCCTCTTCCAAAGAAAACAGATCAGCAGTAAACAATAGTCAACAATTTGCAATTAGAGGTTGCCCATTCCAAGAGTTTAATTTCATTCCTTTTCGAGATTCCCCCCCCCCCTCCCCCGCCGCCCCACACACACACCAATTGCAGTTAAAGGCTAAAAAGCAAAATAGTTCAGTTAGTGAAGATCTGAAACAACAACACCCAAGTGCTGAAAAAAACCACAGCAGGTCAGACAGCATCTGTGGAGAGAACAGAAAAGTTAATGTTTTAGGTTCAGACCCTGCTTCAAAAAGGGCTTTCTTTTTTTTGCAGTTAGAAGTTCCCACATTGCAACAAACAGATTAAATAAGTCCCAAAGAAAATGATCAATTAATTGTAATTGTTTGATTATTACAGTAAGTTTTACAATCAACAAATTGTAGTTCACCATTACAACAAAAACTTAAAGAAGCCTCATTTCCAGTTAAGCGCTGGAAAATGTATTCAGCAGAAATGGGTTTGAGGGAAGAGAAGATGATAAAGCAAAAGGGGAGGAAATTGTAGTTTAGCAGCAAATAGCAAAGCAAAAATGGCACATTTAACAGGCTCTCATCTTCTCCATATGCACAAACGTGTGGTTCTTCACCACCTCACAATCACTCACCCACTCATACTTTTCAACAGCCATAGTGCTCAGTGGGATTTCCCTAGGTAAATAGATTATCAATCCTGTTGGAAATTAGTTGCAGATGATTGTTTTAAGGGCTTTTGTTCGACATATTTGCTCTCAAATGGTCATTGTGCCACCCTTCCTCTTAAACTGGAAGATATCGCCAGATTGGCCCTGGAGTGCACTTTAAAAAATCTATAAATAAATAATTGAGCCCCAATGGGGTTTCTGCATGGAGAGATGGGGCTGATTTGTAACAAAAAACACAGTTAAAATGAGCTCTGACGGTCACCATTCATCCTGCATACTTCCTGCAGAGAAGTGGACTGATTTTTGGAAAAAAAAACTTGGCAGGAGCTCTCCTTGTCTTAGGAAAAACAGGATAATTAAAAAAAAACCAGACTGGAGTTGTGCTGGTCTTTCTCCTCTTTCCTCTCCTTTTTATTTCTTTTTCTCACTCTCGGTCACTCATTCTTTCTCTCTCTCTCTCTCTCTTCCTGACTGGGGAGAAGCAGGTCAATTTTTTTTTTTAAAAACAGCTTTGTTTCAAGTGGGCTGATTTTGGATTTTGGCCGAGTGGGAGCAGAGACAAATACAGAAGACCAACAGGGGAGCTATAGATTCAGCAGCCAAATACAGAAGACAGCCCCTACAGTGCCACCACTGGGTGACTGGAGTGCAGACATACTGCAGGGACACAAACAGTGGGAACGTTTAACAATAGTGTGAAGATATTAGATAGGCAAAATTCATGTCAAATATGGACATGCCACGAACTTGGACCCATTCCTAAAGACCTATTTGACATGGTCATCCTCAGAAACATCTCCTTGCGCCCAAGCAGTGGATCCAGAACATGGAAACCCAACACACTGGCACTGAAACTCCACCTTAGGGCACAACCCAGTCTTGGGCAACCACCCAACACTGCTGTGATTCTACAGAGCTGGAGCCCACATCCTGTTCAGGCACAATTCAATCCAAGCATGTACAGCTAGGCCAACAAACCTGTCAGATATTGTCACGTTTCAAGATTATTTGACCTTTTAAAAATACCTAAATATAAATTGGTTTAAAATGTGTTTTGAGTTAAAGCTTGCTTTAAAAGGATTTGTTTCTCAGGACAGCCCCATGTTGGGTTGTGAAGAAAGAGTTCTGTCCAGGACTGCAGGATGGAATGTAGAGGGAGTATTATGTTTAAATTAACTGGTTGGAGAGGTAGGCCGCGATTTTGCCGGCACTCAGAGGGCAGGTTTGGAAGCAAGTCAGAGGTTAAAGTCGTTTTGATTGATGGCAGGTTTCGCACCTGCCTTCATCCCGCCTCCACACAACCTTCCCAAATGTCGGGTCCCCGATTTGCGAATGGAGCCGACACCTAGCGGCGGGAAACGGATTAAAGGCAATTAACTGCCTATTACCAGGTACATGTGAGGAGTTTTCCAGGTCTTTTTCGATTTTCGAGCTTCTGGGTTGGGTTTTACGACATCCAGACAAACACGCCAGGTAAGTGTGGCGTGTTGTGAGTCTGGTCTGATGTTTGTGAAAAGATGACCGCTGCAGAAGTGGTGTCAAGGATGCCATGTTGCACATGGTGAGTTTCAGAGCAAAGAAAATGTTGGTTACTGCATTTTTAATACATATACAGATTTCTTTAGCTTACAAGTTTTTAAATCCAACTGTATGTCCAGTGCCACCTCATTGGGAGAACCTCTCTCACCAGTGACAGATCGCTTCTGTCATCTCACCTGCAGCTGCCATCTATTCCAGCAACATCGGAGCCAATGAAACAATCAAGACCGTGGTCCTCCGAATCCTTCCACAATCAGCCCCACCAACATCACCAACCTCATCAGCAACCTTCGACGCCATCACCTGATGCTGCACTGGACACAGGGCATCAGCCCCTGACAAAACTATTGGCCGGGAGCTTGTTGCTGTAAACCCTGGCTTGCCACATGATGCGCCAGGTTGACACCATCCCACACCAGCACCGTGAAGCATCCCTTTAATGTCTAAGCCATTCCATGCACACACATCACTATAGCGGGGTGGGGGGGAGTTATGACTGAACAATCACCGGAACTCAGTAAGACACTTCTCAATGTGCGCTCAGATCTGTCCAATAAGGGACACTTTTGAAAAAGAGATTTCACTGTATGACAACACATTACCAGAAACTTCACATGGACATTGGCTAAACCTCTCAACCTTGTGTGTTGTTAGTTGATATGCTTGCAGTAGAATGAGGGTGAGTGTGAGGGGTGGCTAGTGAGATGGGGAAGTGATAAAGTAGATAGAGAGGGTTGGGTGGAGGTGCAAGGTAAGTTGGTGTCCTGGGGAGGTCTCTTCCGCCCTTGGAAGGGAAGAGAATCTCTGTGCGTACTGTGACTCCCTCCATAAGCATATGGAGGGAGTCATTGGAGAGTCTGGGTGCAAGAGTTCACCTTTGTGTAGTGATTGTCAGTGTTTGCAGCACCTCAATGCTGGCAAACACTGAAAAATCAACTGTCAAAATAAAATTGAGAAGTCGCACAACACCAGGTTATAGTCCAACAGATTTATTTAATTTTACAAGCTTTCGGAGCTATCGCTCCTTCGTCAGGTAAGTTAGCAATGAGAGAATCTCCCAGAATTCACAATTTAAACCCAGACAAAATCTATTCACATTATTCGCTACAACAAAGAGCACAGCCAAGACAATGAGATGTGTCCCAGGGGGTCCAGCGTGTCAAACCACCTGCTGGCTGCATATCCTGTCAATTTGTGTTCTTGTGTTTTTAAAAAAAAAAAAAAAAAACACCTGGGAAGACCAGCCATGATGTCAAGTCACGTTCTGTATCGTGACATGAACCCGATATCGCGATTGAGGCCATCCTCATGAGTGCGGAACTTGGCTATCAGTTTCTGCTCTATGATTTTGCGCTGTCGTGTATCTCGAAGGCCGCCTTGGAGAACGCTTACCCGCAGATCCGAGGCTGAATGCCCCTGGCTTAAAATTGTGCATGGTCCCTTTTAAGGAAACCGGCAGATGACACGTCATCAAATGATGTCATTTGACCCGCTTCCTGTTAATTGGCCGGTAAGTCCGCAGGGCGGGCTTAACAAGGCCAATGAAGGGAAAATCACGTCTGTACAGCGGAGGCAGCTGGGGGTGAGACTGGAACCCGGAAACCAGCTGACCTGCCCCCATCCCGACACCGAGGAAATCATGGCCGTAGTGTTGCGTATTCTTTATTTTATTTATTACATGAATATAATTTGTGGCGATTGAACTAAGTGAATCTGATCATATCTGTTGCTCTGTTTCATCTTACTGTAGAATAAAGCAATTTATGACTTGAACTAAAATTCAACTCATCTAGTGTTAACCCAGTCTGCCTTTGGAGAGATCAAAAACCCTCCTTAAAACTCATCTCTTCATACCAAAAATAGTGGGGAACCCAGGGGCTAATAAGAGTGAGAAATTTAAAGTAATTAATATCAGTAGAGAAAAAGTACTTGAGAAACTAATGGGACTAAAAGCCGACAAATCCCCTGGACCTGATGGCCTACATCCTAGGGTTCTAAAATAGGTGGTTGCAGAGATAGTGAATTCATTGGTTGTGATCTTCCAAAATTCCCTAGATTCTAGAACGGTCCCAGCGGATTGGAAGGTAGCAAATGAAACCCCGCTATTCAAGAAAGGAGGGAGAGAGAAAACAGGGAACTACAGGCCAGTTAGCCTGACATCAGTCGTCAGGAAAATGCTGGAATCCATTATTAAGGATAGTGGTAACAGGGCACTTAGAAAAATCATAATATGATTAGGCAGAGTCAACATGGTTTTATGAAAGAGAAATCGTGTTTAACAAATTTATTAGAGTTTTTTGAGGCTGTAACTACCAGGGTCAATAAAGGGGAACCAGTGGATGGAGTATATTTGGATTTCCAAAAGGCATTCGATAAGATGCCACATAAAAGATTGCTACGCAAGATAAGGGCTCATGGGGTTGGGAGTAATATAGTAGCATGGATAGAGGATTGGTTAATGGACAGAAAAGAGAGAGTAGGGATAAACAGGTCATTTTCTGGTTGGCAAGCTGTAACTAGTGGGGTGCTGCAAGGATCAATGCTTGGGCCTCAGCTATTTACAATCTATATTAATGACTTCGATGAAGGGATCGAGTGCAATGTATACAAGTTTTCTGATGATACAAAGCTAGGTGGGAAAGTAAGCTGTGAGGAGGACACAGGAGGCTGAAAAGGGATATAGACAGGTTAAGTGAGTGGACAATAAGGTGGCAGATGGAGTATAATGTGAGGAAATGTGAGGTTATTCACTTTGGTAGGAAGAATAGAAAAACTTTTTTTTAAATGATGAGAAACTGTTAAATGTTGGTGTTCAGAGAGATTTAGGTGTCCTCGTACAGGAAACACAGAAAGTTAGCATGCAGGTACAGCAAGCAATTAGGAAGGCAAATGGCATGTTGGCCTTTATTGCAAGGGGGTTGGAGTACAAGAGTAAGGAAGTCTTCTTGCAATTGTACAGGGCTTTGGTGAGACCACACCTGGAGTACTGTGCACAGATTTGGTCTCCTTATCTGAGAAAGGACATACATGCCTTAGAGGTGGTGCAATGAAGGTTCACTAGATTGATCCCTGGGATGAGAGGGTTGTCCTATGAGGAGAGATTGAGTAGATTGGGCCTATACTCTCTGGAGATTAGAAGAATGAGAGGTGATCTCATTGAAACATAAGATTCTGAGGGAGATTGACAGTAGATGCTGAGAGGTTGTTTCCCCTGGCTGGAGAGTCTAGAACTAGAGGGCATAGTCTCAGGATAAGGGGTCTGGCCATTTAAGACTGAGATGAGGAGGAATTTCTTCACTTGGGGTTGTGGAGCTTTGGAATTCTCTGCCCGAAAGGGCTGTGGATGCTGAGCCATTGAGTATATTCAAGGCTGAGATCGATAGATTTTTGGACTCTAGGGGAATCAAGCGGTATGGGGATCAGGCAGGAAAGTGGAGTTGAAGTTGAAGATCAGCCATGATCTTATTGAATGGCGGAGCAGGCTCGAGGGCTGTATCGCCTACTCCTGCTCCTAATACATATGTTCTCTTTGACCAACCTTCTGGTCATCCTAATATCTCCTCCTTTCACTCAGCATACATCTTTATCTGATTACACCTCTGTGAAATGCCTTGGGCTGTTTTTTATGTTAGAGGTGATATATAAATGCAAGTTGTTGTATTTGTGTCTTCTACAAAAAAAAACACAAAAATAGAAAATGACGTTGGTTCATTAATTTTGGACAGCTAAAACAGGAATTCAGATACTTGCTGAAAGTGTAAGCACTGACAAGAAAAGTTAAAATGACTCGTGTACCTGTGTCTTTGATTATGATTCCAAAACTGATTTTGTTGCTTTGTACAGTTTGTTTATTCCCAATTTTTTGTCACTTTTGTTACTCTGACCTTTCCTTGGCCATTTCATTGACCTATATATTGAAATCTATATCAAAATAAGTGGGCTCCTTTTTAGAATTACTGTTATCTTTCCTAGTGCTTTTCTGCCTTAGTTTCCAGTTTGTGTCGTATCCCTGCAGGTCAGTGGTCACACGTCACATGAGTGTTCTCTGGAACTGGAACTGCAAATTGGTGCTGCATACTGGAACTGCAACTTGAAATGTGATCATTGGCTTTTCTTCGCTGTGCAAAAAGAGAGAAAGCTTTTTACACTAACGTGGCGTTTGGTGCTCAATTGTCCTTGCAGCAGTGCAATTTTAAAGATGAACTCGTATTTAAAAAAATATATATTTTCAAAGCAAGATTGTTGAACATAGGCTCTTTGCCATTTTGACAGTGTCATGAAGACTTGGAGATAGAAACCTGCTCCCGTACCAATTTATTAAAGTTACAGCAGTTCCACAGGTCACACTGGATACTAATCCAGTTCTCGGCCAAATCGTTATCAAGATTTGGCACAGTGAGGAAAGTGGTTATAAAGCATATGAAAATGCAGAAGGATGTTACAGGGATACCAGAAAATTATATTTGCATCTTCTTTGAAATTCTGCTTAACAGTTCAATAGAATAAGATAACTGATATACATTTGTGAAATACCATGTAAGGTTTTGTGAATTATACATTCCTGAAGGAAGTCAGCTTCTGTTTGAATTGCCAATGTTTGAATAACTTATGATGCGGAGATGCCGGTGTTGGATTGGGGTGGACAAAATTGAGAGGTCGCACAACACCAGGTTATAGTCCAACAGTTTTATTTGAAATCACAAGCTTTCGGAGCTATCGATTGCCACACATGAAGAACGAGTCTCCTTAATGACCATGGATTGGAAATCATTCTGTTTCCTTGGAGAATAAAAGGGAACATTGAATACAATCTACTCTTAATTCAAAATCCCTTAATTTAAATGATCCAAATATTTATTTTTCAGAAGTCCCTCTCTGTTGTTATTTGCATATTTAATTCAAATTATTCATGTTTCATGAGAAAATGCTTTGCATTATCAGGAATAGACTGTATGTTGTGCAGCTTTTAATTCCCTTTTTGTTGATACTCAGAGCTGTAGGAATATCAGAATATACTTGCCTATCAAATAACTCTCTCTTGTTTCTTCCACCAGACGCATTATTTTGGACTTTGGTTCCTCAGTAAGACTCAACAGGGACGATGGGTGGAGCTAGAAAAAGCTCTGAAAAAGCAACTGGACAAATTTGCCAATGAGCCTCTCCTCTTCTTTGGAGTGATGTTCTACGTACCCAGTGTCTCAAGACTTCAGCAAGAGGTCACAAGGTACAGAAAGCCAACAAGCATTTTCTCTTACTGCCTAGTAAATTGTCATGGGAATAGTGTTCAGGAGAACTCTGATCTCCTTCCAAGTTTTTCATTAGGCGAGAATATACAACTTGATGAGATAAAAAAGAAAACCGAGAATGCTGAAAATCTGAAATAAAAACTTGGAAATCCTTGAAATGCACTGAAAGAGAAAGATTAACATTTTGGGTCAAAATTTTTCATTAGTTCTGTTGCAGGGTCACACCTGAAATGTTAACTTTTTCTCTCTCGCTTTTGAATGCTGAATGATTTGCTATACATTTCAACAGCAACACCTGTATCTATTTCTATCGTGCTGTCGCATACAGAATGTTGAACAAGAAAGAGGGGGTACTGTGCAGCAGAGGGATAGGAAAAGAGAGGAATAAGGTGCAAAATGAAGAGAAAGGTCTTTAGCAGGCTATTGGAAGCAAGGAGGAAGGTAACATGGTGAAGGTGTCGAGGGAGAGAGTTTGAGTTACCAATGTTTCCTATTTATGATGTATATGAGAAAAGAGCACTTAGACTTAAGAAATGTGAAATAATTCTAGTGCAACATTGGTGTATTTGCTTTGTGCTATTCCTGTCTTTCTCAACTAACACCATATCAAAACTAGTTTAAGCATACTTTCAAACCCCCTAATGTGGAAACATTTCAAAAATGTTACTTAAATGCAGGGCACAGTTTTTAATTTTTGAACATTTCATGTGTATGCATATGTGTATACGTGCAGCATTTTTACAGATTCACAAGAAATCAAAGTACCTGCGTGTAATTCCAATAACTTGCGCAATTCCATTAAGTTACATGGAATTCACAGCATAGAAACAGACCATTTGGCCCAACTGATCTATGCTGGTGTTTATGATTCACACGAGCCTCCTCCCATCCTACTTCATCTAGCCCTATCAGCATAACCTTCTATTTATTTCTCCCTCATGTGTTTATCCAGCTTCCCTTTAAATGCTTCTATACTATTTGCCTCAACTACTCCATGTGGTAACAAGTTCCACATTCTAACCACTCTCTGGGTAAAGACCCCTAGTTTTGTATTCCCCCACAAATGGACACATTTTCTCCACGTCTACAGTTTCAAACCCCATCATAACTTTAAAGACATCTATTAGGTCACTCCTCAGCCTTATATTTTCTAGAGAAAAGAGCCCCAGCCTGTTCGGTCTTTCCTGATAGCTACAACTACTCTGTTCTGGTATCTCCTACGTTGCTTCTAAAAGCTGAGCTTGTAGTCTTAAAAGTGCTTCATGAATTTAAGATTGCAGTGTTTGGCATGGGAAACTAAATCAGTTGCTAGCTGAACTGTTCATTATAAATAAACACAATTCCACCACTGCTTACGTGTTAATCACCAACTCTGACGGCCTTTATAGTCAGTACCTAAGGCACTTGTCATAGAGATTTCATTTAATGACTTGAGCAAGCACAGTAATGAGAGGAAACTCACTTAAAAGCCTAAAATAATGAACAGGAGATTTGATTTTGAACTAGCCTTGGGTAATTCTTCAGGGTGCTGTTCTGTGTTACTGATCAGAAGTGTTGATTTGAGTGAAATGTTTATAAATTTGAGGAATAGTTTGTCTGCAGAGTCCTTAATAGGCCTTCAAAGAGGTTAGGATTGATACTGAATCCATCACAAGTAATGAACTTGGAAGTTTCAGATACATTTTCCATCTTCACTATTGTTTACAGGACCGTCTGTAGCTATTGTGTTGTAATTTGCATTGTAACTTCTTTATTTATCTCAACCTGGTGGTAATTATTTTTTTCTTTTAAAGCTATTTTTTTCCTTATAGGACCATCCATGGCAAAGGCCCCATTCTTCTTTATCCAGTATTCTCTACACAGAACTGGAGTTGAGCCATGCATGGATCATGTTCTGGGGAAACCTTATGGTGGATGACATCCTCTTGTGACATTTTTCAACATGCGCACCATTATTCTGGGAGTAGTCCCAGTTCCTCTCTGGCATGTTATAGGTTGAGTCTCCATCACCTCCTTGAGGCAGCCATCCATGCACTCCCTGGAGGATAGTTGGATGCCCAGGATATTGACTCCTTAGGAAGGTCACAGTTTCTCTTTGGTGCCCCCATCTGCTTGGAAGGAAACTTTGAATAGATTTTGATTCCATTATTTCCTCTATCTGGGACCTTGCAGTGTATGTAGCTGCCATGGTGCCTACTTCATGGTTCCACCCCAGGCAACTGCCCTGGAAACAATTTTACCTGTAGCGGGCAAATAAAGAGAAAGACATTTGAGAAAGGAAAAGAAAGACTTGCAGTTAAATAGTTCTCTATCATATTTCTCAAAACACATCAAAACCCGTCACATACAAATGAATTGACATGCATAGGTAAACAAAGCAGCCATCTTGTGTAAAGCAACATCTCACAAAACAGTCATGAAATGAATGATGGTTTAATCTGTTTTTGGTGGTGTTGGTTGAAGGGGGCTGTTGAGGAGACACTTGGTCTAGGAGCGCTTCTCTGAATAGTACCACAGCAGCTTTTAATGTCCAACTTAAGCCGTCAGAACAGGCAAATGCGTTCTTGGTTCAGTGTCTCATCCGAAAGACTGTATTTCCCTGATAATGCATCATTTCCACTTGCTCTGGACCAATGCCTGGGGTGTTTGGACTGATATGCAGAAGCTGCCTCAGTTTCAGCCTGGGTAGACAAAATTAGGTCCATCGTGCCTTCATTAATCTATTACCCACCTAGCGATTAATGGTCACATTCCAGGCTTGCCATGTCAATACTACCTCCTGTATTTGCCTACTGGAGGTAGGTTTATGGAGGAAGGTGGTGTTTCTAGTAGGGATAAATGTAGAGACAAATCATGTGCTTTTGGATCCACCGCAGGAGGTTTTCTGACTAGCAGTCATCCCACCTGCAGGCTATGGTAAAAATCACTTGCAGATTTTTCAGGCAGCAATTCCTTCTATTGGTGAAGGCCCTCCTTCAGACCATTTTACTAGGGCAACAGCAGGTAGCAGTGGATGCCCTAGGTTTAGGTGCATGATCTGCTGCTCAGGAGATCTTTTTCTGCCAACTTACTTGACTGTGACGGTTAGGTTTCCCCATAGAACTGCAGTGGTAAATTTTGCAAATACCCATGCCAAGTCACTCTTTGGCAACAAAATGGAAGGGCTGTCAAAGAGGGTTAAAATGCTACCTGCACAGCACTAATGCAAGTCCACACAGAGCAGTGGTCACCCCAAAGGTTATTGTTAAACCAGCCAGTCAAGATTGCAAGGTTTCCATTCTTGATGTGTGATGCTGATTGCAAGAGCGCATTGTTCTGCACAGGGTTCTGTTCCAGGCAGCACCTCCTCAAGTTGCACTTTCCTGTATGGTTGAAGAGACCTTACTAGGAACAAATGTTGTCATAACAGGTGTACTGCAGATAATTCCACCTGGCCCAATAACTTACTCAAAACTATATGAAAGAACTTGCATTTATAGAGCACCTTTCATATCCTCAAAATGTGCCAGAGTGCTTCACAGCCAATAAATTACTTGAAGTGTAGTCACTGTTGTTAGGTAGGCAAATGTGGTGCACACCAAATTCCATAAACAGCAATGAGTTAAATGACAAGTTAATCTCTCTTGGTGGCGTTGGTTGAAGGATAAATGTTGGCCACTTCAAGTAGTGCCGTGGGGATCTCTTATCTCCACCTCAACAGGCTGATGAAACCTTGGTTTAAGGTTTCATCCCAAAGACAGCACACCACTCCCTCAGAACTGCACTAAAGTGTCAGCTTAGATTGTATTCAAACGCTGGATGAGGCTTGAACCCATGACCCGATGACTCAGAGGCAAGAGTGAGCCAAGCTGACATCTATGAGCAGCACAATTGGTCCATAAGGTCCTTCAAGTTTTAGTGTGGGTCAAGCTGGTACTCCTCTGGACAGACAACATGGTGCTTTTGTATTTCTGCACAAGGACGGTGGATGAGCTGGACTGTTTCACCCTCTTTTGGAAACTCTTTTTTCTTTCCTCCAATTCCCTTAATCTCGAGCGAATCTAGAAAGTCTGAGCGAATGGAGTGAAAATGATTCTGATAAACACATGGTTAGTGTACAGGAGAAATCTCTCTCAACTGTCAGCATGGATCATCCATGCACAATCGACCAGTTTCCACTTGACATCTGGACTGTTGAGTGGGACACTTACTAGACCAAGGCCGAGTAAAATTTGTAGTGAACACCCTCCCTGCTTGTGTAAACCATCTATGAGTAGCGCCGATAACACAAATTCCCTCCGTGGTGTTCAGGGAAAAACAAATTCCCTCCTCCCTGTAACTGTCTTTTGTCTTTGAATATCCATATATTTTCAACCTGCATTTGAAACACCGCTCCTGCCTTGTTCATCTTGTAGCAATTTCAGCCTTCAGTAACCTTGTTGCATCTAGATTCATTAGCAAAAACATTGGCCGCGATTTTGCCGGTGCTCGGGGCGGGTTTGGAGGCGGGTCAGGTGGTAAAATTGAAAAAGGTGACGGTGGGTTCTGATCCTGCCGTCAACCCGCTTCCGTTAACTACCTGGATAATGCCATTTTGACAGTCGTTTTACATTTTACCACTTTTTCTGCTTGTTCCATGCCGTTCCCTAACCATGCCAGCTGATTGTGTCGGGTTCACAAGTGGCTGCCTTCTTGACAGCTGCAGCTCCAGCATAAAAACGGAGCTCTCAACAAGGCTCAGTTGCAGGTGGCAGAACTTTGTTTTTTCAGGTCTTGGAAAACTTTTTGCAGGTCTACTGATCTTGGAAGTGGTGAAGCTGAGATCCATCTCCACTGTGACCTCCTGGGGAAAACCCTCTCCCCACATTGACTGAGCGCTTCCTCAACTGAGATATCTACCAGCAGCATGGGAACCATTTCTAACCTGTCATCCTGGTCCTCCGATTTGGAGGAAGTGCAGCCGTGACAGCAGCAGAACCAGGAACAACAGCAGGAGCGCCAACCTCCTGCTCACCCACTTGATGGTGCACAGGGCAGGGATGCACGTCGCCGCAGGGTTTACAGGCCGAGGATGACCTTCCTCAACATGACTGAGCAGCAGTGCCAAAGGAGGCTGAGACTTTCGCAAGAGGTAGTCAGTGACATCTGCGCAATGCTGCACCAACACCTGCAGCCCAGAGGAGTGGGTGGACACCCCTTACCAGTGGCTGTCAAAGTCACCACTGCCCTCAATTTTTTTTGCTTCAGGGTCCTTCCAGGGCTCATCAGCAGACATCAGTGGCATCTCCCAGTCGGCCGCACACACTTGCATCACGCAGGTAACCGATGCCCTCTTTGCCAAGGCGCACAATTACATACACTTCTCCACAGATCAAGCAAGTGTAACCGCGTGTGCGGTTGGCTTTGCAAATATGGCAGGCTTGCCAAGGGTGCAGGGCGTTGTAGATTGCATACATGTGGCCCTTAGGGCACCCCATCACAACCCAGCTGTTTTGGTCAACCACAAGGGCTTCCACTCCCTCAACGTGCAGCTGGTGTGTAACCACAGGAAGGACATTTTGCATGTTTGCGCGAAGTACCCTGGCAGTTGTCATGACTCGTTCATCCTGTGGCAGTCTAGTGTGCCTCCGCTTTTCAATCCGCCAAACCAACTTTCCGGGTGGCTACTTGGAGACAAGGGCTATCCCCTGAAGACGTAGCTGATGACGCCGTTGAGGAGGCCATCGAACGAAGCTGAGGAGTGCTACAATGCCAGCCACATTTCGACCAGATCCATTATCGAGCAAACCATCAGCTTGCTGAAGATGCGATTCAGATGCCTTGACAGATCAGGTGGAGCCCTACAGTATTCAGCAGCCAAGGTCTCCAGAATCGTCGTGGTCTGCTGTGCACTGCACAACATCGCACAGCATCGTGGCTTGCAGCTGCCTGAGGAACAAGTGGCTCAGCGCATAGCCTCCTCAGATGAGGAGGAGGGGGACCTTGCAGAGGCGGATGCGCCAGTTCCAACAGCACGCAAGCACATTGCTGCCCGTGATGCAAGGGATGCACTAATCTTTGCCAGATTTGCTTAAGTAGACGAATCAAACAAATGTGGCTGGCACCTTCTTAACACACCATACACAATGTACAAGAACCTGTGGGTTCCGATCACTCTCCCCACCATCATTACAAATGCAAGTCGCCCTGAGCCCTCAATGTGGAACTTCTATTTACGAGACCACATCGGCCAGAACTTCAACTGTTTGCCATCACTTCTGTTTAATCCATTCACAAAAGGATGACAATGTCAAATATTAAAGAAAACAAAAGACAACCGAACAGAACACCCAAGTGACTACCCTTGTGACTAATTGTGCTTTATCTTCCTCTTATGTGTGCTTCTACGTGGTGCCTCCCCTGTGGCTTCAGCAGATGTGGAGCCACCTTGCTCACTTTCATGCTGCTTCCTGCTTTGACACCTTTGGCGGGTGTCCTCTGGGTTTGCGAGCCTGTGAGGGCTCGGCAACAGTCTGCTCCTCCTGCGTCTGTGCAGGGGCTGAGACGCCCATCTCAGTTGGGTGAGGACTCTGGTGGGGCTCTGACCGAGGGCTACTCAGTGGCATGGGAGTGTGAGCGCTTGGAGAGGAGCCCCCACTTCCTTGTTGTCTGCCACCAACATCCCTCTCATGGGTCAGTCCCACTTCAGTGCTAGCAAGTGGCTTGACAGCACCTTGCTGCACATCAGGGGGGCCATGAGGACCCTTCTCTGCACTGGCAGTCCTAATCAAAAGGACTCCCATGAAGCTCTGGTTTCTCTGCTCAATAGCTGTCCATCGCTCTTTCAGAGATGTCAGTCTATTCTGAACATTCACCATGTTTTCCTGACTCTGGCGACTTATTTCCTCCATGACCATAGCCATCCTTACCACGGAGGTAGCCATCCTTTCCACGGAGTTTGCCAGCCTATCCGTGTTGGTGCGTTCATGCGCCATTGTCTCACAAAGGCACTGCTCATGTACATTAATGATTTAGATATGAATGTAGGAGGTATGATCAGTAAGTTCGCAGATGACACGAAAATTGGTGGGGTGGTAAATAGCGAGGAGGGAAGCCTCAGGCTACAGGACGATATAGAGGGGTTGGTCAGATGGGCAGAACAGTGGCAAATGGAATTTAACCCTGAAAAGTGTGAGGTGATGCATTTTGGGAGGACTAACAAGGCAAGGGAATACACAATGAATGGTAGGACCCTAGGAAGGACAGAGGATCAGAGGGACCTTGGTGTGCATGTACATAGATCCCTGAAGGCAGCAGGACAGGTAGATAAGGTGGTTAAAAAGGCATATGGGATACTTGCCTTCATTAGCCGAGGCATAGAATATAAGAGCAGGGAGGTTATGATGGAGCTGTACAAAATGCTAGTTAGGCCACAGCTGGAATACTGTGTGCAGTTCTGGTCGCCACACTATAGGAAGGATGTGATTGCATTGGAGAGGGTGCAGAGGAGATTCACCAGGATGTTACCTGGGCTGCAGCGCTTCAGCTATGAAGAGAGACTGGACAGGCTGGGGTTGTTTTCCTTAGAGCAGAGAAGGCTGAGAGGGGACCTGATTGAGGTGTACAAAATTATGAGGGGCATAGATAGGGTAGATAGAAAGGAACTTTTCCCTTAGTAGAGGGGTCAATAACCAGGGGACATAGTTTCAAGGTAAGGGGCAGGAGGTTTAGAGGGGATTTGAGGAGAAACTTTTTCACCCAGGGTGGTTGGAATCTGGAACTCACTGCCTGAAAGGGTGGTTGAGGCAGGAACCCTCACAACATTCAAGAAGCATTTAGATGAGCACTTGAAACGCCATAGCATACAAGGCTACGGACCAAGTGCTGGAAAATGGGATTAGAATAGACAGGGCTTGATGGCCGGTGCGGACACGATGGGCCGAAGGGCCTCTTTCTGTGCTGTATAACTCTTATGACTCTATGTTAGACATGGATTCCTCCATCGTCTCCACACTCGCAGTAACCCTGGAGACAAAACCTGCAGAGACTCCTGCACCTGTTCCTGGAGTTTCAGCACCGCTCTCTTTCTGGATGGACCCAGAGGCACAGCGTCTACATGCAGCTGAGCAGCGCTGGGAGTGCCCTGTGGCCACCGACGGGGACTCTTCACTGCTGTCCCTGTCTCCACCATCTGCTGATGCTCACTTGTGAGCTGTGATACACCAGGCGACAACACTGCTCTATCTCCCGAAGGTCCCACCGAGGTGTGAGTGTCTGCGCTGGTGCTGGGTGCGCTTAATTCTGCTGATGCTGTGCCCTCAGAGGTTGCAGGTTCCTCTGAGGAGTCTTCTGGCTCCGGCTCATCCTCCTGCACAGTGGGGGGGCGGGGGCTGTCGATGGTCCTGTGGGGGAGTAAAGGCATGAGTTATTAACGTAGCATGCACATGGAATAGTGCAGATCATCATAAGTCAAACTGTTTGAGCATCAGATGCCATATCAGTCACTCGTGCAATGTAAATGAGAGAGATGCAAATCTATTCTGTCACCAGCTTGCTCTGCTGCACCCGTCTGACTGTCCCCCACTTCCACATCCTCATCGCCTCCGAATATTTCGAGGGCAGCCTTCTCAGCGTTGGTCAAATGGGCAATTGATGGTGGCCCTCTCCCTCTTATTGTGGGCTCTCTCTTCCTGCAATGAGGGACACAAGTGGAGTTTGAGTGAGAATGATGGAGTGAGTATGGAGAATCCATAGCATAGATGCTTAGAAGGAGACAAAGATGGAGTGAGGTGCCAATACCAAGGGCCCTCCTTGTGCGTTGTTAGTTGTTGTCATAGCATCACAGTGATAGCGAGTGTGAGGGCAGCATAGTCGAATAGTGAAGTGATTGTGTCCATAGAGAGAGAGGGATGGTTAAGGATGCAAGGGATGTAAGGGTAAAGTGGGATGTGGAGGAGTAGGTTGACAATGCAGAGTGCTGGTGATGAGAGGAGATGGGGAGCAGATTGAGGGTAATGGTGATGTTATACTCACTTTCCCTGAGCGGACCAGGTCATTCAACCTTTTTCGGCAGTGCTCCCAGGTTCGAATGCACATCGATCTCGAGCTGACCTCCTGTGCAATTTGCAGCCACACAGCTTTGGTCTGCTGTGGTGGCTTCTTCCTCCTAGAGGATGGGAAGAGTACCTCCTTTTGACCTCTGACTCCCTTCGCAAGAGCATGGAGGGAGTCATCAGCAAGTTGTGGCGAGGCCTTCGCCTTGAGGTTGCCATGTCAGCATAGTAGACAATCCAGAAGCAAAAAATGAGAGAATGAACCAAGGCTGCATGGGCCCCTTAAATGCAGCTGGCTCACAGACGTCAGCAGAGGCGAGTTCCAGACCCAAAACACTAATTGGCCAGGGGAGCGCACACGCAGGGACTCAATTGCCCAATTAGAGCAAAATCGCAATTTTTTACCGGCTGAAAGCGGAGGCGGGACCGGGACCCGCACCCACCCCGCCACCAATGATAAAATCGCGGCCTTTGTGTTTCATGAAGGCAATCCAAAAGTTAAATCCTAATGGGCCTCCCAAATTGGGACCTTATTCCATTCATCAGCACCAACAACACCTTGTATTTATATAGCACCTTTAATGTAGAAAAACATCTCAAGAGGCTTCACAGAGGCATAAGGAAAACAATGACGCCGAGCCAATGAAGGAGATATTAGGTGACAATCTAGAGCACCAATTATGTGGTTCTTCGGACACAACCAGGTTTCCTGCTAGATAGGTTGTTTCCTCACTTCCATTTGGAACAAGAAATTATAATCATTTCTTTTACCACCTCAAATCGAAGTTGGAAATCTCCTTCACAATGTTGATACTGGAGATGCATTAGCATATTGCATGGATCAAACCTGACAATTATTTGTCAGCTGGTCAGGAGCGTTCAAATGAAACCAGCCTTAAAACAATGAATTATGAAATAGCTAGTGGAATGCATTCTCCGCTGCTGACATCTCTCTGGCAGGACAGTGGCTCAATAAAAGGCACACACTGCCTGTTTCGCAACCGTTTCTTGAGTGTCCTTATAACAAATTCTTACAGATAATATCTGTGAAATTGCAATATGGAATAATCCATATGTTTTCAATAAGCACTAGTATTTGGAATTGCCAACGTTAACTTGACTGCATCATAAGTGTTATCATAAAATAACTGGCATTGATGCTGGTTATGGAGCAGTTCACCATCTGAAAGTACAGCTTTCGGGCTAAAGAAAACTGCCCGGTGTGAGCAATAGTAATAGTGAGAACTGGAGGTTACATTCCACATAGGTATGCATTCCCAGTGTTTCAGTATCCAGGACATTCTCTGACTATAGATAGCGGATTTTATAACACCAGAAACACATTTATTTAAATATTTCCATTATGTATGTTATGAAATTTATAAAAGTGTAAGTCATAGACTTTCTTGGAACACTCTAAAGCTCAGCAGGATTTATACCACAGAATCTCCCTGACTGCTACCAAAACAGTTAAATACTTTTTTAAAATAAGAAATGGTGTGTAAAAGTAGATATCTTCCCCAATGAAACACCAAAAAAAAGTGGTGATTATAGAGGTCAGAGTGCCCCAAAATATATTTTGGGATGTCTGATGGAGATACATAGAAACAGTGGATTCATAAAGCTCGTAAATGGCTCTCATCAGAACAATGGAATTTGTTTTGAATTAGAGAAAAAGTCTGAGTGTATATTTGCTCTTACAGCTGAAGTGAATGCTCATTGTTCAGTAACTTAGTAGTATGAAAGGTTTTCATGGAAGGGGGGAAAAATGATTAAAATTCCAACCTTATCAGAACACGCTCTGCTATGTCTTTCAATGAAAGACCCACAGTGTTCCTTGTGTCTCTCTTGTGTCAAAAGGTTGACATTTTTAGCTTAAGAAAACAGATTTATTCCAAAGTTAGTATAGAGACAGCTACCACCACATTGTATAGGTTTCATGAGTCAGATCACTTGACTGCTAATAAATGTAATGCTGCAGCCATTTATTAGTCATCTTGCGGCTATGCTTTGCTAAATCATTGCAACTCAGACACAGTGGGTTAGATTTTTCTTCAGGTTTTTGGAGGGCAGGGCAGTAAATGGAAGTAAATCTGGTGGAGTGGCCTTGCACTTACCCTCCTTCCTGACATTGGAGCCCTGCAGCGCTTGCTGTTAACATGCACCGAGTATGTAAACAGTAGTGTTATGAGTGTCTAATGCGCAACACTCTTTTCCTTCTCTCAAAAGCAACGTGCAGTACAAAAATAATGTTGCAAGTTGCTACTGGGGAAGGAGTACTGTGTACAATTTTGGTCTCCTTACCTAAGGAAGGATATACTTGCCATAGAGGGAGTGCAACAAAGATTCACGAGATTGATTCCTGGGATGGCGGGACTGTCATATGAGAAGAGTTTGAGTAAACTAGGCCTGTATTCTCTTGAATTCAGAAGAATGAGAGGGGATCTCATTGAAGCATACAAAATTATTACAGGGTTTGATAGGGTGGATGCTGGGAGAATGTTTCCCTTGGCTGGGGAGTCTAGAACCAGGGGCCACAGCCTCAGGATAAAGGGTAGGCCATTCAGGACTGAGATGAGAAGAAATTTCTTCACACAGAGGGTGGTGAATCTTTGAAATTCTCTACCCCAGAGGGCTGTGGAGGCTCAGTCATTGGGTATATTCAAAACAGAAGTCGATAGATTTCTGACTAGTAAGGGCATCAAGGATATGGCGATAGGGCCGGTGAATGGAGTTGAGGCAGAAGATCAGCCATGATCTCATCGAATGGCGGAGCAGGCTCAAAGGGCCAAATGGCCTACTCCTACTCCTATTTCTTATGTTCTTATGTTCTTATAAACTGAAGTGCTGTAAGTGTCCATTTTGGAAAAGTTCTGAGAACAATTTCTGATTAAGTAATTAGATCTGTAGTTTTGTCAAATTCAAAAGTAGAGGAGAGCTGAAACATTGTTTCAATGTTGAAGCTTTTAATTTTGGAATCCGGCAGCCATTGCTTTCCAACAAAGCCCTTTTCCTGTGACATTCCCTTTTAACCTCAGTTATGTGGGGGAGGAGGATCAAGAGGAAGAACTGAGGTTGCCCCGACTGGTCAGAATCCATAGGCATTGACTGGCATTCACCCAGCGATGCCCACTCATCTGTGACAATCAACCCACATACTCCTATCTAAACTTGTTAAGTCACCAACGCCTCATGTGCCGCTGACAGATGGGAAACAGAAAAATGTCACATTAGTGCAGTAGTGGTTGCTGTTCTGAGAATGAGGCTGAGGCACAATGTTGGGAGAGCAGAGGAAGCTTAACTTTGCATTAAACTGTACTCTACCTGCATTGCAAATGCTTGATGCTGACATTGGTTACTTTAAACTGAAAATATTCCATTCTCCAGCATTGACCTATCTCAGTTTAAAGTGTAGAAAATTTCACAAAAAGTCATAAAAATGTTGTTTCAGTGCAATGAGTTAATTTTTCTCTCTAATCTTTTAAGGAGACGTGGATTTTGATAGGTTACACAGTTATTGCCTATTCTTTTTATCTCAGGTTTCTTTATTCTGGAGATATTCATTTTAGTAACATTGCATTTTAAAATCACAAGATAGCTCTTCCTCTTCCTTCTATTGTCTTTCTCCCAATATATCACCCATATACATGCATGTTTTAATTTAGGGTACAAGTGTGGCCATGTAGTATGTAATAATTTTATTTTTGAAATTCATGTGAGGTGGCTGGCAGTGATTTAAAAACTTAGGGAGCGATTTTCCCAGCCCCGAGGAGGCGGGTTTGGAGGCGGGACAGTTGGCAAAATGGCAAAAACTGAGGGCAGGTTCGGAACCCGCCTCCGCCTCCGCGCAATTTTGCTGGAGGCGGGTTTGATGGGTGCGATTCGGTCTCGTCTCCATCAGTCGGGAGAGGTAGTTAAGACCCTTAAATAGTAGTTAAGGGCCTCTATAATCCCTTTGTTATTTTACCACATTTTCAGCGTGTTGCATGACCCTCCTACACCACGCCAGCTAATCCTGGCGGGTTGACAAGTGGGTGGCCTCCTCACAGCTGCAGCTCCACCATTAAAATGGAGCTTTCATCGGGGAGAAGTTGCAGGTGACGGAACTTTTGTTCCACAGGTCTTTCAGCACTTTTAGCAGGCCTACCGAAGTCGGAGGTGCTGCAGCTTCTATCTCTCAACTGTGGGACCTCCTTGGAAGACCCTCTCCCTGCTTGGACTGAGCGCTTCCCCAACGGAGGTATCTGCCAGCAGCATGGGAACCATTTATTTCCTTTCACCATGGACCTCGGATTCGGAGCAGCCACGGCAGCAGCAGAACCAGGCAGCTCAGCAGCAACAGCAGCAGGAGCCCCAACCTCCTGCTCACCCACCTGATGCTGCACAGGGCAGAAGGCGCCAGCGCATTGAAGCATGTCGTGCAAGGAATGCACTCATCCTGGCCAGATTTGCATAGGTTGCCCATTGTGGCACATGTGCTTGGCTCCTTCTTAACACATGATAGACAATGGACATGACTCTCTGGCCTCCTTTCACTCTGACCACCAACCTGACCACGCAAGTGTCGCGGAGCCCGCAATGTGGAGCTGCCTAAGCTGAAGTAACAGATGACATCACACCAACAGTTTGCCATCAACTAATTTTAATACATTCCCACAGGGATGGCATTTCATCAATAAACAGAAACAATCACCCAATCTGCACACAGATCTGGAGGTTATATTCCCTGCCAGCTGGACCCACACAGCCTTGGTTTCTTTGGGAGGCCTCTTCCTCCCAGATGAAGGGAAGAGCACCTCCCTGCTAGCTCTCGCCCCCTCAACCAGCATACCCAGCGCCTCATCCGAGAACCTCGGGGAGGCCCTTGCCTTGGAGCTGGCCAGTCTTCAAGGAGATAACAACTTGGAGGTGGTGCAGCATCGACCAAAAACCAGTGGAATGAGCCAAGGCAGCAAGCAGCCCTTAAATGAAGCTGGATAAGTGACGTCAGCAGAGGCGAGTTTCAGTCCCAAAAGACTAATTGGCCCAGGGGAACCCACACCTCTGAAATCAACTGGCTAATTAGGGGAAAATCGCAAATTTTCCCACCTCTCAGTGGAGGCGGGTTTGGAACCCACCCAAACTGAAACCCGCCTCCATTGGGAAAATCGCGCCCAAGGACATAGCGAGCTTCTATGATGATGCCAAAATCTGTTACTAGGAGGCCAATATGCTGCAGTATGAAATGGTAGAATTTGGGTTTACTGAGTTCAATTTTTGCTCCACACCCTAAAAATTAATCTGCCAAGTATTTCATCCAGATAGATTATGGACCGAAAATAACAGTGTTCCAGGAGGCAGCCTTTCTATGGGCATAAGTAAGGCTATGTCCCCTTGGCAAAGAGACCCACTAAGCAATTTTTAATCTCTCTGACTAGAAAGAATACTATACACTGAATACACATCCTCTCCTCCAACTTAGTGTTTAAATGCACCCTAAAAGTTTCCTCCCACTGCCTTCTTCCTACCTCAAATGTGCCTCTTGAAGAGCAAGATTGTTCTGGCAGTTCTTGATTCCTAACCACAGAAGAAAATATTTCTAAAAGGAATTGCTTGTTACCAACAAAGATTACTTTCAACAAGCTGTGGAGAAAAAGGTTAAAAATTGTATATCTTGTTAACTAAGTCAAAGACAACAGTTTGGTGAAATTTATAATCTACAGGAATCTCTGAATTCAGAAACAAAAGGACCTGCCTTTTCCACTGCTGTTAAAAACAGGATGTACGGTTTTAATCTTGTTCTCCCATAGCCACCAGCCTGCATCCAATTTACTGTTGTGAATGATTGGCATACAATTACTGCGCTACCAAGTCCACGAAAGGGATGAGAGTGTGCATGTACAAACACCTCAAGCATGCTTGGAGGCATCCGAATCTTTTAACAAGATTCATTTCTGGAGATATGAAGGCAGAATTTTGATGAACCCAGGAGAATTATCCACAGGAAAGAGGAAAGTATGTTGTATTTTTCTTGCCTACTTTGAATTCAAAATACAAGATACAGTGGATTTCTGCTCATCCCCAGTGAGTAATGCAGCACTCGAGGGTGGATTATACAACAGGAGGGCTACACGAATTCACTGAAAGCTCAGCAGTCAACTTTTCTAATAAAGTAATACGTTTCACAGAACTTTATTATGAATGATTCCTAGTCTGCATTATTGATACCTTGCAATTAACATTACTTCAAGACTCAAAATAATCAAGATGTTGTGGAAGGCACACTCAATTAAAATGCCCACTATACTATATCTGGAATAAATGAGTCGTGTTCCATGATCCCCCTCAGACTATTCTTTGTAATTTATTTCTTAAAGGTGAACATGCCATACATGATATTACAATGGTGGGGAGGCGGGGGCGGGGTGCGCGGTGGTAGACCAAAGTTACTCCCACTGAAAATGTAAATTCTTCTAATCTCAAAAGTTCTTCTAGTTGAATCATTTGACGCTGGGTTAGTCAAACTGACTTCTTACTCAAGAGGAACTTGGGAAATAACCATCTTGTATAACATTAACAATCTCTCTTTTCAGCTTGTAAACCAGTAGATGGTACTTCCATTTTGCTATTAAGCCTACTGCTGTGAAAGTTTCAGTTCCTCCAGACATGTTATTCTGGTTCAACTTGATGCTCGAGACTAGAGCTCCCATTAAAGGTCAAGGCATTGAACACCCCTTGGGTAAACCAGTCCACTGGTAAACTAAAGGATATTGCTAAAAAAAACAAATTTTGAAGATTATATGAACTTCTGCCACTTTTTCTGAACTCTTTTATATTTACATTTAATATATGTCTGCAGAGTTTCAAAGTTCAATACAATGTGCTGTGGATGTTAAATACAAAATGTCCTATTCATTAGAAATGCTTATAAGCTCTTATACATTTCATAGTAGGGATATGAGATCTGTTTTGATTGGAAAATTGTATGCATATCCTTACTGATGGAGATTACAGTTTTAAAAACTAGTTCCACTATTACTGACAATTTTGTGAAGACTTCTTTTCAAGACTGAGGCCAAAGCATTATATCCTTATTTTCCTTGGTTCTGATCTGCTTAATAAGAAACGCAATTACTCCTGAACATTGTGCTGTGCTTTCTTAGTCCCTTCTCTAGGCCCTACTATCCAAGGCGCTATTCTGATCATGATCAGAGAAAAACAAGGAGGGCTCTAGTTAAACATAGCTAAACATCTCAGGAATTTCTCCTGCTGCCAGACTGTAAACTTAAAGCTGTAGTTGGATGTCAACACAATCATGAGTGTTGTGCAGGAGTTCAAAAGAAGCATTTGTGTGGAGGCCCTTATGTGGTTGAAAATCTTGGAAGAATTTGGCCTTAAGTTTAGCATAGCAGTATGTGAAATTCTTGGGTTGTGGAGTGTTACTGCTCTAGTCTTATCTGTTCTACAACTTTCCACTGAGTTACATTCAATTTGACATCTGCAGAAGTCAAATGTATTATCAAATAATGACATGTTGTACACTAAAGCATGAAAATCCAACTAAGGTGAACTAGTTTGTTGGATGAGTTTGCAGAAATGTTTGAACATATGTGGTTAAATTTTGATTTGGTTTAGTAGCAATTCACTGTGCAGATGACGAACTTATAGTGTCATTTAGATTTCTATGGGATGCCACTGAGTATTAATTACTTTATAATGCTAACATTCATATATTTATCTTATGGAGTTTTGCTATCATTAGATGGTGGACTTTATGTAGTAAGATAACTTGCATGCCATCAGTCTGTTTCATGATCATTTCTTTTTTGCAATCATATGCTAAGCAGAGTATCTTTGGAGTTAAAACAATATGCCTGCTGATGGAAGCTTAGAGCTAAGTTAACTGGTTGATTTGAAACCTTAGCTAGACAGGTTTGGGCTACCCCAAGGAGCTGTTGATGATTCTTCTCACTCAGTTCCGGGTAACCCTCCTGGCCAAAGCCCTAATAGGCAGGATGGTCCGAGCTGGACGAGCAAATGGAATCCTACCAGTAATCTATGCTCGTGAGCTGTGCGATTTTAACAAGCAGCTCCTGGATTTTAACAACTGTGCACACCTGGGGAATGCCTTTACTGTAGCTCTTCCAACCTGCATCTATGCACTTCGGATTTAGGTAAGTGCAATTTGCCCCAACAGTGTGCACTCCATATTAGGCAAACAGACACTCTACAGATGAGTTTAGATTTCTCCAACAGCTTGAAATGGAAATTCTTAAACATGATGATGGGTTTCTGTGCAAGTCCGATATCCTGCTGACCAAAAAATAATAATAACCAGGTGTGATATTACAAGCTGATTTTCCACAAAGTTATTGGAACATGAAGTTTGAGCATGTTGGTGAATATTCTATTTTTCTTCGAGGGGTAAAAATTCCAAAAGAGAATTTTTGCTTGAGTAAAGGGGGAAGTTTTCTACTGTTGCTTTAGTAAAAATAATTCCAGTCAAACTCGGTGGTGAGATTTCGGTCTACTTTCACCTCCTTAACATCGCCCGTCTCTACCCCTGCCTCAGCTCATCTGCTGCTGAAACCTTCATCCGTGCCTTTGTTACCTCTAGACTCGACTATTCCAATGCTCTCCTGGCTGTGGCCTCCCACCTTGCACCCTCCGTCAACTTAAGCTCAACCAAAACTCTGCTGCCCGTGTCCTAACTCGCACCAAGTCCCATTCACCCATCACCCCGATGCTCACTGACCTACATTGGCTTCCAGAGCAGAAACACCTCGATTAAAAAAATTCTCATCCTTGTTTTCAAGTACCTCCATGGCCTCGCCCCTCCCTATCTCTTGTAACCTCTTCCAGCCCTACAACCCTCCGAGATCTCTGCGATCCTCCAATTGTGGCCTCTTGCACATTCCCCGATTTTCTTCACGGCACCATTGGTGGCCTTGCTTTCAGCTGCCTAGGCCCTGCACTCTGGAATTCTTTCGCTAAGTGTCTCCGCCTCTCTACCTCTCTCTCCTTTAAGATGCTCCATAAAACTGACCTCTTTGAGCATGCTTTTGGTCATCTGTCTTAATATCTCCTTATGTGTCAAATTTTGTCTGATAATCGCTCCTGCGAAGCGCTACATTAAAGGTGCAATATAAATGCAAGTTATTGTTATATCTGAATAAACCCTGTTGAAATTGTGGGCTTATCCCTGGTCTGCTGTCATGCATAAGGGTGATATAGCTTGTGTCAGTGTGATATTCGTGTGGCACCAGTAGGATTACAAATATAAATGATGGGTATAGATGTGGGTGACCAAGCACTAAGGGGGATGTTTTTTACTGTTGTTTCATTGCAATGATGGCAGGATGAGCATTAAAGCTGGGGGAAAAGAATAAGCTGCAACTGCCCTCAAGGCTTTGATATTTAAATCGTTACAAGTACGAAGAAGGACAGAATTAATCTAGAATGTGATTTAAATATAATTGTCAATACAATCTGCACAAGCATTACAGTTTGATTTTTATTTCCAATTTCAAAACTACCAGTTGATAGCACATACAAGAACAAATGCTTTTGGTTTTAATGCCTTTGGATCTCATTCAGTCCGTCAAAATTGGAAAATGTCCATGCCAGTGAATTTTGACGTGCAAATCGCAGCTTTGCTTAGTGTCCTACAGTTTCTCACTTCCTATATCTGAGTTAAAGTTGTTGGTCGTTACTAGTCAAGTAATAGTTAACTACTTAAGTGGCTGTTAAACCATTTGAGAGGCATGAAATGACTATTAGTACAGATGAATCCTGATTTACTGCCGGGCAACTACTGGCAAGTCTAAGGGAATCCAATACAACAACAAACTCAACCAGCGGGAAAACTAAACCAATTAGCATTTCTATTTGGTGCTGGTAAAATAAACAAAATGGGCTAGAGTTTCAGCTTTGGGCACAATTGACGATCTGGGTGCAAATTGCGCCCGTTTTGAGAGGTTTTTTTTCCCCTCGAGTTTCCGCTCAAACTCATTTGCATGTCGCCGAAAGCAAAATCTGCCATGAACCAGCGTAATCGAGCACGGTTTTAAAACGTCATTTTTAAGAAAATAAATTTTGCTTAAAAAAAATATTGCTTGATATATGTAAGAGTGGCAATTTGGTGCAGTTTGATTAATACAGCTGAAAATGGGTTTATCACAAAATAAGCATTTTTAATCACAGTGTCAATCTACCACCTTGTGAGTAACCTGATTTTAAATGACTGAAAATTTGTTAGTTATATTGGGGTACAGCAGTCAGTTTCTTAGTAAATAAAAACAAATTACATTCAAAAGCTTTTAAAACGTGCCTATTAGTGCCCAAAAGAACCAGCTTAATTTTAAGAGCCTCCTCGCAAGCCTGCAAATGAGCGCAATTGCGGAACCTCCCAATGGTGATTAATTCATCCTGGGGCATGTGGCCAGTTTTGTGGGCAGGGCAGGCTTCTAATGCGACATTTTAAGACTAGCACAAAAGGTCGCGGAAACTAGATTTGTGCTGAAAGTAATTGACGCTTAAAATTCCGCGATCTTTTGCGCAGGTTACGCCGATTTCGAGCAAATTGCGCCGAAAAAGCTAGCACAACTGAGCGGAAATTCTACCTCAGCATGTCAGATTAATTCCCCCTCCCACCCCACCTCCAATCTCGCTTCTAAAAGCAGTAAGCAATATCAAGAGAATTAGATGTATGTTATGCTGCCCCTTCACCTAAAGCCCTGATATAGCTATTTATAGCAGTGCACCACTCCATTGGAAGCCCATTTGTTTCTTCAGGTTTTTAATCACTTCATAAATTTAGCATTTAAGAAAGCCTTTGATGGAACCAGCTCTTTGATTTGGTTGGTTAGTTCTCCAGAATAATGGTAATGATGGTAACACTGGTGATTACTGTTCCTGCTATGCAGTTCCCCATGGTTGTTACTGATGTTTACTCATCACAAAAGTGAAAAGAATGCATTATAGTCAAACTTCTGATTTTACAGGTGTGTTATAAATGTGTTAGTGTGAGCATTCTTAGAAACGCATTTGTCTAGTGTCTCACCACGAGGGCGATTTTCAACTGTTGACACATGTTTCTCATCAGAAAAACAGGTGGCTGGAGTTTAAAAATGGGGGAGGGAATGTGGATTGGCTGCCCTTCTGATCTCATTTTGAGGTGGGCTTGTAAATGTGCGAGCAGCATGGCCATCTGTCTGCAACAGGAGGTGGTGGTGTGGGATGGTATCAACCCGGCGCATCATGTGGCAGCCAGGGTTTACAGCGTCAAGTGAAATAAATCTGGCCATGGTGATGCCATCGCTGGCCTACCGGGCAGCAATGTTGTCAGGGGCTGATACCCTGTGTCCTGTGCAGCATCAGGTGATAGTGGAGAAGGTTGGTGATGTTGGTGTGCCTGGTGATATTGGTGTTAGGGCTGATCATGGAAGGATTCAGAGGACCAAGGTCTGATACAGAAGCGATCTGTCAATGGTGAGAGAGGTTGTTCCAATGAGGTGGCACTGCACATACAGTTGCCTCTAAACACATGCAAGCTGAAGAAATCTCTATATGTATTACAAATGCAGTAACCAACAGTTTCTGCATTCTGAAACTGACCATCTGCAACATGGCATCCTTTGCACCACTTCTGCAGCTGTCAGCTTATCAGAAACATCAGAGCAGACACAAATCACGGCAGGGTGAGCAGCGGGTAACCCATGGGGGAGCACCTAAAATTGGAAAGAAGCCTCAAAATAGCATTAAATTGTCTCTTAACAAGCCATTTAATGAGCTGAATTGTCTCCCCTGCCGCTTGGTGTCGGGTCAGTTCTCTGTTGAGTGTTTTTGAGAGTTCTTTGACAGACCATAGTTCAAAAATCATGCTAATTCAGTAATTTCAGTGTGAGACTATTATGGCAGGCAGGTCATAGCACAGAGGCTACCCGTAAGGCTCAGTCGGTTTATTCAGTGAATAACTGAGCCATACAGACCAGGAAGGTGTCTGTGCTGAGTTAGCTGTAATGGCTTTGGGATAAAGAGGGGAAAATCAGGCAAGTCCTTCTCTTGAATACTATCCACAAAGTCTTGCTGGATGTGCTGGTGTGTGGACATGAGATAAAGTCTGGATTGGCTCCGAGGGTTGAATAGTCTGCTGATAAAATTTCTAGAGTCAACCACAATGCACCACTGACAGTTTATTAAATAACAGATTCCCATATTTTAATGATAGAAGTCTGGTTCAGATCTGTCTACAGTAAAACCAACAAAATTGTCTTGCTAACGGTAAGGATATTTCCAGTAATGTAGGATTAAAGATCATTTCTGAAGCTGGTTATTATTTGTTCTTAATTCCAGCAAGAAGAATTCCCCCCAAAAATTGTTGAGCAAAATTGCTTTGGTTAGCATTATGCCTTTCCACAATTTAATCCAAATAGTGGTCATTTGCTTTTTGAAACAAGATTCTCTTTTGTCACGTTCGTTAAGGGAACTATTTTATTGTACTGTTCTAGACTACAAGGCTGCCTGTTTCCAGGGCTCCGTCAATACCACTCACGATTGGGCCAGCAGGAAGAGTCTGATCCTCGGCCTCTCTCCCGCAGAGGCAACAGCTGGAATGGACGAGGGGGATTTTTATCCCTTTGTTTCCCCCTCACCCTCCCACATTCTAAGTTTTGTTGGCTTGGATTAAAGCTTTCTCTGCCCTAATGCCAGAATTGTCTCTGATGCCTCCCAACTTTTATGCGTTGTTGTGTTTCTGCCATCTTCCCTGTCTTTTCTTGCCGATACTTTAATGTCGATGGATATAATTTATACTTTCCACCTCCTTTCTCTGCTGCTGGCATTGCCAAGATTGGAATTTCAACAACAGGGGAATTGTGGACATAAATCCATGCCTTAGCATTCTGTGGTACAGCATGTTGGAGTATCAGTTCACTGCATCAGTAATAAATGCATATTTTAAAATACGATCTATTTAAAAGTAATCTAATTTTGCCTGTCTAATTACAATAAAGAATTTTGAAGAGTACAGAAATGCAGAGCTGTTTACTTACAATATATTGCACAAATTATAATTTAAAAAAATTATTTGCGACTCTAAAATGGCTACCATGAGTTTTCAGTGTTTTATGGGAACTTGTTTTCCCTCATATTTGGGACTTTTAGAAAAGTCCGAAAAATAACTGTTCAGCCATTTTCCATTATATGAGTATCAAGGTTTTAAAATTCCTCTTGCTTAGATCCAAAGGCATGCAAGTAGTCTGTAGAATCGTGGGGGACTTTCATCGTCATGTAGACTGGGCAAACCAATTTGGCAAAAGTAGTTTGGAGGACGAGTTCATGGAATGCATTTGACACAGTTTTCTAGAACAATATATCGAGAAACCAACTAGGGAACAGGCTATTTTAGATCTAGTATTGTGTAATGACACAGGGTTAATTAGTAATCCTATAGTAAAGGATCATCTGGGAAGAGTGATCATAATATGATCGAATTTCATATTGAGTTTAAGAGTGATGTGGTTAAGTCTGAAACTAGGGTCTTAATTTTGAACAACGCCAATTACGTAGGTATGAGTTGGCTAAGGTAGATTGGGAAATTAGATTTAAAAAATATGACGGTAGATAAGCAATGGCAAACATTTAAGAAATAATTCATAATTCTCAACGACATACATTTCCTTGAGGAATAAAAACTCTACGGGAAAAGTGGTCAAACCATGGCTAACTAGGGAAGTTAAGGATAGTAATAGATTAAAAGGAGAGGTTTACAATGTTCCCAAAAAGAGTAGTAAGCCTGAGGGTTGGGAGGGTTTCAGAAATCAGCAATGGATGACCAAGAAATTGATAAAGAGAAAATAGAATGAGAGTAAACTAGCAAGAAATGTAAAAACAAATTGCAAGAGCTTTTACAAGTATGTAAAAAGGAAGAGATTAGCAAAAGTAAACATGGGGTCCTTAGCGGCAGAGATAGAAGAAATTACAATGGGGAATAAGGAAATGGCAGAGACGTTAAACAAATATTTTATATCTGTCTTCACAGTAGAAGACACAAAAACAATAGTGGGGAACCAAGGGTCTAATGAGAGTGGGGAACTTAAGTAATTAATATTAGTAAAGAAAAAGTACTGGAGAAATGAATGGGACTAAAAGCCAACAAATCCCCTGGATCTGATGGCCTACATCCTAGGGTTTTAAAAGAGGTGGCTGAAGAGATAGTGGATGCATTGGTTTTGATCTGCCAGAATTCTCTAGATTCTAAAATGGTCCCCGTGGATTGGAATGTAGAAAATGTAACCCCATTAGTCAAGAAAGGAGGGAGAGCGAAAACAGGGAACTATAGGCCAGTTAGCCTGAAATCAGTAGTAGGGAAAATGCTAGAATCTATTATTAGGGATGTGGTAACAGGGCACTTAAAAAATCATAATATGATTAGACAGAGTCAGCATGGTTTTATGAAAGGGAAATCGTGTTTGATGAATCTTTTAGAGTGTTTTAAGGGTGTAACTAGCTTAGATAAGGTGGGACCAGTGGATGTAGTATACTTGGATTTTCAAAAGGCATTCGATAAGGTGCCACACAAGAGGTTATTACACAAGATTAGGGCTCATGGGATTAAGGTAATATATTGGCTTGGATTGAGGATTGATTAACTGAAAGAAAACAGAGAGTAAGAATAAACGGGTCATTTTCGGGTTGGCAGGTTATAACTCGTGGGGTGCCGCAAGGATCAGTGCTTGGGCCATTTACAATCTATATTCATGACTTAGATCAGTGGACTGAGTGTAATGTATGCTGGCGATATAAAGCTAGGTGGGAAAGTAAGCTGTGAGGAGGATGCAAAGAGGCTGCAAAGGGATATAGACAGGTTAAGTGAGTGGGCAAAAAGGTGGCAGATGGAGTATAATGTGGGGAAATGTGAAATTATCCATTTTCATAGAATAGAAAATCAGGATATTTTTTAAAAGGTGAGAGACTAGTAAAAGTTGGGATTCAGAGGAATTTGGATGGTCTTGTACACAAATTACAGAAAGTTAACATGCAGGTACAGCAAGCAATTAGGAAGGCAAATGGTATGTTAGCCTTTATTGCAAGGGGGTTGAGTATAAGAGTAAGGAAGTCTTCTTGCAATTGTACAGGGCTTTGGTGAGACCACACCTGGAGTACTGTGCACAGTTTTGGTCTCCTTACCTAAGGAAGGATATACTTGCCTTGGAGGTGGTGCAACGAAAGTTCACCAGACTGATTCCTGGGATGAGAGGGTTGTCCTATGAGGAGTGATTGAATAGATTGGGCCTGTATTCACTGGAGTTTAGAAGAATGAGAGGTGATCTCATTGAAACATATAAAATTCTTAGTGGACTTGACAGGATAGATGCTGAGAGGTTGTTTCCTCTGGCTGGGGAGTCTAGAACTAGGGGTCAGAGTCTCAAGATAAGGGGTCAACCATCTAGGACCGAGATGAAATTTCTTCACTCAGAGGGTTGTGAATCTTTGGAATTCTTCAGAGGGCTGTGGATGTTCAGTCGTTGAGGATATTCAAGACTGAGATCGATAGATTTTTGGACACTAAGGGAATCAAGGAATATGTTGATAGGGCGGGAAAGTGGAGTTGAGGTAGAAGATCAGCCATGACCTTATTGAATGATTTGAGCACACTCGAGGGGCAGTATGGGCTACTCCTGCTCCTATTTCTTATGTTCTTAACACATAAAAATAAAATGTACCTACCTTTGATGCTTGGTAGACAGGACTCTTAACTGAGTACAAAACAATGCTTTTTCCCTTAAAAACTCTTCATAAACCTAGTCTATTCAAGATTTAATTACTGCACATAACACTTCTTTTCCCCTCAAAAATAGTATCCCAGTAATAACAGAGTTTAGGTAATGTAATGGTAGAGTTGTGGCCTAGTTGTACTGTTGTGTCATTAATTTAGGCTCAATATTATTTGGATAGTGGGAAGATGTAAGGAGCTGCCCAGTTATACTGCCTACATTCTCTGAGGTGGGGTCGTGGAGGGAAACGATCGCTACGCAAAGCTATTTACGTGTGTTTTTTCCCCCTGTATCTGCATGGATAAAATTTACTTACTTGCTCAATGTAATGAGAGTGGACCAGGTAGTGGGGCGAATGTATGGGATATGACAGACAGTAGGTGTGAGTTAATTCATCACCAGCTGATAGAGCTGATTTGGCCTAAATGGAAAGATTAAGTGCACAGCACTTTGCCAATGTCAGAATCATGGTGCAGGTCAGAATCAATCCTGCCGTCAAACCAACTCCTAAGGTGAGGTGAGGTTTACAATAGCACCTGTATTTCAGATAGGTAGCACTATAATGTTGAAGGTAGTTTGACTCTTTGGGGCGATTTTGCCAGCCCTGGGGAGGCGGGTTTGGAGGCGGGACTGCCGGGAAAATGGCAGAATCTGGGGGCGGGTACCCATCCCGCCCCAACCCGCCTCCGTGCCATCTTCCCAGGAGGCGGGTACCCGACCCCCGCCGGGTCCCGCTCCTTGAGACAGGAAGGGAATTACAGCCACTTAACTGCTTGTTAACAGGTAGTTAACAGGCAGTTAAGAGGATTATCCCCATTTTTCCAACAGAGGTGCGGGCTTCCCGACGTCGGGAAACCCCGCCAGGGTCAGCGAGGCTAGCAGTGGGTCTGCGGGGGTCAGAGGGGTCCAAAAGTACGCTGTGGAGGTGAGTGGTGGGTGCAAGTGTGGAGAGGTAAGTATGTGAGATGAGTGAAAAGTCTTAGAAAAAGTTTCCTTTCCTTTGTTTCTTCCTGCAGGCTTCAATCGTTGGGGGGATCTGGAGGCTCCAGCATCTCCACGGCAGAGATGACAGAATGGCTGCTGCATTCTCCGATGCAAAAGCCATCTGCATTCTGCTCAGGAAATAGAACTCACCAAACAACAGAGACTGTCAGTGTTTGACAGATTCTCAAAGCTGTCAAACGATGACAATTCATCTGTCAAAATTTGAAACGTCATACGCTGACGTTCTCTGTCATCGACTTTCCCTTAATTGGCCTGCTAAGCCCGCTGGGTGGGCTTAACAAGGTCAATCAAGGGAAAATAGCGTGGGTTGGCCACAAGTCGATGGAGGCGGGACTAAACCCCGACAAGCAGCAGTCCCGCCTCCATTGGCAAAATCACCCCCTTTGTTTTTCCCCTGCCTTCAGTGCAGTAAAACCAAAGCAATGGATGAACGGGAATAGAGTAGAGAGAACTGTAGATTTTGCACATTGTGCTAATTAACTATCTTGTCGTAAAAGCAGCTGCAGTTATATAGTGAGTTAAACGTATGAAAATAAGTTGGTTGAAAGGGTCTGTTACAAAATATTATGTAAGCAGATGAAACTATGTATTTTTGTCTCATTCTGCCTAGGGGTTTGTATATACAATATCTAAATATTTGGACTAGTCTGGCATTGCATGCACAGTGTTGATCATAAGAGCATTGTTCCTGCTACTGCTATTGAGGTTAGTGTTGAAATTATTGCTGAAAATATGTTGGTGTTTTGGCTGGTACAGTTTTTTGATAAAATCCCAGCCAATTACTGAAAGAGTATTTATTGGCCCCTGCTATAGCAGAGAGCAGCCCACGAGTTTAACAATAATGGTTTAAAGTTCAGCCTGTAAGCATAACTAAATATTGCATTTTTCTCAGTACATTCAGCCCCAGATATTTTACATTATCAAAGACTGTTGTAGATGTTCATATGGTATATTATGTGCGAGTTGATCTTACTCAAAAGCTAACGCAAAAAAGCATCAGGTTAAGGCTTGCAGTCAAACCTATCCCACTGAACGTGCTGCCACTAGCACTCAAAGGCCCTTGTAAACGGGCTGCATTACAATCGGAATGGTTTAAGGAAAAGCAATCCTTTTCATTTTATAAGTCGGTCTCTTGCATGCTATGTGTTCCCCCCCCCCCCCACCCCCCACCCCCAGTTAGAGTCTAAGTGAGAAGGCAGCAGATGTTCTGTGTTTGAGTACAAGAGATTCATTTATTTGGAATGACTGATGGGGAAGTGAAGATAGAATCTCTTGGGCGGCCTTTGTGGAAGGAATGTTGTGTTTTGGACAGGCCTCAGCAAGGGTTTGACACTTGTATTAGCTTGCAGTGGAGTGAGTTTGAGACAGGTGTGCAGAGACACATGGTCGAGGGTTTCTATTAGAGAAAGGGCCACTTTGTTTGCACATTTTTTTTTCATCTCTCTCTAGATTTGGAGGTTAAAATACTTTCCCAGTTAACAGTCTCAATCATGTTAAGAAAGCAATGTGGCCCAATCCATCAAACAAGAAGTGCATTTAACCTGTTACACTCTGCTAATTAAAACTTTTAATTAATGAAAGCCTGTTCAACTTTCAAGCTAAGCACATTACATAGGATATACAGCACAGAAACAGGCCATTCGGCCCAACCAGTCCATGCCGGCGTTTATGCTCCATTCGAGCCTCCTCCCATCATAGAAACATAGAAGATAGGAGCAGGAGTAGGCCATTCGGCCCCTCGAGCCTGCTCCGCCATTTAATGAGATCATGGCTGATCATCTAAATTCAGTACCCTGTCCCTGCTTTCTCCCCATATCCCTTGATCCCTTTAGCCTTAAGAAATATATCTAACTCCTTCTTGAATATATTTAATGAATTGACCTCAACTGCCTTGTGTGGTGGAGAATTCCACAGGTTCACCACTCTGGGTGAAGAAATTCCTCCTCATCTCAGTCCTAAATGGCTTACCCCTTATCCTTAGACTGTGACCCCTGGTTCTGGACTCCCCCGCCATCAGGAACATCCTTCCTGCATCTAGTCTGTCTAGTCCTGTTAGAATTTTATAAGTTTCAATGAGATCCCCTCTCATTCTTCTAAACTCTAGCGAATATAAGCCTAATCGACCCAATCTCTCCTCATACGTCATTCCTGCCATCCCAGGTATCAGTCTGCTGAATCTTCGCTGCACTCTCTCCATGGCAAGAACATCCTTCCTCAGATAAGGCGACCAAAACTGCACACAATACTCAAGGTGTGGTCTCACCATGCCCTGTACAACTGCAGCAAAACATCCTTGCTCCTGTACTCGAATCCTCTCGCTATGAAGGCCAACATACCATTTGCCTTCTTAACCACCTGCTGCACCTGCATGCTTACCTTCAGCGACTGGTGCACAAGGACACCCAGGTCTCGTTGCACTTCCCCTTTTCCCAATCTATTGCCGTTCAGATAATAATCTGTCTTCCTGTTTTTGCCACCAAAGTGGATAACCTCGCATTTATCCACATTATACTGCATTTGCCATGCATCTGCCCAATCACCCAACCTGTCCAAATCATACTGGAGTTTCTCTGCATCCTCCTCACAGCACACACGCCCACCCAGCTTTGTGTCGTCTGCAAACTTGGAGATATTACATCTAGTTCCCTCGTCTAGATCATTTATATATATTGTGAATAGCTAGGGTCCTAGCACCGATCCCTGCGGTACCCCACTAGTCACTGCCTGCCACTCGGAAAAAGACCCATTTATTCCAACACTTTGCTTCCTGTCTGCCAACCAGTTCTCTATCCAAGACAGTACCTTACCCCCAATCCCGTGTGCTTTAACTTTGCACGCTAACCTCTTATGCGGGACCTTATCGAAAGCCTTCTGAAAGTCCAAATACACCACATCCACTGGTTCTCCCTTATCTATTCTACCAGTTACATCCTCAAAAAATTCCAGTAGATTAGTCTTTCCTCATCTAACTATTATCAGCATAACCCTCTATTCCCTTCTCCCTCATATGCTTATCTAGCCTCCCCTTAAATACATCTATGCTCACTTCAACCACTCCCTGTGGTAGTGAGTTCTAATTTCTCACCAATCTCTGGGTGAAGAAATTTCTTCTGAATTCATTTTGATTTCTTGGTGACTATCTTATATTGATGGCCTCTAGTTTTGCTCTTCCCCACAAGTGGAAACACTCTCTCTGTATCTACTCTATCAAAACCTTTCATAATTTTTAAGACCTCTATTAGGTCACCTCTCAGCCTTCTCTTTTCAAGAGAAAACAGACCCAGCCTGTTCATCCTTTCCTGATTGGTATACCCTCGCATTTCTGGTATCACCCTTGTAAATCTTTCTTGCACCCTCACCAGTGCCTCTACATCCTTTTTATAATATGCCAATCAGAATTGTACACAGTACCTTCATAGAATATTTGAAAAGGAACATTCCCAAGGATTAATATTTTCAAGTAAAATTTGAGAAATATACTAAACACTAAGGCATTTTTATTTAAGAATTAGGTAAAACTGATTTTCAGGTCAGTGTACAGATCCGGTGAGAGGCATGTGCAATGTGATCATCACCGCTGGCCATGGTGGGAAGTCGGTCTCATTGTACAAACTTGAGAAAACTCCCGCCATGGCAGATGTCTCTGGTTGGGAGTTTGCTGCTTCGAGAGTCTGGAGAGGAATGGGATATCTCTTGTTGCTACAGGAGTTAAAGTCCACGTGGGAGAGGTTATTTTTTGATTGACTGTAATGCAGCCCCTTCATGTGGACCTTTGAGTGCCAGTGGCAGCATAGTTTCACAGCTGAATTTTTAGTGGCAAACAAAACGTAATCTACTAGAGGGGCTTTACCAATAGCCCCCAGATTCACTGATACTTCAGTAAAAATGTGTGTATATATATATATATCAACATAGAAAACTTGTAAAAGCTGAGAAACGGCTTCAAGAAGCTGGCACAGCTCCTAAAAAAAAAACCTGGCAACGTAACAAAAAAATTACAGTTACAAAACAGACATGAATATAAGCCTATGACCAAGGTCACTGCTTTACAGTGACCGATTAAGTTCAATTCTGCTTTTATTACATGGGATTTTTAACTAGTCTTGTGGGGATCCCATTTCATAATTTGATATGGTAAAACAGTGGTTGTTACAAGTTAAAATTAACTTGTGATTTTATTACTATCTGGGGGGGAAGGCAAAAACCCGAACCCAAAGGCATTATCTATGGCATGTAAAAGCAAATAGTGACACGGAGAATTAGCTTACTGTGACTTAACTGTAGGCATGCCAAAATACATCCGTTAATTGTATTACAGGGAAAAACAAAAGTGTTTTTTGCAGTGGCAGATTTAGAGGTTTCCGAGGGAGGTGGATGTGAGAACTGAAGATGCAAAATGTATTTCTTAGAGGTCTGGGGGAATGTCTTCTCCAAGAAAATTTTATTTTTGTCATTGTTTGATGCAGTAATTCTTCCTCTGAATCAAAAATAAATTATTCTGGAAGGGTTAAAGATAGTAGTTGTTACAAGTTAAGATTAACTCTTGATTTTTGTACCATTGGAAGGTGATTATACGTTGGATTTTCTGCTGAATTACCACCTTTTTTCTGGCAGTTGGGGTTTGTAAATGGAATAAAATGGGCTTACCGCCACAAATCCTCCTGAAAAATTGGGTATCCTCTTAAAGACTCACCAAGAGTCCACCTTGCTGTATTTAAATGGACTCATGGGCGTGGCTTGTCCTTTCAACCCTTTCCTCTCCGATTTCCAGCCCAAAAGTAACCTAATTAATACTGCCACAATATTTGGTGATATGGGCACCTTTAAGGTATCCCAGAGATGGATACTGCATTGAGGAGACTATTTTGTTTGTTGCAACTGAGGTTTGGTGTTACTTTGCCTGCATGTTGAACTATTTGGTACTTTGGAGTTTCTGTCAGGACCTTTTGTTGCTGTTTTCATCAGTTCTGTAAAATCAGTTTTGGACTGGGGCCAAGGAATTCCCATCATGCATCAGTCTACCATACCAGCCCTGATGACTCATGTCTTAGGATGGTTGATTGGTGATCATCCTGATAGTTATAGTCATAGCTCACACCAAATAAAGTCACTTTACACCTGTCTGCTTTGTCCCTCACAAAGTCCTTTACTGTCAAAGATTTCAAATAATTTTCCTTCTTAAGACAGTATTCTACCTTTCCTTGCCACCATCCATGTCCAAAAGTTAACAAGTGTACACAGAAATGAACTCTGAAGTTTGTGTGGTCAAACCGTGTTTACCATGCAGAAAAATATTAGAGAAATGTGCCATCAAAATTATTTACTATTTATAACAACTACCTAACTGTGTCTCCCCTTTGTGCCTGCTAAACTACTTCCTTAAGCTCCTAGTCTAATACTCTTACAAGGTGCTCCCTGAATGAGATGAGGTTGAATGGTGGGTGGCTGAGATGTTCCCCGGAGTCTTAGAACCTGAGGGGACTGTTGTCTCAGTGAAGCAGAATTCTTGATGCTGCAGAATTCTCCAAGACTGTTGATGTATCCAGGGTGTTCAGCAGGTCATGAGAAACATCCTGTAATGTGTTGCAGATGCAGGTAGTTGATCCCTCCCATATATCCATCATCTCAACCATAAGCATGGAAACTCTCTCCACTGTCTCCATGATATTGATGCTCCCTTTATCATACCTTTGTTGAAGACTGGGGCCCTAAAATCTGGGTCCGAAGGCACCTCGCTCGAGGACGGTCATTTCTCCACCCTCTGTGGAGGAATGCCACTCTCCTCCTCTTCTATTGTCAAATCCTCATGCTCGTTAGTGCTTTACCGTTGTGAGGTCATTGACCCTCTTTCTACACTGTGTGACAGTTCTTAGGGTGGTGGAGATTTTGATCTCTCTTCCAGCTCCCTCTATACTGTCTAAACATATCTTATGGGGTTTCCTGCCATCAGTCTCCAACAGTCTTGCTCTTCTCCTCCTCACTTCTATCAAAGGGACTTCCACAGATACTTCTGAAAATGTGTGGGGGGTGGGGAAAGGGGGCCTTGCACTGCTGACACCCCTATTTCTACCTGATATAGTGGCCAATCCTGTCTCCCGCTCATTAAATGGCTTCAGCATGTTAAACGCTGCAGTACTAAATTTCCCTCCCTCACAGCGGCAATAAATCTATGAGAAGTGGTATTGTCGCTCCAAACCTGCTCTACATAGCAAATGTAGGCAACTTGGGAGGAAAAAGGCTGGGTGAGTGGTGGCCCTGCCTGCTGCTAACCTGTCAATAGGAGGAAAATCCAGCCCAATAACTTTACAATATCGTTGGATTTTGCAAGCAAATTTGATGAACAACTGGACAATAGTAACCATAATATTATTAGCTTTCAGTTAATCAGTAGAACCAAAGGCACTGAGAATCCATTGTTAGCTCTACACTTCAAAAGGGCTAACTTCACTAAAATGATGGAAGACTTGAATCAAGTCAATTGGTCAATGCTATTAGGTGGTGATAGTACCAATTCCTTAGGAAAATGGAATATCTTTAAATGCATATTAAAGCACAAGGAAGCCATGTACGTCCCTTGGCCCAGAATTTCCTCGATCAAATTTATGCTGAAATTATGGGAACTTGCGCCTGAATTTCCTGCTGAGCTCATTTGCCTACACCGGAACGTAAATACTAGCATAAAACAAGTGCAACCGCAGCGTCACCAATAGAGGTAATAGCAATGGGCTGCTCTCATCTGTCATGGCACCTCACTCTCCGAGCCTCCTGTCTCTGCTGCTCCTCTTCCTCTTTTTCATTATTACGTAGAACAGAAATATGCCCATTGGAAAGACCATCCAGCTGCTTAGTCCAGGTGCACTGAGACTGACGGCACTTTGGTTAAGAATAGTGCAGGTTTCAGTAACAAAAATTCAACAATAGTTTGCGGAGAAAATCGTAATCAAACGTCAGAAATCTTAGTTACGTTGACATCCGGTGACTCCGGGCTGTGCTGCACCAAATATATGGGTCTATATCTATGCTAGCGTATTACTGGCATAAATGCAAGAAACTCAAGTAAGTTGTGCTTTTGCGTGGCGGCACGGAGCTATGCTAATGAACAAGAGAGGGTTTTGGCAGACATCGTGGAAGTGAAGCAAAAGCTTAAGGAAACTCGCATGTAGCAATGTTTCAGCGTAAAACTATGTTCATGTTGACGGATTATTTCAATTTGCTAAGTTATGGAGGACATGAGATCATGCGTACAAGTCACTCAAGGGCAGAACTAGGTTAAATGCCAGGAGGCTCTTTTCCCAGAGGATAATAGACCAATGAAACAAGTTTCCAGCTCGTGCAGTGAGTATACCTTCAAAAGAGAGCTGGACCCCTTCCAGGCTAGGGTGGCGATCACAGCATACCAAATGTAACAGTAAGTGGAATATGAAGTAATATAAATCATGGCCACTGTACTGGACTAGTTCTGATTGTCTAAGGGGGCGAGAGAAAAATTTAAAGATACCTGGCTGTTTGTGGTTGAGGAGTGCTTAAGGCATCAGGAATGTGTGGGGAAGGCTCAATGGACCAACTAGTCTTTTAATGTCCATCATTTTCGTATGTTTGTATGAGGCCCTTCACTTTGTTTTTGTGGAATGTAGTGGACAGAGAAGCTCAAAATGAAGAACTTATCAATTTCTTACTATTCTACTGCTGGGTGCTGATTGTGAGCCAGTGCAGAACCCATGTGTTTGCACATATGTGGAAACTCCGAATATACGCTTAAGTACAAAACTCCACGAATTGTGAGACATCCTGGGATGACCTTGGGAGAGCGGCCAGAGGCAGGAGGAAGCATCGTTTTTTTGTCAGCAAACAGATGCACGTAGCCAGAACTCCCATTTTAATTCTTCATGAGCCGGAGGTGAAGGAATGTTCAGGCTGGATTTATAGTCTTCCTCTGCCACCATCTGTTCAACTAATTCTTCAAGTTGATTTACTAGGTAAAGACAAAAATCTTCTTAGGGTTTGCAAAGGAAGGCAGTTGTATTAAAGATTGTAATGTTGCAATAACGTTCATGGGATGCAGTTCTGTATAAGTTTTTTAAAAATACACATTTTAGTATCTTAAAATAATTAATTATAGAGTTGTACTTTGCAGGTCCCTAGAGCAAGAAATGACAACATAACACTTGAAAAGAGAAGGCTGAGGGGTGATCTAGTAGAGGCCTTTAAAATTCTGAAAGGTTTTGATAGAGTAGACACAGAGAGAATGTTTCCACTTGTGGGGAAGAGCAAAACTAGAGGCCATCAATATAAGATAGTCACCAAGAAATCAAATAGAGAATTCAGAAGAAACTTCTTTACGCAGAGAGTGGTGAGAATGTGGAACTCATTACTACAGGGAGTGGTTGAGGTGAATAGTATAGATGCATTTAAGGGGAGGCTAGATAACCACATGAGAGAGAAGGGAATAGAGGGTTATGCTGAGAGACGAGAAAGAATGAGAGGAGGCTCGAGTGGAGCATAAACGCCGGTATGGACTGGTTGGGCGGAATGGCCTGTTTCTGTGCCGTATATCCGATGTAATCCTATGTAACTCGGGAAATGCTCAGAGTCGGCATCAAAAGCTGATGGTTGACATGTATGGAAATGCTGATTATCAAGTGTACCAGAGAAGGGGTGACACTCTTTTACCCCCCCCCCCCCCCCCCCACCAAAGGCACAGACAATCAACACATGGGAGAAGGTAACAATGCACGTGAATGCTGAATCAAACACTCAGGACCCAGACGCAGGTCAGGAAGAAATTTTAAGACGTCACCAGGTCAGTCAAGGTACAGCTGTCTACCATGACAATATGTTTAATGGATGGAAAAGCTTGGGTTGAGGGGGGCAGCGAACCCAAATTTCCAGTGTGCATTCCAGATGTGAGGAAGCTTCATGCTGGGAGTGTAAATGCATAAAATTTCCTCTTATATTAATTTTCTGTCCAAAATATGCATGGCACAATATTCCCTCCCCCACATTGTCTTGTAGTACTTTTAAGGATTATCGTGCCGATATAAATTGCATCAACTGAAATTGGCAGTGCCAACACTTGGCACAGACAGGGGAATATGGTCTCAAATGCATAGGGTAACAAAGAAACAGTAAAAAAAAAAAAAAATCCTTTTCTGAAGTCTGAACCATTAAAATGGCCAAAGTTCCTGCTTTAACAAGCTGCATAGCAAATTCTAATTTGCTAAATTATGATGATACCAAAAATATTTACAGCAAATTGAATTGTTTCTAATCCAGTCATGAAAACTTTTCAAACTTCAAAATATAAGAAGTGTAACCAGATTGTATACCACAAGTGAATGTTGTTGAAGATAAGGTGAACAACATTGGGCCAAAAATTCATCCCGCGACGCGATCTCGCGTATTCTCTCTCCAATTGCCGGTTTTCTGCATGCCCTGCGCATGCGCTGAAAACCGGCACTTGGTCTTTTGAAAAGGGGGCGGTTCCTCGGTGCATCGCGTGCGCGCTACAGGCTGCGCGCACGCTGTGCACTTCATGCTTTGGACGCGCAGGTAAGTACGGAAGATTTTAGAAATGGAAAAAGGAGGAGTAAGACCCACTTTTAACAAGGTAAGTAGTGAATTAAGTATTTTTTTGAATTTTTTTTAACAGGTATATCTTTTTTAGAGACTTTAAAGACAGGTAAGTTTATTTTTATAACTTTTTAAAAGATTTTAAATTTTTTCAAAATTTTTTAATTTTTTATTTAAAATGGTTAATTTATTTAACTATACTTATTTTATTAATGTGATGGTTTTTTTTTTAATTTAATTGAGGTTTAGCTGTTATTTTGGGGGGGTGTAAGATTCATAGATTTCACAGCACGTATGTGAAACTTATGAATGGAAGATGGTGTGCTGCCATTGGCTCTAACTCAGTCACGTGATCCCACAGCTCGCACGAATTCACTACGCCGGTGGGATACGCAAGCACTGCCCAGCTGATGTCTGGAACATCAAGTTCGTGCGAGCTGGATCTGAAAAAGCACAAGCAGAGTGAGAGATCGCGGGGAAGCCTTACCCCCGCGGGAACAGAGCGAGATCAATTTCTGGGCCAATATGTTTTCACCAGGGCAGAATATAACATCTTTGTGTCAAGTCAAATTTAATATAGAACAGTGGCTTGCTGACTGTTACAATGCTGTCATTTAACCATTGGTCCTGATGACATTATAAACGTAAGACCAAAGTTTAATTTGTTTATGAATGTTTATAGAAGTCTAGGATTGAATTAATACCTTGAATTAGCTGCCTACTATTTATTGTTATGTGGTAATCATGCTGAGTGAGGCAGCATGACTTGGAATCTTAAAATTACTGTAATGTTTAACTTGAAGGTATATGACACTGTAGTATTGAAGGGGATCATGGTAGCAGAAGAGTGTTTTCAATCTAAAGTCCCTTCTTTCCCCTCCCCCACTCAAAGGTGATTGGGGAAAAAATAGTTAAATGCTCCTTTTCAGGAGAAGGCACAGGAACATTACGGCAATGCAAGGAGATGTGCCATGTTGGCTCTCCTGATTGGAATAAACTTGTTTGCATGACATCTAGAGGAGCTCCTTCTCCAGTTGACTACTAATGACAACAGGAGGGTCAGCAGCCATCTTTCTTCTGGATTATGATCTGAGTGCTAAAACGCATGGCAGGCGCGTGCTATTCGAAGCTAACCTGCTCCCAGACCTCTTGTCAATGCTTCTTGTTATTGCTGCTCTGAGCCAGTTACTTGGAGTTATACGAGAGTAACCCAGGGATGCAACTTCTGCTTTTTCCTCCCTCTAACATACTGCGTGATAGTTTTTAAAAGTACTTTGTGACACCTTCTAAAGTCAAATTTAAAGAGAAATGTATTTAATTAAAGAAAACACTTGTACAACATGGCTTAAATGGTTGTATTCTTTTGAAGGTTTATTTATGCCCAGTAAGCAACATTAAAGTGACATTAAAGCTATAAAATTAAAGAGCTGGTATCAGCAGACTAATTAAAGCTGAAAAGCATGTTATCCTGCAGTGTAAGAGTGGAGGAGCCTCCCAGCGATGGACTCCCCATCTGTTTGCCATATGAGGAGGATGATGAGAGCCTTGTAATTACAGCTTTGTTCAGGCATGTTATCACAACCCTGTCAGTCATGTATGTAAACATTAACCAAGGACATCATCCTTAAACCAAGATTCTGATTAGCAACTCAAACACCAGGGCATTGTTTGGGGAATGATTTGTGTACATTTTAAATACTTTGCATACAGTATGTTCCTTACTACTTTTACAAGTACTTTCTGACTTTGTGTTTAAGGGAATCATCCTTGTTAAAAGATTCCAATCTGCTTCAAAAGGCTACAGCATTTTTTTGTATCTTGGGGGTATTGTTGTTTAAAGGACTCAACAACAACAACCGTTTGTATTTAAATAGCGCCTTTAACGTAGTAAAACGTCCCAAGGCGTTTCACAGGAGTGTAATCAGACAAAATATTTGACCGAGCCAAATAAGGAGAAATTAAGGCAGGTGACCAAAAGCTTGCTCAAAGAGGTAGGTTTTAAGGAGCATCTTAAAGGAGGAAAGAGAGGTAGCGAGGCGGACAGGTTTAGGCAGAGAATTCCAGACCTTAGGGCCTAGGCAACAGAAGGCACGGCCGCCAATGGTTGATAATCAGGGATGCTCAAGAGGGCAGAATTAGAGGAGCGCAAGATATCGTGGGGGTTGTGGGGCTGGAGGAGATTACAGAGATAGGAAGGGGCGAGGCCATGGAGGGATTTGAAAACTAGGCTGAGAATTTTGAAATCGAGGCGTTGCTTAACCGGGAGCCAACGTAGGTCAGCGAGCACAGGGATGATGGGTGAACCGGACTTGGTGTGAGTTAGGACACGGACAGACAAGTTTTGGATGACCTCAAGTTTATGTAAGGTAGAATGTGGGAGGCCAGTCAGGAGGGCTTTGGAATAGTCAAGTCTAGAGGTAACAAAGGCATGGATGAGGGTTTCAGCAACAGATGAGCTGAGGCAAGGGCAGAGATGGGCAATGTTATGGAGGTGAAAATAGGCGGTCTTAGTTATGCCGCGGATATGTGGTCGGAAGCTCATGTCGGTCAAATATGACACCAAGGTTGTGAACAGTGTGGTTCAGCCTCAGACAGATGTTAGGGAGAGGGATGGAGTCAGTGGCTAGGGAACGGAGTTTGTGGCGGGGACCGGGAATCAGTCGAGATAATCCATCTTTTATGCACTAAAATATAATTTGGAACAAATGTTACATTTCTCAGATGACTCAATGAATAAACAAGTGGGTGGAAATATGTTAGATTAAATTTTATATATATATAGGCAAGTGTAAAATACTTTGCTTATATACTCTATAAATGGTGAAGGTAAAAATGACCTAGGGGTCTTAATAGACTTGACCCTCAACATATCCAATCACTACAGAGCAGCAGTCAATAAAGCAAATATAATGTTGAAGTAGACAAGCAAAACAACAGAGTTCTCATCAGAGGAAATTATGGTCAAACTGGATAGTCCTCTAGTTAGACCACATGTTGAGTACTGTCCAGCTCTGGTCACCGAGGCAAGAGGTAGGCATCCAAGCACTGGAAGCAGTTCAGAGAACCACAAGTCTGATCCCTAGGCCGGGATCTTACCTGAAGAGGCGCGTTGGGGGCAGGACTGCTGCCTTTCGGATTCTAGTCCCACCCCCAGCGACGTCAGACACTATTTTGCGTCAGTTGGCCTTGTTAAGCCTGCCCTGCGGGCTTGCCGGCCAATTAAAAGAAAACCAGTGTCAGATGACATCAGTTGATGACGCATCATCTGCCGGTTTTCTTAAAGGGGCCACCACCATTTCTTTTGACAGATGATTTTTTCAGTGTTTGACAGCATTGAGGTGCTGCAAACACTGACAATCACTGTACAAAGGTGAACCCTTGAACCCAGGCTCTCCAGTGACACTCTCCTTAGGCTAAAACAGATGGCAGCTGCAGGTGAGGTTACAGAAGCGATCTGTCACTGGCGAGAGAGGTTCTCCCAATGAGGTGGGACTACACAAACACTTCAAAGCTTGTCACGTAAAGAAAATTCTAAACACATTAAAAATGACTTTCCCAACATTTTCTTACCTCTGCAACTCACCAGTGTCCCATTGGATCCTTCACACCACTTCTGCAGCTGTCATCTATACACAAACATTACAGTAGACCCACAGCACGCCACACTTACCCTGGCAGGGTTTCCCGATGTCGGGAAGCCCGCAGTAGAAGTGTCAAAATTGGAAAAAGGCCTCTTATCTGCCTGTTAACAAGCAGTTAAGTGGCTATAATCCTCTTCCCGCCGCTATGAATCGGGTCCCTGTGCAAATCGGGGACCAGACTCCCAGGATGATTGATTGGAGGCGGGTTGGAAATGGGTTCAGGACCCGCTGCCAATCTTTTTGATTTTGCCAGCAGTCCCGCCTCCAAACACGACACCTGAGCGCCGGCAAAATCGCCCCCCTAGTGTCTGAGGTATGAGGAAAAACATGAGAAATTGGGCTTGTCAGCATAGAAAACAGGTGACTGAGAAGTGATCTTATAGGGCATATGAGACAGTAAACAGCATGGAAAAGGTCGAACCAGAACGTTGTTTGAAACTATATTGGAGAGGAGGATAAAGGGGCATTTGTTCAAACTAATAAAAGACAAATCTGGGACTAAAGTCCAATAGTTTTTCACAGTTATCCATGGAGTGCACTCCAGGAAGAGCAGTTAAGGTGAAAACCCTGGGATTATTTAAACAATTGGCTGCCTCAATGAGGGGGACTAAAGGGTCATATTGGGTGGATGATCGAAGATTGGACTAATGGCTTCCTCATTCATAATTATATTGTGATTTTATGAAATCTTAATCAACAGACATCAGAAGATGATATGATTATCCATACCAACTAATTCTACTCTGCCTTCATAATTGTACATTTTAATTCTGGAGTGTTTCTTCTCTTTGTTAATGTTTTCATTGTTCTCTATTTGTTGCAGTGTACAGTCACAAAAAAAACCAATTATGTTTAGGATGTTAAATTAAAAATACCTCCTATAACTGAGCATTTAATTTTAACACACTAACTCAATTCTGGCAAACAGGTTTTTTGCTTTACTTGTTGAAAGATTGAATTGTTATTCAGTGTAAGAGATGGAAGGAATGAATTCTGTGTTCTAGTCAAAAAAGTCTCACCGTTTATAGAGGTGTGCTATTAATGCAAATCTCTTTCTGTAAGATCCTATGAATCAATGTATAATATTTGCTCAGTGCTGAATGAACAACTCCTCAATTGCAAACATACCCATTTAAATTATGAGAAATTCCAAATCATAATATATCTTCATAACAGAATTGTGCACATTAAAGTTCATGTGAACAACTGCTCTGTGTACATTGGCTTACGCCCTCGGTTATTTCTTGGAAGTTGCCTCCTTGCAATCATTGAATCACTTTTGAAAAAGCGAGTGTTGAATTTTTGCTGTTAAAATCCTGTCAGTATTACGATAAAAAGTTTGTTTTATAGCTAAATGAACTAGAAGCAAAGTGCACTGAAACTCGTATATGTTCCATTTTCACCCCCACTGCTGCAGAAACCCGCAGTCACCACCTGAGCAATGTTCCCTCTTCTTTTTTTGGGTGCACGGCCACTTTAAGGGGCTGCGCGGCCCATTCACAGTTCTGCACATGTGCGAAACTTTACATTGAAAAAGCCGGTCCCAGGCTGTGTGGCCGTGCAGCTTAAAGGGAACGTTGCACCTGAGTCCACCTTTTCAGTTTCCATCAGCGCGACCATTTCAAAATCCTCATTCTCATATGCCTCCATGGCCTTGCCCCTCTCTATCTTCTCAATCCCCTCCTGCTTGCATCCTCCATTCTGACAAATCAGCTTTACTGTGTGTTCCCATGCCCCAACCCCCCACTCTTACCATCGTTGGATGTGCCTTCAGCCATCTTGACCCCACATTCTGAAACTTCCCAAACTCCTTCATCTTGCTACATCTCCTCACACATGCAAACATTTCCTTAAAACCTACCTCTTCCACAATGGCTTTGAACAGAATGGAGCCATGGTGTTACATTTAACTTTTTAAAATAAACTCGGAGGCTGACTAATACATGAAATTTCCAGCCGTTATGTAATATTCTGTTGTAAAGTTAAAATGAGAGGACAATCTGCTTATTTTCCCTTCATTTTTATTATATTAACAGACAATATAGTACAGGATTGACTATAAACCATGTAGAAGTGTAATTTATTTTCATTAGCTGGGAAGAAACTGCATAATCAAGACTTTGATTTCAGTAAACGACAAAACTCTTGCATGTGCATCATACGGGCTGACAATTCTGCAACCTAGCAGTATTCATATTGTCATTATTGTGTAGTTGGAAAGCAGTTAATGCACCAGTGCCAGGTTGTAGTATGTGTGGTAGCTCTTGGTGACAACAATCAGTGAAAGCACATTCCTACAGTGGCAGTATTGTTCAGCTACGACATGGCAAACATGTTATAGCAACGCGGTGGCTCATTGCACGGTCTTGGCAAGCAACCATCAACATAACCATAGATGTGTGTGAATGGTCTCACTGTGAAATTTTAGACCTGAAGGTTATACTTAATCCAGATATTTACGTAACTTCTTGGAAAAAATGTCCTCTTTCCTCCAATATTGTTTTAAGATCTGTTTACCAGTAAATATGTGTGCGGGAGGTGTATCCAGCTGCAGCTACTGACAGACCGCATTGCGGCGCTGGAGCTGCGGATGGATGCATACTGGAGCATTCGCGATGCTGAGGACATCGTGGATAGCACGTTTAGGGAGTTGGTCACACCGCAGGTAAAGAGTGTACAGGCAGGAAGGGAATGGGTGACCACAGCAGTAATAGGCGCAGGCAGGTAGTGCAGGGGTCCCCTGTGGCCATCCCCCTCTCAAACAGATATACCCCTTTGGATATTGTTGAGGGAGATGGCTTATCAGGGGAAGACAGCAGCAGCCAACTTCCTAGCACCATAGGTGGTTCTGCTGCACAGGATGAGAGGAAAAAGAGTGGGAGAGCTATCGTGATAGGGGATTCTATTGTAAGGGGAATAGATAGGCGTTTCTTCGGCAGCAAACGAGACTCCAGGATGGTATGTTGCCTCCCTGGTGCAAGGGTCAAGGATGTCTCAGCGGCGACAGAGCATTTTGGAAGGGGAGGGTGAACAGCCAGTTGTCGTGGTGCATATAGGTACCAACGATATAGGTAAAAAACGGGATGAGGTCCTAAAAGCAGAATATAGGGAGTTAGGAGGTAAATTAAAAAATAGGACCTCAAAGGTGGTAATCTCAGGATTGCTACCAGTGCCACGTGCTAGTCAGAGTAGAAATAGAAGGATATTTCAAATGAATACGTGGCTAGAGGAATGGTGCAAGGGGGAGGGATTCAAATTCCGGGGGCATTGGAACCGGTTCTGGGGGAGGTGGGACCAGTACATACCGGACGGTCTACACCTGGGCAGGGCCGGGACCGATGTCCTAGGGGGAGTGTTTGCTAGTGCTCTGGGGGAGGGTTTAAACTAAAATGGCAGGGGGTTGGGAACCTGAGCAGGGAGACAGAGGAAAGGGAAACAAGGATAAAAGCAAAAGATAGGAAGGAGAAAAACAAAAGTGGCAGTCAGAGAAAACAACGGTTTAAATCAAACATGGCCACAGTAAATACTAATTCTAATAGGTCTAAGAGCGTTAAAAAAACAAGCTTTGTGTCTTAATGCAAGGAACATTCGGAACAAGGTGGATGAATTAGCTGCGCAAATAGAGGTAAACGAATATGGTTTGATTGGGATTACTGAAACGTGGCTCCAGGGTGGCCAAGGCTGGGAACTCAACATCCAGGGGTACTCAATATTCAGGAAAGATAGGCAAAAAAGAAAGGGAGGTGGGGTAGCATTGCTGGTTAAAGAGGGGATTAACACAATTGAAAGGAAGGATATTAGCTCTGATGATGTGGAATCTGTATGGGTTGAACTGAGAAATAACAAGGGGCAGAAAACGTTAGTGGGAGTGATATATAGACCTCCAAACAGTAATGCGGAGGTTGGGGATGGCATTAAAAGGGAAATTAGAGAAGCGTGCAATAGGGGCACAGCAGTCATCATGGGTGACTTTAATCTACATATAGATTGGGCTAACCAAATTAGTAACAATACTATGGAGGAGGAATTCCTGGAGTGTTTACGGGATGGTATCCTGGACCAATATGTCGAGGAACCAACCAGAGATCAGGCCATCTTAGACTGGGTATTATGCAATGAGAAAGGATTAATTAGCAATCTTGTTGTGCGAGGCCCCTTGGGTCGGAGCGATCATAATATGATAGAATTCTTCATTAAGATGGAGAGTGAAGTAGTTGACTCAGAGACTAGGGTCCTGAATTTAAATAAAGGAAACTACGATGGTATGAGGTGCGAGTTGGGTAGGATTGATTGGGGAATGTCATTCAAAAGGTTGACAGTGGATAGGCAATGGCAAACATTCATAGACCGCATGGATGAACTACAGAATTTGTTAATCCCAGTTTGGCATAAGAATAAAACAAAAAGGGTGACTCAACCGTGGCTAACAAGTAAATTAGGGATAGCATAAGATCCAAGGAGAAGGCATATAAATTGGCCAGAAAAAGCAGTAACCCTGAGGATTGGGAGCAGTTTAAGATTCAACAAAGGAGGACAAAGGGATTAATTAAGAAGGGGAAAATAGAATACGAGAGTAAGCTTTCAGGGAACATAAAAACTGAATGTCAAAGCTTTTATAGATATGTGAAGAGAAAAAGATTAGTGAAATCAAGCATAGGTCCCTTGCAGTCAGAATCAGGGGAACTTATAATGGGGAACAAAGAAATGTCAGACCAATTAAATACATATTTTGGTTCTGTCTTCACAAAGGAGGACACAAATAACCTCCCAGAGATGTTGGGGAACATAGGGTCTGATGAAAGGGAGGAACTGAAAGAAATCAGTATTTGTAGGGAAATGGTGTTAGGGAAATTGAAGGGATTGAAGGCCGATAAATCCCCAGGGCCTGATAATCTACATCCTAGGGTACTTAAGGAAGTGGCCCTAGAAATTGTAGATGCATTGCTGATCGATCATCTTCCAACATTCGATGGAATCTGGAACAGTACCCATGGATTGGAGGGTAGCTAATGTTACCCACTGTTCAAAAATGGTGGTAGAGAGAAAACAGGGAATTACAGACCGGTAAGCCTGACATCGGTAGTGGGGAAAATGCTAGAGTCCATTATAAAAGATGTAATACCTGAGCACTTGGAAAACAGTGACAGGATCGGACAAAGTCAACATGGATTTACAAAAGGTAAATCATGCTTGACTAATCTACTGAAATTTTTTGAGGATGTAACTGGTAAAATAGATAAGGGAGAACCAGTGGATGTGGTGTATTTGGACTTCCAAAAGGCTTTTGATAAGGTCCCGCATAAGAGATTAGCGTGTAAAGTTAAGGCACATGGGATTGGGGCAAGGTATTGACTTGGATAGAGAACTGGTTGGCAGACAGAAAGCAAAGAGTTGGAATAAACGGTTCTTTTTCCGAGTGGCAGGCAGTGACTAGTTGGGTACCGCAGGGATCGGTCCTTGGACCCCAGCTATTCACAATATATATTAATGATCTAGACGAGGGAACTAGATGTAATATCTCCAAGTTTGCAGACGACACAAAACTGGGTGGGCATGTGTGCTGCGAGGAGGATGCAGAGAAACTCCAGGATGATTTGGACAAGTTGGGTGATTGGCAGAAGCGTGGCAGATGCAATATAACGTGGATAAATGCGAGGTTATCCACTTTGGTGGCAAAAACAGAAAGGCAGATTATTATCTGAATGGCAATAGATTGGGAGAAGGGGAAGTGCACGAGACCTCGGTGTCCTTGTGCACCAGTCGCTGAAGGTAAGCATGCAGGTGCAGCAGGCGGTTAAGAAGGCAAATGGTATGTTGGCCTTCATAGCGAGAGGGCTTGAGTACAGGAACAAGGATGTCTTGCTGCAGTTGTACAGGGCCTTGGTGAGACCACACCTTGAGTACTGTGTGCAGTTTTGGTCGCCTTATCTGAGGAAGGATGTTCTTGCCATGGAAGGAGTTCAGCAAAGATTCACAAGGCTGATACCTGGGATGGCAGGAATGACGTATGAAGAGAGATTGGGTCGATTGGGCTTATACTTGCTGGAGTTTAGAAGAATGAGAGGGGATCTCATTGAAACTTATAAAATTCTGACAGGACAGGACAAACTAGATGCAGGAAGGATGTTCCCGATGATCGGGGAGTCCAGAACCAGGGGTCACAGTCTAAGGATAAGGGGTAAACCATTTAGGACAGAAATGAGGAGGAATTTCTTCACCCAGAGAGTGGTGAACCTGTAGAATTCTCTGCCACAGAAGGCAGTAGAGGCCAATTCATTAAATAGATTCAAGAAGGAGTTGGATATATTTCTTAAGGCTAAAGGGATCAAGGGCTATGGGGAGAAAGCAGGGACCGGGTACTGAATTTGGATGATCAGCCATGATCGCATTGAATGGCAGAGCAGGCTAGAGGGGCTGAATGGCCTACTCCTGCTCCTATCTTCTATGATTCTATGAAATATTTATTGACAGCTCGGGCCCATTTGTTTGTTCTGTGTCATTGGGCTGTGGCGAACATATATATTAATGTACCAAAAACACCACTGACTCTTCCCTCAATATTTCTCCCATTTTATGTCCTATTCTTCTGAAGACGGTGACCTATGGTGAGGCTAGCAACCATCTGCTACCTCAACCAATGTTCTTTTGGGCACTAGCCTGGACAGTGAATACTATTTAGCTCTGTGGGTATACGGACGTGTTGGGGATGGGGTTGAAAATTAATGCTGAGCTTAAGCTTCCCCTTGTCACCCCTCTATATAACGCACATATTCCTCTAGATGTCATAGAGTTCAGGAGCAGGAGCCCGGTCTGATTTTTTCCCCCCACCCCTCCTTTCCTAGTCCAATGACACTGAGGCCAATTGTACCGGCAGTCTGGTTGAGATCAGTTTCTCGGCACAGCCCAGAGATCGAAGGTATCTTAATGGCTCATTGAGACACATTACGGACTGAACAACAACCACAACCTCAGGCTGTGTTCTTGTTTTATTATTTGTCTCCACGTTTACTTCTTAGTACTGATCTGTTGGTCTACACAACCAAGAACTGTCCAAGGGAACATACAAATTCTTGGGTTGTTTTAATTTTTTTTTTAAAGTACGTACTTCAATTTATGAAATAAAGTGGATGAACACCACTTGACGACGATGTTCTGTTCTCATTGTTTCAGGTATCAGTATTACCTTCAAGTAAAGAAAGATGTGCTCGACGGACGGCTTCCTTGTACGTTGGAGCAAGGCATCAGGCTAGCTGGTTTAGCTGTGCAAGGTAAGTGTATAGTTGCAGAGTCTCTGCCTTTCTGTTTATGCTGCTCTCAGAAACTACTGCCCCTTTTTATACTCTGAATTTTATGCATGCAGCAAGATAAATTTGACTTCAATATCTTAGAATGTAGCCAGTAAATCCTCCTTCAATTCAGCTGCATCACCTCTGAAAACAAGTGAGGTGGTGATCTGGCAGCGGAATAATATTGTCTTATAAAAACTGGAACTGACGCAATTTGTCCCAGAATCCAGTGCTCATCGTTATACGCCTAGCCATCTTCCTGTTCCCATCTATTGGTATGAGATCAACCCTTGGGCCCATAGCCAATAACTATCCATGATATGTGCAGTCAGGATATTACTGACTGCACATTCTGGATGCTCTGGCTTCTTTCCAAGTGATATACTTCCTGTGTGAACCTAGACTGTTAATGTTGGCAGGCTATTTGACCATAGATGCCCTCACCACACACACTCGTGCACGAGTGCACACACTCATACCCACATTCACATACTCTTTTTCATCTCTCTATCTCTCTTTAGTGTTACTTAATATCAATGGGAAACTGAGTTGATTGTTTTTTCTTACTCCTTAGCTGAGTCACTGAGGCCAGTTGTTGTGCCCTGTTCAAATCAGCTACCTTGGCCTATATCAGGGAACAAACCTTGGATCTTCCTGCTCTGTAGGCGACAGTACCACACAGTCTACCAGCCCAATTAGTGACTTCGGTGGTAAGGGGGTATCCGCCATAAACATTTATGAAATCGCCATCTAACAGACTGAGCAGGCTTATGATCCATAACTGCTTTAATGATGCTGCTTGTTTAGGTCAAGCCTGGAGACTGGATTCTGTGAGATTGCTCCCGGCATTTACCCTATTAAGTATGGCTTCATTATTCCGGCAACAGAATCATAGACTGAGTTATAATTCTGCTGTGGGGACTAGGAAGCAGGATTTAATAGTACGACAGGCCCAGGACCGCCAATTTCTTGAAAACCAATCTAAACAAGCATCAGCATAAAAGTGGCCCATGTTTGGCACTTTTTCCTTTTCCATATTGACAGATGTATAAAATAACTGGGATCAGCAATAAATGCAATTCTGAATATGAATTAACATAAATTGGATTTGGTTTTCAAATTTGTCTTTTTCATTTGGGTATTATTAAAAAGTCCACTGATCTCAGTCAGGATGGCAGTAGGATTCTACAACGGAGGAAAAAAATCAGTTGGGTTTTCCACTGGTGCTCAGTATCCTGTAACCCTTGCCAGAAAGTGTGTGTGTATGATGCAGGGTGAAGATAGGCCCAAGATTAGCTGTGCAATCTCCCCTAGTGTCACTGTCCACTGACATTCACTGTTCAGGCTCTCAGATGTAAAAAGGCCACTTCAGTGAAGTACTAGGGGATCTCAGACTGGTGCTAAGAGTATGTTTTTCTGAGATTCTTTACACTGCACTATAAATCAAAAAATAGGTTTAAGCTGTAGCAAATTACAGGAAAACGATTTTATGGGTAAAGGAATAAATTGATTAGACACACACACGTTAGCCTAGATTTTCTGATCATAATGCCGACAGCAACCCATTCATTTTAGTGGCTTATAATTGGAAAACTGAGGCCATAAAGAGTAATTTTGCAAGACTGTGCTGCTGATGCAGAACCTCACGAGCAGTAAAAATGGGTTGGAGAATCAGGATTACAGTTTTAGCCTTATCTCCAATCTGTGCTAGTTTCTAGCGTGGCTTTACACTGGCAATGGAGTTGTGCAAAATTACTCTCATAGATTCATGTCTGATATGCAGAGTTTAATGCACAGAAACAAGTTACATTAGCTTAAAGCAGTGGCTGCCATCCCAAGCTAGTGAGATGGAGCATGTGGTGAATAAGCAGAGCAGTGTTTACACATTTGTACATTTCTATCTTGACCACAGCAGAGAAGCTGGACCTTTTGTGTTTACAAGTGCCCTACTTTTTGTGGGATGACATCCAATTGTAGTGAATTGAATTCCTGGCACCTACAAAGTGTGAAATTGTCATGTAGGTGTGAAGGGACACAGGAATGCACTGCAGCTGTGCTGAGTTTTGGGGAATTTCAGGGTCTGGTTTATTGGTTGTGGAACAAGAGCTGTATTTGTTAAGATGGTTTATATGAGTCTCCTTTACAGGATAGATTTGAAGGTGTGGTAAATTGTAATGTTGACTAGCAGTAGTAAACCATGTTTTTGTGCAATATGCTTAAACATTTAAAGTTTACAACTGTGTTGTCAATTGAGATCATGGACTAGCCACTGGAGTGGCTACGGTGACCCCATTTTAGCCACATACACTAATCTTAGTAGAAAGCACTGTGTACACAGTCCAGGTAAATGTACTTCAGGCGTATATTTCAGTTCAAATCTTTGCGGTCTTTCTCTTTCACCAAAGTTTAGGATTCTAGCATGAATTTATCAGTCACAACAATAATATAGCTTCTAAGTTTTTGTCCAGCAGTTGTGAGCAGTATTTTGACTTCTTCAGAGTGATTGCTGAGAATGTTGACATGCACGAGTCGCGCCAAGCCCACGCCTCCTCCTCCATCCAGAACGCAGTAGGAGGCTCTGAGTCCTTTTGGACCTGTTGGAGCTGCTCTAATTCTGATTAGTTGAGCTGGCCATGATGACAACTTCCCTTTATACAATGTTGCTAGCGATTCCATGGTGCTGAAGTCCAGTGTTTTCAACTGTGTTACACACCATTTTAGCAGATAACCAATGAGCAGTAACCAAGGAAGTATAGATCAAAAAACACTTGCACACTCTGCTGTTCATCTTACCATTTCACCAACAAACACACACAAAGGGTAAAGTGCACATGCATATACCGTGTGAATATGAGTATGGGGATCACATGCCCAGCGTCTATGTCTGTTACTTATTTTTCATTTGTTAATCAAAAATGCAATTAGCCACATATGGATTCCCAATTAGCCGAGCATATTGGACAGCACTGGTTTACAACATTGTCTCAATGCCCATACTGAAATGAGGCTTGTACTGTTGGGCTCTGATAAAAGGTCTACATCCAAAACACTAACCTGTCTTTTCTCTTTACAACTGTTGTTTGACTTTCTATGTACTTTCAGTTTCTTTTGTTTTTATTTCTGATTTCTAGCATCTACAGTTTTTTCTTAGCACAGTTGTATGTGGTGTGTTTACTTTATCCATTTCTTTTCTGCTAATTTTCTCCCCTCATCTCCTCTCCTGAAGTTGTGTACTCCTTGCTGGAATATGGTTCTTTGGGCCTCAGTTACCTTTGTGTCTATACTTGTCCGTGTGCTTAGGCAGAGTGGGGGGTATGTTCATGAACCCAGCTGTATTTCCCCACCATTTCTGTCAGCCCCCTGATTGCCTCTGTGCTGTAAGACTACTATATCAAGTCACAGATATCATAATCAGTAAGACTCAAGGCATTGTCTTTTGCCCCTGCCACAAACTTAGCTCCTTCACCACCAATTCTATCTCCCTCCATGGGCACACACTCAGTTAAACATTTGCAGCCTTGGCATTCTGAGCTTTAAACCCCACATCTATCCATCACCGGAACCACTTCTCCACCTCCACAACAATGCCCGGCTCTTTTTTTATTCGCATATGGGATGTGGGCGTCGCTGGCAAGACCAGCATTTATTGCCCATCCCTAATTGCCCTCGAGAAGGTGGTGGTGAGCCGCCTTCTTGAACCGATGCAGTCCGTGTGGTGAAGGTACTCCCACAGTGCTGTTAGGTAGGGAGTTCCAGGACTTTGACCCAGCGACGATGAAGGATCGGCGATATACTTCTAAGTCAGGATGGTGTGTGACTTGGAGGGGAACTTGGAGGTAGTGGTGTTCCCATGCGCCTGCTGCCCTTGTCCTTCTAGGTGGAAGAGGTCGCGGGTTTGGGAGGTGCTGCCGAAGAAGCCTTGGCGAGTTGCTGCAGTGTATCTTGTAGATGGTACACACTGCAGCCACGGTACGCCGGTGGTGGAGGGAGTGAACGTTTAAGGTGGTGGATGGGGTGCCAATCAAGCGGGCTGCTTTGTCCTGGATGGAGTCGAGCTTCTTGAGTGTTGTTGGAGCTGCACCCATCCAGGCAAGTGGAGAGTATTCCATCACGCTCCTGACTTGTGTCTTGTAGATGGTGGAAAGGCTTTGGGGAGTCAGGAGGTGAGACACTCGCCGCAGAATACCCAGCCTCTGACCTGCTCTTGTTGCCGCAGTATTTATGTGGCTGGTCCAGTTAAGTTTCTGGTCAATGGTGACCCCAGGATGTTGATAGTGGGGGATTCGGCGATGGTAATACTGTTGAATGTCAAGAGGAGGTGGTTAGACTCTCGCTTGTTGGAGATAGTCATTGCCTGGCACTTCTGTGGCGCGAATGTTACCTGCCACTTATCAGCCCAAGCCTACCTTAGCTCGTCTGCTGCTAAAAGCTGCTGATGAGGAGGACTGTAAAACATAGATAGGTTAGCAGAATGGGCAGTCAGGTGGAAGATGGAATTTAATTGGAGTAAGTGTAAAGTAATACATTTTGAGAGTTAAAAACAAGGAATGGGAATATACATTCAATGGAAAGATGCTGAAGAGTGTGGATGAACAGAGGTACTCGGATTCAAATACGTCATTCCTTGAAAGTGTCCGTGCGCGTATATACAGCCACAAAAATGGTCAACAGCATATTGGGCTTTAAAAATAGGGGCATAGAGTACAAGAGTAAAGAAGCAATACTAAATTAGTTAGGTTGCAGCTAGAGTACTCTGATTAATTTTGGCACCCCATTATAGGAAGGACACTAAAGCCATAGAGAGTTTCCAGGGTAGACTCATCAGGATGATGCCAGGGATGGGAAACTACAGTTATGAAGAGAGATTTGAGGTATTGGGACTCTGTTGGAGCAAATAAGACCAAGAGGAGATTTAATTGAGGTTTTTAAAATTATGAAGGGTTTTGATAGTCAATAGGGAAAGACTATTTCCTGTGGTTGGGTGATGAGGGGCCATCAATTTAAAATTCTAACTAAGAGAGGGAGGAAAGGTTAGAAGAAATGTATTTATGCAGATGGCTGTTATATCTTAAAAGACATCAGATTCTTGAAATCTTAGGATATGGAAAAAAAAGTACTGGAAATATAGGCCTGGGCCCAGCTCTGATATGTGTAGCTCTATTCTGTAGTTGTTCCTTAATAGGAATAGTTGGACAAAATAAATCTCATCAGTGAGTATTCTTACAGGGAGTCTTTGATTTTACCAGATACATTTTTGAACTACCTGAACTAGCCTCTGAGTAGCTGAAGGTAGGTTGGCTCAGCAGTAGCACTCTTGCCTCTCAGTTTAGAGGTCGTGGGTTCAAGCCCCATTCCAGAGACTTGGGCATATAGTCTAGGCTGACACTCCAGTGCAGCACTGAGGTAGTGCTGCACTATTGGAGTGCAGACTCTCAGATGAGACATTAAACTGAGGCCTGTCTACCCTCTCAGGTGAACTACTTGTAAGAAGTTCTCCTAATTATCCCAATTATCTGGTCATATATCTCATTGCTGTTTGTGGGGCCTTGCTGTGCGCAAATTACCTGCTGTACATCCCTACATTACAACAGTGACTGCACGTCAAAAAGTGAACCGTTTCGGGACATTCTTTGGATTTGAAAGGCACTTTATAATTATTTCTTTCTTTGAAAACAGCTCAAGAGATGCTGTACCTAGCTAGCTCAAATAAGAACACATATTTTTAAAATACAATTTATTTTATTCCCCCTCTGTTTCCCATAACACACATTGTCCTTGGTTGGGGGTGGAGGGGGTGTGTGTGTGTGTGTGTGTGTGTGTGTGTGTGTGGTCATTGGCTAGATATTGCAGATACCAAATCTGACTGAAGAAACTGAACCTGTAGAAGACATGTTGGGGTGTTAGGTATAAAAGTCCTTTCACTTTCAGTTGTGCTGTGATGTGATGGTGACAAAATATGCCTATTTTTAAACAAAATATGAAAATTTGCCAAACTGGTATAAAAATTAACTTTCACCGTTACTTTGTTTTTAAACATACTTGTAAATTTTATAAGTTTTTTAAATTTGTCAATTTTCTGTCCTCCTGCTCTGTTGAAGGTACTGACTCCAGCTTGGGTACAGATCCAAGGGTGCCCTCTGGTATCTTACACTGGCCATTCTTAAATGTCTGAGACATCTACACACATGCAATTTAAAGTAGAGGGTAACTGAGTAGTGATCCTGACTGATTTTTACAATTATTGCTTCTCCCTAGCCCAGGGACAGTTAGTCCAATGATAGCAGTCTCACTGCCATCCCAATTGAAATCAACTAGATCATTACAGAGCAGGAATTGAACCTGGGAGCTTGGATTTGTCGGGCTCAGTTACATGCTGGCTTTACCAAGCAAACAATTGGGAGAAACATAGAAACATAGAAACATAGAATCTAGGAGCAGGAGTAGGCCATTCGGCCCGTCGAGCCTGCACCACCATTCAATACGATCATGGCTGATCATTCAAATCCAGTACCCTGTCCCTGCTTTAATCCCCACAGTACACATATCCCACCCGACCTCCGTAACCCCACGTATTTAATTCCCCCTAACATATCCCATCACCCCACATATTTAATCCCCCCCTAACACTAAGGGTCAATTTATCATAGCCAAATCAACCTAACCCGCACATTTTTGGACAGTGGGAGGAAACCGGAGCACCCGGAGGAAACCCACGCAGACACGGGGAGAATGTGCAAACTCCACACAGACAGAACTCGCTGTTGGTGGCTAATGGCAGTAGCGGAGTCATCACTTTGCATCCTAATAACTTCTAATTTCAACACTTAATCTCAGTTGTAATATGGCTTGCACTTTCAAACCCTATATAATAATACATTTAATACTTTGTTCTTTTATTATTTGTGCCTAGATCCACCATGAATTGAAAGTGACCTATTTTCACTTTGCAAGAGGGTTCATTCAATAGCAGCAATAAGATAATTATTGCCAACCTGTTCTCTTTCCTCACAGCTGACTTTGGAGATTATGGACAGTACGAGTCCCAGGATTTCCTCAGGGAATATGTTTTGTTCCCAATGGTAAGTGAAATGAAATACGGCATTTGAAGTAGATTGGTGATAGATAATGCTGGTCAATAATTCTGGATGTGTGAGTTGTTACAAAAAGTATTTTTAAGTCTACGGATTGTAACCCTCCCTGAATGACTTTATAAAAATTAGAGAACACGTACATCTCTGTAACATGGGCCGACGACGACCCACCGTATGTAGAGATGCCAACTCTGGTTGGACATATTCCTGGAGGTTTCATCACATGACCTCCAACCACCCCATCCAGTCAACAGCCATTTCCACCACCCCAACTTCAGTATTTTTATGACTAATAAATTAAGTTTTCAAAGAAAATGGAAAAACACACTTTTTTTAATGCCCCTATGAGTTTCCTGCTGGATGCTTGCACCAGTGTCCACAAGATTAATCTTTGGGGGAATTTTTATGGGGGGGGTCAGCAGGCGCGTTTGGTGGCAGATCGAGTGGGTCAACAATGGGTCGGGAACCCGCTGTCAACCCGCCGCCACACGACTTTCCCAGATGTCGGGTCTGTCAATGCTGAACACACCCGGCACGCAGCGGCGGGGAAGGTAATTTAGGTAATTATGACCTTGTTAAGAGCCATTTAATAAGTATTTTGAGCTCACCTTTAAATTTTACGAGGTTGCCCACGGGTTCCACGCTGCTCGGGGATCACGTCAAGTAAGGAGGTCGGGAGTTGTGTTAGTATGAAATCATCTCTTGACAGCTACAAATGTGCTTTAAAAGCTCCCATCTCATAGCTGTTCACTTTCCAGGCTCAGAAGCTGTTGCTTACTGCATTTGGAAGACAGATTGAGCTTTATGCCGATTGCAAGTGTTTGGAGTAAACTCTGTGACGTAAGAAAACCACTAGGCACTTGGTCTAAGCGTTAAACAAAGCTTTAATCAACTGTTTTACAACATGGAGATCTAGTTGTGTTCTTCACTAGTTCCTGTTAAGAATGTCCCGCACAAGCTGGGCCCGTGCCCGAGTATTTATACTCTCCCTGGACAGCGCCACCAGCAGGCCGACCAGTATTATTTCATAAGTCATTTCCACATGAATGACAAGATTCATGTCACTCTGTATCCAGTGTCACCTCATTGGAACAACCTCTCTCACCATTGACAGATCACTTCTGTCATCTCAAGTTCACTTGCCATCTATTACATCAGCATCGGTGCCCTTGAAACTATCTCGCCTTGGTCCTCAGAATCCCACCACGATCAGCCCCAACACCAGCATTACCAGGCACACCAGCAGCACCAACAGCACCAAACTTCTCCGCAATCAACTAATGCTGCACAGGGCATCAGCACCCGACCACATTGCTGCCCGGGAGGCCCGGGATGGCCTCACCATAGCCAGATTTACTTCACTTGACGCTGTACACCTTGGCTGCCACATGATGCGCCAGGTTGGCACCACCCCACACCAGCACCATAAAGCATCCCTACAATGCCCAAGCCATTCCTTTCACACTCATCACCATTGCAGAGATACCGTTATGTCTCACCATTCACTGCAACTCACTAAACCACTTCCAAAGGTGCACACAAATCTGTCCAAGAACGCAAAGTGTTGAAAATAAAGATTTCAATGTTTGACAGCACATTAACAGAAACTTCACATGAACATTGACTAAAACACACAAGTGCCTACCCTTGTGTGTTGTTAGTTGGTATGATTGGACTAGGGTGAGTGTGAGGGGTGGCTAGTGAGATGGGGAAGTGATAATATGGATGGAGAGGGATGGATGTAGGTGCAAGGTAAGTTGGTGTGAGTAAGGATGTGCAGGAGTAGGGATGGGAAGGCAGAGTGATGAGGATGTGATGAGTGGCACAGCAGGATGAGGTTGAGTGTAGCTTTGCAGTAATGTTTTGTGATCTACTGAGATCATTGAAAGGTTTGCGCCACTGCAGCCTGGTCCTCCTGACGACATCCCTACTTGTGTCCTCCTGTGCAATGTGCAACCAGGCTTCGTTGATCTCCTGGGGAGGTCTCTTCCGCCCATCGGAAGGGAAGAGAACCTCCCTTTGTGCTGTGACTCCCTCCATAAGCATATGGAAGGAGTCATGGGAGAGCCTGGGTGCAGCCGTGCACCTCTCTGCAGTGCTTGTCAGTGTTTGCAGCACCTCAATGCTGTAGAACACTGACAGCGCAACTGTCAAAATAAATTTGCGCATGGTCCCTTTAAGGAAGCCAGCTGATGACACGTCATCAAATGACATCATCAGACCCGCTTCCTTCAATTGGCCGGCAAACGCGCTGGGCAGGCTTAATAAGCCCAATCAACGTAAAATCACTTTGGACGGTGGGCTGGAGCCAGCAGCGGGGTCAGGACCTGCCACCGACCCCAGCCGCTGAGGTGGGAGAAATCGCGGCCTTTAATTCCTAGAGACTCCAGGACAATCCTGAGGGTTGGTAACCCTAAATTTATGTCAGGATTATAGTGTGTAGTTGTTCTATCCTGACCTAGGATTACTGCCGCATAGTCTCACCATTATTTTAAAGATTTTTTACGATTCACCCTACTCACCAGCAGTCCTCCCATGTCATCATGGTGAGGGATGTTGGTTCTGGGGAATAAGGTCAACATCAAGACTCTCCGATCAGTTGAATATATTGGACTGTAATTTGCGGTCAGCAGCGAAGCAAAGGCGTTCGCCGCTGGCCCCGAAGAAAGCTGCCCACAGAGATCTCGCAATCTCTGTGGCAAGAAGTTAGCCTTTTCCAGCGCATAACTGATTTCACTGCTCTGTAGTGGGAATCACTAGGGCGATGCTGCTGTGAATTCTCTCAGACATCAAAGCAGGAAATGAGAAGCTGCTTTTATCCAGAATTTAAAAAAAATATTAGAGAGTGAATCAAAGATTGGGACTCTCAAATGGGGATAAGGTAGAACATTAAATATAATGAACAAACTTTAAAAAAATTGTTTTAAAAGTTTTTTAAAAATTGCAATTTTTATCATAATGGAGAAATTTGACACTCCACAAATATAAAAATTAGTTTTTTAGAATCATAGAACTTTACAGCACAAAATGAGGCCATTCAGCCCATTGTGTCTGGGCCAGAACATTTATTTACCAGTCAATACGCTGCTAAAACCCCAATTACACCTATTCCAACAAGGCTTAACATTTAATGGGGTATTTAACAGTGATATTACCGCAGAAAAGCCCAAGTTTTTGTCAGTTTCACTGATTTCACTGATTGCCGGCTATAGGTGGGGTGGGGTGGGGGGCGGTGGTGGTCCACAGCACAACCAGTGTCCGAGCAGTGAATGACTTACCGTAACTTCAGGATTTCCGCATTTAGATGTACATGCGCTAAATCCTGAAGTTGCGGTTAGTTCCAAAGGGGTAATAATGGCGAATGCTGTTAGTTTGCCGTTATTACCCACTGCAAATTCTGGCCCATTGTTTATTTGTATTAGATGGTGTGCTGTTTTTATGCTGTGGGCCTTTGCTGATTAGGTACTGCATAGGAACTGTCCCGACTCCTTTCATTTAGGACCCTTACAACCAGCAGAGAGAGGAAACTTTCATTCAATTACCCCGGTATGGATTCAAACTCGGGTCTCGAGGCGAAAGAAGAGTATGTGAGCCTCCTTTTCAAAGCCCATCTTGATCATTTCAGTAAGTGGTCAATCTTCCACATTTGGGCTTTCAAGTGGCTGATAAAAGGGCTGTGAGGAGGAAGAAAGTGGGTAAACAAAGAGTTTTACATTTTAAAAAGAGGATAATGGTATTGAATATTTAAATTTTTTTTTAAAGTAAAGTTAAGGTTAAAATAATAGAGAGAAAATGAAGGAGAAAGGAGAATGTGGGGATAAAGAAAAAGACTGGGTAGGCAGAATTTAAGTTCAGTTCGAACAAAAAATAATAAAAATTGGTTCATAGGCTGAATATTAGAATAATAAAACTGTGCCTAGCATTGGAGTATTTTTATTGCTGTAATATTACTGTTTGTTTTAATATCACAATGCATGAGCTGCAAGCTTGTTGGCCTAGGAACCTGCTAGCAGCCTAATGGTTAAGTAACTTCCAACACACACAAAAACTTAATCGGATTAAAATGTTCTGAACTTAACGCCGTGTGACTTGGGGGAGTAACCAAGTTCTGCAGTGTACTACAGGATGCAGGCGTTGACTCAAAAACAGAGTCATCTCACATGGCAGTCATGATCCAGGACAGACATCTTGCCTTGTTCGACCATGTGACTCGGCTTACGGAGTTGATGCCTGCTCATGAGTCCCTGTCACTGTCTGTACAGAGGATATCAAGACAGCAAATGGAGATGCCCAAAGGCTGACCCCCCACTACACACCGATTTGTTGAGTTGTAAAGAGCATTGACCTGCTGACAAGTGACATCCTGTGTGCTGGACACATGGAGCCGCTGGAGGTCTTAACAGGATTCCAGCTGCCTATGTGATTTTACAGACTGGAAACCACTGTAGTATTTGCCATTGAGCTTCCCCCAACATTACTAGTTTTTGTCATGGGCATTGAACCAACAGGTAGCAAGAAAATTGAAAACAATTCTGCTTTGAATGCAACTCTACACCCCCTGCTGGCTGGTTATAGAACAGCATTGGGCATGGCGGGGGCTGTCCTGTCATGTGGAGTCCAGGACAATGGAAGTGATGAATACCAGAGAATGGCGATGTCAACAAATCAAACTTTGGTTTAAATATATGTCAAGCTTCAGACATTTTGAGGAGTTTTGTAGTGAAAGATTAAAATATTTGATTCAGTGCATGTTTTGAAATGCAGTCTACATCTAAGGTATTTCTGGATCTCTGTTAGGGTTCAGATCAAGTTTGTTCTTAGACAAATTCTGTAACATTGGTTGATCCATATATAAACTTTGTACACTTCTAAAGATTTAACTCTCATACCGTACGTCATCTCAAAACAGGCTACACGAAAAACATTTTTTGGCAAAGTAAACATTTTAAGTTTCACCATTATGTAACCATTATATTCCTTTGCCATATTTCTGTTAAAAGCAGTGAATGTTGATACAGTTACTCAGCCCAACATTGTGAGTGAGTTGAATTAAAATCCACAAATATAGAACATAAGAACATAAGAAATAGGAGCAGGAGCAGACCATTCGGCCCCTCGAGCCTGCTCCGCCATTTCATGAGATCATGGCTGATCCGATTTTGGCCTCAACTCCACTTTCCTGCCCGCTCCCCATAACCCTTGACTCCCCTGTTGCTCAAAAATCTGTCTATCTCAGCCTTGAATATATTCAATGACTCCGCTTCCACAGCTCTCTGGGGTAAAGAATTCCAAAGATTCATGACCCTCTGAGAGAAGAAATTCCTCCTCATCTCCGTCTTAAATGGGCGACCCCTTATTCTGAGACTGTGCCCCCTCGTTCTAGATTCCCTGATGAGGGGAAACATCCTCTCAGCATCTACACTGTCCAACGCCCTCAGAATCTTATATGTTTCAGTAAGATCACCTCTCATTCTTCTAAACTCCAATGAGTATAGGCCCAACCTGCTCAACCTTTCCTCATAAGGCAACCCCTTCCATCCCAGGAATCAACCTAGTGAACCTTCTCTGAACTGCCTCTAATGCAAGTATATCCCTCCTTAAATAAGGGGACCAAAACTGTATGCAGTACTCTAGGTGTGGTCTCAACAGCGCCCTATACAGTTGTAGCAAGACTTCCCTACTTTTATACTCTATCCCCCTTGAAATAAAGACCAACATTCCATTTGCCTTCCTAATTACTTGCTGCACCTGCATGTTAACTTTTTGTGATTCATGTACGAGGACACCCAAATCCCTCTGTACCGCCGCATTCTGTAGTCTTTCTCCATTTAAATAATATTTTTCTTTTCTATTCTTCCTACCAAAGTGGATAACTTCACATTTTCCCACATTATACTCCATCTGCCAAATTCTTGCCCTCTCACTTAACCTATCTATATCCCTTTGCAGACTCTTTGGGCTGGATTTTACCTGCCGAGACAAGTTGGAGGCGGGACTGCTGCCTTCCGAGTTCTAATCCCGCCCCCAGCAACGACGGACACTATTTTTCCCTGATTGGCCTTGTTAAGCCTGCCCTGCGGGCTTGCCGGCCAATTAAGGGAAAGCCGGTGTCAGATGATGTCAGTTGATGACGCTTCATCTGCCGGCTTTCTTAAAGTGACATGATCCTTTTATTTTTGACAGATGATTTGACACTGACAGTCACTGTACAAAGGTGAGCCCTTGCACGCAGGCTCTCCAATGACTCTCTCCTTAGGATAAAACAGATGGCAACTGTAGGTGAGGGTACAGAAACGATCTGTCACTTCTCCCACTGAGGTGAGGCCACAGAAACACTTCAAAGCTTGTCACTTACAGAAAAATCTAAACACATTAAAAATGACTCCCAACATTTCCTTACCTCTGATACTCACCAGTGTCCCATTGCATCCTTCACACCACTTCTGCAACTGTCATCTATACACAAACATAACAGCCTCACTTACCCTGGCGGGGTTCCCCGACGTCGGGAGGCCCGCAGCAGAAGTCTCAAAATGGGAAAAAGCCTCTTAACTGCCTGTTAACTACCTGTTAACAGGCAGTTAAGTGGCTATAATCCTCTTCCCGCCGCTAGGAGTCGGGTCCCTGCGCAAATCGGGTACCCGACTCCCGGGAAGATTGGTTGGAGGCGGGTTGGGAGCGGGGTCGGGACCCGCTCCCATTTTTTAAAATTTTCTCAGCAGACCTGCCTCCTCATGGCTGGTAAAATCCAGCCCTTTATGTCCTCCTCACAACTTGCTTTCCCACCTATCTTTGTATCGTCCACAAATTTGGCTACAATACACTCGCTTCCTTCATCATTGCTCCAGTGCTGGCATTTGAACTGCCCGTGTAAACTAGCTGCCTTTCATTGGGGAATATTTAATCTCTGCATTACATACACTAAAATCATGAACTTGTTTTTTTTATAAATGGGTAAAGGAAGAATTTGCAGGGCGATGGGGAAAGAGCAGGGATCTGGAACTAATTGGATAGCTCTTTTAAAGAGCCGGCACAGACACGATAGACTGAATGGCCTCTTTCTGTGCTGTACAATTCTACATTGTTTCCATAGTACAAACTGGACACCTTACCCCATTGTTGTTAGTAACTCCATCAACCCATGCCCATCAACGTTATCAGTATTTACCATGTGAACAAAAGTAGTCACAAGGTGTATTAATGGGAAAAAAATAAAATTGTAATCAGATTTCTCTGTGGCAGTATTTTTTAAAGGAAAAACTGTGACAAAACTTTTTTTTTCCATTTCAAAACTAATTGTACCCTATTTCTTGGAGATAAATGTCAGTGGTGGCGAAGGTAAACGGCTGCCATCTCTGACACTTTCACAGGCCTACCACCTTGGTTATAGTTACAGACTGCTTGAGCTTTTTCCCTCTCATATTGGCCCGCAGTAAACTTTCACATTGCCATATGAACCTTCCTCTGCCATTCCTGATCACCACTTCTGAGCAACTAACTTCTCACAGTTGTTGCTGAATCCCCCTTGCAGTATAAATGGGGTGATTTAGCAGCATGAGAAATAGCAAGTGTATGGAAAATCAGTGTGATATTAGATTAAAGGCTGCCAATTGTCTTGACCTTTAAGAGATGCTACAGTGCTGAGATTGAAATAAAACAAAACCTCTCTGGGAAGCTATTAATTTCTTGTAGGCCAGCAGAGCATGCAAATACTACAGCTGATTTCCCCCAACCTCATACTGTAGATCCTCCTTATGATACTTGTTTCTGTCAGTGAAATATGCAAGAACTTGATTAGAAATAATAAGACAAACAGCACTCTATGCCTGCAGGCAGCCCCACACCTGTAGGGCGCTATCTTTTGTTTCTGATTTCCATGCCAAGGCAGGACTGCTCATTTGAAGCTATTTTTTGTGAGAAGATCAAACACACTTGATTCCTTTCAGGGTTGAAAATCTTTTTGACTTTGCAGGTGCACCTGATCTAAACAAACTGAAGCCACGCCTCAGATTAAGCTCATTGGATAGTTTTCCCACTGCAACCAGTAGACCAGAAATTCTGCTTTAAGAACTGCTTGTATTATGTAAATATTGGGGATGAGTTTCAAAGTTATTTACAAACCTGAATCGGGAGCATACCATTAATGTCAAATACATGTGAGGATACCTAACTGTTCCAATTCAACACTAATTTATCAAACAAGTTAGCTGACCTCATAACCCATGAACTACAGTCGTGCAAAGGTTATGAAGGTTAGGCTGGGAGTTCATTTTATTACAGAATTAGCTGAGCCCAGCTATGACCTTTTTTATCGTTGTTAAAGGTAGCAAAATGCCTAGAGCTACTGGACTTTTTTTTTACAAAAAGGTAATATTTTTCACAAACTTATTTGCACAGAAGCAGCATGGTCCCTGATGCACAATGCAGCTGGATGGGGTTGGGCACGTGTTGGAAAGTTGTTCATTTGAAAATAGCTTAGTCCCACGTACCCATTAAGGTCATCACTGGGCTCCTTTTTCAGGATAAAAGGACAAAGTGTGACTTCAGTTCCTCCTTCAGTTCCTAATCCATTTTCACAATAGCCGTGCGTAGGGAAGCAATGGATGATGATGCATATCCATTTGGCATTTAGACTGAGCATTCATTCAATGATGCGTAAATGTTTTCTTTCTTTCCTCTCCTACTTATTTTCCTGCTCTCCAGAAGGTGCTGATTCTAATTAAAAGACAGATTCACAGGCATGGGCTGTCCCAAGAGACCTTGCCCAAATGGTCAATCTTCATGTGAGTGTTTGTCAAGACAGTGAGGAGTAGAATTTCTGCAGGGGTCCTGCTGATCTTTTGCTGTAACTTCCGAAGATCAGCAGAAGCCCTGGACAAACGGTGCGAGATTGGGAGAACTCCCAAAGAAATTCTACCCCTTTGTGGAATGGAGGGCCTCTCAGTGAAATCCAGTCGTAACCTTGCCCGAATTTCCAGCAGTGCTTACGGGATAGGAATCAGGAACAGGAACCCTAGGAGATTTATTTTTCCCCTCACAGCCCAGAGGAACTAATGGTTTATTGTTAACAGAGCTTCTTAGGGCATGGAGCCTCACTTGACGTAAGCATGGGTTCAATGGACCTCTAATGAGGCCCCAAACCGACAATGAGCCTCTCAATTTCTGTCCTCGGATATCAACTTTATAAGGCTATAAATGCCTTATAGCATTAATAAATATTATTAGCTGGCAGATTTGAATGATTATTTTTTTGTGATATGTTTACAGGACTGGGCTCAGGATGAACGGATGTTGGAAGAAATGACCCGGAAGGTAGCAATGCAACACCAGGCCTACAGGTAAGCAAGGTCTCCAGTGCAGTAGAACTCTAACTGAAATACAGGAAGCCTGTAATTATGTTCTCTAAGAGCTTGGTTTCTTGCAGATGTTCCTTTGATCCGTTCCTTCGTTCTGGAGAATATTTTTTCTTAGAATTACTGCCAAGTTACAGTCTGACATTGGTTCATACATTTTTGTAAGCCCATATGTACCTATTCATGATACTGCTACAAACAGGATTACAGTTTTCACTTAATGTTTTAAAAGGTGACATAAAATGTTACTAGTGTTGGTATCTACATTTGAAAAAATCTTAACGGTAGGTATTGACAAGAATGACAGGGTATAATTCTGTGTGGTCTCTTAGAGTGGTACATCTTGGGATATCTAATCTTGGATAGAAAACTCGGAAACACAGTTTCGATTTATAGTGTTAATGATACCAGCAGGATGCGCTGACTATGTAAAACTCTGCATTCTGGTTATACCTCACATCAGAGATCAGATTGTCTCTGAAATTGACTATAGTCCAGCCTCTGATGTGTCAGCTGGATCACCCAAATCTTAATGCTAGTACAGATCAAATCTACCTGGGTGGCTGGTATCGCATCCCTACCAAGCATAAGTCATATGCACCCCTTATAAATGTTGCTCCACTACTCTATACCCTTTTTTTCTTATACAGAGCCCAATTTATGGCATGGTCTCCCACTATTCTAGCCTCAGCATTTCCATGTACAAAGTCCAAATGATAGCACAGGCTCTGTATGGGACTAGGACAGCTCCACCAATCCATCCTCAGCTTCTTTTCAGATCTGGAGTCTGGATTGTCGCACCATCTCCAACTATAACTGAGCTATAATTTTGAAAATTGTGTTATGGGTAAGTGTAGGTGGTGAAGTATGGAGCACTCGAGCAATTTGGGCATAGTCACATGAAATGCTTGGTCCTCCTTATGTTGCTTAGATAGTGTATCAACCCAAACATGATGAAAGGTCTTCGACCTGAAATGTTAACTCTGTTTCTCTCTCCACGGATGCTGCCTGGCCTGCTGAGTTTTTCCAGCGTTTTCTGTTGTTATTTCGGATTTCCAGCATCCGCAGTATTTTGCTATCGTATGATGCAAGACTTACCAGCCTCAAATGTGAAGGCTACAGATGCCAATAAATGTTGCCACCCTGCCATTCATCTTAATTCAATAACCTGGTTACTGCCTGTATGGGTGTTGTTGCCGTTTACTTGATCTAGCTCTTAAATGTCTCCCTCCTTTATGCTAGCTTGGCTCAATTAGTACACTGTCCTCTCGGTTATGGATTCAAACCATTCTAGGCTGACACTTTAGTGCAATACTGAGGAAACGCTGCATTGTTAGAAATGCTGACCTTTGGATGAAAAGTTAAACGTCGGTCCCCTCTCTTGTTCCACTGCTTCAGATGGGCATAAAAACTTTAATGGCACTGTTTTGAAGAAGGTTACGGAGTTTTCCAAAGCCTTAGCCAACACTTCTCCCTCAGTCAATACCACCAAAAATAGAGTAACTGGTCATCCAACTCACTTGCTGTTAATGGGACTTTGCTGTTTGTAAATTGGCTGCCACATTGTCCCAAATAACAATAGTGACTGCAATTCAAAAGTAATGTATTGGATTTGAAGCACTTTGGGACATACTGAAAGACACGATGACATGCTACATAATGGCAAGTTTGTTCTTTTCTGTATCTGTGCCCAAATATTAATTACATTTGTTCTGACAGACTGGTTTGCCAAAGATTAGTTCTTCTAACTGAGTTAGTTTTCATCTTTCCTGCTCTTCCCTTTCCCCCTCCCATTCCATGTCTGAGAGGGTCTGTAGACAGGCAACCTGCTTGCAATCCTTTTCTTATGTTGCTATAGAGTCAAATCTAGGAAGTGGGAGAGCATGCCCTGGCTTGACTTGCCCTACGCTTTGAGGATTTGAGCTTCTCCAAGCTGAATCTAATTGAGTTCTACTGCAGTATTTGCTTTTGTGTGAATTCCTTTGCTGATAAATGCTGGCTGTGTTGTAAGTGGATAGGGGAACTGTTATCTTTAAAGAGTGTTGGTGTTTTGGATTGAATTTTTTCTCTCTTCCCAGTGGGATGCCACCTGCAGAGGCTGAGTTGCTGTATATAAAGGAAGTGGAACAGCTTGAAGGCTTTGGGCAAGAAAGCTTTCCTGCTAAGGTACATCAGGAATTATCACCTTAATTTAGAAAGATATTTTTTCAAATATTTTAGAATTTCACCAATGCATTGTAAGTCAATTTTTGAACATATTTAACATTCTTCATGTGGAACTGATGCAATTGAACACAGGTGTGGAAAAACTGAATTAGAATTTAAATTAGCAAGGAGGATGATTCCTTTTTTAGAGTGATGTAGATACATTACAATGTGAGCAACTTCAATGCTGCAAAGGGGACAATCCAGAAATGTTGTTAGATGTGAACCATCCCCTTAAGTAAACATTCCGTGATCCACCATAGTATTTTTGAGGTTGCAGGAGTTACAGCATGCCACTCAGTTGCTTAGCCTCGACCCCCAACCAGCCTCCCTTCTGCTCATTTTTTCAGTGGGCTAATGGAAAAAAATTCTGAGGCCAAATTATGGAATTTCACACCAGCCTCAAAAATGATTTTTTTTAAACTGGTCACAGCGCTGAAGAATCATAGACAAGCACTTGAGGACCTTATCCTACAATGTTCTTTAAGAATATTTAACATTGCAGTTCAATTTACTTATCTTGTGGCTACTAACTTTGAAAAATTCAACAGATTCTTTTTTCCTCTTCAGGAACCCATTCTTCTAATGAGTGCTTCTTTAGCGAGCAAAAATAAACACTGTCTGCAATTTCAAAACCTGCACTTGTTCATTAGTTTGGGTGTAATTATGCCAGATCCCCATTATTACACTGATTCCCCCCACACTTTAGAGCATGTCCGATTTTCTGCCATAATTTCCATTAGACAATGGAAGTGCCCATCCTGAAATGAATGGCATATTTGAAGCAATAATGGCACAGTCATGTGATAGTCCATATTCTGTCATTATTGCCTCACTTAAGTTGAGCTGTAATCACACCCATTTACAACAGGCATCAGGGTAGCTAGATGCTAGGGAGAAGATGGAAGTAAATGTAAAGAGCCAGGCACAGAAGTTTCATAGCTTTGCACACTCCATATTTCTCTGCCAATCTTAGAACTTTTTTTTGGTTCCTCTCAGTTGCCTTACCATCTGCCTTTCTGCCATTTGCTGTGACAGCTGCCGCCTCCCTTAAGACAGGGTTGCAGTGGGTTTCCTAGTGGGAATTCCCCCTGACATCTGCCTCCTAGAAGAAAAGGATGAGGAGCAATGGAGGGAGGCCAGGCTGTTTAGGCTGTACCAAAGATGCATGACATCCAACAGTGGTATCCACACACTGGAGGGTACAAGCGGAGTTACTCCTACCCGCGTTAGCCTGAGAAGCAGCGATAGCAGACTGAAGGGGTTGCAGAGGACAACCCTTTGCTGGCTGCAAGGCATGTTTGTGCTAAATGATACAGGAGATTTTCACTTGACTACGAAATCTGGCCACTGCGTGAAGAGTATTGCGTACATATTCCCTCTTCTCACCACTAATATGCCATAATCTACAGAACCTTCCCTGTGAGCCACAGATTATACAGCTTCCAAAGCAACTTTCAAAGCTTGAAAAGAACAATGTCTGAACACCACATAACCAAAATGTTATTGTACTGCTTTTTGTGTGATATGTGCCTTCTTAGACATAATCTCATGCTCCGAGATGCTACCTGAGTGGCAGGAGTGCATGAGGTGGCTGGCTGCTGTCTGTCAATAGGAGCCTCTTCGAACTGAGGTGGTCCAAATCTCAAAGCAGCTAAGTCCTGAGATGGGCTTGCTGCAGGCTACACCTCTTGTCTTGCTGCACAGGCAGCCTGGCTTTGCCTCCTTTCTGACATCTGTGCAGACATTTACCAGGAAGACACTTTCCTGCTTTCCTGACAGACATCACCATCATAGCACTAGTACTAGGTATTGGCACTGCGTAGCCATTGATCTGCTGAAAGATCATGAAGCCGCATGTGATGCTGTCTACAACTCAGCCCCAGTTGCTTGGAGGCCGGAAGAGACGTCCCTCTCCAATCTGGCACCTTAGGCCCCTATGGCAGAGGTTTTGAGAGTCGGTGGAGGAAGCGCAGAATGTCCTTTGGGTTTCTGTCATGGTGTCCTTCACTGCAGAACTGCCTGAAGTTGCCACATCCTCCAGAACAGACTGCAGTGCCATAAAGCCATCTGTCAGGGTACAACACATGCGGGTAGTGGTTACCTCCAGTCAAACCATCATCTGCTGCACAGTGTCAAGACACAATCCCCATTGCCTACGTTTGTTCTTCTGGAAACACCCTTCTTTGAAAATCAGGACCTGTGAGTTCTGGATCCCCTGGCTCCTCAGTTGATGGGTGATATCATTTGTTCAGCATCTTTTGATATCTTTTGATTTTCCTCCTCATGTTCCACCTTCAGTTACTCCTGCTCGCTTATGCTCTGTGTCTCACAAAGTGTGCTCCTCTCCAGCTCACTCTCTAATCCCTTAGCATATCTCTTTGCTGGTGCTTGGGAGGGTAAGAATGATCTCTGAAGTGCGAGCAGAACTGGATGCAGAGGACTATTTCTTTCCTCAGCCATGTCTAGAGGAAGCAAAAAGAGGAAGATAGGTTGGAATAGATTGCTGAGGAGTAGTGGTAGGAGTCACATGATGTAGTTAGCAAACATGTAATGTGAGATACAGTAATGCGAGAAGGAGAATATCATGAAAAGCTTGAAGTTTTCACATGACCTGCTACTTCCTCCTCCCTTGCTCTGTTTATGCTCTCCCTCTGCTGCAGTACTGCTCTCCTTTGGGGCCTGCAACCCACTGACCCAAACAGTGTGTCCATCCTCTGCCTAACTTCATGGAGCAGCGTTTCCACTGTTTCCTTGCTGATCTGAGAGGGGGCTGGCTCTTCCCCTCCTGTGGGCCCCACTGACATCCTTGGAGTTATGTTGACACAAAAAATATTTGGTGTGCTGTCCCTTACTCTGCTGCTGGCCTTTAAAACCTACAGCAACAAACTGTAGTACTACTCCTAGGAGCTTGCCAAGATTATCAAAATTAGGCTGACCTCAGATACTGTGACAGGGTCAGCTGACGTGAATTCTGGCACGTGAAAATGTCATCCTACCATAATCCCACAGAAGCTTTGGCCCAAGCTGAAAATCGAGCCCTTCTGTTTTAAATTCTGTTAGCTGGTTTCTGTGTCACTATGTTTTTATAGGACATACTTCTGCAGTTTAAAATTGTTTGCATTAACCCTCAAGAAAAGAAAACTTGCATAAATGCAGTATCGCCAAATAGCACTGATAGATTGTAAACATATTAGGTCAGATATCACTTCCATGGTAATTTTTGAAACATTACAAGTAACAGTACTTTGGTAATGTAAGAATGTTAAGTACTTCTTTTGAAATGTTAAGTACCATCCAGCAACCTTCCTTCTAGGATTCTGAAAAGTTAAGTGCTGGTACTTAGGTAATTTCCAAAAGTTTAGTAAATTATTTTCAAGCTGCTCTACCCTACATTAGTCCATTTACTGTAATCATATATTTCAATAATTAGAATCATGACCATTTTCATAATCTTTATGTTTGACTCTTTAGGGGGATTTTAAACTCTCCCTGATCGGCAGGAACGCAGTGTGGGAGCAGTTAAAATGGAGGAGCTCCATTACCTGCGCTGTATTTACCGAGTCCCCATTCTATTGCCATTGGTTTTGGCGGTGGATGAAGTGCAGGCCGGACTCTGGCGAGAGCCTCATTAATAACTGCAAATTGGGATCCCGTGACATACGTGGGTCCCTGGTGGTATTTTGACCGGCTTCTGCATGGGACACCTGCCTTTGCTGCCCCACCAGGTAAAGCTGTTGAGGCCCTCGAAGGAAAGTTTAAAAAAAAACTTTCCTTAGTGAGGAGGAGCAAGAGAGCTCCTCCGGGTCCCACAATTAAAGTCCAGGCCTGTGTTCCCACCCTCACCAGCCGCGAGACGCTCGCAACATCCTCTCCCGGACTTACCTTGCTGCCTGCAGCCTTCTCTTGGTGGGACTGCACGATCTTCATAACCCTCCTCCCCCGCGCGCCCCCCCCTGCTGGCTAGCTGCTGCTTTCCACAAAAAAAACAGACCATCAGCTGAAGTGCGCCATTTAAATGAGGCCTGGCAGTTAAAATCTGCTTGGCTCTGATGAAGGCTCCCGCGCAGGATTATTTTAATGACTGCTCTATACAATTTTGCTTTAAAAAGGAATTTTTCAAACCCTGCAAACCTGCCAAAAATGTTGAGATTTGGCTGCTTGAGTAATGTGTAATGCTCCAATGTTCCAATATCCACTTATGGAGCATTCCACACTATTTGAAAGTAATTTCTTTGAAAACTCAACCATTGAAACAGTGCAAATGAGGATCCACTGATTATTTTAATTAAGGTATTGTCACGTTTGGGACTTCTTGATCAATTTCCATAATAAGGATTTGGAAAAGAGTTGCATTGAAATGTTTTTAAAGCAAAGTGCATTCACACAGGTTTTCTAAAAAGCACCGAGGTGAAAGCTGGTTAAAATGCTAATGATGTTGAAGTTGCTTTCCCGTAAACACTTCACACCCATTGTGTTGGGAAGTCCTTGGTCCTGAGTGCTCGGTAGGGGTTGTCTGGCCTAGGCCCTTCCATCTGGTTGCAAACACAGGGAGATAAAAGCAGAGACAGAAACACACACAGATAGTCAGGATTTTAAATAGTCATCTGGAAGGGCAATTTTTTTGCCAGACTCAAAATGTTAGAATACAAAAGAGTAAGATGGATTTTATTTTGTTTATGTCAAACAAGACTACCCACTCATGTGAGGCATGTTCATTATTTTCTATTACTACATGAGGGCAGGTTGTACTGATTGAACTAAGTGAGTCTCATCATAACAGTTGCTCTATATGTTTACTTACTGTAACACAAAGCAGCTTAAAATATTGACATCTGGCCTCATTGTATCAAGTGTTTTTTCAGCCCACCTTCACGAAGGTTGGAAAGGTACAGATGGGGGCACGTGTAGAAAAACAAGAATATACAGTTCAGATCACAATGGAGTAATATTGGGACACCCCTTGGTTACAAAATCATATGGTTATTGGGCAGTCTGGGCACACTCTTAAATGTAAAACACTCCGACTGCTTACAGGAGGGATTAGGAACACTGTACCCAAGAGAAAATCTAAGGCAGACCCAAATTTGTAACAGATTATATAGATTGATGCTTAGTAAACAAATTGTGGGATAAAGGCAGTTAATGGCCGCCCTGGTTGGAGACATGCTGGGATAACCTACTACATGCGTATGTGTAGGAATGTTGTGTACGTTTCACTGTCTAAATGAACACTTGCTCTCCTTTAACAGGATAACCTTGGAAATGATGCTTTTATTGGCATTTCTTTTATGGGAATATTCGTAAAACACAGGAATGGACGACCAACTGTAACATACAGGTAAGCAACGAAACTGCACTGGACCAAAGGCTTAGACACGTGATTATTCATCTGAATTAAACTTTTGAGTTCTAAAGCTATGTTGCAGCTTTTTTCTTTTGATGAGTAAAACGCTCTTCCTTTCCCCCTCCCCTGAGGGTATTTTTACTTCCTTTTTTTGGATGTCCTTCCACAGTGCCGCTCCTCAATCTGGAGGAAGGGCAGGTGGCTTACCATCAGTTCTTTCTGAGAACTGAGAAGAATGTGCAAGTCCAGCCTACGCTGTGTCTTACTGTGTATAATTGTCCCTCCCGCATTCCCCCAATCAGTTGATTTTCAGATTGAGTGATGGTTTTCAGCTCTTCCTTGCCCCAGGATGGAATCCATCACTTCAATACAGTGCACCATCCAATAACTCTCCTATGTGTGAAGAGTTTATTTGGATTATCGGCACAAGTATTTAGTGTTGACTAGAGCTGACAAAATTGGGGCTCGGAATAATAAAATCCAAACATGATCAATAATACAAAGTATCTTTAAACCTACAGATGGAATGAAATTGGAAATATTACGCACAACAAGTCTTCAATTAATGTGGAGTTAACAAGCAAAGAAGAAACTGTTCCATTTCACACAGTAAGTATCGAACTATATTGGCTAGCATTACGTGCCTATTGTCTATTACATTCCTTCTTCCTGGATCTTTTGCGATCTTCTTTCCTAGATTCTAGCAAATGCCTTGTACATATTTATGCTGTAATTATTTATGCTGTAATGCTATATTTCTTACGCTTCTCCTAACTGCGTTGTTTGAATTAACTGTTGGATTGGATTGTTCCAGATATTAATAGAAACTATCACACCAGCTATTGAATTGCTCTCTGAATTAAATTTGAACACACTCTAATATTCCAAATGACACTACCTCTATCTACAAACTTCCTTCATTCTTCAAACTTCTCCCTCTTCTGAAATCTAAGGCAAAACCTCCTTTTTAACTCATTTAGCTTATCAAGATTAGAGCATTACTTCAGAAAATCTGATTAATGATCTGAATCCTATCAACTTCCCCCAAGGCCCAGTTGCTAAAGATGCTACTTAGTTGAACTATACAAATCAGAATGACCCATGTTCAATTTCTCATCCATGCCCTCCTTATGGAGGCTGAGGGCGTGACTGAGGTACTAAATAAGTACTTTGCATCTGTCTTCAATAAAGAAGATGCTGCCAATGTCACAGTGAAGGAGGAATAGTAGAGAAATTGGATAGGTTAAAAATAGATAAAGAGGAGGTACTTAAAAGGTTGGCTGCGCTCAAAGTAGAAAAGTCACCCAATCCGGATGGGATACATCCTAGGTTGCTGAGGGAGGTAAGGGTAGAGATAACGGAGACTCTGGCCACAATCTTCCAATCCTCCTTAGATATGGGAGTGATGCCAGACAACTGGAGGATTTCAAATGTTACACACCTGTTCAAAAAAGTGGAGAGGAATAAATCCGGCAACTACAGGCCAGTCAGCCTAACGTTGGTGGTGGGGAAAATTTTAGAGACAATAATCCGAGACAAAATTAATTGTCACTTGGAAAAATATGGGTTAATAAATGACAGGAAAATCGTGTTTTACTAACTTGATTAAATTCTTTGATAAATAATGGAGAGGGTTGATGAAGGTACTGCGGTTGAAGTTGTGTAGATGGACTTTCAAAAGGCGTTTGATAAAGTATCACATAATAGACTTGCTAGCAAAATTGAAGCCGCTGGGATTAAAGGGGCTGTGGCAGCGTGGATATGAAATTGACTAAGAGACAGAAAGCAGAGAGTAGTGGTGAATGGTTGTTTTTCAGACTGGAGGGGATTGGAATTAGGACTGCTCTTTTTGATATATATTAATGACCTGCACTTGGGTATCCAAGACATAATTTCAAAGTTTACGGATGACATGAAACTCGGAAATGTAGTAAATAGTGAGGAGGATAGTAACAGACTTCAGAAGGAAATAGACTGGTAAAATGGGCAGACACTTGGCAGATGAAATTAACACAGAGAAGTGTGAAGTGATACATTTTGGTAGTAAGAATGAGGAGAGGCAATATAAACTAAATGGTACAATTTTAAAGGGGGTGCAGGAACAGAGACACCTGGGGGTGCATGCACACAAATCTTTTAGGTTGGCAGGACAAGTTGAGAAGGCTGCTAAAAAGCATACGGGATCCTTGGCTTTATAAACAGGAATCGAGTAAAAATGAAAAAAGAAAGACTTGCATTTATATAAGCAAGAATGTTATGCTAAACCTTTTTAAATCACTGGTTAGGCCCCAGCTGGAATATTGTGTCCAATTCTGGGCCTTGGAGAGGGTGCAGAGGAGATTTACATGAATGGTACCAGGGATGCGGGTCTTCAGTTACGTGGAGAAACTAGAGAAGCTGGGGTTGCTCTCCTTAGAGCAGAGAAGGTTAAGGGGCGATTTAATAGAGGTGTTCAAAATCATGAAGGGTTTTGATGGAGTAAATAAGGAGAAACTATTTCCAATGACAGAAGGACACAGATTTAAGGTAATTGGCAAAAGAACCAGAGGCGAGACGTGGAGAATTTATTTTACACAGTGAGTTGTCATGATCTGGAATTCTTTTTTTTATTCGTTCATGGGATGTGGGCATTGCTGGCAAGGCCAGCATTCATTGCCCATCCCTAATTGCCCTTGAGGAGATGGTGGTGAGCCGCCTTCTTGAACCGCTGCAGTCCTTGTGGTGAAGGTACTCCCACAATGCTGTTAGGGAGGAAGTTTCAGGATTTTGACCCAGCGACGATGAAGGAACGATGCTATATTTCCAAGTCAGGATGGTGTGTAACTTGGAGGGGAACTTGCAGGTGATGATGTTCCCATGCGCCTGCTGCCCTTGTCCTTCTAGGTGGAAGAGGTCGCGGGTTTGGAAGGTGCTGCCGAAGAAGCCACGATACGCCGGTGGTGCATGGAATGAATGTTTGAGGTGGTGGATGAGATGCCAATCAAGCGGGCTGCTTTGTCCTGGATGCTGTCGAGCTTCTTGAGTGTTGTTGGAGCTGCACTCATCCAGGCAACTGGAGAGTATTCCATCACACTCCTGACTTGTGCCTTGTAGATGGTGGAAAAAATTTTCGGGAGTCAGGAGGTGAGACACTCGCCACAGAATACCCAGCTTCTGACTTGCTCTTGTTATCACAGTATTTATGTGGCTGGTCCAGTTAAGTTTCTGGTCAATGGTTACCTCCAGTATGTTGATGGTGGGGGATTCGGCGATGGTAATGCCGTTGAATGTCAAGGGGCCATGGTTAGATGCTCGCTTGTTGGAGATAGTCATTGCCTGGCACTTGTGTGGCACAAATGTTACTTGCCACTTATCAGCCCAAGCCTGAATGTCGTCCAGGTCTTGCTACATGTGGGCATGGACTGCTTTATTATCTGAGGAGTTGCGAATGGAACTGAACACTGTGAAATCATCAGCGAATATCCCCACTTCTGACCTTATGAGGCAAGGGAGGTCATTGATGAAGCAGCTTAAGATGGTTGGGCCTCGGACACTGCCCTGAGGAACTCCTACAGCGATGGCCTGGAGCTGAGATGATTGACCTCCAACAACCACAACCACCTTCCTTTGTGCTAGGTATGACTAGCCAGTGGAGAGTTATCCCCTTGATTCCCATTGATTATTTGTCAGTGAATATATTCAAGGCGGAGATAGACAGATTTTTGAAAAACAGGGGAATTAAGGGTTATGGGGAGCGGGCAGGAAAGTGGAGTTGAGACCAAGATCAGATCAGCCATGATCTTATTGAATGGCAGAGTAGGCTTGAGGGGCCGAATGGCCTACTCCTGCTCCTATTTCTTATGTTCTTATGACTTCAATTTTACTAGGGCCCCTTGATGCCACACTCAGTCAAATGCTGCCTTGATGTCAAGGGCAGTCACTCTCACCTCACCTCTGGAATTCAGCTCTTTTGTCCATATTTGGACTAAGGCTGTAATGATGTCTGGAGCCAACTGGTCCTGGCGGAACCCAAACTGGGCATCAGTGAGCAGGTTATTAGTGAGTAAGTGCCTCTTGATAGCACTGTCAACGACATCTTCCATCACTTTGCTGATGATTGAGAGTAGACTGATGGGGCAGTAATTGGCCGGATTAGATTCGTCCTGCTTTTTGTGGATAGGACATACCTGGGCAGTTTTCCACATTGTCGGATAGATGCCAGTGTTGTAGCTGTACTGGGAACAGCTTGGCTAGAGGCACGGCTAGTTCTGGAGCACGTCTTCAGCACGACAGCGAGCATGTTGTCGGGGCCCATAGCCTTTGCTGTATCCAGTGCGCTCGGCTGTTTCTTTATTGCGTGGAGTGAATCGAATTGGCCGAAGACTGGCTTCTGTGATGGTGGGGACCCCTGGAGGAGGCTGATATGGATCATCCACGCGGCACTTCTGGCTGAAGATGTTTGCAAACGCTTCAGCCTTGTCTCTTGCACTCATGTGCTGGGCTCCGCCATCATTGAGGATGGGAAAGTTCATGGAGCCTCCTCCTCTCGTTAGTTGCTTAATTATCCACCACAATTCACGACTGGATGTGGCAGGACTGCAGAATTTTAATCTGATCCGTTGATTGTGGGATCGCTTAGCCCTGTCTACAGCATGCTGCTTTTGCTGTTTAGCATGCATGTAGTCCTGTGTTGCAGCTTCCCCAGGTTGGCACCTCATTTTTAGGTATGCCTGGTGCTGCTCCTGGCATGCTCTTCTGCACTCTTCACTGAACCAGGGTTGGTCCCCTGGCTTGGTAGTAATGGTAGAGTGAGGGATATGCCGCGCCATGGGGTTACAGATTGTGGTGGAATACAATTCTGCTGCTGCTGATGGCCCACAGCACCTCATGGATGCCCAGTTTTGAGCTGCTACATCTGTTCTGAATCCATTCCAGTTAGCACGGTGGTAGTGCCACACAACACGATGGAGGGTGTCCTCAGTGTGAAGACGGGACTTCGTCTCCACAAGGACTGTGCGGTGGTCACTGCTACCAATACTGTCATGGACAGATGCATCTGCGACAGGTAGATTGGTGAGGACGAGGTCAAGTAGGTTTTTCCTCGTGTTGGTTCTCTTACCATCTGCCGCAAGCCCAGATTCAATAATAACTTTCAAAAGGGAATTGGATAAATACTTGAAGGGGCACAGGTACAATGTTCGAATGCCTCCTTCTGTGCTGTATCACTCTATGATTCTATGTAGTAAGTTACTCAATCTCATGCAGAGTGTCCGGCTCCGGGTTTCCTTTCCTGATTACTAATCATCGACCATTTTTGGGTATCTGCAAGGTATTTCACTTTAAATTGATAATGACCATTTTGCACGTTATTGTTAATACTGTAGAGTAATCTCCAGAACTCCAGATCCCTGTACTTTTCTAACACTAAAGGGTGACAGATGTCTAGCTGAAATCTCTGTTTATTGTTTCAGACTGAACAGAGATATTTTAAAAACTCTGTTCGTTGGCAGCAGCTGCCTTTTTGGCTCTGCACCTTTCAAAGAGACATGAACCCTGCAGTGTTTGTTTTCTTTAGCTTTTCCTACCAATATTAACATGAGAATGCAAACACAAGGCCTCTACAAAGGGATTGTACAGTCCACCCGCAGCCAGAGAACATGACTGAATGTGGCAGCTCATGGTGCTGTACTTTGGCAGTGCAGGGAAAACCACCACTTGAGGTAGAGCTTCCTCCCAGGTCGTTTGCATTAAACTCTTGTGGTGATGACACCACACTCGAGGCTGTAAGGTAAAGGGAGAATCAAGTTCTTTTTACACAAATCTGCTTGTTTCACTGCAAAATGTTGCTACTTGTCATATTGTTTTGCCATATTCAAACTCCAGATACCTGCAATTTTTTTTTTACAATCCTCATTTTGCTTTTCTTATCCAATCTCCCCTTCACTGCTTGTTTAAGTGACATTTACAGTCGAACGTAAACTTCTGGCTAACATTCTTTCATGTGTGTAGAAAGCCATGTTATAGATAATCTATCAATATTTGACCGTCACTAATTCCTTTAGACTGCATTTGAATTATTTTATCTCCTGTTTATTTTTATTCAGTGTGTGTATGTGTATCACTAAATATGTAGGAGGATCTGGCCAATTGCTATCTATAAATCAAGGGATTGTAAATTTCTTATTGACTTTCTGGTAAAGGTTTCCATGAGGTGAGCGGCTGAATATTAGCTACAACATTAATTAAATTTAAAACAGAAATAGACAGTTTCCTAGAAGTAAAGGGCATTAAGGGTTACGGGGAGCGGGCAGGAATTTGGACATGAGTCTAGGTTCGGATCGGTCATGGCCCTGTGGGTAGTGGAGCGGGCCCAGGGACTGTGTAGCCTGATTCTGCTCCTATTTCGTGTGCAATTCTGTTAGATGCAGGAGATGGTTCTGTGATAGATAGTAGATTGGTGGTTAGGATCAGATCAGCCATGATCTTATTGAATGGCGGAGCAGGCTCGAGGGGCCGATTGGCCTACTCCTGCTCCTATTTCTTATGTTCTTATGTTCTTATGTTAATATTCACTGCACTGTCTGGCTAAAAGATTGGCTCGCCACTATTAGTGCTTTATTGTGATTGGTCAGTACTAATGGCTGTTTCACAGGAAGACATTTTTAAAAAGTCAAAGAAAAAGCAGAAACTGAAAACTGCAGTTGTGTTTTAAATCAGTTTCTTGTTTATAATGGTACAAGAAAAGACTGTTGAACCTGTTCAACTTGCATTGTTATCAAGTTCTTGTTTCAGTACCTGATCTGACCATTTTCTCTACCCAAACTCATACTTGCCTGGTGCCTGTTGAACCACTTCCAGTTCACTTTGCAGTACTTCAGCTGAGTCAGGTGGCAGGCTGTTCTAGAGGTTGGCAACTAAAAGCATGGCATCTAAAAGAAAAGCTACTCCTCTACAACTCCAGAAGAATTGGAATGCCTGTGACACTCCCAGGAACATAAGGGCAAAACCATTTAATCCAAATAAACTTCTTTACCAAAAACATGACTGACAAAAAAATAACTCATTGAGAATTCTCTATAGGCCAGTTATACAACATAGTTTAGACTAGATTATTTTCACACATTTTAACTTGTTCATTTTAAACGGGTTAATGTCGGCATTAAAATATCGACAATTTGAAACTGTCGGCTTTTGTGTCAATGCAAAGCCAACTCCATTTATATGCAAGTGCCTGGAAATATGTAGAGCCAAAGCTCCATGTTCCCTGGCCAGTATGGAGCTGGCAGAAGAACTCTGGTCTGGCAACCCTGCATTGCTTTCAGCAACATGTCTGACAACCTACAAAACAGCTTTAAAAAAGCTGACAACTCGCAAAACATAAATAAAACCTTATGACCAAAGCCACTGCTTCAAGGCAATGGATTAGGTTAAATTCCTTTTTATTACATTGAATTTTTCAGATTTTTATTAGTTTTTTGCGACCGGATTCTACTTCAGTTGTTTTTTTGTGAAGACTGAACAAAGGGAATGCAGTGGATCATGAACTTGTCATGATTAAAGTTGCAACTATGAAATACTAACTATGGCTGCATTTCGTCCTTGCTTATGTTTCAAAGTCAGATCAACACAAAATTCAATATTTAGCCCTTGCACTGTTTGGTAAATGCTAGATTACAGAAAAAAGGTTTATTTGTTTAATGTTTCAAAGGAAAAAAAGCCACCCAAACCTGCAAATATGGCTGTTTACGACACGTCAAGTAGCAAAAAATGAGGAGGTGATACTGGAGCCCATCAAGATGGGTTTTAAATGGACAGTACAGCAGATCAATGCAACAGACTCTGAAGAGTTAAATAATCCAATCATTCATTAAAGAAAAAGAACATCTTCTATTTCCCCTGTAGAATCCATTACATCAGTTAACCTTCTTTTACCTCTCCCAATTAAAGGTCTTTCAAAATTTCTTTTTATGAACATATTTTAAAAAAAATAGCTGGTTAGCATTACTGATGAGTATACTCGTTCATACATTATATCGAAAGCATGCAATGTCATTTCATTAAGAGAGCAACACCAATGGTAAAATGTTGTTAGGCAATATATTTGTGCTATTTTGTGTCACTGATAATTCTTGTTGAGAAAATATGACTGCATTTTTTACGCATGACATAAAATAGCATCCTCCTCTGATTTGACATTCCCCTTAAGATTTTTATTTTACATTAATACACATTATGGATTATACTGCATGTTGCAGTTGGCAGGTGCAACACATCCGCATTCTGATTGTGTGCTGGTACTTTGAATGTGTTTTGTTTTTGGTTGAGTAATTGTATTTTCTAATGTAAAAACCACTACTTTTGACTTCCAGAGGGAGTGAAAAAAATTCAAGTCTAGTTTGGATGTCCGCAGAGTTAAAGGTTTAAGTGAAAATACTCTTTCACATGGTTTACATGCAGTGCTGAACAAATTAAATACTGCAACTATAAAGGGCCCAAGAATCTATTAAAACTGGATCTATCTTGAGCGTACCCGCCAAAGTTTCCAGCTTCCATTCGGGGGAAACCCGGGACCGATGCCCCTGCCCCATAAAGGATTGCGTGCTATCTCTTCTACACGTGCACTGAAAAATCGGGCACGTGCAGAGGAGATGATGTGAAATGTACTGTGGGGTGACTTAAAATGTTCAAGAATGAGGCCAGATGTGATACACCACCTTAAGGGTTGAAATTTCCTTCCGGGGCAGGTGTGCTGCCAGAATTGGTTCAAGGCGGGGTTAAGCCCACCACCTTCACTCTGCCGTGAACCCAACCCATTTTCCTGGGTCAGGTCTCATTGTGGATGCAGGTCAGGTTCTCACCATGATCTTCGCCACACAGGGGGGAATCTACCACTGCCAGCAAGGAAAACTTGTTGCATTGCCAGAAAGAGGAAGGGGAACCATAAAAGGGGGCAGAAGTGCAATGAAGATTTTATTTAAAATTTGTAAGGAGGCTTCGAATGAGCTGCTGGAACCGCTGGTGCAGCTGTGGGGCAGAAGAGAGGGAGATCTGGCTACTCTGAGGTCCTCTCCCTCCAGCACGACCCGCAGCAAGATTCCTACAGCCCCTTGCACCCCACCTCCCCCACTGGGCAGGTACCACCACCTCTCGTCTGGCAATACCTGGGGTCGGTGGTACAGCAGCGGGAAGGCAGGGAAACACGGTGGCATAGTGGTTAGCACTGGTACCTCACAGCGCCAGGGACCCGGGTTCGAATCTGGCCTCGGGTGACTGTCTGTGTGGAGTTTGCACATTCTCCCCGTGTCTGCGTGGGTTTCCTCCGGGTGCTCCGGTTTCCTCCCACAGTCCAAAAATGTGCGGGTTAGGTTGATTTGGCTATGATAAATTGACCCTTAGTGTTAGGGTGGGGTTACAGGGATAGGATGGGATATGTTAGGGGGAATTAAATACGTGGGGTTACGGGGATAGGGTGGGATATGTGTCGGTGTAGGCTCGATGGGGATTCTGTGTGAGAAAGCAGGGACAGGGTACTGGATTTGGATGATCAGCCATGATCGTATTGAATGGTGGAGCAGGCTCGACGGGCCGAATGGCCTACTCCTGCTCCTAGTTTCTATGTTTCTATGAAACTATCTGGATTCCCAAGGTCATTCCCCAATAGGCTGTACCGCCTCATGTTCCCTCAGTATAGTCAAGGAAAATGCAGCGCTAATAGTGTATGGTACCACTCTGCCTAACAGTTCACTCCAATCATTGGAGTGATATATGTACTAAAACCTTTATGATGGAAAAGTACTAATATGCTCATCATTTCAGTTGTGAAATCCATTGCATTAGTAATATTTCAAAATCAATGTATCAATGATTCTAAGTGTTTTTTTGATTACAGGTATATGTATTTATTTATTTTTTTCCCTTTTCCTCAGGATGATATTGAAATGGCAAAATATATCTCACGGTTGTTCACAGCAAGACACAAATTTTATAAACAGAATAAAATCTGCACAGAGTGAGTATTCTGAGCACCACACTTTATTCCACGTACACCAAAACTGCCAACAGATTTATTTGCCTGACCATGGGGTTACTTTCAATTAGATTGTCCTCTAGGAAAGATGACAGAATCAAAGATGGGAAAAATCTATAAAGACTTGTAAGATTTGGCTCTCAAATCTTTCTTTGTAAAGGATGTCTCAGCATTGCTTTTTTTTTTAATGCTTTTTCCCCACTCAACTATAAACACTGTTATGTTCTATTGTCCTTCAAGCTTTCATTACTTCACACAATCTTGAATTACGGTCGTGTTGAGATTTTAAAAAATTCTGAACAAATGACTTGCCCTATTCTTAGGTGAGGGGAGCCTATTAGGAAGATTTCTTGCAGGTTCATAGACATTTTTGAATAAGCAGAAATTAATTGAAGAGCTACTAAGGGAAGAATTTGTTCTCTATTTGTAACAAAATCCTGTTTTTATATCAGAGAAAATCTTCCCCCATTGCCAGCAGTTTGGGATTGTACAATGATGAATGAGCATATAGTTTTTTCCTAATGAATTTTCGACTGCAAACTTACAAATAATATGAATCGATTATCAATAAGATGAAATGCAGAATGCATGGTGGTACAAATATTCAGTGTGTTGTTTATTAGGATTGATGGAGAGTTTATTAGGCTATGGATGAGGCCACTGGTTGACAGTGACCAATCAGTCAAATTCCATTTTTATTACATTGTATTGTTAGACGTGTACTCTTACTTTGGCGATCGCATTCTGTAATTCTGACCATTGTTTTTGTGAATACCAAAGCCTTAGCTAATGGAAATCTCTTGATTTACCCATTGATACTTAGCATAATTTCCTCAACTTTTATGCTCCCCGCAGCCACTAGGACCAAACTTGACTGTCTGTTTCAATTGCCTTGCCAGCACCATGTTATTATACCCTATAATGTATGACCAAAGAAAGAGAAGGTGTTCTGGATAAAAGTAATTGGATAACATGTAACATACGGTAAAGGATTTTAGATTTCCCGGTTATTCACCTTCGCCAGAATTGACTGGTGTATTCTAAGGTACAGCTGAGTGAAGAGTTGGAAGCTGATTGAGGGATTCCCTTGTTTTTATTTGAGTACAGTGGACTGAAGATAACAGGATTACTTCAACATTTTTAACAGCTCTGTCTCAAATAAATAAGCATTTACATTTTAGAAGACTTGGCACTAACTTCAATTTGACAAATTACATATTAACCACCATTGTTGATCAGGAGTCGTACCATCAGTACTCATTTAATAGTTAAATAGTTAAACAGTTAAAGCAGATCACAGTTCACTTTTTTTGGTGCATTCTGTAAATTTTGACTATTATTCTTGAAATAATGAATATTATTGGGAAAAATAGCTACAGCATGACATTCTGAAGTTTGGCAGAGTGAGGCGATCAATAGTCCTCCCCATTCCTTGACAGAACTGAACCTGCAACCTGCAAAGAAGGGAATTCGCCTCAGCACTTGCAGCAGGAATGCAGTTCTTCGCCTTAGTTTCCCAAATAAAGAAAAAAGATCAGTTGATTTTTGCAAGCTTGGAAGTCTTGTGCACTGCTGCTGTTTTTCTCAGAAGCAATGTTTGAAGTTTGGACATCCTGATTAAGAAGTGGCAGCTTAGAGGTACGCCCCAGGTCTCACACTATCAGGAGACATATGAAAGCAACTTAATAGAGATTCCTCTACAGATTTTCACATCGCTCATGTGGTCAGGTCAGGAACCCAGTAGAGTGTAGAAATCAGTCCTGTTTCTCTCTGCTCCATATTAATACTCCAGCCTACAGCAGCGTCACATGCTGAGCTGAATAAAGTAATATGATTACAAAAGCATTGTGGGTCAGTCCATGTATCTTGTGATGTTTAGCTCCTTTGCACAGTATGGCTCAGTAGCTCCTTTATGTTGGAAGCTCAGTACTTACCTATTTAACACTTAAACTGATACGTGTGTGTGTATTGTAATGTAGAAAAAAGCCCCAAAGTGCTTCACAGAGGCATAATCAAAAAATGGATGCCAAGCTAAAGAAATAAATATGATGAGAATGCCCAAAAGCTTGGTCAAAGAGGTGGAGGGTCTTAAAGGAGGAGAGTGAGGTGGAGAAGGAGGGATTTAGGAAAGGAATCCCGATGGTAGGGCAAAAAGAGGGGGAAGGATGCACAGGAGGCCATAGTCAGAGGAACAAAGAATTCAGAGGGGGAAGGGTTGTAGGACTGAAGGAAGTTACAGAGATAGGGAGGGGCAAGGCCTTGGAGAGATTTAAATGCAAGGATGAGAATTTTAAGTTTGAGGCGTTGACAGACTGGGAGACAATGTAGGTTAACGGGGATGGGTGATAGGCAAACTTGGTGCAGGATAGGATATGGACAGCAGTGTTTTGGATGAGCTGAAGTCTACAGAGCATGGAGGAAAGCTAGTCATGAGAGCTTTGGAGTAATTGTCCCCAATATTGGCGGGGAGGAAGCAGGGGCGAATTTAAGCTACCGGGAAACACGGAAATACAGGGAACACTGAGGCCCTGCTGAATTTAACGGCAGGAGTAAGTGATGGCGGCGGTCGATCACGGAGCATGAAGCTCGAGGGGCTGGGAGTAAAATTTCCTGCGTTTCATGCCCACCATTAGACATTGGCGGAGCATGTCTTGCTCGTCTGTGCCTGGGCTGATGGGGGATAGGACATGAGGGGTTTGATAGAGTAAATAAAGAGAAACTGTTTCCACTGGCAGGGAGAGTCGCTAACCAGAGGTAATTGGCAAAAAGACCAGAGGGGAGATGAGAATATTTTTTACAAAAGGGTGGCTGAAGCAGATTCAACAATAACTTTCAAAAGGGAATTGGATAAATACTTGAAAAGGAAAGATTTGCAGGGCTATGGGGAAAGGGCAGGGGAGTGGAACTAATTAGTTAACTTTTTCAAAGAGCCACCACTGGCATGATGGGCCGATTGGCCTCCTGTGCTGCAAGATTCTGTGATGACCTCTTTACATTTTTTTTCCTGTTTCCCGCCCGGCAGCTGGCCAAATTGATAGACTGGTCGCTGCTGGGTGGGAAGACTGTGGTAGGAGGCCGGGGGGGAAGAGATCGCGTGGGGGTTGGTAGATCGCGGGTCAGCATTGGACCGTAGGGGGGGTCTGAAGATCGGATTGCAGGGGAGTCGGCCGATTGCAGGGAGGGAGGCAGATTGCAGTACGTAAGTTTGGGGGTCCGGAGGAAGCACTCCTGCTCCTCTTGGCCCAGAAGCAGTGCTGGAAAAGCATTTACCTGCTGGACTCGCAGCTCCCACCTCCCTCCAGCTGCCGGGTTTCCTGAGCCCTGGGAAACCTGGCCCACAGCCGTTAAATCCAAATGGGTGCTAAAATCTGAGGCACACGGGCTCATTTAAATATTGTAATTTCTAACCTGCCTCTCGAGAACAGATTACTCACCCGACCCCCAACCCGCTCCGATTAAACTGGAAATAAGATCGTTTGTGGCAGGTTGGGGTTGGATTTCCCATTTTTCAGAATTTAACCTCCGCCCCTCTTCCGCCCGTCCTGTGGGGTTAAAATTCCCCCCATTGAGTCTAGAGGTTCAAAGACATTGATGAGGGTTTCAGTGGTAGATGGGCTGAGGCAGAGTCAGGCAATATTACGGAGGCGGAAGTAGGCATTCTCTGTGTTGGAGAGAATATAGGGTCAGAAACTCAGCTCAGGATTCAATCGCTAACTAAGTTTGTGAACAGTCTGGTTCAGCTTGAGACAATGGCCAGGTAGGGGAATGTCAAGGGTATGGAGTTTGTGGCGGGGGCTGAAGACAATGGCTTTGGTCTTCTCAGTACTTAGCTGGAGGAAATTGTAGATCATTCAAGACTGGATGTCGGACAAGCAGTCTGACCGCACACAGGCAGTGGAGGGGTTACGAGAGGTGGTGGACAGGTAAAGCTGGATGTCATTATCGTACATGTGGAACCTAACCCCACGTTTGCAGATGATGGCATCAAGGGGTAGCATATAGATGAGGAAGAGGATAGATCCCTGGGGGACTCTAACAGTGTGGGGACAGGAAATTAAGCAATCACTGGAGATACTCTGCCTATGATCAAATCGGTAAGAGTGGAACCAAGCGAGGGCTGGACAACTGAGGGGAGGCATTGGAGCAGGATGGTGTGGTTGACTGTCTTGAAGGCTGCACAGAGATTAAGGGGGATGAAGAGAGATAATACACCCATATCATAATCACTTAGAATGTCACTCATGACTTTGGTTAAGGCTGTTTCGGTGCTGTGGGACAGTGGAAAGATGATTGGAGAGATTCAAACGGGAAATTAAGGAGAGATGAGAATGGCTTTGGGAGGTGACAAAACGTTCAAGGATTTTGGAGAGAAAAGGGAGGTTGGAGATGGGTGTTAGTTTGCAAGGACAGAGGGATCAAGGGTAGTTTTTTTTTTAAAGTTGGGGTGATGGCGGTTTTGAAGGGAACGGGACAGTTCCTGGGGAGAGGAAGCCAGTTACAATATCAGTCAGCATGGGGGCCAGGAAGGGAAGTTGGGTGGTCAGCAGTTTAGTGGGAACGGGGTCAAGGGAGTAAGAGATGGGTTTCACAGACAAAATGAGCTTGGAGAGGCCACGGGAGGAGATAAGAGAGAAACTAGATAAGGACAGAGATTTCAGGGTTAGGGGAGTGAGGCAAGGGAAAAAGGGGAAGCAGCTGAACAGATAGTCTCTATCTTGGTGGTAAAGAAATCTATGAGTTCCTCACACTTTTTGTGAAAAGTCCTTGTGTTATCTATAAATCTAATTCTTTAAGGCAATCACTTTCATTGAAAAGATGATTCAGAAATCTATTCAGGCTGACTAACATGGACTTTATACTTGTGCCTGATTTCACAAGCCAGGCTCTGTGTGTTTGCATGTATCTGAACTGTACATCTCTTGATTCATTGTTCTTGTATCCTTTACACACTTTTATCTTAATTATTTTTGGTTGCTGAGAAAGAACCCACATAAGGGCACATTTAATCAGAAAGTATTCTTGCTTTCAGTTCTGGTTCTAACACTCAATGTGATGATAAGAAGAAATTTCCCACTCTCTCTGCCTACATGTAAGCATTCCTTCCACATTCCTAACTCCCCCTTCATTTAACTGTTCCTTGTGTTCAGGCCTAACACCACTAATAGCATGTTTTTTCTGAGTTTTTTTCTTGAATTGGGGGTTTTACACTTTTTTGTATTAAAATTTTATGTATTAAATATAATATATTAGTAATTAAAGAGTCTAAAAGCCAATCAAGAGCTAGATTCAACCCAAATGGAGCGTAAAATCAGGTGCGGTGTAAATCAGGTGTCCGACCTGAACCTATTTGTTCTTGCTGGACGGTTTAGGTTAATATCGGGGATTCAGCCTGTTCCTCAGTACTTTAGAGTTGCAGTTATCCACCAGCTAAAGCAAGGGGAAGTTTAACATGTCCAGCATAATATAGTCATAAATATTGAGAATTCAGGCAGTCCTTATACTACTAAACTTCCCTGTGACTGTAGCTCTGCACATTAATTTTTTGCATTCTTGTTTTATCGATAAGTGATAGTGGTTCAATGTCTTGGCTTTGGTACAAGGTTAGCTACAACTACCCAATGGCACTTCCTGGGATGTTTGGGTCATATAAAGATTCTTTGAAATATATTTCTTTTTTTAAAAAGCAATCGCTTATGTAAAGTCCTTGAATAAAAACCTAGTATTTTTTGGTGCAGCTTACTAGAATAATGTGTCTTAGAATCTGATAAGACACATTTTTGGTATTTTTAAAGCTGTATGATTTCATATTTATAGCATTTGCAAAGACCTGTTAAAGCAATCTCGCAAGATGATTGCCACAAGGAAAAGATCTGTAGAATAGCAACAATGTGAAAATGGCTGTTTTGTCCAAGGTGAATGTTTTGTTGGTAAAAATATGATGTGCACCAATACAAGGGTAACTCTGCACAAGCTGATTGAGAAAGAACATTTGAGCATGATCTCAAAAGGTTAATAAGTACCTCCTTATGTTATAATTGTTGCATGTCAAAGCTACCTTTTGCAAGAGCTTACTCCCATATTTTCAGGAAAAAATCTAGAATCTGTTGTATAATGACACTTGGACACAAGGACTTATTTGTGAAGAATTGACCTCTTTCCCTGGAGATTTGCAATCTATGAAGCATGTGTTTGTAAGTTAACAGTGCAGTAAGCTCCTCTGTGTCCACTCAGACAGAAGGATTATTCAAGTTACATTCCAGCTGTGTTAAAAGGGAATTCCATCAATTCAGTCTCTTCGTTCTCATATCTATGATGAGTATGTTTTGAACTGCTAACATTTTGCTGTATTTTCTCACAGACAAACACAGTCATGTTCCCCGACGCCAATCAGGAGACGACCCACATGGAGCAGATCATCTTTGGTATGCTTACTGTCACCAGTGCTGCATGTGGCATTGGATAGCATAATTAATAATCACTTATTTACATTAGCAACTTTGCGATAACCTTCTAAGTTACATCTTATTTTGTAAAGTGTGTTCCTGTTGTTAACAATCCTGTACTCAATTCTCATTTTTACGCATCAGGAGTCTAGGTGTAGTCAAGTTGTATTGATTTGGTTTCTTACTTTCTTTTTCTCTGAACATAAATACTTGTAAATGTTCAGAAAAAAATTCTTTTACTATATTAAAAGGTTGTCTCTCAAATTACTTTATGTTGTAAACAGTTTGTCTCCTGGTCCACTTCAGATATAGTTCACTAGAAAATATTCTGGGAAAGGACCTAGCCTACTAGGGATTCTTGTCATTTAGAAGTAAAATAGAGATAAAGTTGGTGCAGTAATTCTGTGATAGATGTCTTTACCGTGCGTTGTTAAGATATGGTATATTATTTGCTAAATGTGCTAGTGACACCTGGAAGGAGTGGAATCAACACTGTATTAACTTGTTTAAGACCACATGATTAGTACTTTTATTAATATGACATCGGTTTCTAAGCTCTTCATCAGAAATATTTTTTCTGATCGAGTTTATTCCCCCCTTTTCACCCCTCCTCCACTCCTGAATGCAGGTTGCCCTCTGGTAACTCCCCCTCGCAGGCGTCTGAACAGCAAGTGTTGGCAGGCTGTGGAAGGGCATCACAGTCAAGTGTGATTGTGTTCTCACTCAAGTCTACACAAATGTACTTTGCAGCCCAAGTAACTAGATAGAAAATCAGGAGCAGGGACAATGGCTGTATTTACTCTCCCAAACTGTGAAGCCAATTGTAGCACCCTTACTGCCACCTCAGCTGAAATCAATTAACTCGGTACACATAAAGGCCTAGAAATTGGATCGTGCCACACACAGGCGTAAAACTGGTGCCAGAGTCCAATATGACCACGCCTGAAACAGGTGTTGGCCCCTTTACACATATAACTAGGGGGCCTAATGCTTGCTTGAGGCCCCTCTTTGCAAAATTCATTTGTGATTGACCACAGCATGCGCCATGCAATCTGCGGTCAGTATTCTCAGGCACTTGGCAGCCAAACCAAGGCTGTCTCTGGAAAATTCTTTTTTTTTTAGTTAACTCCTGCTCCTCCCGGCTCCATATTAAATTTGTGGGCTTTTGCTCGCCTCCCTCCCAATTGACCCACCCCCCCCCCCCACCACCACCACCTCGGACACTGAGCCGGCCGATCTCGGTGGCTTCCGGGACTGGTTAGCTGCCTCTTGGACCGTGACTGGTGGCAGCAGCAATAAACAAATGAGGTTGGTGGACCAATTTCCCGTGGTCCTGCTACCGGCCTCATTAGACGTGAGCAGTGTGCGCAGCACCAGGATTGCACCCTGCTTCGGGAGCTTCTGGTTTGTTTGACTCACTGATTTGCTGCCTTTACCAAATGAGCCGTCAAAGCAGCTCGACAAAGACTTTCAGCAATATGAATCCTTGCATTCTTCTGACTGTAGGTGACCAACTTCTAGAGATTATTTACAAAAATGTATTTAAATATTAAAAGTTGTGTTGATATATGTATTAATGGAAATTTCTGCCAATGGTGTATGACTGAATTACATTTAAAGTTGCATCTTTGGATTTTAACAGCTGTTCTCATTATAACCAGAGAACAAAGGTGGCATTCAATTTTCAAACAAGTATTTGTGTTAATTCATAATCCTAGCCAGCTCTGAGTATTTGGCATTAACAGCATAACAGTTCAGCACCTGCCCAAATGTGTTCTTGGGATGTGGTGACTCTGACAAGGGTGCATTTATCGCCCATCACCAGTTGGCCTGAGACAGTGATGGGCCGCTGTCTTGTACCGCTGCCGTCCTTGTGTTGGTGTGTCTATGATAATATTAGGCAGGGAATTTCAGGATTTAGACCCAGTACTGTGCACATTTTAAACGTTTTTTTTTTATATACTCAGTAAGCATATGGGTATTTAAAAAACTATTATTGGGTCACTGCTGAAGAGTAATGCAGTTGAACACATCTGCCTGTTGAACACTTACACACTGAACTGCTTTTACAGGTGCCAATTCACTTTGATGTAGTCTATAACTGCAGTTAAATCAAAATGCACCATTTCATTGGCCAGTTAATTCCATTAACATCTTGCATTTGTCGATGCATTTTTCATTTTAAGAGCGATACCTATCTTAAACAAATCTAAAGCCGGAATTTCCTTGGAGCTTCTCCCACTCCACCGCTGTAACATTGGTAGAAGTTCGGCGGAAACCCCATTTACTTGTGTAAGTGGGGTTTCCGCCGAAATTATGGTGACGGAGCGGAAGAAGTCCCAAGGAAATTCACCCTCTAACAATTCAAATCAAATTGTCTGCCTATAATGAATGTTCCGGGAATAGGCAGCCTTGGAGTAAATAACATACTCATTTATCTCAATTTCTGATCAGTTCCATGTCCCCTGTTTCAGCAGAGTATTTGTTTTCTGTGTCCAAAGAATAATGAAACCTCCCAGGGCTAATAATTTATTAAACCACAGCCAAATGTCAAATATTAATGTCATCAAGGCAAGGGGAAGAGAGGGGCGTGTCAGTGGATCACCTCTGATACTGTGATAATATAATGAATTTAATCTTCAACAGGTGTTTAAAACTTTTGCCAGTAATGTAAAAATACTTTCAATTTTCAGATTCGCTACAGTATGAAACTAGTAGCAGTACTAATGTACTTAAATATAAGTAGTTCTGTTTCTCATATTCATATAATTGTTATTGCTTGTTTTTAGCCAAGGCAACAGCCATTTATACTGCCATCAATGCACGTCCAGTATGGAGAGCATTATACTGAAACAAACACCTCGCAAGGTATTCCTCCTATTTTGTTTTTGGTATATCTAGTGCCGACTTTTCTGCTTGTGTGGGTGTCAGGTGGTGACTCAAATGAGATTCATTATGGTAGCCTCTGCAATTGAATGACCTACCAACACTCGCTCCCAAAATATTCACATGAATGGTGACCATTTGTGTGAGGAACTGTACAATGTTAATAATGCAATGTTAACTACAATAAATTCAGAAGGGGAGGGAGAAAAGGTGGAAGAGGAGGAACAAATGATAACTGGATTCAATTAGGTTAAGAGGAAAAACTGGCCTCCTTGTTCATTATGTCAGTGACAGCTGGTGGAAGATATATTTGAGTTCTAAATTCATACTATTGATTTAATGGGATTTGCAATGAATGCATTGAGCAAACTCATTTGGCATAGAATATCATGAGACTATGCTTTCTTCATACCATCAGTATAGGGCAGAGTCTTCCCATAAGTCATTTGCAGCAGAAATGAGAATGTTTTATTGTGGCATATGATTTGAGTATATAAAGCTCGCCATGTCATTGCAGATTGAGATGTCACCTCAGTAACCTTTGAACTAATAAAGCTTTAAATTCTTCTTTAATCATCATTTTTAATTTTGCATTCTTTGTATTCTACAGATAGTATTTACCATGGCAATGAGGAGGGGTTCTACTACAGATCTCAGAGTAGCTTGGACAGATGTCCAATGGAGTATAATTACATGAATGGAACTGTGCCAAATGGCAGTGTGTATAGTGCTCCTAGCCTGAACTCATTGAATCATTCACAAAACTTCATCCAGGCATCTCCAGTGTCCTCTAATCTCAGCATCCCTGGAAGTGACATCATGCGTGCAGATTACATCCCCAGCCACAGGCACAGCGCTATCATTGTGCCCTCATATAGGCCTACACCTGACTATGAGACTGTAATGAGGCAAATGAAGCGAGGCGTCATTCATATGGATTGTCAAAGCCAGTCATTGAGGAACCTTAATATTGGAAACACTCATGCATACAACCAGCCGGAAGCTATGGTTTACAGTCAGCCAGAGATCAGGGAGCGATCCCAGTATCCCTCTCGTTATGGGTCAAAGCACAGTTACAACAAACCTGTAGCCACTTCTGCCCAACTAAATGCCAGCCAACCAGCACCTACCCGGGCAGCAAACAGTGCAATCTCACACACAGTAAGCACACCAGAACTTGCCAATATGCAATTACAGGGTACTCAGAATTACAGTACTACCCATATGTTGAGAAACCATTTTTGTAGACCGCCCCCTCCATACCCACGTCCTCGGCCTGCCACTAGTACGCCAGACCTTGCCAGTCACCGCCACAAGTACGTTAGTGGCAGCAGCCCTGATTTAGTCAGTCGGAGAGTCCAGCTCTTTGTGAAGACATTCCAAGAGGACAGTTCGCCTGTGGTGCACCAGTCCTTGCAGGAGGTCAGTGAGCCCCTCACAACAGCCAAACATCATGCAGCTGTTAACAAACGTCATAGCCTAGAGGTAATCAGCAGCATGGTACGTGGTATGGAGGCCATGGCAATGAAGACTTTAAGTGCTTCAGTCCCCCAGCGCAGGAACACCATGCGTGATCAACGACGCCAAGAGGACCAGGTCCAAGAGGTTCAACAGCACCCTCCGTATCATCACAAGAAGACACTGTCAGATGCCACAATGCTGATTCACAGCAGCGAGAGTGAAGATGAAGAGGAGACCCCTGACTATGATGTTCAAATACCAACATTTAATGACAATATGGACTATAGAGCCCAGCTGCAGGCAGCATTGGCAAAAATACCAAACAAGCCCCCTCCGGAATACCCAGGAAACAAAAAGAGTATAAGCAATGGAGCTTTAAGACAAGAACAAGCTAAAATGGCAGAGTTTATTGTCAGGACCAAACTGCCAGGTCCTGAACTAGATGCCTTCTCACGAAATGAACAAATGATACTTAATGGGTCCTCACTCGGACCATCCATTTCTGAGCCCGATCTCACTAGTGTGAAAGAGCGTGTCAAAAAGGAACCAGTCAAAGAAAGACCTGTATCTGAACTCTTTTCTACTGAAGACAGCATTGTGGAAAGGGAAATCATGTTGAGGGTAATTCTCGTTTACTTTTTAGTATCACTGATATTTATTTATACGGCTGAAAAAAGCTAAACTGGTTTAGAAAGTTGATGTAATAGAAAATTTACATTTAATTTACAAAGGGTTGGAGATGCTGTGACTCATATTCACTTTACATAGTAAAAGCAGTAAAAGATTTTTAAAAATCTTTTTGATATAGAGAGCTGTTTGATTAAAATTTCAATATTTATAGAAATAATTAATGTGTTGGGTTTCAGCAGAAAAAAACATAGAACAGTCACATTATAATTCCTTCAGAAGTTGGTGATCTATTTGTTTAAAACATTAGAATCAAATCTACATCCTTCTGGTCCAGAGACGGTTGTGTTTTTGAGTTTGAACCCAGCCTATTTAAAAACTCTTTCCCTTGTTGTTTCCAGTTTTAAAATCCATATTCATTTCAATGATCCCATAAATTATTTAATTCAACTATTTGTCCCAATCCAGATGTACCAAGCCATTGTCTGATTCAGAACTTATATTGTTCCTACTTCTGTTGTATTTATTTCTTGAGAATGTGAAACTTGGCACTTAATTTGACGAAGTTTAACACTTTTTAAACAGAGCAGTATTGCCAATGAGAAGCAAATATTGTGTGCGGAAACAGGCCAGAATTGTACATTCAAAAGAATGTTATTTGTTATGATCATCTCGGTTCAATACCTTTGTTTAGTAGATTGAAAAAAGATAAGATTTCAGGAATGTTCTTCCCTTTGAATATCAGCCCCATTGATGTGAGTTTGTCTTTCTCTATCTCAAGAATTTAGAAAAGCAGAAACTGGCAGCAGCAGAAGCCCAGAAGATAGGGCCACTGAAGTGGGCAGCGCTCAATGGCCTATCAATGGCCAGAGTCCCAGTTCTTGAGGACAGCCAAGATGACACTTCAAAGGTCCCAATGGATGAAAGGGTGAGCAATATTTGAAGCACTGAGGGAGAAATCTACAGTATGTAGAGTTCTAATTTCCCTATTGGCTCTGTTATTTATGTTGTTTAGTTCAAATTATTTGTTAATTCATTGACTCAGGAGTGAGCTTTATTTACATACAACTTCTCAAGAAATAGACAAAAAATTATAACATCCAATCCTTCACATTAACCATAACATTCCTAGGAATCATCTTGCTTATCACTTACTAAACTTGTGTTGGTTGTGTCCCAACCATCAATCCCTCAGTCTAGAATCATTGGACATTAACAACATGGAACACACTGGCTGTCAGCAAAAATAAAACCCCTAAACAGAATAAAACAAACTACAAACTTTACAGTATTTTGGTTAAAAAATAACAGCTGTAATTATACTCTGAATGGAAGTAGGCTTGGTGCTGTGGAAGAGTAAAGTGGTTTGGGGATACAGATTCACAGGACATTAAAGGCAGTACCCCAGGTTGATAAGACCATTAAAAAGGTAATGGAATTCCAGGTTTTATCATGTGGTATAGAATATAAATGCCAAGAGGTAATCCATGCTTATATTAAACCTTAAGACATCAGTATTGGGTTTCACACTAAAGAGAGGATATTGAGGCTTTAGGGAGGGTATAACACAGATTAGGATGCTGCCTGGTAGGAGAAAATACAAATATGAAGAAAACATAGGACTTTTTTCACAAGACCATCAGAGATTATGAGGAGATATGATAGAAGTGTTTTAAACTATGAAAGGATGGGACAGGGTCTATATAAGCAGACTGTTTCCTGTCATTGAGGCCTATAGATACAAGATTTAGAACAGAGAGCAGGAGAAACATCTTTACACACAGAATTGTGAGGCTGTTGAATTCACTTCCAGGGTTAGTGGTTAAGACAGAAACTAAATCAACATTTAATATTAGATCGGATAGTGGAATGAAGGGCTATGGTAATAGGGTTTAGTAACTGAGATTAGGACTATTTGCTTGCATAGAATAAACAGCAATATGGACCAGTTGTGTCAAATGGCATGTTTCCATGTTGTAACTTCTGTGTGTGTATTCTTTGTATGTATGTGTGTGTGTGTTATATGTATGTGTGTGTGTTATATGTATGTGTGTGTATATGTACATGTCGATATTTCATAAAGTAACAGAAGCTCTGGAGTGAAGGCAAGGCAGCAGATGTGTTCATACTCCTGTTATAAATCACTTGATCTTTGTTCTCCTGCTCCATGACATAATGTGCAGCTTTAAGTAAGATTACTGCTTTGTAGTTGTTCCTGGTTAGCTATTCTTTAACTGATCTGTTTGTAGCATTAACTAATCATCCATAGTATTGAATTTGAATATGACCCTTTTGGAAAATAAATCTGAATTAATTGGTATTAATGTATTCCAGGATAAATATTTAGGGAAATGGATAAAAATACATTGATGGAATGAGTGTGGGTGTTGCCTATAAAAAGTAATTGTGGGTGGTTGTTCATGAAGGAATCAGTCATGTCTTTTTATTTTTAGTGAAGTTTTTCCTGCTGGCTGTTATCAATTTTCTTTCATTAAGGCTTGTGTACAACTCCCTGCAATGTGGTTCTTGTGATAAGACCTCACTTGTCAGTAAAATGCTGGTTAAGAACATTTTCTAAAAAATTAAGAGAGCAAGAAATGTGTGGAATTAGGGTTGGTAAAAATTTCGAATTTCCACCACTAATATTTTGGCATTCACGGAGCTTGTGTGACTGGAGAGTGGAGCTCCATTTCAGGATGATGAGTTTTAGTTTTGCCATTTTTGAAATGCGACGTGTGCTCACTGGTTCATTTGAAGCACATGTACGCATGTATCAATACCTTACAGTATTGTCTGACAGTCTTATTGTGAAAGTGCCACTGCCTAGAGGTGGATCTGCCCTTGTCTGTTTGATTGTCGGCATTTTCAACCAGGCCATTTGCAGCCTGTGGTTGTTCTGTATTTCATCTTTGAAGCTTTTTTTTCCGTGGAAATTCTTTTCAATATAAGAACATAAGAAAGCAAGGAATTAAAAAAAGGCATTCCATTCATTCTTTTCATTTGCTCTCACATAGGCTGTGCCCAATTTGCTTAATCTGGAGAAGAAAGTTGTATGAAATTTCTCTCTGACCCTAAAAGGTAGTCAAACAACACTCCAGAATATATATTTAACGTTACAACCAACATTATTCAACCCAGGCTGGTTGATTTTCATAAATGACATATCCTTGGCCCTTGTACATTACAGGAGTCAACAGGAGCTGTGCTGAATTTGATCATCTCTACCTACAATTATACCTTCAGCCTTTAGTCCTGTTCATATCTAGATCTTTATCCAGTTTTTAAAAAATAATTATTTAACATGACATTAAAAAAATTCCATCAGTGGGGCCTGTGGTTTGGGTCCACAGCTCCTGAATTTTGGACCATTTAATGTACTACAATTTAATCCCTTGCTTGCTGACATCATCAATGGCTTCCTCTCCACCATTCAACACTTCTTTCATCACCCCTCTTCTCAAAAATCACACCCTTAATCCTTCTGCTCTCCCCAATTTCCTCTCCCTGTCTAAAGTTCATGAATGTGCCATCATTACCCAGCTCCATGCCTATCTCTCCAATCCCTCTCTCTTTAAATCCCTTCAATCTGGTTACCTTCCTATCCTCGGAACCAAGACCTCCCTGGTTAAAGTTGTCAATGGCATCCTATGTGACTGTGACAGAGAATCCCTCCTCATTCTCTTTGACCTCTTTGATTGTTTGATGTAATTGATCATTCTATCTTCTTTCAATGTCTCTCCTCTGTGGTCCAACTCTGTGACACTGTCTTAGCCCGGTACAACACTTACCTGTTCCAATAAAGCCAACACAGCTCCTAAAGTTGTGTCTCTTTTTCCCCTTGCATGGTCACCTTGGGTGTGGCCCAGGATCCATCCTTGGCCCCTTTTTTTTCTCATCTACCTGCTACCCAAGTGATATATCATTTGTAGGCATCCAATCAGCTTTCACAGGTACACTGATAATACCCAGATCTATCTCTCTGCCACCATCCTTTACTACTTCACCACCTTTGTGCTATACAACACCTTAGCCAATATCAAGTCCTAGATGAGCAAGAACTTCCTTCAACTCAATATCCACAATACTGAAGCCTTCCTGTTCAAAAGCTCTACACATTAGCCCCCAACTCTATCTCCCTCTTCCTGTTAACTTGCTCAGGCTAAGTCCGTGATGCATAATCTCACTATCCTGTTTGGCCCTGAGCTGAGCTTCAAACTCTATATTCAAGCCATCATCAATACCTCCTATTTCCACCTCCACAACACTACCTGCATCTGCCCTTGACAACTCTATTGCCGCTGAAACCCTTATCCCATGCATTTGTCACCTCCAGATTTGATTAGTCCAGTGTTCTCCTTGCCAGCCCCTAACCCTCACTATTTACAAATTGCAACTCATCCAAAATTCTGCTACCTGCATCATATCCCACATTAAGCCCTGCTCCCGTATCACCTCTATTCTCACCAACCTTCATTGGCTGCCCATCCTCCAAAACATTCGTTTCAAAATCCTTGTTCTCATCTACATATTCCTCCCTATCTGCAGCTGTATGTTCCAGCACGTGCGTTTAGCTCTTCTGACTCTTGCCTCTTTTGCATCCCCTTTCCGTCTTCTGTGGCAGAGCCTTCTGCCATCACTGGAAACTTCTGTCTAACCCGCTCCTGTTTGCAATCTATCTCCAGTCTTCCAAAAGCCTCCTTAAAAACTATGGGCTCAATTTTCACCGGCCCGTGGAGGTGGGTTTGGAGGCGGGAGTGGTGTGAAAATAGCAGATTCGGGGGTCCCGAACCCATCCCGCCCCCAACCCACCTCCATGCCAGTTTCCCAGGAGGCGGGTACCCGACCTGTGTCGGGAAGGGGATTAGTGCCAATAAACTGCATGTTAACAGGTAGTTAACAGGCAGTTTTTTGCCTAATCCGTATTTTTAGCCCTGAAGTGTGGGCTTCCCGACAGGTCCGAACCACGCCGATTTAGCGAGGCGGACCGTCGGTCTGGAGGGCTTGGAGGGGTCGAGATCTCCGGTGTGCAGGTGAGTGATGGGTGCATGAGTGCAGAGGTAAGTGTGTTTGGTGTGTGTAAAGTGTTTTAAGAACTTTTACTTACCTTAACTTTGTCCTGCAGGCTAGCTTCCTTAAGGTGTCGGGAGTCCCTCACATCCACGGCACAGAAAGCAGAATGGCCGCGGAGCTGTCCAAAGCTGCAGTCTCTGCTTACTGTGCTGGATTGATTTCTAACTGAGTCTAAGTACAGGGACTCAAGTTAGAAATCATATTGTCAGTGTTTGACAGCTTCACAGAGCTGTCAAACGCTGAAATTTCATCTGTCAAACGCTCTTGACAGATGAAATTTCAATGGCTGACGTCACCTGTATCCAAGGAACCCTTGATTGGCCTGCTAAGCCCGCTGGGCGGGCTTAACAAGGTCAATCAAGGGAAAATACAGTGGGTTGGCCACAAGTCGATGGAGGCGGGACTATAACCCAAAAAGTGGGAGTTTCGCCTCCATCACGTCCCCATTGACAAAATCCAGCCCTATGTCTTTGATTATTTCCTTGGTCACCATCCTTAACCCTTTGCCCACCACAGCTTGGCATCTAGTTATTTGTTTGCCTCTGTGAAGCACTTTGGAACATTTTATTACTTTTACAGGTGATACAAAAGGGCATGTTGTTCTTTTTGAGTACAACTCTTATGCTCTTTCCTGCCAGAGTATAATTTTCCATCTGTACAGTTGGAATCTCTGGTGGTCCTGTTTCTCCAGAGAGGTGGGTTGGGGTGGAAGGGCTTGAACTAATGTTGCAAATAATACATTGTTCTGGGTTGGTATTTTCTACCCTCCCCTCTCTCCCCTAGCAGCTAACCACCATATGATATAACTAACATTTACAGTATTTGCATAGTTACATATCATTTAAATTCTTCATTTCTGCAAGGATGCAAAAAGTAGGGATTATCCAAAAGTAGGTGACTTGTCCAAAAACATTACAGCAGCTGGGTTTGAGTTATGGTTACCTTGGATATAATTTTGAATATCGGACCCTTACTGGGTAACAAATACCAAATCTTTGGTGTGTAGAATGGTTAAGATTCTCTTTTTATCTTTATTTTGAATCCTTATGAAAACATTGGCAAATGAAAGCTGGGTCTAAAGGAGTGTCTTGTAGCCTTGAACAAATTAATTTTTTTTATTATTATCTTTTGGATAAGTGTTGGTATGAGAGACATGTCATGCCAAAGCCAACTCAAATACTTCAAAACTCATTTTTCTTTTTATTCCTTTTTAGGCAATGTTTCAGAATGGTAACATATTCCTATGCTGCAAAAAGGAATATCTATTAATGAAAATAATTGGTATATCTTCTTTCCCTTTTTCATCTTCAGCTCCATTTGATCTGCAATACGAGTCCAGGCTTGTCCAGACACTTGAATAAAAACACTTTATTTTTAGTATATAATCCAAGTATTGAAGGAAAATAGTTGTATTAGCAACTGCATCTGAGCTGAAACTATACTTGCTGTGCCTTGCTTGCTTTCAAGTGGAATAAAGCAAATGGAGGATGAATTACTGATATTTCCACATGACAAGAACAAAGGTGTAGCACAAATGAACTCTCTTGGGCACAAGCTACTTGTTGACCCGTTATCTGCTTTCTCCTTTTCCATTTCCCCAATTTTGCACATATCCTTCTCTGCCAAGTTCTGCTGTCAGTATATTGGGGAAAGAGGGAGATGAGATAGTTCAGTATTTGGCTTCTCCAGGACTTTTAACAATTCTGGTCCAGGAATGGCCGAAAGGAGGTGCATTTGTATCTGACTCTGATGGACAAGAGAGAAATTCCTACTCCGGAGTTGAACACTGTAGTGTCTTAAGGTACTTGACCTACACAGAGTTAAGTACTGACAAAACTGCTCACATTTGTAGCAAACAGGCTGTCACCCAAGGTTCTAGAATATATGGCCATTAGTTTTGGAACAATGCATAATGTGATCTACATCTTATCCTACTATTTTGTATATAGATGAGTAGCAACAGGATGCAGCTGGAAATAAGAGCAGTAAGAAGTAATACCCCTCAGTTTGACCTTACACAATAACTGGAAGCATTTATATTGGCGTACCAATAGGCAAGCGACAGTGGGGGAGGGTTATTTTGGCGAAAGGGTGAAAACAGGTGCCAAGTGGGTGCTGTGCTAATAAGACACACCTGTTTGAAAGTCTGGTTTTAGCATGCAATTTTGGTCCCAATTGCTGATTACCATAATTTGCGATTGCCTGGAGGTGTTAAAACAAAAACACCTGCAGGTTTAGCATTCAAGCACTGATTAGATGCAATTTTCATGGAGAAGTATATGTGGGCTCCACTCAGCCACTTCACTGAAGGTGTGGAGTGCTCTGGCTGACGCACAGCGGCACGTTTCAGGATGGCTCAGGGACCGAGGGCGAGGGTGCACAGGATCTCGGAAGCGGCACTGGAGGTCCTGGTGGAGGAGGCCCAGAGGAGGAGGGATGTCCTGTACCATCAGTGGGGGAAGGACGCCACCTCGCCCTCCTGTCCCTCTCTCCTGCAGCAGCTGGTGCTGCTCTGCGTGGCCTCATGTTCTCCTCTCATTCCTCGTCCAGACTAAGGGGGTCCCCTAGCAAGATGCCCATGACCAAGCTTTCTCCTGGTGACTCCAATAAGGTAGAGTAGCACAGCACTTACTTTTTTTAGGTGAAGTCCTCAGAATTTACAGAATAAATATTGATAGTGTTGGTGAAGTCTTGACAAAGTGTCCCAGAAAGTCTCCCGATGTGTTTCAAAAGTCTTCTTCAAACCTCCAGTAGCAAGTGAACAATAAAAGGTGATATACCTTTTAAGTAGCGCTCAAAATCCTCTGCAACGACTAGTTTACTCCCAATTAGCTGGTCGCTGTTAGGAGAGGGTGTTAGGTCAAGCGCTAGCCACAAAAATACCGTGCAGCCTCGTTAATGAGCGCTAGCCAGCAGTTGAAGTGGCAATCAGCTGCTTAACTACCTGAGCCACGCGCAAATTGGCATAGGGTCAAGCAGATCAGAGAGTTAAATACGTGCCTCAAAGAGTGGTGTGGGAAAAAGGGGTTTCAATTCATGGGGCACTGGCACCAGAACTGGGGAAAGAGGGAGCTGTTCTGTCGGGACGGGCTCCACTTAAACTGGGCTGGGACCAGTGTCCTGGCAAATCGAATAACTAGGGCTGTAGATAGGGCTTTAAACTTAAAAAAAAAGGGGGGGGAGGGGTCAGATGAGGGGAAATTTAGAAATCTAAAGAGAAAGGTCAAGGCAATAGAGCAGTGTAGCGATTTGGGTAAAAATAAAGAGTGTGTGACAGGAAGGGACAGAGAGTTTAACGGTAGCAGTGCAGTCGAGAATAAGGTCAAAGCAGGGACTAATGGTAAAAAATTTAAATTAAAGGCTCTTTATCTGAATGCACGAAGCATTCGTAACAAGATAGACGAACTAGTGGCACAAATAGAGATAAATGGGTTTGATCTAATAGCCATTACAGAGACATGGTTGCAAGGTGGCCAAGGTTGGGAACTAAATGTTCCAGGGTACTTGACATTTTGAAAAGACAGGTAGAATGGAAAAGGAGGGGGAGTAGCCCTGATAATAAAGGATGACATAAGGACAGTAGCGAGAAAGGATCTCGGCTCGGAAGATCAGGAAGTAGAATCAGTATGGGTGGAGATAAGGAATAACAAGGGGCAGAAAACACTGGTAGGAGTAGTATATAGGCCCCCTAACAGTAGCTATACCATTGGACAGAATATTAATCAAAAAATAGTAGGATCTTGTAACAAAGGTAATGCAATAATCTTGGGGGAGTTAATCTTCATATAGACTGGACAAATCAAATTGGCAAAGGTAGTCTGGAGGACGAGTTCATGGAATGCATTCAGGACAGTTTCCTAGAACAATATGTCATGGAAACAACCAGGGATCAGGCTATTTTAGATCTTGTATTGTGTAATGAGACAGGGTTAATTAGCAATCTCATAGTAAAGGATCCTGTGGGGCAGATATGATAGAATTTTACATTAATTTTGAGAGTGACTTGCCTAAGTCCGAAACTAGAGTATTAGGCGGATTTAGAGGCGGGACTACTGGGAAAATGGCAGAATCTGGGGGCGGGTACCCATCCCTTCCCCCAACCCGCCTCCGTGCCATCTTCCCAGGAAGCGGGTACCCGACCTATGCCGGGTTCGTCTCCTCGAGGCGGGAAGGGGATTAGTGCCAATTAACTGCCTGTTAACAGGTAGTTAACAGGCAGTTTTTTTGAGAATCCCTATTTTCAGCCCTGAAGTGTGGGCTTCCCAACGGCACCGAACCTCACCAGGGTCAGCGAGGCGGGCCGTCAGTCTGCGGGGGTCGGAGGGGCAGGTGAGTGATGGGTGCATGTGTGCAGAGGTAAGTGTGTGAGGTGTGTGTAAAGTGTTTTAATAAGTTTTACTTGCTTTTACTTCTTCCTGCAGGCTTCCTCCCTTCAGTTCTCGGGAGTCCCTCATTTCACCGGCACAGAAAGCAGAATGGCCGCTGAACTGTCAAAAGCTGCAGCCTTCTGCTTTCTGCTCAGGAGAGCTCTCTAACTGAGCCTGTGTCCCAGGACTCAACTTAGAGGACAGATTGTCAGTGTTTGACAGCTTCACAGAGCTGTTAAACAATGACATTTCATCTGTCAAAAGCTCTTGACAGATGAAACGTCACTCGCTGACGTCACCTGTAACCGGCTTTCCCTTAATTGACCTGCTAAGCCCGCTGGGCGGGCTTAACAAGGTCAATCAAGGAAAAATAGCGTGGGTTGGCCACAAGTTGGTGGAGGCGGGACTAAAACCCGACAAGGGGGAGTCCCGCCTCCAAAAGCTCCCCATGGAGAAAATCCAGCCCTCAAACATAAATAAAGCCTATTACATAGGTATGAGGGGTGAGTTGGCTAAGGTAGATTGGAAAAATAGATTAGAAGGTATGGCGGTAGATAAGCAGTGGCTAACATTTAAAGAAATATTTCATAATTCTCAACAAAAATACATTCCATTGAGAAACAAAAACTCCACGGGAAAAGTGATCCAACCGTGGCTAACTAAAGAAGTTAAGGATAGTATTAGATTGAAAGAAGAAGCTTATAATGTTGCAAAGAATAATAGTAAGCCTGAGGATTGGGAGAGTTTCAGGAACCAGCAAAGGTTGACCAAAAAATTGATAAAAAGGGGAAAAAATAGAAAGAGAAAACTAGCAAGAAATATAAAAGCAGATTGTAAGAGTTTCTACAAGTATGTAAAAAGGAAAAGAGTAGCAAAAGTAAACGTTGGTCCCTTAGAAGCTGAGACAGGAGAAATTATTATGGGGAATAAGGAAATGGCAGAAACGTTAAACAAATATTTTGTTTCTATCTTCACAGTAGAAGACACAAAAAGCATACCAAAAATGGTGGGGAACCAAGGGTCTAAAAAGGGTGAGGAACTTAACGTAATTAATATAAGTAGAGAAGAAGTACTAGAGAAATTAATGGGACTAAAATCCGACAAATCCCCTGGACCTGATGGCCTACATCCTAGGGTTCTAAAAGAGGTGGCTGAAGAGATAGTGGATGCATTGGTTTTGATCTTCAAAAATTCCCTAGATTCTGGAATCGTCCCAGCGGATTGGAAGGTCGCAAATGTAACACTGTATTCAAGAAAGGAGGGAGAGAAAAAACAGGGAACTACAGGCCAGTTAGCCTGACATCAGTCATCGGGAAAATGCTGGAATCCATGGTTAAGGAAATGGTATCAAGTCACTTAGAAAATCATAACATGATTAGGCAGAGTCAACATGGTTTTATGAAAGGGAAATCGTGTTTGACAAATTTATTAGAGTTTTTTGAGGATGTAACTAGCAGGATAGATAAAGGGAAACCAGTGGATGTAGTATATTTGGATTTCCAAAAGGCATTTGATAAGGTGCCACATAAAAGATTATTACACAAGATTAGAGCTCATGGGGTTTGGGGGTAATATAGTAGCATGGGTAGAGGATTGGTTAATGGACAGAAAACAGAGAGTAGGGATAAATGATCTTTTTCAGGTTGGCAGGCTGTAACCAGTGGGGTGCCGCAAGGATCAGTGTTGGGGCCTCAGCTATTTACAATCTATATTAATGACCTAGATGAAGGGACCGAGTGTAATGTATCTAAGTTAGCTGATGATACAAAGCTAGGTGGGACAGTAAGCTGTGAGGAGAACATAAAGAGTCTGCAAAGGGATACAGATAGACTAAGTGAGTGGGCAGTAAGGTGGCAAATGTAGGGAAATGTGAGGTTATTCACTTTGCTAGGAAGAATAGAAAAACAGAATATTTTTTAAATGGTGAGAAACTTTCAAATGTTGGTGTTCAGAGAGATTTGGGTGTCCTCGTGCAAGAAACACACAAAGCTAGCATTTAGGTACAGCAAGCAATAAGGAAGGCAAATGGCATGTTGGCCTTTATTGCAAGGGGGTTGGAGTATAAGAGTAAGGAAGTCTTCTTGCAATTGTACAGGGCCATAGTGAGACCATAACTGGAGTACTGTGCACAGTTTTGGTCTCCTTAATTCCAGCAATGGTTGTGGAAACTTGACCAATTCTGTGCTTGGATAAAGATTTGAACAGATAAAACACTTGACTGCATTGACACATCAATCTGTCAAAACGATTACTTATTTATTGGTGGGCAGTACATGTGTTTCCATCTGGAAAAAGTCAAAGTTAATTGGACATTAGTGTTTGAACATTACTGTCTACTCCACAGGAAGTGAATTTGACTTAAGGAGAAATGAATGATGCTTGATAAGGAGCCATGACTAGCCTGGCCTGATAACTTGCTTACAACTTAGCCATTTTTAGGTTATATGGTCAGTGCCAGGAACAGGATCTAATTCATAGCCCATGGCCCCTCGTCATATGTTTAGTTTAGGTAATTAAATTAATAACAAAAATGGATTATATTTTTTATTTTAAATGGAAACTGAATTGATAGTGAATGGTTTGGCATGTTACATGCAGTAGAGCTCAAATGATGAGCTGAGTCAAAATGTATCAAAAGTTTAAATAATCTGATGCACAGTCTTACATTTGGTCATCTTACTTATAATTGGCTGGTAGGAAATTGCTTGAAATATTCCTAAGAATGTATTTCTGTTGCTGGACTGAGCACTGACGTGTGTTTAAGGAACAAGTTATAGCTATAGTAACGTTACGAAACTCCAGACTCTCTCATTCTTTGGCTGATGGACAATATCAAATATAGTTGTGTGCACCTGTGTTATCGTGTTAGGTATCTGACCACTTCTCACGTTACCACCTCTTACAGGTATTGTACTGAACAAACCCGTCCGTCCATCTGTGTTTTAATCTTTTAGCTCTGTGACACGCAACAAAGTCAAAAGCAAGTCCCTGACATGTTACAAGCAAAAAAGAGCAACTCAGTTTGCAAATGTATTCAGATTTACTAAGCTGGACTTTGCATCAAAGAATTAAAAACACAGGACTGGGTTACCTTTCTTTAGTTTTTTTTTAAGTGTAATTCTTGAAAGGAATGAAAAAGAACAGATTTGAGATGGGCTATTCCATGATTTAAATAATCTATCACTCAGGTACTTCCTAGAATGAAGCAAACCGTTAAAGTATTAGTGTGACCAAACAATATCAGTGAATACCTGATATCCACAGATTTCAGTCATTATCTGCAAGGCAGCTGGTTTTTTTTAATGAAAAATGAATTGAGAATGATCGTTAAAACCTGGCCCTGAGATTTGATGTGAACTCTTAAGTCTGTGCCCTGGCACCATCTAGTGGGTCTTTGCATGAATTGCATCTATAGTTAAACAAGAAATCCTTTAACTCTTGAACAAAACAAATCTGGATGCTTTGTTATATATTTGTGTTTTTTTAAAGTCTTCTTAAAAACTAGTTCCATCCATATAATTTTTAGTGAATAGAACTGATCATGCAAATTAGCTAGGCAACTGCATCTGCATAATCTCTGGCTCCGTGCTTATTGAATGGAACTGGAGCGACACCAAGATATCAAGATGATGAGATTAGGATGGACATTGTAGCTCACTTCCATATTCCTTAATGTACCTTAAAATAAAGTCAATATTTGCTATTGTCTTCGGTCCCCGTCACAAACTCTGTTCCCTAGCCACCGATTCCATCCGTCTGAGGCCATACCAGACTGTTCGCAACCTTGGTGTCATATTTGACCCTGAAATGAGCTTCCGACCACATATCCGCACCATAGCTAAGACCGCCTATTTTCACTTTTATAACATCACCCGTCTCCGGCCCGCCCCAGCTCATCTGCTGCTGAAACACTCATCCATGCCTTTGTTACCTCCAGACTTGACTATTCCAATGCGCTCCTGGCTGGCCTCCAACATCCTACCCTACGTAAACTTGAGGTCATCCAAAACTCGATGCCCGTGTCCTAACTCGGAGCAAGTCCTGTTCACCCATCACCCCTGTGCTCGCTGACCTACATTTGCTCCCAGTTAAGCAGCACCTTGATTTTAAAATTCTCATCTTTGTATTCAAATCCCTCCATAGCCTCGCTGCTCCCTATCTCTGTAATCTCCTCCAGCCCCACAACCCCCCGAGATATCTGCACTCCTCTAATTCTGGCCTCTTGAGCATCCCTGATTATAATCGCTCCACCATTGGCAGCCGTGCCTTCAGCTGCCTAGGCCCTAAGCTCTGGAATTCCCTCCCTAAACCTCTCCGCCTCTCTACCTCTCTTTCCTCCTTTTAAGACGCTCCTTAAAACCTACCTCTTTGACCAAGCTTTTGGTCATCTGCCCTAATTTCCCCTTATGTGTCTCAGTGTCAAATTTTGTTTTATAATGCTCCTGTGAAATGCCTTGGGATGTTTTACTGTGTTAAAGGCGCTATATAAATACAAGTTATTGTTGTTATAACAATGTAGATAATTTTTATAATAAGACAGAGGACAAGACTGACAGGAAGGGGTCTGAATCAAAAATAACACTGATTCTGACCCAAAATATGATTACACTCCAAATTAAAATGCAGCAACTTTCACAGAGTAACACAGGTTGTCCCTATGAGTAGCAATGGCCCAGAAATTTGACTCGGAGGCTTGCCGCGGGGGTAAGGATCGCGCGCGATATCACACTCCGCGCCGGCCGTTGTGTTTTGGGCCCACAGGAACTTCGGGTCCTGGGCCTCTCCCTAGTGCCGGCGCACAGTGTGTGCGTGTCCCAGGGGCGTAGTTAGTGCGATGCGACCTCTGGGATCACGTGGGCCATGGAGAGCCAATGGCAGCACACCATCTTTCATTCATAGATTTGACAGGAGACCTGTCAAATCTGTGAATTGAAAGAGACCCCAAAAGAACAGCTAAACCTCAAATAAATAAAAAAAAAACCATCACAATAAAATAACTATAGTTAAATAAATTAACCACTTTAAACAAAAATTAAAAATTTTGAAAAAATTAAAAAAAAATTAAAAAAATTAATTTTTTTTAAAAAAAGTTATAAAAATAAACTGACCTTTCTTTAAAGTCTCTAAAAAAGATAAACCTGTTGAAAAAAATTAAAAATTATACTTAATTAACTACTTACCTTGTTCAAAAGGGGTCTTACGCCTCCTTTTCTCTTGTGTAAAATCTTCCATACTTACCCTCGCGTTGAAACCTGAAAAAAAACCTTAAGTGTGCTGCGTGCGCACAGCCTCTAGTGCGCACGCGGTTCACCTAGGAACCGCCCCCTTCGCCATACCGGAAGTGCCGGTTTCCCGCGCATGCAGGAAACCGGCACTTCGGGACCGAATACGGGTGAGTACGCAGCGGGTACTCTCCCGTATTCGGCCGAATTTTTGGGCCATTATGTTGTGCCAAACTGCCTCAAAAGATTTGTGCAGGGCCAGTCTTGCAGCTTGTGATATCAGTGCCTCTATTCTATTGCCTCCTCACATGTCAGTTAGTAGCAAGTAGAATAAACACTTCTCTCTGAGACTGCAGTTCATACAATTACTATTTTATTCCAAGGCACTGCAGGAAACTCTAATAATTTCCCCTTTATTTCCCTGGAAATTCAGTGCAAGATGCTGGAAAGAAAGCTGGAGGAAAATATGGTGTTTACAGAGTATGAGCAGATCCCAAAGAAGATGGTCGATGGTGTTTTCACCACAGCGACTCTTCCAGAAAATGCAGAGCGGAATCGTTTCAGGGATGTCGTTCCGTATGAGGAGAACAGGGTGGAGCTTGTGCCAACCAAAGAAAACAATACTGGCTACGTCAATGCCTCTCACATCAAGGTGAGTATCCTGTCACTGTGTATATTAGCTGTGCCATCGTATGATTCCATACATTATTTTAAATATTACAGTAGAACCCCTATATAATATTTCAAGGTGACACAAGAGCATCAAATTCTGCTGGATATTTACAAAAGTTTACCCCATTTGTTTTGCTTCGTGCAAATTTTTGAATAGTAAGTGTGAAATAATGTATATAGCGTGCTATTTAATAAGGAATAGGCTTGTTATTAAATTGTTATAAGGATGAGCTGAATGACCCTTATCTCACTACCTCATACTGGTGCCGGCAACTGTTTCAATGACTCAGATCTGGCTCAAAGTTTGATGGGTTACGGACTGTTCAGATTCAACAGAGGCTCATTTGCTTATGCTTCCTGAATGCATAATGTTCTGTTAAATGGTCTGGCAGTTCCAATAAAGGTGGATTATTTAGAATTGCACCTCCTCAAGCTGCTTGATTTTGTACTGAGTACTCACTTGAGGTTTTTATTTCAAGCTGAAAGTCGAGCTCTGCAATAATAACAAAAAATCCTAATTATTAGAAATCTATCTTTAAAAATAGACTTTAAAAATATCCTATTGTCTGTAAGGACCATATTCTCCAGCTGGCAGAGGGGTAGAATGGTGACCTGAAATCAGCTGCCGAGTGGTTTGTATCTACAGGGTATTTTTGCCTCCCTCTTCTTCCCTATGTGTGGAAGTATTTAGTGTCTCTTAGCTCCTCCCCCAACAGCCCAGGAGCCAAGTCTACGGACAACTGCTACAATTAGACATTTACACTGTAGTCCACGGTACTTTATAATGTAAAGGATCCTACCCATCGAAATCCGTTGGATCCCCACATTTTTGTGGGTCTTGCAAGCTGCTGTTGGGTTTCTACTTAAACCCAAGCCCTTAAAGCCGAATTCATTCTCTTTTAGCAACAGCCAACAGTGGGTCTTCATTAGAACAGTGGGACCAGCTGTAGAAAGCAACACATTGAGTTCACTGGTTCTCAGTCCCCTTCTAGACATTGTAAAAGTGGTAGTATTCTATGTAGCAGTGCATGGTACACTAAAGCAAAAGCTCACAACTTGTATTTATACCATGCCATTATAGGTGCTTTTGCATTCTAAACTGTAGCCAGGAGAACTCTTCCCACAATTCTCTCACCGGCTGTACTTAGCGCTATAACTAACCTAACTACTATTGTTCCAGCAATAGCAGAGAACCACGTTTTAGGGGTCTTGTAAACTGTCGTGCTCTGCTTCTGCCTGACATCTCATGTAAAACTCTCGAATCTGGTGCAGCAGGTTAAAAATGCCTTATATGAAGCTTTTTAGTGCCGTTCTTCTGTACCTTCTATCCCATTTACCAAGTTTTGTATTTGAATAAATTGAACCAATGATCAGTTTCTCTTCTGGCACAAAGTTGATTAATTTGCTGCTATTGTGATCATTTTGTCTGCTTTGAAAATTATCAATTTATTATATATACTTTGTGCATGGTTCTCACACTGAATATTAACAAATAGAACATGAGAAATAAATCAAAAACCTTTCCTAGTTCACAGTGTTCTCAACTTCAACTAACTTTTGTACTAGGTTTATTTTGTGTTGTTTGGTACATAGAGCGTGAAGTGGGTCTTCAGCTGCTATTTATTAGTTAAGGGCCTACTTCCATGGGACTGGCTGCAGTCAAGGATGTCGATCAGCCTTTTCCTTTGTGGTGTTGAGCACCCAATATCTCTCCTTGTACCTTGTATGGCGTCATAGAGTTATACAGCACAGAAAGAGGCCCTTTGGCCCATCGTGTCCGTGCCAGCCATCAAGCCCTGTCTATTCTAATCCCATTTTCCAGCACTTGGTCCGTAGCCTTGTATGCTATGGTGTTTCAAGTGCTCATCTAAATGCTTCTTGAATGTTGTGAGGGTTCCTGCCTCTACCACCCTTTCACGCAGTGAGTTCCAGATTCCAACCACCCTCTGGGTGAAAAAGTTTTTCCTTAAATCCCCTCTAAACCTCTTGCCCCTTATCTTGAAACTATGCCATCTGGTTATTGACCCCTCTGTTAAGGGGAAAAGTTCCTTTCTATCTACCCTATCTATGCCCCTCATAATTTTGTACACCTCAATCAGGTCCCCCCTCAGTCTTCTCTGCTCTAAGGAAAACAACCCCAGCCTGTCCAGTCTCTCTTCATAGCTGAAGCGCTCCAGCCCAGGTAACATCCTGGTGAATCTCCTCTGCACCCTCTCCAATGCAATCACATCCTTCCTATAGTGTGGTGACCAGAACTGCACACAGTATTCCAACTGTGGCCTAACTAACGTTTTGTACAGCTCCATCATAACCTCCCTGCTCTTATATTCTATGCCTCGGCTAATGAAGGCAAGTATCCAATATGCCTTTTTAACCACCTTATCTACTTGTCCTGCTGCCTTCAGGGATCTATGTACATGCACACCAAGGTCCCTCTGATCCTCTGTCCTTCCTAGGATCCTACCATTCATTGTGTATTCCCTTGCCTTGTTTGTCCTCCCAAAATGCATCACCTCACACTTTTCAGGGTTAAATTCCATTTGCCACTGTTCTGCCCATCTAACCATCCCATCTATATCGTCCTATAGCCTGAGGCTTCCCTCCTCGCTATTTACCACTCCACCAATTTTCGTGTCATCTGCGAACTTACTGATCATACCTCCTACATTCATATCTAAATCATTAATGTACACTACAAACAGCAAAGGACCCAGCACCGATCCCTGCGGTACACCACTGGACACAGGCTTCCAGTCACAAAAACAACCTTCGACCATCACCCTCTGCCTCCTGCCACTAAGCCAATTTTGGATCCAATGTGCCAAATTGCCCTGGATCCCATGGGCTCTTACCTTCTTGACCAGTCTCCCATGTGGGACTTTGTCAAAAGCCTTACTGAAGTCCATGTAAACTACATCAACTGCACTACCCTCATCCACACACCTAGTCACCCCCTTGAAAAATTCAATCAAATTGGTCAGACATGATCTCCCCCTGACAAAGCCATGCTGACTATCCCTGATTAATCCCTGCCTCTCCAAGTGGAGACTAATTCTGTCCCTCAGAATTTTTTCCAATAATTTCCCTACCACTGATGTTAGGCTCACTGGCCTGTAATTCCCTGGTTTATCCCTACTACCCTTCTTGAATAATGGTACTACGTTAGCTGTTCTCCAGTCCTCTGGCACCTCCCCTGTGGCCAGAGAGGTTCTGAAAATTTGTGTCAGAGCCCCTGCAATCTCCTCCCTTGCCTCACACAGCAGCCTGGGATACATCCTGTCAGGGCCTGGGGATTTATCCACATTTAAGCCCGCTAAAACCGCTAGTACCTCCTCCCTCTCAATACTAATTTGTTCAAGTATATCACAATCCCCCTGCCTGATTTCTATGCCTACATCACCCTTCGCCATAGTGAACTTTTCTGGTAAAATCAGAGTCATTCCTCTTTGTACTATGTTAAGCCAGAATTGCACCTGATGGCAGAATTTTGCCATGTATATATGTATGGCATCCTGTAAGTACACCATAGCATTGGATTTCGTGAACCACTCTTGCACAAAGAGGCTGGCAATATGTCAGTAACTGTGTTGTGCTGCTTGAGTACTTGATAATGCAAAAGCAGATATTGTTTCATTTTAAGTGTCTGCTGTAAATTAATACTGAATGTTTAACAAAGCTAGACTACTCTCCGCTTTAAACAGGGAAATGTAATACTGCAGTGTTACTGTAAGGTAACACCAGTTTAACAAAAAAAATCTGTTATTACAGCAGACGTCCTGTCTGTCTTGGGAGTTTGATGCAGAGCAAGACTCGCTCTTCTCAACCCAGCAACATGCCTTAGTGCCAGCTTCACAAGAACACTGCTTATTGCATCAGTGTGATATTTTCTATTTCAACATCATTCACCATGTGACCTTTCTGAGCACAATTGCTAAAATAGTGACGAATTAAGGTCCGTTTTATGCTGTGGTCCCATGCCTGCTAGGAACAGGAGTTAACGGCCAAAACTCAATCCACACAAAGGACCATTACAGCCAACAGACTGGAAACTTTTATTCCATCAACTTGAATTGGATTATGATCCAGGTGCCAGAGGAATGAACTAATGTGCTAACGTGTTGTGCCACATAGTCTTTCTAGGGCATGATTTTTTAAACAGATTTTGTGCTTTTTACAGTTGAAATGGGGTCATCTCTTTGAAGCATATAATGCAGAACACTTATTAGTGTACACTGCAAGAGGCTGAAGCAACCCAACTCAACAACTTCAGTCATGTAGGGTTTTGTAGACTGTGTTCATTTATGATATTGCTTCTAATTGACAGGTTACTGTTGCTGGAGAGGACTGGCATTATATTGCGACACAGGGACCCCTGCCACACACATGCCATGACTTTTGGCAGATGGTGTGGGAGCAAGGAGTGAATGTTATTGTCATGGTTACAGCAGAAGAGGTGTGTTCTGTTTGTTTTTATACTTAATTAAACTTGTGATGTTTCAAACATAGAGAGGACACTGGAGGAGATTGTTGAATTGAATGTTCATTTTGCTGTTACAACCCTCCACTTCCTGTTGATGTGTGTAAGCACATAGTGGTTTGAATTTTTTCAACTTTCGATGGTTCAAGAAAATATTTCTGGTTGTGTTATCTCAAGTACAGGAAATAAATTCCTTACCCCACATATGTGAGATAACTAATGGATAGAATGGACCTGCAGAACTTTTTGTGGCTATGGGAGTGGTGCAATACCAAATTTCTACTGGGACTGTATGACTTGGTATCACACTGCTGCTGTCACTCTTTGTTCAAATTTAGGGTAAAGACAAAGAAAATTACTTCCTTTTAGAAAAAAAAAGGCACCAAAATTGAAATGATTAAGCCCATTTGAACATGTGAAAGTATAAAAAAAAACTGTCCAGTGTACCAAAACCAAATGGAAAAACAAGTTTGTGTAAACCAGATAGTGATGGTGCCTCTCTACTATGCTCCTACTCCGTGGCACGTGCGAATATAAGGTAGATGCTACATAGTATGCCATATGGACCCAACAGGACATAATGCACTTACTTTGTCACTTCTGAGTTCTGAAACTTGATCCACTCATTGCATTAATGTAGTTTCAAACCAGGACTTGTATGGTATCCTCTATCAATATAGTGTTGTTATTGGCCATGAGTTTTTATAGAGGAGACTTGTATAGCAGGGAATTTAATTTGATGATTTAGGTTTATAGAGATTATAACAAGAATTGGCCAATTAGAATATAAATAAATTATCACTTCTTGTTACAACCTCCATAAATCTAAACCACATTAAAGCCCCTACTATACAATTCTCCTCTACAAATGTATGTGGCCAATAACAACACCATGTGATAAGGGATACCATACAAGTCCTGGAAAGGCAGGAAACAGATGATGAAATGATTCCTTTCAGTATGTTAATCCCACATCTCTCCCTTTAAATACTGAAGCTGTTCCTCTGTTGTTTCATATTCATTTGTTGGAGTGATCATTTAGGCCACCTACATTGCCACTGTGACTTTTTTTCTTTCCTATTTATCATTCAGCCTGTCTCAATGAGCTCATTCTTCTTATGTAAAATAATAACACTGCTCTGACATTTAAGAAGTAAAACTGTCACAGGAAACAGAATTTTGTGAGGCATAATATGCATCATTTTCCTGTAATCTTTTAGTAAGAAAAAGGTGTCATGCAACCCAGGTAGTTTAAGTAAGTCAATATTGGAAGGGCTCTGACTAAAGGAATAAAAAAAAATAGCTGAAAAACTTAGGAGTAAATGCAAAAGAGAGTGAGCAATGCAATGGAAAGATTTTCTACCTCTTTTTATATTAGTGCTTCCAAGGACTCCTCCATAATTCTGCAATGTACTTATTCCCATTCATTTATTCTTACTACATGGTGAATGATTTGTGACATATAAAGGAACTGTGCTTAAAGGAACTAATCAACAATTATATTTTTACTTTGTGAAGTGAAAATCCTAAAGTTCACCATTCCAACATTCAGGAATTTATCCTTTTATTATGTAGGAGGGAGGAAAACCAAAGACCCATCGATATTGGCCCAAGCTGGGCTCAAAGCACAGCTCAGCAACTTACGGAAAGTTTAAGGTGACAACCAAATTCCGCACAGATTCTGGTTGCTATGCAACTACAGGTTTAAAGGTCAAGCATCTTTTGTCTGGGCAGGAGAGGACCGTGTGGCATTTGCAGTACACAGACTGGCCAGACCATGGCTGTCCGGAAGATGTTCAGGGTTTTTTATGTAAGTACCATGATACGTATCATTTTGCACAATAGACCAAACAGAATGAAACACATTAATTTTAACATTACAATTAATTGATTATATAATAAGAGTCATGAATTGAACATAGTGTTAAGCGTTCATATATTAAACACCACTGTTTGCTTTAAAGCAGCGGTGTCCAAACTCTGGCCTATAGAACACACGCAGCTGCCAATCTGGCCCAAGAAGCCGACGCAATGCAGTTTTATTTATTTATGTATTTCTTGTTGGCTGGCTAGTCCTGTTTGAATTTTGTGTGGCTGGAGCTTTGGAAAGGGATGTTCTTAGAGTTACCTCATTGGTGGTTAAATCCTAAATCAGAATACCAAGATTGGTTAGTAGAAGTAACTCGAGATACATGTAAATTAATAGGAACATGGCTATTGTAAACTTTATATGTGGCCCTTAGGGCTCCATGGTAAGCACCTATGAGGCCACAAAGACAAAAAAGCTTAGAACACCCTGTTTTACAGTTCAAGATGCAGCCAGGTTGCACTGGGTTGTAATCTCTTTCCTTCTGTACAGGAGACAGGCAGATCCTTTGGATTTCTGTTACCTCTCATAAAATGCACCGCCTCAGTTCGTGGTTTAGACGGTGATTCTCGAACCTGCAAAGTCACAGGCTGCACTTATTTCACAACTGTAGCAACAATGCAAAGCAATTTTGCTTCGTACTGGCCTAAAATTGGTGTAATTCTGGAGTCAGGACTCAGCGAGGCTCCAGAGCGAAGCAGCATGGTACTTCAGCCCCTTGGATTCTCACTCCACTTCATTCCAGTTGTAATGTGTATATAGCCACAATGACTCTTCAAAGCATATATTTAAAATGATAGACCTCCTTTTTTAAAATGGCAATTCCTTTTATACAGGAATTACAAAACAGAAAAGCTGCATTAAAACGTATCATTTTAAAATGAGAGGCTATGCAGCGAGGAAGGATAGTTTGTACAAATTTGTGCGAAACAGGTGGTCTTAATTGTGAGTGGTATTACTGCTTGCCCCATTGTGCAGTGTGTTTAAACCACAAGTGGAAATTTATGCATGTAATTAGGTACATTTTTAATGTTTTAATTGTGGTTTTCAAAATCTATTTTCAGAATGTAGTACAAGGGAGCATTTATAAACTAAACAACTTTTAATGTCCTTATGGTAACTAGGGATGGGCAACACATACTGTCTTGCCAGTGTCACCCACATCCCAAGAATAAGTAGTAAACAAAACACACGTCTGAAATATTCTCTCAATTATTTTTCTCTTCATTATAATCATCATACTTGACCTCTGAACTCTCTTCTCATTCTCCCTAAGCTCCAAGTACATTGTCCTACATGCTTCACCCAGACATACTGGGCAGGATTTTAACTTGGAGGTGGGGAGGGAGCCGGGGGGGCAGCTGGATTGCGGTCAGGAAACCCGGGAGAACAGGTTTCCCTCGGCGCCTGATTAACATTTTTTTTCTCTGTTTCCCGCCAGCAGCCAGCTAGATGGAGCAGCTGGCTGGCTGTCGGGCGGGTAGGCCTGCGGCACCAGATCGCAGCCGGTGAGCAGAGAGGAATTGGAGGCTGGGGGGTGGAGCTGGGAGCCTGAGATCGGAAGGCCGGAGGGGGGGGGGGGGGAATCGGAGGCCTCGTGGTGTTGGGGGGGGGGGGGGCGGAGGGCAGAAGAGGAGGGGGTGGGGTGGGGTTGGGTTGGGGATGGGGGGGAGGGGCGAAGAGAGTCGGAGGCCGGGTGGGAGGGGAGATTGGAGGCTGGTGGTGGAGGGGAAGAAGAGGGAGAACGGAAGTTGTGGGGGGGGGGGGGAGATCAGAGACCTCATGGGAGGGGGTGGGGAGAGATCGGAAGGGTCGGGGGGGTGTTGGCGAGGCAGGTACGCTGGCACTTACCTCTTGGATCCAGCAGGCCTGGGAAACCCGGCCGCCCAGAGTTAAATTTAAAATGGTGCTTCAAAATGAGGCACGCAGCCTCATTATAATATTTAAAGTGCCAACCCACTCCTGGGAGCGGGTTGGCCGACCACCCCCATCCTGCCTCCGTTAAAACCGGAAGTGGGTGGGTTGGAGGAGGGGTGGGGTCAGGATTCAGATTTCTAATACTTTAACCTCCCACCCCAACCCAAACCCACCCATTTTTTTGGAGTTAAAATTCCCCACACTGTGTTGAAATCAGTGGAATTGCACTGTCTTCTACTGTAACTCATTCATTCCCAGACCTCAAAACTGTGGAACCTTCTTTAGTCTTTCCTTCCTTTTAAAACTCAAGCTTGGCGTCATCTAACTATTAGGACTTAATTTGTCTTCCCCTCTCCTGCTCTTTTTAAACCTGGTGGTGCCTAGAAATGTGGAACAGAGTCCTTCATCCAGGATTCTCAATTTTAAAAAAGAACTGGCATTTGCTTTGCTTTGCTTCACAGAGACTTGAGTTTATGTACAGTATGAAGCATGCAACAGATAGTAGTGATAACACACAATGTTGGAATATTTTTACAAATTCAGGTTTGTAAAGGGAATTTGAGAGCCTACATGACCTGTCAGAAAAACAATTACAATCTTCAGGGACACAACTACTAGGGTGGCAAGGAGACCAAAATCTGGTCGAGCCCAGATAGTCTGAAGTCTTTGAGTTTACTTATACCATACACAGGACCCTTTAAGCATCAACCACTCACCACATGTGCTTTACCCACTTTGAAATGTTTTGAAAGAGTGAAATACTGAAGACAGTTGAGCTACTCTGTTATGACCTGGGGAAGCTGCTGTGAGATGAACAGTTATTTTGACATCATAAAGAAGTACAGTGTGTGGTTATTTTCACTGCAGTTCACTTGACAGATAGAACAAAGAATGGCTTGGAGTGTGTTGTGTAGAACTATTGGGTTGCATATATAGGATAACAGCTAATCATCTACTTCAGATTCATTCTTAAAGCCTAAAAGCTGAGCTTAAGTGGCTAATAATGTTATCTGAACCCTGAGATTGGGTTACAGCTTTGTCAGACATGATCAAAACCAGCTGTCAAATATAACATGTTTGGTTTATGGAAAAATTAAAGTCCATATGAGCCCTGAGATCAGCAACCTCTTACAACTGGACTAAGCATGGCTTTGTGATATAAGCACTCCTCTGACTGAAAACCTGGGTTTACCACAAGATCTGATTCTAGAATTCCCTTGTTCCTTCTCTGAAAAGAAGGCAAATAATGGGTTCTGTTCTACAGGCTTTAGATTTACCCGTGTATAGATTTTTTTTGTACAATCTATATCCTTACACCAGTGGAAGTGTTATTTTAAAAAAGTGCTTCCTTTGTATGACAGTTAGGATTTATCTATCAATTAGGATGAAAATAAACTGTTGGATTACAACCATCTGAACTCATCGTTACTCTATTGAATGGTATTACTGTGGATAAGAGCTTTCTGCCAGTAATAGACACTAATCCTTTGCCTTCACAAGCTGCTTTCAGTTACTGAAAAGATGGCTCTTGGAGTAGGGTGGGGAGAAAAAGATTTGGGTGAAAGAAAAGGAAATCATATTTTATATTCAGCATTTCAGGAATTTTATTGAACTCTTCATAAATATTGACAAACCACACCCAACTTCATTTGTTCATCCTGCCAGAGATTTTTGTTGGATGGTGGGAGCCAGCAAGAAAGTTGCTGCAAATTCTAGCACCCAGTTTGTTTGTTACCACCTACATTTTCCTTTTTAATTTCTCAGCTTATCTAGAAGAAATTCAGTCAGTCCGTCGACACACCAATAGCATGCTGGATTCTACCAAGAGCTGCAACCCACCAATAGTTGTGCATTGCAGCGCAGGAGCTGGAAGAACAGGGGTGGTGATTCTAACAGAAGTCATGGTTGGTTGCTTGGAGCATAATGAGGTGAGTGCAACAGATGGTTTTGAAAATGTACTTGATGGACTTTCAATCCATGATGCGCTGGTTAGCAGTTGAGTTTGTCATAGGCAAGCTGCAAAGATCATCACCGAATTTTACAGAGCAGTTCCCAACTATCTAAATGTTGCATTAAAATGGACCTTCCATAAATTGGCATTATTCTGTTGCGATCCAAATAAATAGCCTGAGAACCTGAAATAGACTGAAGATAGGAGGAGAAGAATGTCAAGCAATCTTGTTTTTCACTGGCCTTGATACTCTCTGCAGTTTTATCAGTTATTTTATTTGCCCACATTCCTGAGCACTGATGTTCTTCTCCGATGAACACAAGTATTCACTGAATGTACTTCTTTAAAGTTGGTATTCTAATGAGTGAATTGATCTCTCAGCTTTCTATACATCTGAAATATAGACATGATCAGTTTCCTGTGTTACCAAAGTGTTGTCATGATGGTGTGGCATCAGTATTAAAATCATTGCCGTTTCCATTCTTTCAACCCCATCTGTTGGAACTCGAGCTATTGAATTATTATGGGCACAGCCTACAAACATCAGGGACAAATTGCTAAAATTGGGGACATTAGGTTTCCATTGTACATATCGGCCCAGAAATTAAAGACTGAGTGTTGACGCGGGGGTAAGGCTTCCCCGCGATCTCTCACTCCGCGTTGGCTTTTTCAGATCCAGCTCGCACGAACTTGATGTTCTAGACATCAGCTGGGCAGTGCTTGCGTATCCCACCGGCGTAGTGAATTCGTGCGAGCTGTGGGATCACGTGACTCAGTTAGAGCCAATGGCAGCACACCATCTTCCATTCATAAGTTTCACATAAGTGCTGTGAAAGCTATGAATCTTACACACCCCCAAAATAACAGCTAAACCTCAATTAAATTTAAAAAAAAACCATCACATTAATAAAATAAGTATAGTTAAATAAATTAACCATTTTAAATAAAAAATTAAATTTTTGAAAAAATTTAAAATCTTTTAAAAAGTTATAAAAATAAACTTACCTGTCTTTAAAGTCTCTAAAAAAGATATACCTGTTAAAAAAAAATTCAAAATAATACTCAATTCACTACTTACCTTGTTAAAAGTGGGTCTTACTCCTTTTTTCATTTCTAAAATCTTCCGTCCTTACCTGCGCGTCCAAAGCACTAAGTGCACAGCGTGCGCGCAGCCTGTAGCGCGCACGCGGTGCACCGAGGACCCGCCCCCTTTTCCAAAAACCAAGTGCCGGTTTTCAGCGCATGCGCAGTGCATGCAGAAAACCGGCAATTGGAGACAGAATACGCGAGAGTACGCAGTGCGTACTCTCGCGTCGCGGGACTAATTTTTGGGCCATCATCTTGTGCCTATCTGGAGCACCAATTAGTACATCGCTGTCTATAGCCTAGTAACCTGCCTATTAAATCCATAGCTCCTACAAAGGATCGAATCATATCATATTACGCCAGTTAGACAGCTTTCAGTCTGCAGTTTTGTCATTGTTGTGGGACCCTTTTGGGGGTAGCGCTAAAGCCAAAAACCCAACATAAAATGGCAAATGCATATTTAGTGAAGCCAGCTGGAGAAGGTGGATGAGGATGGTTATCAGTTGCTGTATATAAGCAGGTGGTGTGACGCTCCACCAGAATAAGGTAAACTTTTTGAGAAGAGGCTGGTGAGCCCCTGTGCATGCGCTTGAGGACATGTCTATGAGGCTTTGCCTTCTCTGACTTAATGATGTAAGCAGGTAGTGAGGGTGTGGTACTGAGTATTTTCCCCCTCTTCCCCACCCCTGACCCCCAGGACAAGTTTTCAATGCCCTCTGAAGTCCCTTTTGTAAGAGGGATAGTTTAACATTTAGAGAAAACTGCTCCCAGATCTTCAGGGATCCAGGCTATGATCCTGGCCTCAACACCCCCAGACTACAGTAGTTTCTACCTAAGTATTTGTTTATTTTATTTACTGTTGGTATCTCCACTAGATTGTCTTAAAGTCCAATATCTGTCACTTTGTGCATTAACATATCTTCACTGCGGTTCTGTTTCAGAAGCTGGAAGTGCCGGTTATGCTGGGATTTCTCCGACAACAGCGGATGTTAATGGTACAGACCATAGCCCAATACAAGTTTGTCTACCAGGTCCTCATTCAGTTCCTGAAGAACTCCCGGCTGATTTAGATGTGAATTTATAAACTCTGTATTTGAACCACCTTAACATTTAGCAGTGGAAATGGAGCTAGCTTCTTTTTTAAAAAAAGTGCAGCTCAAGTACAGCAAGTATTTTGTCATGTGGTACTTTGATTTTTGGAACCCTCCCCTTGACTCTGTTGTGAGTCTTGTTGGCTTTAAGTTATAACAAGGCTGCTGTTGGAGCCTGCCATAGAAAATTCTGAAGTACTGAGTAAAGTAGCAAGAAAGAGAACATTCTGCGTGCACACTTATCATGGGTGGATGGTGGACATTGTTTTTGCAGTGATTGCACAGTGATGTACCAGAATGATGTTTTCCAACAAAACAAAATGGAGCACTGTCCAACCTTGCAAATTTGTAGAGAAGACTAACAACCATGAGCTAAAAGTATGTTGGAAATGCTGCTTTATTACCTCCTGAGCAAAATTCCTTTAACATTGCCTCGTTCACATCATTAGAAGACCAAAAAGTATCAGGGAGAGAAGCATTTGGTAGTTATTTGATGATGACCCAATGAGATCATAAACATTTAATAATGATTAGAAATTATTTTTTATTTTTTATAAAGCCTGCTCTGGATAGTTATATCAGCAAAGATGAGCTGATTAATACAGTGTTATAAATAGACGGTAAGAAGACACTCCTCCCTTGATGGTCTGCACATATTTTTACATTAAATTATTAAAGTAATGACAATACAAGCTTTTGCTTTTTTGAAAATCATTCTCCTTGAGACTTCATGCTTCTTGGCATGATTTCAGCCATTTTGGATGCAGTTATATACTAGTATAGGGGGCAAAGTTTGCAGGAGTACCAGGACAGTTTTATATATCCACAATGACTCATATCAGACCTCGTTACAAGTAAATAGAAGCTGTATGCAAATCCCCATGTACCCTGGTGGTTTTGCTGGTGTTTAGTGGCAGAATCAGAATAGTGATACATTTTCCCATAAACAGCAGGAGACTTTTAGTGGAACACTTGAGGACAGAGGTTGAGACATCTGGCAGTGGCACCCTCAGCAGTGTGTTACAGATTGAAGTTAAATGTCACTTAGCAGATGTTTTTAAGTAAGCCAGAATCTGCCACACTACAGTATGTTTGGAATGCTCGGAGAGTTGGACGTTCAGCAGCTGGGGGTGATTTGTGGGAAGGAATTATGTAGCTGGGGAAGGGAAGTGTTTCTGTATTGAGAGGTAATCCGATGCAGAATATGTTTCGCCGTCATTACCACCGCAAAATCCGGGCAATGTTAACTGGTGTGTTACACAGACTTACCCAAAGAATCTAACACTCAGCCGGTCAGGCAGTATCTGTGGAGGAAGAAAGGTAGGATGAATGTTTCAGCTCAGAGTTCTGATGAAGTGTCATAGACCTGAAACATTAACCCTGCCTTCCTTTCTTCACAGATGCTGCCTGACCTCCTGAGTGTTTCCAGCATTTTGTTTTTATTTCAGATTTTCAGCATCTGCAGTATTTTGCATTTTCTTCAATAATTACACCCAGTTGACAGCGTAAGGTAGAACAAGATGTATATGAATAAGATTTATTCTGCTCCAATGTAAAGGAGCAAAAAAAAAACCCTCAAAAAATGTGGAGTAGTAAAGTAAAGCTTCATTTTAATTTAATTTTTTATATTTGTCCAGTTAAATAATTTAAGTTACCAAACAAGAGCATTAAACCAGAAATAAAAGTAAATGTTCCATTTTATTTATGAAACTTATTATCTTTGTACAAAAAAAAAGTGCCAAGTATAAGACATCTGTAGGACATTTTCCATTGTCGCCCTTTTTAGGTTTGAATGGTTCTTTTTGCAACAACTACATTTAACTCTGGCACACTGCAGAGAAAAAGCTGTTTACATAGCTGAGGATTAAGTTCCATTTTAAAATTGGTCTTTATCTAACTTTTGTAACTTGGTCATTCCTACAACTATTAGGACAAGTTATTTTAATCCCTGGACAGATCTTCTTACATCGTAAGGGGAAAAGTAAATTGTTTTCATTTAGACTTGTGTTGTATCTCAAGCAAGGATTCTTGGGTAAACTTTTCATCCTCGCTTTCATGTACATTAATTATGCAAATTATTTCTGGTAAATTAGTAATATTGAGTGTTATAGATTTAGAGAAATGTACTGAAGCATTGAACAGTTCTTAAGTCAAAAGATTCTTAGAATAGATTTATTTTCATTTCATTTTTATGTCTGGTGAAATATTGCACCAGTCCACAAGGGGTTAATAAAGATGGCAGCAGCAGAGAATGGGGACAGAGTATAGCTGGCCAGACAGGCCAAAATAGCTGCTCATGTGCTACTACATGGCCTCTGTGGTATGAGTGACCAGATAGTCGCGTCTCCCTGTTTATAGAATGGATTACCCAGCTTTGGTTATGGGACAGGGGCAGTGCATTATTTCAGCATGATAGTATTGTACACAAGTTAGTTATGTGATTTTAACATGCAAATAGCATCCCTGGGTTGCTTTTTTTTTATAATGGTGGGGAAAGAAAACAAGCTTCCCAGCAACTTTACAGAGGTGACAATGCTCCTTTAATTGATATAGTTTCACGTGGGCTTTACTCTGAAATTGCTGTAGTTTGATCAGTTGTGGAACCATTAGGGGCCTTTGTATTCTTACTGATTCGTGAGCTGGAAACAGTCATAGGTGCAACGGAAGCAAGAAGATTTAACCAGCATTTACACAGAACTTTCTCAGTAAAAGAGAAATGAATGCTGTGAGTGTGGATGGAAAATGACTTAAGTAAATATTTTTGTTAAGTTATGTAGAAATGACTGGGTGAAAAAGATACTGCCATTATTATTACATAGCCCATGAGCAAACGCCAATAAAACGCCACGTGCAAACCTGAGGTCAGCAGATGCCAAAATGATCAAGTACGAACAATGCAGAAATTGTATAATGCAATGGTGAAAGGAGATCGCATTTAATAACAAATTTGGTCATCTGCAAAAGAAAGTGCTTGGAGGCATGTTGAAGATTGGAATGTAAAAGCAAGAAAATATTGCAGAGGATGAAAAAATTGAAGAAAAGTGCAGGCTCTATAATCCCTATGCTGACACTAGGTTTAAGCAAAACTGTAGTCAGATATTAACCAAGTTGGAAATCTGGACTGTGCTTTTTAGTTTCTGGTCAGGGGTGTGCATGTGTGAATGAAATATACATAAACATGCAGGCCCTGAAATTCCTTGGGGTGCTATGCTAACGTTACACTGTGATCACCCCCGCTGATGTCCTCCAGCCCTGTCCCTGCCGGAATTTGTGGGGTCAGCAGGAAGGCACCTAATTTGTATGGGGCAGGTGGGCACAAGCATCTCTACAGGCATACCTCAGTCTGTCGCATGCAGCTGGACAATCCAGTGCCTGCCAGCCATGGGGAAGGGGTGATCTGCCCAGGCGCCCCCAACCAGCCATGTACACTCCGACGCCGTGTAAAGGGGTGTTTCCAAAGTTTATTTTACAAAGTCCCTTTCCCTCAATGATCCAGGCAGCATCCCTGCCCTGTATCCCACTGGTGGAACTCATTTTCACCCATTAGGAAGCCAGTACGCCAAAACTCAGTGTACCGACCTCTACAGATATGCAGGGTCCTGACTGAGCCAGGATCACCCGGCATTTGGAGTCTCTGCACAGACTCCACTCCCTGATGTAATTTGCCTTGTAAGGCTCCGCCCGTTTCAAGGCATTGCGGAAACTGCCAGAAACAGCCAAGACTCGCCGGAATTATGGCAGGAGATGGGCAGAACCCCTCAAAAGGGCCACAGTTCTGCGCAGATTTGGTTTTTTTTTTTAACCAAAATTGTGAACTAGCTATCGGTGATTAACAGATGAAAACAAATTTCAAAGACCACTTCCCAGCAGCACGACATCACAGGTTGTGCTGTACGGTGAGAGAACAAATAAAATAAGGGGAAATGGCAGGCCTTTGACTGGTTTAGATGCCCAACAGCAGTCAACGGTTCTATGAAAAGTAAATAATAGCGTAGATAAGTTCATGCTTCTCTGATTTAATAAAACCCTTGTTGGGTACTTTTTTTGACAGCCTTGTTTAAGATGGCTGGCATGCTGTGACTTTGCAAGCTCCTTCCACTGACTAATACTGTTGACTGATCTTAATTTGTGTATTTATATAATTTAACAGGTTGGGATAAAGCCCAATCTGAGTTTCTAATATGCTAATAGCTGTATTGTCTCACAGTATTTTTTTTTTGGCTTTTCAATATTGCTACGGTCTGAATTGTTGGGTCACGTATGTGCTGTTGAACAATGTTGATTGCCAAATGATTGCCATACCTGAAATTGCAACACATTTGCTGCAATGCCTATCACTACATTGTATTTGATGTTTGGAAATGCTGAATGGTTGGTTGTTGACCAATTTTTAACATTGTTCTGATTCTTGATTTAATATCTCATGATCACTAATCAAGCACCACAACTCTGTTTTGTTAAAATGCTTTTGAATGTACACATTTTTTCTTATGCCTCTGAAGTGCCTTGGGACTTTTTTTTTACTATGTTAAAGGCGCTATATAAATATAATTTTTTTTTTTATATATATATAAATGCATTTATCACTAGGTTTGAGGTGCACCCAGAATCCTTTCCAATTGTATATTCAGATAGTTGGCTTGAACTTTGACCAGTTGATCACATTCTAGGCTATTTGAGCCCAATTGGAAACCATGTACTCAGTTAGTCGTGTACCATTGCCAAAATTTCAGGATGCTCACCACAAAGAAACTGTGGGAATCTTGCATTAGTTTTCTCAAAAACAGCAAGTTGTATAAAATGTCATACAAGACCAATATTAAATCATTGTGTCTTACTAAATTTCTCATCAGGTCGCAGTAACAACTTCGCCATGTTACTGTGAAACAAGTACAAAATTGTTCCAGACTATGGGAAAGTAGTGGTGAACTTCTTGCTGAAACTTCTATGTCTTTATATCATTAATTATGTTTCACCTGGATTTTGTGTTATCTTTAATGTACCAGGAAACTCTTTCCATTTTTACACAGAAGAGAGAGTTTTGTGCTGGAGACTTGAGTCCACCAGAAAGTTGATTTGAAACAATCCAAACTTATTTCACTTAAACATTGACATGAGATTTTCATCACTGCTGTCTGGGCTGGATTTAATACATTTACTGAGTCAGTTTTCTAACCCTGTGTTACACATGTCCTGTTTCAGGAAGAGGTCAATTAATGAATAAAAACATGTTGCTTGTAGAGAAAGGTTCATAATATTCTTTGATACATGCCAACAGTTACATAAACAGTGAATAAAAAAAAGCAAGGATTACATTGATTTTATGCTAAGAATGTTAGTCCCTATCTTTAACAAGTAGGATTGTGTCTAATCAATTGCCAAATTTAATTGATTACACACTCAGATTCACTCATTATCAATGAAGCCACACCAAGCCCAGCACTAGAGAGGCACATTATTTTGGACAAAACACAGTGCACTATGGTTCATACCCGATAAAGCTACTGGTCCCCTAAATCTATTGAAAGGTGGTCTTTGAACTTTAAGTTAAAAAGCACACAAGCAATGATTTTATTTTGCATTTGTGATCTCTCATGCCAAGTGCAAGTGCCTTCCTTATAAAAAGGTCCTTGCTTATTTCTTGTGGGCTCCCCAGATTCCAACTGGACAGTTTGGCAGTTCAATCTCTGACACATGCAGCTAATTTTTAGCATCGATGTGCTGATACTGCATTCAATTGGTATTTGCACCTGTTCAAAACCACTTCTCTGCATCCCATGTTAAAAAGTGCCCTGACTAAAGGCATTTGCCATTAACCCCTCACTGACTTTGGCTCCAAACTCATTTGATGCAACATCTTTTCTGAATGACAATCAATTGAACCTATTATGACTTGACCTTTTTTGCCCTGACCACTAAGGTGATTGTAATTGGTGTGGGGGAAGAAGCTCATGACTCCTTAATATAACAGAAGTGATATTAATCCATTGTCTCCACTGTATTCAAATAATGTTTAAATTTTCAGAAAGGTGAAGCAGTGAAAAATAACTTGGTTAAGTAGTAGTTAAGCTTCTGGTTTCTCACTTCAGTTGCTTAAATCCTTCCACCATATATGCCTTGTGGTATGAGTTCCACCTAGCATAGCTTGGCAGCTTTTGAGACACCTGGCAGACAGAGGGAAGTGGAGTTGATGTACTCTCCAGATGTCATTACAGTAAGCAAAGCTCCTGTTGGCTGGAGTGGTACAATGGACTGGCATTTTTTTTTAAATGTGCACTTTTTAAAATAGAAAAGCCTACAAATGTGTGTTATACTAACCCAGTGAAAGGGTTTTGGACCCTTTAGTGTTTATATGTCTGGAAAAAGTGCAACTTTGTAACCGGAAACTTAAATGTGTGGATTTTTAAGCCAACATGTTTGACTTTAAACGGAACTTAATGGTTTTAAATACAAGTGAAAGTCTTATGTTTTGTTTATCCTTTCTTCCCCTTGAAAACTAACTATGCATGCTTTTTACATCAGGTTTATGTACTCTGATCAGTGTATAAGCTTTCATTTCCAGTTTTCCGGTATAAAACTGTGATACTACATGACAGTATTTTGCATTGGATCTTGCTGCCTCTCTTTCTATGGATACGGATACCATTCAGCATTGCTTCACATGACTTGTCAGAACAAAGTTACCATTTGTTTCTTTCTCTGTCTTGTGTAAATAATTATTTTGTATATGCTTTTCAGTGACAATATTTTTCCTTATTCATGAATGTACCAAACGTTTTGTAAAAGATTGTTTATCATTCATATACACAATAAAGCATTTTTTCCAAAAATCCCACTTCCCTATCCTTCTGTAAGGTAATGTAGAAGAACAATAACCCCCCCGTATTAGAAATATTGTGTTGACACTTTCTAGTATATAGCCAATATTAGTGTCATAGTATCTTACAATACTACTTCAATTAAATATATGCCTACATTTGAGAATTGTATTAGGATCTACTGCTTTTTGTGTAGAGTTTTATATATGCAATATCTAAATTGGTTCGCTCTAGACTGCTACATAACCCAGTCTAAAGAAAAAGATTTATTGACCTGACCAAACCATATCAGACAACAGCAGAACCACAGTGCAATAGAATGAAGTGCAACATTACTCTTACTTGTCAGAGACCAAGGCAGACACAGATGTATTACTAACACTACTTTTATTTATCTGCAATTGCAAGGATATGCCATTGTAAGGTTATACAGTGTTTTTTTTTTATATAAAGTGTTTGAAACTTATGCTATTAACACTTTGCACTTGACCTTCTCTGTATCTGGGCAATCCTTTGCAACCAGCTTTTAGGTGAACATAATCGAACCTCAAGCTAGAATAGAGAGAGAGAATCCCACTTCAGGTGACTCAATTAATTGAATGCAATTTGGTTGTATAGACCCCCTTTCTAAAAGGTGTCACTCAACTATACAGACCTGTCCTTGAGTTATAACTGCCAGTGAGAATTCTAGAAAGGAGCATGCTATGCTGGAATAAGGCCTACAAGACAATCTGGTTCAAAATTTTTATCCAAGACCTAAAGCTGTTTGATCTAAAGAAGAACTTTTTATGTTTGGTCTGCATCAGTTGCTTCTGTATACAGCAAATGGCAATTTTGTCAATACGAAAATCAAACTTGCTAATTATTTAGCTCCTTGGTTAGAGTACAGCTACACTAATCATTAGGGCAAGTCATTTGTTAAGTCATCCTACAAATTTCTCCACACAACACATCACGCTGATTATAGTGCGCTTCGTACATGTTTCTTTGATTCTTTTAATGTTAAATCTATTTGACAGGATTGTTACTTGGGTGTCAGATATGCTACATATAAACAGAATTCAGGCACAAAGCTGATTAATTTAGCAGTTGGACGCTTCCCCAAAATCTGCAAGCGTGGGTCCCATTGCTAAACTAGTTAAATGCTAGGCCCCTAATTTCCATATTTAAGGGGTCCAATGCCTAGGCGGCCATCAGGGCTATGCTCCGAATTCTTCAGCAGCCCTTGCTCCAACCACACCAGGACTGACCTGAGGCAGGCAGCCCGAAATTGAAGTCTTCACTGGAACTACCTATGAAGGCACGACCAGCGGCGGATGCTCATGTGGGGTATGCTGACGAGGCCAGAGAATCAATTTCCATCGACCCTTGGGGTTCCAGCGCACGCTGGTCCATATGAGCCCTGACCAAAACCTGTGTATGTAGGGAGGAGACGGAGTTTTTATTCAAAATCTAACTGCCCTTGTTTTCTGAGTTTCCAGAGTTTGTGGAATCCACCTGAACTCTTCAAATCTGTCTGCACGTGCAGCAGTTGAAGGCTTGGAGCCCGCAGCAGGCTATTCAGGAAGCTTCCACTGAAACTTGAGAACTTGCAAGGAAACCTGGATTTTAAATGAAAAATTGAATCTCTAGTCCATTTGAACCCTAAAATCAACAAAATCTGTATACTGTGGTGTACAAAGTTCTGCAAGAAAGGCTAGTATTTAAGCTTAGGGGTAGTGATTCAGGATAAAACCAGAGAATGGATAAGTCATTGGCTGAAGGATGGGAAGCTTGGGAAATTTGGTACAGGAGTTCTTTTTGGTTGGTGGGTGGAGGGCAAGAAAAGTATTCTGTAGCATGCTACTACTGTATTTTAGTTACTGGATCAATCCTTTGCCTCAAGACCCTCCTCACATCTTCAAGAAATAGCAGGTGTTACAACACCTCATTTTAGGCTTTAACTGACAAAAATTAAACAAACGAATAACTATATTTGCAGTAGATGTTAACCATGATAGCTTAAAGAAAAATAAATGGTTTGCAATATCTTTTATATACACAGTTCTAAAATAATCTGCAAAACAAGGCCCTACATTTCCTATTGTCCCACTACACTGGCAGAAGTGTGGTGGAGTGGAACTTCCAGCTGCCCTGTGTGTCCCCTGACCACTTACCAAGGTTAGAGGCATAAGTGCCAGCATCATTTACTGTACCAATGGGGCACCTGGCTCAGGTGAGCAAGAGGGAATGCACTATGGTGCCCTGCCACAGTGTAAGTGGGTCTAAGGGCCTGGGGAAAGGTCCAAGTTGATTCTCTAATTTGAACAGTCCAGGCTAATGATGCGTATCTCCAAAACATTTGAATAACTGGAGCTACCAGTCAGACACATTACACAGAATATGCAGCACAGAAACAGACCATTCGGCACAACCAGTCCGTGCCGGCGTTTATGCTGCATATGCTAAACAAATCAAATCATACATTAGGGAAGATTTTCTGCACCCACGATTGCCTTGATGTAGAGAGTATCAAAAAAAAAATTGGGCAGGGCAAAGTGCGTGCCTGTATAGCTCCATGTTTGAATCCCTCCAATCAGGTTCTGCCCCTGCCACAGTACCGAAACGGCTCTAAGTCACAAATGACATCCTTTGTGACAGTGACAAAGGTAAACTATCCCTCCTCGTCCTTCTTGACTGGTCTGCAGCCTTTGACACGGTTGACCACTCCGTCCTCTTCCAACGCCTCTCCACCGTCGTCCAGCTGGATGGGACTGCACTCACCTGGTTCCATTCTTATCTATCTAATTGTAAACAGAGAATCACCTGCAATGGCTTCTCTTCCTGCTCCCGCATTGTTACCTCTGGTGTCCCCCAAGGATCTATCCTTTGCCCCCTATTTCTCATCTACACGTTGCCTCTTGGGGACATCATCCGAAAACACAGCGTCAGTTTCCACATGTACGCTGACGACACCCAGCTCTACCTCACCACCACTTCTCTCGACCCCTCCACGGTCTCTAAATTGTCAGACTGCTTGTCCGACATACAGTTCTGGATGAGCAGAAATTTTCTCCAATTAAATATTGGACTATTGGACAGAGCAAAACCATTCGGTCCCCGCCACAAACTCCGTTCCCTAGCCACGGACTCCACCCCTCTCCCTAACATCTGTCTGAGGCTGAACCACACTGTTCGCAACCTTGGTGTCATACTTGACCCTGAAATGAGCTTCCGGCCACATATCCGCAGCATAACTAAGACCGCCTATTTCCACCTCCGTAACATCGCCCGTCTCTGCCCTTGCCTCTGCTCATCCACTGCTGAAACCCTCATCCATGCCTTTGTTACCTCTAGACTTGACTATTCCAGTGCACTCCTGGCTGGCCTCTCACATTCTACCCTACGTAAACTTGAGGTCATCCAAAACTCGGCTGCCCGTGTCCTAACTCGCACCAAGTCCCGTTCGCCCATCACCCATGCTCGCGGACCTACTACATTGGCTCCCAGTTAAGCAACGCCGCGATTTCAAAATTCTCAGCCGTGTTTTCAAATCCTCCATGGCCTCACCCCTCCTGATCGCTGTAATCTCCTCCAGCCCCACAATCCCCCCCCCCCTCCTCCGAGATATCTGCGCTCCCCTAATTCTGCCCTCTTGAGCACCCGATTAGAATCGCTCAACCATTGGCGGCCGTGCCTTCAGCTGCCTAGGTCCTAAGCTCTGAAATTCCCTCCCTAAACTGCTCTGCCTCTTTCCTCCTTGAAACCTACCTTTCTGACCAAGCTTTTGGTCATCTGCCCTAATTTCCCCTTATGTGGCTCGGTGTCAGATGTTGTATCTTATAATACTCCTGTGAAGTGCCTTGGGAAGTTTTACTACATTAAAAAGGTGCTATATAAATACAAGTTGTTGTTGTTCCCAACCAATCTTCTTCCATTTAAATTAATGGAAGGAAAATTGGGACGGGTTCCTTTACAGTCGTGTGCTCTGACCAGCACAAATTTCTGATATTCCCTATGGCCAGGTGATCCAGTGCACCTGGACAGAGACCCCATGATGTTTTTGTTTGAACTCTATGACTTGGGTCGTCGCATCAAGACAATTAATCATGGCAACATTTGTATTGATTTAGGCTGGGGCAGCATTTGCTTTCAACTCCTTATGTACTGTGATTGAATTAAAAAAAGGACCTTGGATCAAGTTGGGACGAGACTAAAATGCTTCTATTTTGCACACCATCATTGCTGTACCAAATAACCATTGGGCAAATAGACCCTCAATGCTGAAATTCTTAAATAAAATTACAGAAAGCACAGTGTGGTAGCTATAGCCACAAGTCTTAAAATTAATTAATATTTGAACCTCTTCAGGGATTTATCCTGCAGAACATTTGTGGAGGTCAAAATAACCAATAGAACTTAATTTTTTTTTAAAAATTGGATTCAATGCCAATTCCATTAATAGAATGAGTCCTAATAAACCTACCTTCACATTTCAAGAGGATCTGGACTGAGAATAATTCCTTGTTTTCAGTGTACAAAATTAGAATAGGCTTTATACTATGTTCAGTGTTCATGAGCAGACTGACTGATTATGGCTTTATAGCAATTGAACGCAATTTTGGTGGAATGGGGCAAAGCCAAAAGATTACCACAAGTACCCAGTCCCGCTTCCTATAGAACTGAAAATTCTGCTTTGAAGTAGGTGTTTACAGAACATTTACTACTGTTAAAACCCCTCGAGACATATTAACTGAACCCACAACGATTCCAAGCTTGTACAATACATTTTATTGTAGTATTCATTTAAATATTAAAAAGACGACAAAAATAAAAACAGCATTCCTTTGACCTTCATGCCATTATTTTCGGACTGGTTGTTAGATATGAACAAATATTTCAAATGATCAGTTTGTTGTCGACAGACACCAACATACAGTCTCGCATCTTAACCAAGGAAAACCAGTCATTTTTCCTCCAGCTCCTTTTGAATTTCAAAAACGTACGGATGATCCTTGCCATGTGCCACTTCCATAATGGCCAAGGCCTGTGAAAGAAAATGCCCAATTTCATTCAGTCAGTACCTCAAGATCGATTCCAAAATGTGACTCTTTTAAATGAAGATGCCAATTATACAAGCTAGGTCTGTCGCATGGCACTAAAATGAATAATTCCAGTTGAAAAAAAATGAAAATGGGAATTTTTCTGAATTCAAAGTTTAAAAAAAATTTCTGCTCTCTTATTGTGAACATCAGGCCAGCGCTTACACACCAGAGGAGCTAAACTTAAAATAAGCCTTTTTTACATCAGTTATGGTCAGACATTCGAACTAATTCTGTGGTTTCTGTGAGCACTACTGATTTGGCAGGGTGGGGGGAAACCTTCAATAATATCCTTCAACTATTTTCCATGATACTGAACTCCCAATTTCAGCTATACATGAAATAGGATGATTTATTTTAAGAGTGTTTTTTTTTAAAATAACATTTGCGTCACACGTTGGTCTGTGACAAAGGCGGCAGATAGCCAGCCTGCTCCCAAACCTCCATCAGTGTCATCAGGCACATACTACAGAAAATAGGTCTACAACTTTAATGAATGACGACACACTGTGCTCCTTGAACATTTAGACCCCTCCATCAAGCACTTTGAAAACAAGCACAGGAACAGTCTACTGGCTATAATAACCCTGATGTGAGATTTAATAAAATATGAAGCATAGGTATGTTTAAACCTAATTTCTTGCACATAAAACTAGAATACAGGGTAAGCCTTCCCTGGAATATTCCTTTAAATTCAAGCAATCAAAATAATCATGCACTAGTTATAAACCCAATACTTGGTGACTGTAAAGAGAAAAGCCAAAAGGTGAATTTATTACCTTCCTCAGTGCCTTGGCTCCAGCAGTATGGTGTTCCAGGCCCATATACAACCGTCCCAGTTTCAGCCACATTGAAGCAACATTCAGAGAATATGCAGGATAGTGTTTGCTGCTTTTTTTAAAAAAAGCAAAGCATTCTTTAATTTTTTATACAAGTAGGATTTTAATTTTCTCCTGCCCCCCTTTAAATCTAATTTTTCTTTCTAACTAGGTGAGGATTGCACATAGCCAGTGGAAAAGTTCACTAAGCGACTCTGTACACCAACGTCAGACCAAAAGAAGGTGCTACTCATCAAGGAGTGGGGCTGATAGTGCGACTCTCCCCCACTCTCTCAAATAAATTGGGACACCAAGTGCAAGGAACCACGAGTTCAATCCCAGGACAAGAGTACTATGCAGTGAGTGGAAGAATCCCAAGTATCAAATTCTTAAAAGGGGCCACGCACCCAAAAAAAAATTAAAGGGAACATTGCTGGGTATGTGTCCAAATCACAAATCTGGGACCAAATTAAGAATTTCTCTCTGAAATAAAGGTCGATGTGGAAAATACGTAAGTTTAGTGGTATAGCAAGTGCCTTTTTTGTTGTGGAGATTTGGGTACAGCAGAAGTAGTGTTATCCTGAATTTCATCTCTAATGCTACACCAGACTCTGGAGTGCTGACACGAGCTGATTTTATGAAATTGCTCTCCCAGTGAGAAGCCTCAACCACCAGGAGCGCATGTCAGGAAATCATGGGCATACTTCTCATGGTTGTCTGAGCTTTCATTTTAAGGGAGCAAAATCAGGATTAGTTCACTCGTGATTTCCCGACAAGTGTTCCCAGTGGGTTAGCACCCCCCGTACTAGTAGCTCAGATTTATTAAGTCGGCCATTTGATATTAGGAGAGGAAAGGTGGTGCATCTCCATTTCCCACTCGTGACATTCCTTACAGTGCAGAATAAGTCAACAAAAATTCCATCAGAAACTGATCCAGTCAGTGGCACTCAATAGAAACCTAGTTTTGAATCAATATATCTATCTATTATCTCATCAGTACCAGCTATTACATTTTTTGAGCTGTACCACATATTACTCCAGTGCTCAGCATTAAGGACCACACCCGTATGTCAGCCCTTGCTCACAACAAAGAAAGGTATGACCTTACGAAGTAGCATTCTGCAGGGTCAAACAGAAAGCCTCATTACTGTAAATTGCCCACTGGCAATAACAAGTTCCATCGTGTTCTTCAGATAGCAGAAGCATAATCATCATTCTAGCAAATTGTGTTTTATCTATAATCAACCAGGTGTATTAAAAGTAATGTTAAACTGCAACAATAGATCAATACAGCAGATTCCACTAGATTGCAATATTTAATTTACAACTCCTTGGCTCAAAAAAAAGGTGCAACATTTCGCTAACTCTCCCAACAATAAATTTGGATCAGCATCCGCAATGCAAACACATGCTCAACTTCTCAGGCTGCAGGAGTCATATAAGAACTGCCAAATAGATTTCTCCATCTCTGGAGGAAGTGGTTGATTGCGCAGGCAAAGAGCTATCAAAAAGCATCTTTCACAATTAAAGAGTCAACGAATTGTAGGATTTAAAACATGCAGATTGTCTGCTACAAAACACACATCCCTCTGGTGTGTTAGCAACCCAAAATTGTTGGTTTTGTTTGCTTCCCATGATCAGATTTAACTTGTTTCGAACACCTGAGTGGATGGAGAAGGGATGAAACATTTCTTGATCGGTAGCGCAAAACTGGAGATAGTGAATTGGCAGCCCGATTTACACCCTGCCCGTTTTACACCCTGCCCGTTTTACACCCTGCCTGATTTAAAACGCAGTGGGGAGTAAAACAGGAAGCCGATTCTCTTTTTGCGCTACCGTCCAAGATCTATATCACCCCCAGACTCTTCTCCCTTGTTGAACAATAGAGTGATAAAGCTTCCACTTTACATATTGTCTCAATCGTAATTAATATCAGAGAAGGAAAGGAATGTCCTTTAGGGAAGGAAACCTGCCGTCCTTACCCAGTTTGGCCTACATGTAACATGTACTGCCTTCTGTGGAGATCACCGTCACAGTGCCTCCCCAGGAGCTTTCTACTGGATCATGGCACCCATAATTCCCTGCACAACAAAGTAACAGCAGCCAGGAAGTGAGAATCAGAAAGTGGTTAAAATCTGTTAATACCAGGTACAGACCTAGTCAAATGATCTGATCCACTTTTAAATGCTTGCCTAGAGGGTTTTAAATATCTATGCAGTCTATTGCAGAAGACGACAAAACTATATTACAGTTACACATCGAATTCAACTAAACCATAGCACGATATAGATCCTGAAGGTATATGGCATCACTTGACAGGCACTACTATAGGATAAGGCTTCTTTTTTGTATCTGGGAGGGGGGGGGGGGGGAAAAGAGAAATATTATGGGTAAATGTTCAATACAAGTTATTTAATTTTCCTGATCTTGAACTGTGCATCAATTGTGGCCGAGGGGGCAGACAGACAATTGTTAGATGGTGCACTAGAGTAGCCCAAGAAAAATCTCTCCTGCCTCCAAATGGGAAAGCACAGAGTCTTGTCCAACACCAGCACCACAGTCAAGATTGGAGAATTACCATGTGGAGGATTGCAAACACAAAACCACCTCTCGTCAGTCCATGGCACCGGTGGGCTGCAGTACCATCATGAAAATTAGGTCTCTTTGCTTGGCTCAGCACAAGTTCTTTTGCACATCCACCTTTGTGATTTCCTTGAGCATTCAAAACACTTGGAACATGTCCCTCTACACAGGAAACCAGACTGAGCTCCATTATCTTATTTTCACAACTCAGTGATGCATTCATATTTCATTTGAAATCACCTACATTTGCTGGCATGCTTACAAGTACAAAAAATAATCCAGAATTTTATAAGCACATGCGGAAGCCATTGCTTAAAGATCGCTTTTGCCTACACAGAATGTAGGCCCCTCACGGAAATTGTTAGCCATTGAAGATAAATAAGAGTTTCTCATTACCAAAGCAAATAATACATTTACCCAACATTTAATTTCAGATCTGGTAGAAACCCTTACTACACATTTTTAATAAAATGCAAAAATGTGGCTGCAACTATGTACCGCCACAAGCAACATTTTACTAGTAAGGTGCACTGTGCACAACTCTTAAGTGTGACTTGTGCAGTAGTGAGATTTTACATTGCCTATATTAATGTTCCTGTTTCAAAAACCAAAGAAAAGCAAATACAAAATACTTCTGGGAATCATCTTGTAGAGAGACTGCAGGAAATACTGTATTAAAAGTGTTAAAGTTATATTTTCTTTTCATCACCTGTAAGGTTTGATTATTTTTTGACCATAGCGTAGAGCTCCGTCCCAGTCCTGCATATACAGACAGACTCCCATGGCCTGGTACATCATGTGCAGCATGTAGACATTGTCATCCTCAAAGGTCGATCCCATCTTATCCAGACTTAACTCGCAGATCTCCAGCAGCTCACTAGGGGGTGCCAGATAGTTAAGAATTGTACCAAGAGAACACCAGGGAGCACCCAAAAGCTGGACTGCATTATTAAAACAAATGATTTTTTTTATTTCACAGTACAGGAAACTTTCGTTTATCCGGCATCGACGGGACCGGCGTGGTGCCGGTTTATCGAAAGTACCGGATAACAGAGAGTTATATCTACCGAGGCTATTTTTAACAAAGAGACTCCAAGCAGCACGGGAGAATCTACTCCTGCTACTGCAATGTTTCGGACTTGCAACAGCGCCAGGAGGCCGAATAGTGGCACTTTTGAAAAGTACCCCTACTGACTAAATCGGCGTTCGCGGACTCTGACTCGGACTCGGGATCGGCAACATTGCCGGTTATTTGAGAGGATTTTTCGGAGCACTCGGCGTTCGTGGAGACTCGACTGCGACTCGGCAACATTGCCGGTTATTTGAGAGGAGTTTTCGGAGGATGATTTTTGCCGGTTAAGCGAGAATTCCGGATATTTGGGTGCCGGATAAACGAAAGTTTCCTGTACCTTCTCCGGTGTCCCTCCACCTCTATCATTTGAGAGCACAATTTGTGCAAAAGTGTAATGCTGGGAAATCTCAATGAACCAGACATTTTTAGCACAGGAGGAGGTCATTCAGCTCATCATGCGAGAGCAATGCAAAAATAATCCCACTGCCCCACTTTCTCCCCATAGCCTTGCATCTTCCTCTGCTTTTACTTCAAATACTTATCCAAACTGTCCTCTGCTTCAACTGCTCTGAGGCACAACATCCCATGCTATCACAACGCTCTGTATAAAAAAAATTCCCTTAAACATCCCACTTGTGAGAATTTTAAACTGTTGGTCCCTCTTCAGGGACTCCTCAGCCAGAGGAAATAGTCTTCCCCGATACAACCCATTAAAACCTTTAAAGCATTCCAATTACCCCTTACCTTCGCCATTCCAGTGGTAACAATTCCTAGTATCTCAAGTCCTCATACCTAGTATCATGTTGAATCTACACGGTGTGGCTTTAATGTCCTTTGTATAATGGTATACTCAAAACGGCACACAGTACTCGAATTGTGGCCTGTCATACTTTTGCTCCTCCCATTCACTGTTTTCCCTCCCAAAATTCATTAACTCACACTTCTCCACACTAAATCACATCTGCCACCTATCTGCCCATTTCCTTACTCCGTCTGCATCTTCCTGAAGTCTTTTCCTTGATTTTGACCAAACTCCCTACTTTCTGCCATCAGTAAATTTCAGTATCATTCTCCTTATTCCCAAGTCTAAGTCATATATATATTTTTATATATATTTATGCACCAAGAACAAGAGTAGTGAATGGCCAATCCATTGTCAGTAAGTATACAAGAGGTGAAGGACATCCAGAATGAACAGAAATGTTATAAATTAACACGAAACACCAGCACCTCTCAAGCATGCAGTAGTTTGGCTTTTAAGAGGTATGGGCCTCATGACCAATTCACAGGAAAAGGATATTTTTGTAGTGTTTAGCTCTCCTGAACTCTTCAATTATATTCCTAGCGTATTTGATCATGTCCTTGATGACCTCTGGCTTTGGTGGTTCACCATATTTTGTAATTTCCAACTTTTCTGTATCCTGCAGAGAAGGGTGGAAATGTGAAGCGCCATTAATGAAAAAGCACAAAGATAAGATAAAGCTGTAATCTACTGGAGTGGAGTGAATTCCTGATAAGGTTGTGCATTTTCCTATATGATTTACTGGTGTTCTCTACTCTTTTGGCCATGTATTCTTGTTGAGATGCACATCTCACGCCATCAGGTCTGGAAAAAACATTCCCACCAACTGTCCAAAGACTCGCACATTGAATCACAATTTCCTGCCCTCCTCCTCCAGGTTCTCAACCTCATGCATAAATGTGCCATCAGATAATGACATTTATAACTTGCTTTTGTTTTTACTGAAGATGAAGAGAAATCTATAGAAAATGGAGCTATCCCAGCATCCAAAGTGAGAATAAAGGGCTTTGGCATAATTAACCACACCGTCCTCCTCCTCCGCATCTTCAAATGCCTCTCGTCCATTGTCTAGCTTGGAGAGATTATCATTGCTTTGTTGCACTCTTACTTATCCAATCATTGCCAGACCATCGTTACCAATGGTTTCTCTGCCTACCACTCCATCACCACCTCAGGAGTCCCTCAAGGATCTATTATTAGCCCCCTCCTCTTCCTCATCTACATGCTACCCCTTGGCAAAATTATCCAGCGACATGGGGTCAGATCCAACATGTACGCTGAAGACACCCAGCTCTACCGCCTCTGTCACCTCTCTCAACCCCAACTGTCTATGTGCTGTGACTGCTTGTCTGACATCCAATTTTGGATGAAAGAAATAATGCATTTATACAGCACTGTACAAATCTTCAGGATATTCCAAACCAATTCACTGCCACTCAAATACAGTTGAAGTGTAGTTACTGTTGTAATTGTAGGGAAACGCAGCCGGCAATTTGCACACAGCAACCACCCACACTCAGAGGGTTGTGAATCTTTGGAATTCTCTGCCCCAGAGGGCTGTGGATGCTGAGTTATTGAGTATATTCAAGGCTGAGATTGATAGATTTTTGGACTCCAGTGGAATTAAGGGATATGGGGATCGGGCAGGAAAGTGGAGTTGAGGTCGAAGATCAGCCCTGATCTTATTGAATGGCGGAGCAGGCTCGAGGGGCCGTATGGCCTACTCCTGCTCCTAATTCTTATGTTGTTTTCCCACAAACAGCAATGAGGTAAATGAACAGATTATTGTTTTTGCGGTATTGGTTGAAGGATAAATCTTGACAACGCTACCGGGAGAGCTCTCCTGTTCTTCTTCAAATAATGCCATGGGAACTTTTACATCTGCCTGAGTGGGTAGACAGGATATTGGTTTAAGGTCTCATCTGAAAGAGAGCATCTCCAATAGTGCAGCACTCCTTCAATACTACACTGAAGTATCAGCCACAATTATGTTCCCAAGACTCAAGACACAAGAGTGCAATGACTGAAACCGAGTCACAATTTCCTCCAGCTAAGTATTGGGAAGACTGAAACCATCATCTTCAGCCCCCGCCACAAACTCTGCTGTTGCCACCAACTCCATCCCCCTCCCTGACCATCGTCTCAGGTTAAACCAGACCGTTCGCAACCTCGGCATCCTGTTTGACCCCCAAACTGAGCTTCTGGTCCCGTATCCTCACCATAACCAAGACTGGCAACTTCCAGCTCGAACATCATCCGCCTCAGTCCATCTGCCACCGAAACCCTCAGCCATGCCTTTGTCACCACTGGACTCGACTATTCCAATATCTGCCTGGCCGGCCTCCCATCCCACAGCCTCTGTAAATTTCAGATGATCTAAAACTCTGCTGTCCGTATCCTATCTCTCAACAACTCTTGCTCGCCTTGCAACCCCCATCATTTAGCCCCTTGAGCTTGTTCCGCCATTCAATGAGATCATGGCTGATCTGGGACCTAACTCCATATACCCGCCTTTGCCCCATATCCCTTAATACCTTTGGTTAACAAAAATCTATTAATCTCAGATTTTAAATTAACAATTGACCCAGCATCAACTGCCATTTGCAGAAGAGAGTTCCAAACGTCTACCACTGTGTGTGTAGAAGTGTTTCCTAACTTCACTCCTGAAAGGCCTGGCACTAACTTTTAGGCTATGTCCCCTAATCCTAGAATCTCCAACTAGCAGAAATAGTTTCTCTCTATCTCCCCTATCAGTTCCCCTTAATATCTTGAAAACTTTGATCAAAATCATCCCTTAACCTTCTAAATTCCAGATAACACAACCCTAGTTTGTAGGGGGTGAAGTTTTAGTTTGACCTTGCTGACCATTGTTTTCAAGTCCATCAATGGCATAATTTAAAATCACTCATTTTTAAATTCCCCATGACCCAGTCTTCTCCAGAGCTACAACCCCTGCCCACCCCCGACTCCAGCCTATGACGTACTTATCCTACCATGACCCTTTGCCCCACTACTGGCGGCTGTGCCTCAACCACCCAAGTCCCATTCCGAAACTCCTCCACATTCCGAAACTCCTCCACTTCCCTCTGCTCGAAGATTCTCCTTAAAATCCACTTCTGATCAAGCTTTCAACCTCCTAATATCCTCTCCTTTACTGGGCACCCAATTTTTCCCTCATTACGCCTTTGAAGTACCTTGGGACATTTTTACAATAACTTGTATTTATAGATCACCTTTAATGTAGAAAAATAACCCATTAAATGTGCTATTGTTATCACTGTTTAAAAAAAAAAGTCAACCTGTTATCACAGCCCAAATTTTCACTGTTGCAATAGCATAGCAAAGTAGAGCAGGACCGCAACCAGCAGAACGGCACGAGGGTGGAGATCGTATGAATTGCAGTTCTTCCAATTCCAGACGAAGACCTGGATTTTCCTTTTTTTTTTAAAAACACATCACACACACACGTTTTTGGGTAGACTGGCAAGTAAAATGTGGCATAGGCCCTCTGCCAAAACTCCACCCCCTAAAAATGCCTGCCATTGATCTCTCGTGTCAGCCAACTGACTCAGCCACTTTCCAGAGGTGGACCTCAACATAAGTGAATGCAGCTGGTGGGCCAGGGGGGGGGAGGGAGGGGAGCATGGCCGAGTGCCCCCCCCACCCCCCCAAGATTTCCCTACATTTTCACCGACTTACTACTCTGAAAATCACCACCATTGTAAAAGGCGGTGGTGTTGAACTTGTACAGGTCCCCATCGGTAGGAAGGTATCAGGAAGGTGAAAGGTCTGACAGGAATGTGATTTTAGCCTTAAAAAAAACCACACGGGTGGGTTGGGTTCGTGTGGGAAGTTAAGTGTTAAAACTCTGAATCCCGACCAGAACCCGTCTCCAACCCACCCACTTCTGGTTTTAACGTGGGGGGGGTGAGCACGCAGGCTGCCAACCCGCTCCTCGGAGGTGGGTCGTTCATTTAAATATTATGAGGATGGAAGACTCTGATTTAACCTCTATCTTGAATTTAACTTTAGCTGGTCGAGTTTTCCAGGCCTCGCAAAACCTGTCAGCTAAAGTAAGATGAGGATTGCTGGATCCACGATGGAAGTGCCTTTACACTAACCTCCTGGATCCAGCATTCCTACCTACCTCACCCCCCCGCGATCGGAGACCCCTCCCACAAGGCCTCCGATCCCCCCCCACCCCGCTCCTCCTGGCCCCCCGATGATGCTCCGAACCCCCCCAATCTTAGCAGACACCACCCCCACCGTCGATCGTTCCCTAACCCCACCCCCGGCTTCTCTGGCTGCGGATTGTTCCCCAACCCTTCCCCCACCCCACCCGTGCTGCTCCCTGCCCCCAATCCTCACTAGACACCACTACCCCCTCCCCAAAAAACCCGGAGCTGCTCCCGGCCCCCACGCAATCTCTCCCTCCCTCCTCTCTGCAGCCTAGTGCCACAGGCCTATCCGCCCACAGCCAGCCAGCCTCTCAATCTGGCTGGCTGCAGGTGGGAAACAGGTTTCCTATGCAAATCAGGCCCTGCCGTTAAATTCGGAAAAGCCTGCGGGAAACCTGTTCTCCCGACCTCTTTGGAGCCCTCCAGCTCCCAACCCGCCTCCCCATTAAAATTCAGGCCACAGTTTTTGAAAGGGAGTCACTGCCACTAATTTGATGATGTAGTTTGAGTATTTGAACAGGTACTTTGTGAAACTTTCTAAGAATTTAAAAGGGAGCACTGCATACTGAAATAATGGATTTCCCTCTGGGGATTCCATTGTCTCTGTATTTGAGGAGGAACGGATGGAATCTCATGTGGCATCATGCACTCAGGCAACACCCACCCTCGAGGTATCCGCATCTACAAACCAAAGGACCAATCTGGATTTTCCTATAGATAATATCGGAGAGCACGGTATTTTTCCCTCTGACCCTGTAATACAGATACACCAGTTGGAATCTGACTCACAGCCGCTTTCCACCAGGGACATAGCCTTATCTGCCTTATTGCCCCTCCCCATCTCTAATCTCCTCCAGCCACTGCACCCCCCCAATATCTGTGCTCCTCTAATTCTGCCCTCCTGAGCATCCCTAATTATAAATCACTCAACCACTGGTGGCCATGTCTTCAGCTGCCTCGGCCCCAAGCTCTGGAATTCCCTCCCTAAACCTCTCATTCCTCCTTTAAGATGCTCCTTAAAACCTACCTCATTGAACAAGCTTTTGGTCATCTGCCCTAATTTCTCCTTATGTGGCTCAGTGTTAAATCTTTGTCTTATAACACTCCTGTGAAGTACCTTGGGACATTTTACTACGTTAAAGGCACTATATAAGTACACGTTGTTGTTGTTGATGATGAAGGGGACAACAGCACTTAACTTTTATCCATCCGGATGCTTGCAGGAGACCTATGGTGACATTAGTCACAGCCAGCAGTTCTTTCCCTACATTACGACAGTGACTACACTTTAGCATGTCCTGAAGTCGTGAAAGATGCTATACAAATGCAAACCCTTTCTCTTCTTTCTTGCATTAGACAGGCCACAGGTGCGCTGTTCAGGTACACCGCGAGTTCATTCAATTCACATGGACCCAGCAAAGCAAAGAGAGAAAGTCATTAACATCTTCCAAGTGGCTGGAGTCCCACAAGTGCAGGGTGCCACTGATGTCATGCCTGTGGCTATAAAGACCTGGTATGAAAGCCCCATCAACTTCAAGAACCGGAAGGGATTTCATTTCCTGAACGTCCAGATAATGAGTGACGCAAGTTACTCATTCTGCACGTCAGTGTGCGCTACCTGGGAAGTAGCCGTGATTTGTTTATTCTTGGGAAATCCAGGATACCTGCACTGCTCAGCCACAGCAATAGCAGATCAAGGGGACCCGTTTCAGCCTTGGCTGATGTTACCTTTATGGAATCGAATGACAGGGGCCGAAAACAGGTTCAATAAAGACCTTGAGCACTACCAGGATCAGATCATCGGAATTCTCAAGTCCCATCTCTAGTTTCTGGACAAGTGGGTGGGAGCGCTGCAGTATAGTCAGGCAAGGGTTTCCAGATTTGTAGTGGCTTGCTGCATCCTCCATAATAATTACAATGGGATTAGGTCTTCGAAGCATAAAAAGGTGCTAGTCCCCTGGTCTCAAAATGAGAGTGCGCGCGCATCAAGTTTAAAAATGTTACCTTTGCTTTTGTTGCACATTCTCGGCAGTCGCATGTAAAGAAATAGGAATCTCTCAATCGATCCTGTCTGTCTTCAGTTGGATACAGCAGATCAATATAACTAGTGAAAATCTGGGATAAAGTAGACAAAAGCACGCGTACAAGTGTGATTTTCACTTCAAAACTAGCATCAGATCTAAATAAGATCTAGATTCCACAGGCTTTCTGGCAAGTGTTATTTTAATATAAAAGACCAAGAAACCATCGCATTATAATTGTGAAAAGTACCATTATGAAAAAATATTACTGAAGAACTCTGTAGCTCAATACTTTGAGGACATGCAGCTTCCTTTGAGGGTACACGCTTTCCACTTGACTGGTGGTTTTCTCCTACTCTCGGCCTACTAAATGACATCATCCATATAAACACAATACCCTGAAACTACACAAAGTCATGAAGGGCTGACTACACACCGTGCAGGAACGGTAGCATAGTGGTTATGTTACTGGACTAGTAATCCAGTGCCTGGACTAATAGTCTGGAGACGAGAGTTCAAATCCCACCATGGCAGTTAGGGAATTTAAATTCAATTAAATAAATCTGGAATAATGGTGACCACGAAGCTGATTGTAGTAAAAACCCATCTGGTTCACTAATGCCCTTTAGGGAAAGAAACCTGCCGTCCGTACCCGGCCACTCAAGTCGTATTAAAAAAAACCTGCTACGATGGACTGCAGCGGATCACCGCCACCTTATCAAGGGCAATTCGGGATGGGCAATAAATGCTGGCCTTGCGAGTGACGCCCACATCCCACGAATGAATAAATAAAAAACATAGGAACCAGCAAACTTCAACAATATATTTCTCACAATTCATAGCATCAAAATCTTTGCCACAACAATGCAGGAGGCCTACACTATATCTACCACATGGGTTGGCACTGGTCAGACTGAAAACAACTGGATTTTTAATTTCTAATTTCCAACAGCTGCATTTTATCTTCCATTTGTAATGCTTATCTTTTGCAAACTGCTCATTTCTAAGCAAATTTAATAAAAGATGGGGATATAATAACACTACAAAGCTCCTTAACATGCTTATTTGCATATATTCAGAACACTCTACTTCAGAATATTCGATATATTTACACAGAATTATTCTGCTAAAGGTAAAAGTTTTTTTCAATTTTCATTAAAAAAAAAGCAAGCGCCATCATCCTTCTTCCTAACCTCTTCTCCAGGGCTTATCTCCTTCACAGCTCTGACCTCTGCCGTCGTCCCCTTGTAGGTTACAATCACATTCGGGCAGCAGCTGTGATTCATCAGGGCAACGCTGCGGATGAGGAACGATAAAAACAAAGCAGATCAGGATTTTCAATGCTTTAAAATCAGTTCAGTTTTAAAAATCTGCGCAACTTAAATGGAAAAACATTCAATACAAGTTGAAAATACACAAGTACTGGATATGAATTGAACAAAGATAGGAAGAAAAATTAAACTGCAAATATATTTGTTGAAAAAAAAGAGGCTGTAACTTGTTTATTTGCATGCTCACCCTCTTCATCAGGCAAGAGGGGAAGCTGGGAAGATGGTGAAAGCCACTGACCTAACAAGTACAATGTCAATGTCACTCAGTTGTTGGGTAACAGGATATGTGCACCTGCTTTGAGGGACATCACCAAGGTCTCCCTCTCCCAAAGTGGAAAGCTCTGGTGTGGCAGATGGCCCACTGAAACATCCCAATTGATGAGCAGTGAAAGTCAAAAGTTGATTCTACTAGGAGCCAGAAAAGAGTGCCCTATGATTTATAAAGCAAGTCTTTTACTGCTACCATGCTGCAGTCTAATAATTAACAAGCATTAACATAACAAAGACTCCTGAATCATTGAACAGCCTTGACGTTTGCTTGTGTGCTGGTAGTTACCACGAACCTGCGGCACAGCATGGTATTTGAAATCCTCCCTGTACGGAGAGGCTCCATTATCCTAAACTATCCTCCCAGCCCTAGCAGAACACCTCTTCAGGAAGGTGTCTCACCATCAGCAACCAATGCAAAAAAAAAGTTACAAAGAGTTACAGGAAGTAGAACAAAAATGTGTGAAGATGTTGATCGTTTTGTAAACACTGAGTGCAACCTACATCACTGCAGTAACAATCTTGGAGGAGTTACTAAAGCTGACAGAATAATGGAGCTAAATGAATACTCAGCAGACATTAATGCAGGGAGCTTCAGCAATTAGGTCAGTCTAACTGTGTGTGTAATTACAGTGCCCTCACATTGCCAGGCTTACTAACTCCTCCAAGACAGGTACTGAGACGCCATCAGCAGCTCGCAGTTTAATTTAAAAAAAATATACACTCAAAAATTGCAACTGGGGACATCAAGGATGGATAAGCCTTTATCTTCCCTTCAAAAAGGTTTCACTACCCTTTGGTTGGAGATGCCACCATCTCCACTCAGCACAGCTCAGAACAGAATAGAGTGGGAGCTCAACTCCCGTCCATGGCACTGAGAGTGAGTGCAGTGATGCCCTATGATGAATAGAGTTAAACCTTTATACCATCAAAAACCATCTGCTAATCTAGGATCATTTGAGATCCAAGTTTTTAAGATTGATGAAGGGAGGTGAGAAATATTACACTGTCTGGGCTAACTGAATCAATTGTCCTTTTCTCAACCTACACAAGTTAAAGTGGGAAAATCTCACTCGCAAAAAGAGCAGGGATGCATCATCAATTAACTTTGAGCTAATTGTTTCATTATTTTAAGATAGAAAATTCCCAACTATTGATTTTTGTATTTCCAATTCACAAAAATAAACCCACAGATTTTAGCTTTCTCTTTGAATTTCCTCCCCTGATCTCTCTTCTCCTCCAGGTGATTACATACTGTTCCATGGCAATGACTGTCTGGTGACCATGAGTAAACACTGGCTATTCTGATGTACCTATTAGCAGCCAGGTAGACTGCCTTAGCACTAGACACCGGTCTGCCTCTTGGCTGGATAAATGGTGCATGGGTGAAGAAACCTAAAAAGCAAAATAAGAACTAAAACCTGAAAAGTTAAGAGGCAGTGGATATGGAGCCAATCTTGCATTCCGCATGGCCCCTCTCATCTTAGCATCAGGGTAGTGGCCATTTAAAGCCAAGTCTGATGTTAATTTGCTTGGTATACTGCATTACCATTCCTCTCCCCTATCACCTGCTCCTGAGAGACTGAACAAAGTTTGCTTCTTCAGTTGCAATGCATTGTGGTGGTCCAAGGCGATCAGAGATCCTTTGGTCATCTGCATAAAGATGGCGTGTGATCAAGCCGGCTTTTAGTTATGAAGTGTTCTACAGTGTAATGTGCTGTACAGACTGCTAGCCGGAAGAATATTTTACTATTGAGTGCAACACTCAGGATGGGTATTCGCAGGAACTGCTCTTTCAGGAATTCCTGGTAACTGCTTACAGCAAACATTTTGGGGAAAAATGCAGCTTACTTGTTAAGAACAAACAAGACTGCACAGAACTTTTTAAATAGAAAAATCTTACTAAATGACAACATAAAAACAGGGTGTACTTTGCATTACAGTCCTAACCTTGGAAAAATAGCAGAGCCCAAGTGAGAAAGTTCTTCATCTTCAATTGTGAATCCATTGCAGTTAACCTTGAGAGAAAGAAAGAAAATAAAAACTAAAACGCTTTGCAAGAATGATTGCTTCCTCTGTTGTTCTCTACAGACAGTGCTTGATCAGGGTTCTTCTCAGCTTTCGATCAAGCTACAGATCTTTGCTTATTTGTCAGTAAAGATGCTTCAGGTCCAAGCTGAGCCTGGCTTATAGGGCAGCAGGCTGGGGAGAGGGGAGATGAAAAGATCACATTCAGGACTGCAGTCATGTACAAGTGTACAAAAATGCAGGTGTACAGGCCTGATTTTGGGACCTGCAAAGCTTATGGCCCTGAAATTCTGGGGTCTCCAATAGGTCTCATAAGACAAAGAGGACAAAACTGCTAACAATTACTGCCTACAACCATAATAACTACTGTGACTGCTACTGAACAGGAAGTATAAATTCAGTAATATTTAGAGCTATCAACAGCCCGAAAACTAGCTTATTGAAGAGATTACAGTGGCTCTGCATTTAAATGACCTATTGCCACTTCCTTTCAAAATGGTTGGAATTATATGCTGGTACAACAGTGCCCCTGTAAGTAGCTAATGGCTTAAAGGACTTTGGATACTTTAGCTAGTCCATCTGCAAATGACAGCACAGCATTATACACAGCTCCAGTAAAGAAAAGAAATGCTTACTCTAAGAAGCCATTTTACAAAGATTTTTGGTGAATGATTTTTTTTTTTTTAAACTCCCCTCACCTACACTTGTACAGGGACACAGTTCCTCAACCACCACCAGCTATCCTGTATTTAACTAAGTGACAACTCTTCATGCACAGATCTGGCTAGTGAGCATTTAGCAGACCATTCAATGGTTTAGCCATCAGTGCCAGGCCTAAGCCCGTCACACACACATTTTAGAACAGATTAGAAATCAATCCTGGGACTATCCTGGCCTGTACCCAATAGGTCAATGGAGAGTTTGGCAATGAACCACAAAAACGTTTCTTCAAAAAAGTTATTCTATTTGTAAAAATATTTATTTATTAGAGCTTCATGAGCTGATGTAAGCTTTCAGTGTCACACAGGAAATATAGTTCAGGAAGTTAAGCATTGAAACCAGGATACAGACCAAAAGGCAACAGAGCCTGGAGTGTGCTAGTCCAGATACTCTAACACTATCAAATGAACCTGCAATTGTACTCTTCTTACAATTGCATTGGCAATAAACAGGAAGAATGTCAATGTTTCAACACACTGTGCCACGGCGATGGGTGCTCTGGGCATTTCTACTTGCAAGCAAGCAACATAGTAAGTTGGCAATCTTGATGCACCCAAGGAAGGTGTTGTACAATGTGAGTAAGTAATTGGCTTATCACTACCATCAATATAAGGTAGTTAAGCATTTCCAGATTGCTCTCATTCAGCTTCTTGTTTTACATGTCCCAGCTGATCCTGGGGATGATTTGCAATAGTATGTTGTATGTTATGTCTGTCTTTCTTTGTATCATCTGAACATCAAATGGGAAAGAGAATATAATCTAGAGTAGTAGCTCATTTCAGTTCCCTTCCTACTGTGCTGCTATATGAGCAAAGGCTAATGAAGGATATGGTGAGGTTCATTCCAGACGTAAATGCGGTTCCATTTGTTTAAGTAATGCAGAAAACTTATGGACTTTTATTTTGAAGCAGACACCGGGTTGCTAAAATATTTTAATCTTGCTTTTGATTAAACTTGATTTGCACTTTTCAGCCCAAGTCTTATAGCCTGGGTACTTGCCATAAGAGACATCAGAATTGTATTTCCAGTGCATACCTTAGGGTAAAGAGTTCACTGTTCACTCCACAGCTACCTGGACTTTCCTCCCACCCCGCTTCCTGTAAGGACTCTATTCCATTCTCTTGTCTCCGTTGCATCTGTTCTGACGATGCCACCTTCCATATTAGTGCTTCCGATAGGTCTTCCTTTTTCCTCAACCGAGGTTTCCCCTCATGGTTGACACGGCCCTCGACCATGTCTGTTCTACTTCCTACACTTCTGCTCTCACCTCTTCCCTTCTCTCCCAGAACCACGATAGGGTTCCCCTTGTCCTCACCTTTCACCCCACCAGCCTCCATATTCACAGATCATCCTCTGCCATTTCCACCACCTCCAGCGTGATCCCACCACCAAACGCATCTTCTCCTTCCCTTTCAGCATTCCGAAGGGGCTGCTCCCGCGACACCCTGGTCCACTCCTCAAATCACCCCCAACACCCACTCCCCTTCCCACAGCACCTTCCCGTGCAAGCGAAGGAGATGCAACACCTGCCCTTTTACCTCTCCCTTCCCACTCTCCAGGGTCCCAAACATTCCTTCCAGGTGAAACAGCGATTTACTTGTACTTCTTGCAATTTAGTATACTGTATTAGCTGCTCACGATGAGGTCTCGTCTACATTGGGGAGACCAAACGCAGATTGGGTGACCACTTTGCGGAACACCTCCGTTCAGTCCGTAAGCGTGACCCCGAGCTTCCGGTCGCCTGTCACTTTAATTCCCCGCTCCACTCCCACTCTGACCTCTCTGTCCTCGGCCTCTTACACTGTTCCAATGAAGCTCAACGTAAGCTTGAGGAACAGCACCTCATCTTTCGATTAGGCACTTTACAGCCTTCTGGACTCAACATCGAGTTCAACAATTTCAGACCATGACCTCTGCCCCTATTTTTTCCACATGGCAGCTGTTGATGATTCTGCCATTCCCATTTACTCCTCTTCTCGACTCCTCTTTTGTTTCTTTACTTGTCCCATTACCATCTCCTTTTGCTTTGTACTATCATACCTTTTGTCATTTAATCTCTCCTGCCTTCCATCCCTATCACAGACCTTCCCTTTTGTTCTTTCCTCCCCTCCTCCCTTTCCCTGCCCCTGCACTTGCTTAAAAACCAGTTACATCTCTAACTTATTCCAGTTCTGACAACAGGTCATCGACCGGAAACGTTAACTCTGTTTCTCTCTCCACAGATGCTGCCTGACCTGCTGAGTATTTCCAGCATTTTCTGTTTTTACTTCACTGTTCACTTTGCAGTTTGTTATCCAGAAAAACTTAAGGTCACGTTTCAGTTCTCAAGGAGTGGGAGCTTGCCGATGGAAGCTGACTTTTGCATTGGACACAAGTATCTGGAGCAAGCTTGATTTGTAACAGTATTTCTTTTCGTGGTTTTAACAAAAAAAGTGTGCGATCAGTTTTAAAAGGAAAGTCGGTGTCCCTTCAGCTCCAGCCTCAAAACAAAGGGCTGCAAACAGATGATGTTCCTCTAACATTCCAATAGTACTCTCAATGAAAGAAAGCAAAAAGGCTGAATTATTAAAAAGTAATGATTTCTTTAAACAAAAAGTTTTATTAGACTTAATTATTGTTTTCATCAGTGTAATCATTTTTCTACTCGGGGGATCTGGATAGATAATTCTAAATGGAAAGCTAACAGCTGGACTAACACACCATTCTTTTTCCTTTCATGGTAAACCAGATAGGACACGAAGCAGCTAGCATTCTCTATTCAGCACAAGTACATTTTAAGCCTGTGCTAGGACCTCCGACTATGGAGGAAACATGACCCTACAACAGGTAGGAATGTGGCCACCCCAAACTTGAGTGACAGGAACAGTGGCTGCCAACTTAAGAGTACTCGACTTGTGGTCTCGTCTCTGCCAGCCAAACACACAAGTCACACTAATTGTTTTGTGTTAGCTTCTGGCTTCCTCTCACTAATTTTAATTAATCCCTAGATCAATACGATGGCGCAGTAAGCTAGAGGTCTAGTTAGCTGGGGCCTTGCAGCTTAGGAACCACTTTTAATATAGGCATTGGAATCAAAACATGCCCCATTAGGAGTCAAAATGATACACATTCTATATTTCTTAAATACAATTTGGAACCTTACTATCCCTATTGGTATTCCCCAAAGGCAAATCAAATGATTATACATCCTTCACAGTAACTATTCATTTAAACTGGTGCAGCTCTCAGTCCAGAGAGTGATTCTTACTGGGCACTTATTTTAGAGTTCTATAGCATTGCCAAGTTTCAGGACTGAATACAAGCACATGACGTTTGGAATGTAATAAAGGCACAGGAAGCCCGTTCCTTCCATGGACCTTGCACAATCCACTTTTATTGCAACTCAAACAATTAATTTCATTCACCTGAAAAAAAAATGAGGTTCTGCAAACCTTCACTTAGTACTCCCCAAAGGCAAAGCAAATGATTATACATCCTCCACAGTTACCTTTTTTTGGCAGATCATTTTGTCCGAATGGAGAGAGCCACTGATAGGGACTTCAGCACGGTCACTAGTGCCATTGGGTCTGCTCATCCACAGATTAACAGGCAGGGAGACTGGGAGCAGGGGCAGGCCAGACCTGGTAATGGATGATGGTGGTATCTCTCCCAATGGCAATACATCCACAACAGGCCACTTCCCCTTCCAATGACTTCGCTCGGGCCAGAAAATAGGTAGAACCAGGCTGTTTCTGCACATGCAGCCAGGCTGGACATGCTCAAGAGGTCGAGTGCCAGCTCAATCCAAGGAGCTTCTTTCAGAGAGACCCTCATCTTCCAGTCACCTCAAAGGCTCCAGTAATGGGGGTTGCATAAAGGAAGTCCCAGTTTTGGTAGTCAAGCACAACACACACCAACTGATAGGAAGTGGGAGCACCATGGCAACTAGATTCAGCAACTCCTTGTGAAGAAATAAGCCATATAACCTATTCAGAAAAATACACCATCTTATGAAAGAATTCTGGCCTTATTAAAACATGACAAACTGGGTTTGGAAATTTAGAAACCTAACTATGAAAGCATTCTGGCTATTGAGATAAGATGGTTGTTGACCCTGAATAAATAACCTTATTGAAACAGAAGGTTAAGGGCTACGACAGGCTGAACTTTTTGGAACGAAACAATAGTTCACCCTGGATAAGGTGTTCTAATTTACACTTCGTAAAGAAGCACATAAAGTAAGGAACATCTGCCCTCGTAAAGATGACAAAGTAAGAAACACCTGCTGTCAAACCGTTTTTTATATGGTAAATTTAGAACACCTCGAGATGAGACATGAGTCTGGCAGAGGTCAGCAGAAAAATGACTAGAGATAATTAGCTTGCATCAGCAGAAAACCTTAAAGGAAATACCACTGGAAAAGGGAATAAATATTGAACTCTCAAATGGGATAACAGACTCGCTTTAATCAGGCAAAGTGATTCTCAGCTTCAGGAGGTGGCTCTGTAAGTCTCCAACTCTTTGTACCTCGGGGATCAAAAGGTATTTGATTTGATTTTGGTGGATATCCTGAATAGAACTTTAAGAACTGTAAAACTGTAGCGAAGTTAAGATTTGAAAGTAAGGTTCTCTGATAATAGGATTGTAAGTTTTCTCTTTTTGGAACTGTTAATGTTGCGATTGACTCACCAACTGTAAATTGCATGTCGGTTCTTTAATAAATCTATATATTTTTAGAATTGTCTCACATAAGACTTCAGTATCAAAAACTCGCGAACTCAATCTCTGTACACTCTTTGGTGAGGAGTTGCAGAATTCTGGGGGAGTTTTCCGGACCCTAATATCTGGGGTACCGCAGAGATCGGTCCTAGGACCCCAGCTATTCACAATATATATTAATGATCTAGACGAGGGAATTGGATGTAATATCTCCAAGTTTGCAGACGACACAAAGCTGGGTGGGAGTGTGTGCTGTGAGGAGGATGCAGAGAAACTCCAGTATGATTTGGACAGGTTGGGTGATTGGGCAGAAGCATGGCAGATGCAATATAATGTGGATAAATGCGAGGTTATCCACTTTGGTCAAAAACAGGAAGGCAGATTATTATCTGAATGGCAATAGATTGGGAGAAGGGGAAGTACAACGAGACCTGGGTGTCCTTGTGCACCAGTCGCTGAAGGTAAGCATGCAGGTGCAGCAGGCGGTTAAGAAGGCAAATGGTATGTTGGCCTTTGTAGCGAAAGGGTTCGAGTACAGGAACAAGGATGTCTTGCTGCAGTTGTACAGGGCCTTGGTGAGACCACATCTTGAGTACTGTGTGCAGTTTTGGTCGCCTTATCTGAGGAAGGATGTTCTTGCCATGGAGGGAGTGCAGCGAAGATTCACCAGGCTGATACCTGGGATGGCAGGAATGACGTATGAGGAGAGATTGGGTCGATTGGGCTTATACTTGCTGGAGTTTAGAAGAATGAGAGGGGATCTCATTGAAACTTATAAAATTCTAACAGGACTAGACAGACTAGATGCAGGAAGGATGTTCCCGATGGCCGGGGAGTCCAAAACCAGGGGTCACAGTCTAAGGATAAAAGGGGTAAGCCATTTAGGACTGAGATGAGGAGAAATTTCTTCACCCAGAGAGTGGTGAACCTGTGGAATTCTCTACCACAGAAGGCAGTAGAGGCCAATTCATTAAATATATTCAAGAAGGAGTTGGATATATTTCTTAAAGCTAAAGGGATCAAGGGATATGGAGAGAAGGCAGGTACAGGGTACTGAATTTGGATGATCAGCCATGATCTCATTGAATGGCGGAGCAGGCTCGAGGGGCTGAATGGCCTACTCCTGCTCCTATCTTCTATGTTTCTATGAACGTTACAGTCTAGCTAAACTTATTTAAAAGTGCTATCTGGAGGACGGTAACATTCTCGGGTTGTTCCTTTCCTTTAGGGAGAGATAGTCCGGACCTTTAGACCCAAGTAAGTGTCTTTAGGATTCGGCTACCTCAAACTTTAGTTGAAAGTGAACGTCTTGAGAAATACGCCTGATCCGGGGTGGCACTAAATCGGCTAGGACTAGTAATTATCCCTTCATCCTCACATTGAAAAATAAAACATTTTGGTATGGGAGCTGCACACGTCACTAAGTTCCATTTGAGTGACTGGGGAAAGGCAAGTACATTGCAAAGTGTGGTCTGCCTGGCAGATAGATAGGGTGAATGTGCACTTGATGTACATTATGAAACATACAGGGAAGGCTGATAATGGGAAGGGTCTAGAGGGGCATTGGGATAAAGTGCCCTATATAATGGTCTGCTGAATGGTTCCTGCAGCTGTAAAACGATGCTTGTGCTGATGCTTCTTCTGGTTTTTCCAGCAGTTCAGCAACACCCTCCCCCGCTCTTCAAAAAGACTTTTTTTTAAAAAAAGGATGCCTCAAGTTGTAAAGGTCTGGATAATGCAACAGACCAGTGATCCTGGAAACTTTGTCTCGGTTGTACTGAAGGATGCTCCCAGACCTGTCGAGGCATCAGAAGTGCTGCCTCAGCAATCCAATGATGTGCTCAATAATGGATCTGGTGGAGACATGCACTTCATTGTATCCGAGCCTTTCTGGTGTGTGGGGACGCTACAGTGGGGTCATCAGCCAAGGCAACAGCAGGTATTCTCGACTTCCCAGGATCCAACCCTCGACTTGCTGGGCATCTGCAGATAATGGCACAGTGGACTGCCGTAAAAGGAACGCATAAATGACTGCTGCCAGGGAATCTGGCATTCTCCAATAGTAACTGGCGCAGATGGTCACACAAGCTGATAAATGATGAAATAAAAATCTTTGCAGTTCGTTTATAGGATGCTCTCGTCTGCAGCAGTTTATAGGACTGTGTGGATACCAATGACATTCTGGACTTAATGAGAATCTTGCCATTTGAAAAGAACACTGGGGCTCTGTCCTATTACTTGCCGTTATCGATGGGAACAGTGATGTACCTACTTGCTCTACCAAACAAGGAATCAGTCATCTGTTTTGAACAGTGATGCACTGCTGCCTGACGTTACTGATGTTCCCACTAGTCCCCGGAAACAGCCAGAGGCAAGAGATTTAAGGCCACCGTCACCTTCTGGTGCCAGACCAACTGGCAGCATCATGCCTGCCCTAGAGGGCTGCCTGCAACATGTTGCACAATTCTGTCACTGCCTCCCTGGTGAAATGGAGCCTCTGAGGCACTGCTCCTCTGCAAGGTTAATGGGGTAATGGTCGGTAGAAGCCCTCCTCCTGCAATGATGCCACACTCTCGATGGCATTCAAAAGTTCCCCTGGTCCTCCTGCGAGTAGCACACGTACGTTGGGATTCAAAATGAGACCGCATTGTGGCAAGAAGGATGGTGGGAGCAGAAAACTGTGCAACTCCCCAGCTCTCCTTAATAGCTCCTGGACACTTCAATTCTACTGCAGCAACAAACTTTGAAATGATGGTCTCCTTCTCAAAAGTTGAGTTACCAATCACAATCCAAGTTGGTGCCTGTCTAAGTGTTTATGGATTTCAAACAAAGCCTTGAAGCCGAGAATGCCCAGGTTATATGGATGCAATAGGTGGCAGACCTGCAACCAGCTTTAGGGGTGGAAACAGCCATGGAGTCTAGATTGACATAATTTCCTGCACTATTAAATTCAGCATCTGTTTCAGGAGCCATGTTTCTGTCTCCAACTAGCCAGTAACTAGAAATGCAGATCAAGTGCAAACAGGATGGAGACTAGTACATGGGAAAAATCACCCATTTCACCCCCCTCTATGCAACACCCTACAAATAGGTCCCCACAGGGATTTATAGAGAGGAAAGAAAAAAAAGTTCATTCTGTCTCCAACGGAAGTTTTCAGTTTATTCTATAGATGTGTATCTCCCAGTCCTGTCGGAACCTTCACAAGTCTGGGAGCGGAGAGCTACTGATATTTATTGTGACAAATCAAGATATCTGTATGTGTAATATTCATCTGAAGGCACCCAGTTACATCCACGGAATAAAAAAAGATACTGCAACTTTTCAAACATCAGATTTCAAATCGGCTACAAACCTTAGCAAACAGCTCAATCAAGGCAGCCCGGTCAGGGAAGTCAAAGTGCTTGGAGTAGAAGTGATGAAGGGCAGCAATGTCACTCTCAATCAGCTCTCTTTTTTCATTATCCAATTTATCAAGGTCTGAATCAAACAGAAATAAAGTCAATTAAAGAGACTGGATTGAAACTGTGGTTGTTCAGAAATCTTAATATTGCTGTTAAATCTATTGTATTAGGAGATATTGGGGTCAATTTTGCAGTCCCGTGCACCAGAAGATCAAGTGTGCAACTGGCATGGAAGGAGCACTACACGGAGCTGGGTGAGCAAGCCAGACATCAATTTCTTTCTGGCCTTCAATTTTAGTGAGCTGATGTGCTTTCGTCCATTTCATGTGCAAGCCTCATTAAAGCCCCAGAGGTGAAGGAAAAATATTTTAAATGGCTCAATGATCTGCCTGGTTGGCTCTTTTTTTCCCCCATTTAAATTATGAGCAAGGGAAGCTCTGTGGGCACTGAAGCCCTTCAGTTTTTTTGTAATTTTAACACTACTTTTCTGGAATAGATTTTTACCCACATTTCAGAAATTGTAATTAATTTTTCCAGACAAAATGTATGCCAACCATTCTTATCCCCCTTAAAGGTATGTTTGCTCATCTGACCAGCATCTCTTCCTCCGCGCACTGTAAACTTCAGCTCATCAAAAACTCTGCTACCCGCATGCTGCCCTGTTTACCCAGCACTCCAGTCCTTGCTGACCTACATTGGAGGCAAGGAGACTGGAAGCCAATTTAACATTCTCACCCTCCTGTTTAAATCCCTTTAGCCCTACAAACACCTCACTGCCCCAAAAATCCCATTGCTCCAACTCTAGCCTCTTGTGCATCCTCCCTCCCATTGTTAGCCAGCCTTCAGTGATCTAGGTCACATACCCTGGAATTCCCTCCCTAAACCTCTCTGGTTCATCACCTTCCTCTCCTCCTTCAAGACCCTCTTTAAAACCCAACTCTATGACTAAGTATTTGGTCATCCATCCTATTATATCCTTTGGCTCAGCCTCCATTTTTGGCTGATTACACTTCTGTCGAAGCACCTTAGGACATTTTACGTTAAAGGCGCTATATAAATGCAAGTTGTTGTTGAGGTTGTACATGGCATGTGCAATTTATCTGGTACTATTGGCGAGTGCTACCTTGTCAGATGCCTCCCAAGTCCTGCAGACAGCATTCAGACTGGCTGCCTCCTCTTGCCGGGTATAATGCATTGCCAACTTACAAGGGTGGTGCTCTGAAATGGCGAACAGGACAAACCTCCTCACATATACCTCATGCGGCAGAAATGGAAACTCCCCGGAGCAAGGGAGGTCCAAGGTCTCATTGCACTCCTGGCCTACAAGGAAACTTAATTTAATTTTTTTTTTTAATATAAAATTTAATCTTCTGGCCCTCAATCCAGCTCCCAGCAGGATTGGCCTGGACAGCTTTCTCACGTTGGTCTGGTAGGGAAGCCTCCCTTGATCAGGCCTCACAGATCGGACCCCAATGATGTCATCAGAGCCTGCCCATTGCACCAAGAAGGTCACTACTGCTTTATTCAGGAAGGCTGCACAATTCATATCCTGCCGAGTGGAAACAGACAACCAAAGGGAGAAAGCCATTCAGTCCTACAGACGGTCAGTGATCCTGCAGGAGCAAGGAGCAGCAGCCTGACTAGTGTGGCAAAGGTCACCTTTTGCTGCCTGGAAGCATCTAGTCGCAAAGGAATTCAGTGGTGACCTTGACTGGTGCACAGTGCTGTTCTCCTGGCGGAGTGCATTGCAGGTCTTCAGCCAGTGGTTGACATATTTCCCCAATAGCCTCCAGGAGAAAGTGCAGCCTTCTGAGGCAGCGATAGTCAGAAAAGTCCAAGGAAGATGGTCCGTATGCCCTGGTGAGTGGGTATTAGTGCATAGAGAAGAGAGGCCTTCTGTGAAGCCCAATTCAGCCGACAATCTAACCACTGCAATATCCTCATCTTCATAACATAATGGCTCAAAATTTGCGATCGGAGGCTTCCCCCGGGCGGATGCCTCCGACCTGTAAAAAAAAAATAATCTACGAATGTACCTGGTGGCCCGAGAGGTATGGAGGCTTGCGATGCTGGGCCTCTCGGGTATGCACGGGCAGAGCCCCACGTATCTCAGGGGCACATGCGTTTCGCAAGCACCCCTGGGTTCACGTGGGCCAGTCCAACCAATAAAAGAAGGGAATCCCCATTCATACTTATCGGAGTTCCGTATGTACGGAACTCCCATAAGTATAAATTGGGGATCACTTAAAAAATATGAACACATGAAATCAATTTTTTTTTAAATTACATTTAAATGCAATTAAAATGCCATTCAATTAAATATTTTAAACGAAAATGTAATTTTAGGGGGGGGGGAAAATAAACTTACCTTATTGGACAGGGTTTTTAAAATATAAATGAGTGATAACATTTTATTTTTCTATTTTTTTTTTAAACTCTTGTGCTGGTAAAAGCAAGCCTTACACCTGCTTCCACCAGGCGTAAGAATTCCACGGCCTTTCAGCGGGCGGAAGTTGGGAAAATAGTGCAACTCTCCACCCGCAGAGGCCCTTCTCCCGGGGATGCGGAGGATCTGTCAAGAGGATTTTGAAGATCGCAAGTTCCAGGTTTTAGCGCATGCGCTTCGCATGCCTAAACCTGGAACTTGCGCAGGCCCTACGGGCGTGTGCGCACCTCGTACGCACCCGTAGGGGGGTCGCAAAATACGGCCCATTAGATGGATTCCCATTGGTAAATCCATGTCCCCAATTAGTACTTTGAGCCGAACAGAGTTAAACTAGCAGCAAATATCCTGACTGAATCTCCAAAATACTAAAGAGAGATTGAGATGCAGGCAAAGTAACACCAACCTTCAGTGGGCCACAAAATTGGCCTCTTCAATACCATCTTGCAGCTCCTACTGCCACTTAATATAATGGTGGTAATTGTTTGGGGGGCAGAAGTTGGAGAAATATTGAGGAGCTAGCGAGGTGCATTGGGGTCCCAGCAGGCCTTAGGGGGACTAGTGCTTTTCAGGAAGGATAATTCAGATCCAAATTTTTTGCAGTAGATTTGAGACGGTAGCCTCCAAGAGCCCATTTACCACCTCAAATCCACCCCAAAACAGGTGGCAATTCAGGAGGAAAATCCAGGCCCCGATGTCCAAGACTTTCAAGCAGCAAACTTTTCTTTTATGTTTAAGGGGCAGGCCCAGGCTTCAGTGATGGTAAGCGCAGAGAAACAAGACAACCACTTTGAGTTACGCAGACTCTGAGCTCAAAGGATTAACAGCATCATGTTGAAGGGCTTCTCACGGCAGTTAGATCCTTTTCTTTTGGTAATTTTGAACTAAAAAAGCCACAGAATACAGTAACCCAGTTTTGGCTTTACACCCTGCACTGAATACTTACGTGACTCAAACTCACTAACAGTCAGTAATTCCTCTGAAGGCGTTTTCTCGGGGTGCATTTTCTATAATAAAAAGAAAATAGAACAGAATTTAGATGTGTATTTATTACAGCAAGGATTCAAAATGGTAAGAGCCAGACAGATGTTGTTTTAAAACAAAGATCAGTCTACTGACATTAATGTTAATTTCCAAAATGAGTTAGTCGTTATATACACAAGATTAGAGGAGAGGGCCGGACGACGGAGCCAAATAGTGTCCTTGGTGCATCTCGCATTCCTAAAGCTGCAGTGTGCTTCCCAACAAGTTCAGGCAATCAGAGGCCAATTATAGTCTCCTGTCCTCAGTAGATTTCAAGGTACTATACTGCACTAAAACTTTCTCGATAGTATTTTTAAGTTTCCCAACTTTGTCTAGGTACTGTACGCTCATCTCCAGTAAGTTTAGAATCAAACTCACAAGTAACATAGAAGCAAAGCTCTGCCTACAGTCAAATTATTGAAACTATAGGATGACAGCATATCCACCAAAGTTTGTCCCTTTGAAAAGCATAAAATTTTTTTAAAACCACTGCCTTGCTGAAGTACAGTTCCGTGGATGCCACTCATCCTCCAGTATGTCACCCAAGTTGCCCAAGGTTTAGTTTGAGTACCGTACTCCTTACATTTGCAGGTCTTTGGATACTCAGGAAAGAGCAATGAAAGCACCAGCACCATAATAAATCAAAGTTTAATTTTCACAACAAAGGAGCAGCGAATGGGAGCTGAACAGAGTTAACTGGGATTCAATCAAACACACCCTTCACAATTACAAACCGCATTGGAGGCCCGCAATCCATCGATTATAGTTAGGCTAGTGTATATAAATATTCCAAAAGGCCACCAATTATTAAACAGTCCACAGGAAAAACCAGCCCCCATATCGGAGGTCAACTGGGGTCAGATTGATCACAATGGATTGATCGCAGTGGTTTCTAAACAGGGTCAGAAGTTTTTATTTAAAATGCAAAGCATACTCTAGATTCAATATTTAACTCATTTTTGTTTTTAAAAAGTGTTGCCATCCATACCAGCACCTTAAAACTAAGGTCATGGAGTGCTGCAAAACACTATTTTATGTCTCTGAATAACTATTAGTGAGGTCACTTGGATGAATAACTCGCAAGCATTCTTTAGTTAACTGAAACATCACTATGGCCTTTGGGAATGTCTGAATCGCTGGGATCCACTGGAGCAATTTAAAAAAAAAAATACATGCACCATGAAGGCCCAACTTTTAATTTCTGGCTATTTCACTGGGAAAGAATCACAGAATCTTACAGCACAAAAAGAGGCCATTCAGTCCATCGTGCCTGTGATGGCTCTTTGAAAGTCATAGCTTAAGACTAAATATACCAAAAGTGGTCAAAACATACAATTAATAAACCAGGGTACATTTACTAACTTGCTTGCTTTCTTCCCTATTGTCTCTCTTCACCCTTTGTCTCATGAAGACAGCGACTCACTCTGGAATAGTTTGATAGGTGGCAGCGACAGCCTTACAGCATCTCACCCGAGGGTCCATCCCAATCTACACAGAATGTACAGCACAGAAACAGGCCATTCGGCTCAACTGTTCCATGCTGGTGTTTATGTTCCACATGAGCCTCCTCCCACCCTGTCAGCATTACCTTCTATTCCTTTTTCCCCTCATGTGTTTATCTAGCTTCCCCTTAAATGCATCTATACTATTCGCCTCAACTACTCCTTGTAGTAGCGAGTTCCACATTCTAACCACTCTCTGGGTAAAGAAGTTTCTCCTGAATTTATTAGTGACTATCTTATATTTATGACACCTAGTTTGGGTCTCCACAAGTGGAAACATATTCTCTACCCTATCATAATCTATCAGGTCAACCCTCAGCCTTCTCTTTTCTAGAGAAAAGAGCTCCAGCCTATTCAGTCTTTTCTAATAAGTATAACTTCTCAGTTCTGGTATCACCCATGTAAAACTTTTTCTTTTTAAAAAACCTTTGTTAGTGCCTCTATCCTTTTTATAATATGGAGACCAGAACTGCACAGTCTGGACAACTAATTTCAGCAGGCTATATTATGAGAGGGAGGGAAAGGCAGGGGAATCATATACAACCCTATCCTCACTAGATATCGACACACATGCACTTCCAGCACAACTCCCCGAGTAGTAATCACGAGCTGGAATCCCAGCCAATTTCTAACCTCACCCCACAACCATTCCATGCCCAGAGTGGCTAACTCAGCACAGATAGTAAGCAGCCCAGTCAGATCTCCAAGTATTATTACTCCACAGCTGTTGCAGTCTTCCCAACTGACGACGCCAATAATATGGTTCGTCGGTTCATCCATTAATCAGTCACCTCACCTGTTTGACCAGGATTCTTGCCACCAGCCTGACTGTCTCTGAGGGGTTCCAGTTCTGTCCAAATTTGCTCATGGAAGAACATTCCAGTTTGTGCATTGGCCAGTCAGTTTTCTGCAAGAAAAAAAGAGACGATACATTTCAAAGTGAAGATTCCAAACCTTTAGAAACATTTTAATTAGAGACTCACTGCACTGGTCTAATTAAAGCAGAATTCCAACACATCAAATCAACTCATTTCCCAATCCAATATGTGCACAGAAATCTGCAATGCTTGATAAACCCACATATCTCGGTCACATCCTGAGAAGAACGGGTGGAATGAATTTGTGCTCTTAATCCTATTCCCAAAGTGTGATCTCTACATTCTGGATGGGTCAGTGGAGATCATGTTACTCCACTCCAATTCATCTGAATCCCAACTTTGCAGCAGTCAATTAAACAGCACGCCAGAGGCCAAGCAATACACTACACCAGAATTCACCACAGGGAGCATTTACAGTACAGGGGCAACTCAAGCTATTCCATTTCATTGCCTGTACAGCACTTTTTTGCTCCTCCAATTTTCTCCCTTTATCTATCCTCATGAAGCAACTTATACTGGAGTATGGTTCTAGGGCAGTAATGGTCCTCCAATGCATAAGATTTAAGTGGCCACTCTCCTGTGAACCTGGACAGAGGACCTTTTGATCATGGTTGTCATCACAACAATACCAATTGCTGTCCTCACCCAGTGTCCGCATAAGGTCAGTTCTGGCATAAATCATTGGATGATCGAGAGCAGCAATCCTGTTTATTTAACCTCGGGATGCTGAGAACTGGGGACAATGTAGAATGTGGAGAGGAGGGTGGAAAGAGAAAGGTAGAGAGGATGGAGGGGAACTACTTGTGCCACTAGCGAGTTGGGCTTTGATTCACCTATAGGTTACAAAGTCTTCCTCATTCATGGGTATCCCGCATATTTCTGTAGATAAGTTACTAATGAAAATATATTCAAAGTATCAGAATCTGTAACTGTTGTGGAGATAAAAATACATTGGCATCCAGGTGTCGCCGAGCGCACTCGAGTTGCCAGTGTCGCAAGATCTGCGTGATCCAAAAATACTGACTCGTGCCCCCATGAACAATGTTGCACTTCAGACAGGTTCGTCTCCTCAGCCTCCTCCACCACATTGCACAATGCACCAAACCTCCTGTTTCAGGTGAAGACAACAGCAGCTCTTAGAAATCTCAGGCACTCACATTTTCTTATAAAAGGACTATTTGGCTATTAATTGAGATTCAATTGAAGATTTAATAAAAATCAGCTTTCTAATTCAGTTTCAAGAAAAGCCCTAAAAGGTGAACGTCATGAGTGAAAAGCAAAACATTCCACACTGTACAGACACCCATCAGAAACCAACAAAAACAGTGACCAAATGTATCAAGATATCTGATTAACAACCCTTCCTCACACAGAGTTACCTCACTGGCACGTTTGGGCCCTGGCAGTGCTATAATAAAATTGGTCTCTATTGCCACTGGTCAAAAATTCTCCTCTGGCCTCCCCAAAGATATAGGGGGAAAAATTCGTTAGCGACCATGTTGGGTCGCTAACATCGCCTGAGCGCTAAATTTAGCGCCCAGCGAAAAATAGCGGCGATCACTAACTTCAGTTTTAGCGCCCCAAAAGGGAGGTGGAGCGCTAATTCAAGCACTCCACTTTATTCTTGGAGCGCTAACCCCGATAATCGGGGCGGTGCGTTCTGCAGCGCTGCGCACTGGGCCACGTAGCGCTGCTGCATGGAAGACTCTTCCCCTCATTAAAGGGGAGGGCCCAAGCCCACAACTCTGCGGGGCCCTACATGGACCACTGGGGAGCGGGGAGCAGTGCCAGCAGCCCGGCACTCAGGAAGAGTGTCGGGCTGCCAGATCACGGCACAGACCCCGCATTCAAAGACGCAACGGGCCACGACAAGTCGGCCGATTTATTTTTTCCCCACCTGCCACCTCCCCTTTACTTACCGCCCTGCGAGTCTCCTGCCGCTCCGTTCCCGCCCCCTGAATCGGTCGCTGTCATCGCCCGGCACAGATTCAGGGGGCGCGGGCCAATTTTGCAGGTGGGGCGAAAACGGGGCGCTACGCATGGTGATGATGTAGTCATTGCCTGCACAGCAGAGCGGGGCGCTACCGGTTACCGTCGCCTCTAAACTCCCGCTGAATTTAGCAGGAGTCGTTAGCGGTGCCGCGCCCGGGTGAAAAGTCATTTGCGCCCCGTTGTTTGCGCCCCTGGGGAGGCACCAAGAGGCGCAAATGCACCGAATTTCTCGCCCATACACTCGTCAGGTTACGCGTACTTTATCCAAGTGACCATAAGTTATGCGAGCCTCAATAGCGAGTGTCAGCAGTCTATTCTACCTAAGGGTGTGCGTGCAGGAATCAATCTGTTTTGCATATGTTCACGTAAAGGAGCAGCATCTATTTGGAGCAGTCAAGGCAATTTCACAATGACTTTCTAAATTAAAACTGACCATAATCCACAGGAGGAAAGGGTATTCAAGTTTCTGCCTCGATTTTCACCAGAAATTTAACTAGACCATCCATAACCAGCACCGTGGCTACAAGAGATGGGCAGGGGTCTGCAACAAGTGGCGCATCCCGACCTCTGAAAGCCTCTCCACCATCTACAAGATTCAATTATGAATGCAATGGAATACTCTCCACTCACCTGGATGATTGCAGTCACAACAACACTCAAGATGGACCACAGCACCTCCCAGCTCCGTGACGACTACCACCGAAAAGGACAAGAGCAGTCGCGTCATGGAAACACCATCATCTCAAAGTCACACGCCATCCCGACATCACTGGATCAAAATCCCAAAATTCTCTATCCAACATCATCAATACAAGAACTTCAGAGGGTCAACAAGAAGGCCCACCACCATCTTCTCAGGATGGCTAATAAACATGGCCTTGCCAGGAGTGCCCCCATCCACAGGGGATAACACATATAACTGCAGCACACAATAAGTCAGAACTCTCATAACTGGACCAATGCAAGACTCAACTCTACAGCAGACTAGCAATCAATTAGACAGGCAATATAAAAAGCACTAAATGAAAGGTGCTCCACATAACGCAGTAGCAGATTTGGGCATTTTGAGCAATACACGGCACTTCAGAGCAACACAAAACTGTAAGCACAAAGAGATTTTGCACAGGTTTAGCAATTAATTATAAATCCAAGATAATCTCTTAATTTTCTTCCAAAAAGTTTAGTATTCTTCATGAACAAAAATTCCTTTAGGACTATTCTACCACAGAAGACATCACAGCCAAGCTCAAAGTCATGCTCACTCCGCATCCTCATTTTATAACAGAGGTTGCTGCTCAGCGATCAGGAGTAGAATCCATGGTTCATTTTATTCTCCCTAGTCTGGGGACACGAAGACCAATTGTAATATTGGTCTTCACCGAAGTTGGCTAAGTCAACCTGGGATGTTCCTGGACTACATAGCGCAGTGCACATAGCAAAGTGAATCATCAGAGTCACACCGCTTGCACACCAAGAATTAATGAAGGTGGATAGAAAAACAATGCTGTGAGCGAAGGTTACTGTTGATGTGTCACTGGCACACTTTCCCCATTGTAAAAATGACATTTATGAATGAATACTGCAGATCAGACTTGAATCTTACCTGGCAGGTTACATTGCAGTAGAATGCTAGTTTACAACGTCCACACTTTGCCAAACCCTCTTTACTGCAAGAGAAAAGAAAACATGTTTACTGGGCAGCCAAAGCCAGGCTTTGTCGGAGCAGCTCAATGGTAAGGCTCGTGATTTGGTACACTGCGATCTCCTAACTGACCAGGTGTAGTAGGATTTGCTGCACGGGTACCACAATTTTGCATTAAATGTTCTGGAAACAGTGAAACTGGCAGCTTCTGAACAATGCATTTGCCTGATGGGCTATAGATTTTGTACAACTCCTCTCCCCATACACAAAGAGTAAATCTGATCCAATTTAAGTGTGACATCCTCAAACAGGTAGGTTTGGAAACAACAGAAATCTACTCAGTGACCCACGAGTCCGAATTTCAAAGTCAGCGGTTCACAAGTAATGCAGTGCTTTGCTTTCCTCCTCTTTTCTTCATTTTTTTTTTAAATGGTGTCAGCTGTGGCTCAGTGGCAGCACTCCTGCCACTGAGTCAGAAGGTTGTGGGTTCAAGTCACACTCCAGAGACTTGAGCATAAAATCTAGACTAACACTCCAGTGCAGTACTGAGGGACGTTAAACCAAGGTCCCCTCAGGTGAATGCAAAAGATCCCATAGCACTATTTGAAGAAGAGCAGGTGTCCTTGACAATATTTATCCCTCATCCCTAAAACAGATATTTGTTCATTATCACATTGCTGTTTGTGGGACCTTGCAGTGTGCAAATTGGCTGTTGCGTTTCTTACATTACAACACTTCAAAAGTACCTCATTGGCTGTAAAGCGTTTTGGGTTGTGTAAGGCGCCATATAAAAGGTCAAGCCTTTGAGAGTATTCTACAGAATGCCAACTGATCACAGATTTTAGTGAATGCAAGAACAGGCATTCATTGCAGCTGATAATTTGAAAGCTCTGCACCATCCTGGAACACATCCCAACATTCTCAGGCTGCAAGATTTACAATTTTGCACTCCTGGAGGAGTTCCTTCAATGCACCAGTACAGATAGAACAACTTCAGATATAAACAATCTATATTTACATGTTCAAAAACAAATATACAAGCTGAACAAAATATTAAAATTAGACCTGTGCCACACAAAAGGAATGGGGATGCTCGTCAAGTAAAAAACAATGTGTCAACAGCGGTGCTTAAATCAAAATGGATGTAGGCCTTAGCCATGCACAGTTTCACAGGTTAAACTGCTCTGAAATAGCACTTTGTAAATGGAGATGGTGCGGTACTCAAAATGCAATAAAGACCAAAGAGAGAAAAGGAGCAATGATAAGAAGCAGGAAGATAAATTCTAGGACATTTAATATGTAGTTTGCAAGATGTGAATTAAAAAAAACTCTGCTGAGAGACTCTGGGTTTTAAAATCTGCAGATAACACATTGACCTACATTTGGTACCGTGCAAAAAATAAACACTGTTGTTTTGCATCAGATATGACTGAACACACTTGAAAGGAAACAGCTTAAGGCTTGAAATTAAACAGCAACATCAACTTGCATTCAGATCATCTTCTTCCTAGTCAGTCCCTCGGAACCGAGGATGACTTGCTACCACATTAAAATATGAGTTCGCAGGTGACTGATGAGTCCAATGCAGGACCTACAGTCTGTCACAGGTGGGGCAGACGGTGGTTGAAGGGGCGGGTGGGTGGGGTGCTTGGGTTGACGTGCGCTCCTTGTGCTGCTTCCGCTTGGCTTCCGCTTGCTCCCTGCGAAGAGACTCAAGGTGTTCGGTGCCTTCCCAGATGCTTCTCCTCCACTTTGTGCGGTCTTGGGCCAGGGATTCCTGCATTTATATAGTTCCTTTAACACAGTAAACGTCCCAAGGCACTTCAGGTTCACTAAGGCAAGAGAGGTCAGTACATTTAGGAAGGGTGGGAACACTACAGACCTGATGGATCAGTGATTTCACTCAGAAGATCCTTCTGGATGAGGAAGGTTATTCAGCCCATCTTAATTCCTTCATCCAGAAACACCCTGCAGCCTCTCCCCCACCCCCCACCGATTGCTGCATCTAATTATTTCTATAACTTTATCTGGAGGTCCAGCCCCACTGTTGATCACTCTGTGTGAAGAACTCCCCTTGTCCTATTCTCAATTTAGTTTAAGGTACAATTCTGCATTCACCTTTTCCATTACCTTATCTATCTTATTTACCTCCATAACATCATCTCGCAGATGCCGCCTTTACAGGCTGAAAAGCCCAAGTCTTTGCAATCTTTCCTAATAACTCAGACCAAGACTTGGGATCAGCCTCATGGCTCTTTTCTTTACAGTACATCCAACATTTGAAAGGCTCCTTGGTTTCTCAGTAACCAGGACGGGAGACTACCCATGCGGTCTGAACAAAACACCATAAAGCTTGATCACAACTTCTGTAACTTGCATTCTACTGTTGTGGCTGTGCAATTGCTTTGTTCATTGCTGCTTGGAACTGAATGGACATGTTGAACATCAAGTCTATGAAGACTCCTCCTAGGTCTCTTTCAGCACCATGCATGGAGTGCAAGTGCTATGCATTTTTCTTCCTACATGCAGTAGTAACCTGCATGCACTAAATTTCATCTACAATTTTCTGCCTACTTAAATATTCTCAAACATTGGCCCAAGTAACATCCTGTACAGGCTGTTTATAAACTACCTTGGACACACAAGTTACAGAACACCAATTGTGGCTATTACATTGCCAAATTAGTGATATTTTTCCAGTTGAATTCTGACTGACTATCTCCTCTCCCAACACACAAATTAACAAAATATGTTGGTGCTGGTCTTGTCAAATGTTATTTTTCTGTGCTAGTAGGAAGTGTTCCTACAGCAAGACATCTTTAACAGCTTGCATCATTATTTCCATTTACAATATTACAGATTATCCCACAAAGGCAGGAGTGAAATATTGAAATGCAACACCTTGTAATACCAATATTGTTGTTTTTCTTTAAATAATTCACACAAATACAATTTTAATTATTTATTTGTAAATTTGGAGACATCATGCTTAGATTCAGTTAATTTCCTTCACTCTGTCCCAATCTCAAAAAAGCACCCATATTGCAGCAGCGTCCAACAGGCAGCCTGTAGGAGAAATCCAAGCTCCTTTCACCCAGCCACTGCCTCTTGGATTAAAGCCGGTTTCAACCACAATTAGCTTCATTGAGAGTTTTTTTGCAGTTAATACAAGAAGAAGCTGGGTTCAGATTAATATCTTGGCTGCAGCTCTTGAAACCTCAGAGGACCTGAAAAGGTTGCTCCCCAATTAGTGGATTTAGACAAATCAAAGAGCAGCTTTTTTGCACTAATCAGTCCTTAAGCCCCAACCTCTGGAATTCCCGGCCCAAACCTCTCCGCCTCTCTTTCCTCCTTTAAGACGCTCCTTAAAACCTACCTCTTTGACCAAGCTTTTGGTCACCTGCCCTAATTTCTCCTGATGTGGCTCGGTGTCAAATTTTTTCGTCTTTTAATAGTCCTGTGAAGCGCCTTGGGAGGTTTTACTACGTTAAAGGCGCTATATAAATACAAGTTGTTGTTGTTTCAAAAGACAAGGTTGAATCTTCCTCGTTTTCAAGCCATAGGGAAGGAGAAGGATGGAGTCACAGTGAAGTGGGGTGGGAAAAAGAGGAACAGAAGGATATGGGTGAAGATAGTGGCAACATAAGAATAAGGAGCAGGAGTAGGCCATAAGTCCCTTCGAGCCTGCTCCGCCAATCAATAAGTTCATGGCTGATCTTCGACCTCAACTCCACTTTCCCGCCCGATCTCCATATCCCTCGATTCCCCTAGAGTCCAAAATTCTATCCATCTCAGCCTTCAATATACTCAACGACTCAGCATCCACAGCCCTTTGGGGCAGGGAATTCCAAAGATTCACAACCCTCCGAGTGAAAAAATTCCTCCTCATCTCAGTCTTAAATGGCCGACCCTTATCCTGAGACTATGCCCCCTAGTTCTAGACTCTCCAGCCAGGGGAAACAACCTCTCAGCATCTACCCTGTCAATCCCCTCAGAATCTTGTATCTTTCAATGAGATCATTCTTCTAAACTCCAGAGAGTATAGGCCCAATCTACTCAATCTCTCCTCATACGACAGCCCTCTCATCCCAGGGATCAATCTAGTGAACCTTTGTTGCACCACTTCTAAGGCCTGTATGTCCTTCCTCAGCTAAGGAGACCAAAACTGTGCACAGTACTCCAGGTGTGGTCTCACCAAAACCCTGTACAATTGTAGTAAGACTTCCTTACTCTTGTACTCCAACCCCTTTGCAATAAATGCCAACATGCCATTTGCCTTCCTAATTGCTTGCTGTACCTGCATGCTAACTTTCCATGTTTCCTTTAAGACGACACCTAAATCTCTCTGAACACCAACATTTAATAGTTTCTCACCATTTAAAAAATATTCTGTTTTTCTATTCTTCCTACCAAAAAGTGAATAACCTCACATCATACTCCATCTGTCACCTTATTGCCCACTCATTTAACCTGTCTATATCCCTATGCAGGCTCTTTGTGTCCTCCTCACAGCTTACTTTCCCACCTAGCTTTGTAGCATCAGCAAACTTGGATACATTGCACTCGGTCCCTTCATCCAAGTCATTAACATAGATTGTAAATAGCCGAGGCCCAAGCACTGACCCTAGTGGCACCCCACTAGTTACAGCCTGCCAACCTGAAAATGACCAGTTTATCCCTACTCTCTTGTTTTCTGTCCATTAACCAATCCTCTATCCATACAAATATATTGCCCCCAACCCCGTAAGCCCTTATCTTGCATAGTAACCTTTTATGTGGCACCTTATTGAGTGCCTTTTGGAAATCCAAATATACTACATCCACTGGTTCCTACTTATCTACCCTGCTAGTTACACCCTCAAAAAACTCTAATAAATTTGTTAAACACGAGTTCCCTTTCATAAAACCATGTTGACTCTGCCTGATCATACTACGATTTTCTAAGTATCCCGTTACCACTTCCTGAATAATGGATTACAGCATTTTCCCGACAACTGATGTTAGGCTAACTGGCCTGTAGTTCCTGGTTTTCTTTCTCCCTCCTTTCTTGAATAGCTTCCAATCTGCTAGGACCATTCTAGAATCTAGGGAATTTTGGAAGATCGCAACCAATGCATCCACCATCTCTGCAGCCACCTCTTTTAGAACCCGAGGACGTAGGCCATCAGGTCCAGGGGGATTTGTCGGGAAGAGGGAGCAGGCTTGTATTGTGTGTGTTTAGCCTGAAATTTTTCAATACAAGAGGTCTTTCATTTTGTGTCTGGGGCCTGGCTTTTTTGTGTGGCCTGTTTTGCTTTTCGTGTTTGTGGGGAGTCTGAGAGAATGAGAGCGAGAGTGTGTGGCTGCTTCTTTTGTGCAAGGGCAGTCTTGTCCCTTTCTCATCCTTGGTGTTCAAATCCCTTCATGGCCTCGCCCCTTCCCATCTCTAACCTCCTCCAGCCCTACAACCCTCCGAGATCTCTGCTCCCCTCCAATACTGGCCTCATACACATTCCCGATTTCCTTCGCTCCACCAACTGGCAGCCAAACCTTCAGCTGCCTAGGCCCCAAGCTCTGGAATTTCTCCCTAAACCGCTTTTTCCTCCTTTAAGTCGCTCCTTAAAATCTACCTCTTTAACCAAGCTTTTGGTCAGCTGTCCCTTTGTGTGGCTCGGTGTCAATTTTTGTCTGATAACACTCCTGTTAAGTACCTTGGGACATTTTACTACGTTAAAAGGGGCTATATAAATGCAAATTTTTGTTTTTGTTTATACTCCCATGATGGAAACTAATGCCAGGATATCCCAAATCGTGATGTACATGTGCAGATGCCTGTTTTGTCCTGGGTGCAGCTGCATTGGCATTTCTAATATCTTTTCCCACTTAAAAGATTGAGTGCATCTGAGCTCTGAGTGTGTGTACATCAGATGCCATAGTTTTATTTATAAACTGGATTTGGTGCATAAGATTTCCTTTTGTGTTCACTAAAGTAATCTTATGGATTAAAGACCGAGCAAATGACATAGTGCAGCTAGATAGTGATTTTCTAAACTCGCTGCATGTAGCGTGATCGTTGCCAGAAGAAATGAAAATGCTGGCTTCTGAATAGAATTGAGTGACAGCAAATGACTTGCTGCAACACCGTCATTTGCCCTAATTAAAGTCTTTTGTTTCTATCGTTCTGAATCCTGTTTCTCTTTTGAGTCTCCCTGCTGCCAACCCCTCTTGACTAGCTGTAGGCTGAAGTTTAGAAGTAATGGATAGAATAATTTCTTTTTTTCACCCTCCCCACGATATGTTCTATTTCATGAAGTTTGATAGGCTTGAGGGAAAGTTTGTGCTTTGCCGGAACTCCATGGTTTACTTGGTGTTTTCTGAGGTTTGTTTGCTCGTAGGTTTCAAAAGGTTTATATTAGGTAAGATGTTGATTGATGCAAGGGGTTTATAAGCTGTTCATCTCTTGAGACCAGGGTTTGACTTTCATCCCAGACTGATGAGCTGAAAGTCTATCTCTGCTGGTATCAAGGACCAATGTGAAATGAGTTTGGACTGCTGAAAACCTAGCTCCTATTGTGCATGGACCCACGACACAAAATTTGGCATTAATGGACCCTAAATTTGTAAACTCAGTCAGAGATCCCACGAGATGGCTGGTATGGGATATAAAAGTATCAGAATGGTGTCGTAGGGCAGGGATGGCCAACCTTCTGGAACTGGTGGCTGGATACTTGGCAATAGAAATAGAAGCCATGGTGCACAGAAAATTCAATTTTTTCCCCCTTCCAGCAAAACAGCAGATAGGATAAATCATCAGAACTTCATCATTCTCTCCATCCCTTGGTGGTCTAGTAGATTTATCCTGAACCTGAACCCTGATGGCTAGTACGATAGCAAAATACTGCGGATGCTGGAAAATTGAAACAACAACAGAAAACGCTGGAAAAACTCAGCAGGCCAGGCAACATCCGTGGAGAGAGAAACAGAGTTAACGTTTCAGGTCGAAACCCTTCGTCAGAACTGAGAAAAGAGCAGGAAATGAAAGAGATAAAAATGCAAGGGGGAGGAGGAATAACTATGGTAAGTAGAGACATTAAGAGATGCTCAAGGCAAGACGAGATGGTAATGGGACAGGTTGAGAAACAAAAGGTGAAGTGTGAAATGCTGGCAGAATGAGAGACAGCTGCCGTAGGGGGGAGAGAGAGAGGAAAAAAGAGAAAAAGGCACAAACCAAAAGAGTGGATAAAATGTATATATATGTGTGATAGGGGCCGAGGTTATGATCTGAAATTGCTGAACTCGATATTGAGTCCGGAAGGCTGTAAAGTGCCTAAACGAAAGATGAGGTGCTGTTCCTCGAGCTTACGCTGAGCTTCCATGGAACAGTGTAAGAGGCCGAGGACGGTGAGGTCTGAGTGGGCGTGGAGTGGTGAATTAAAGTGACAGGCCACCGGTAGCTCGGGGTCACCCTTACGGACTGAACGGAGGTGTTCTGCAAAGCGGTCACCCAATCTGCGTTTGGTCTCCCCAATGTAGGGGAGACCACATCGTGAGCAGCGAAAACAATATACTAGATTGCAAGAAGTACAAGTAAATTGCTGTTTCACCTGGAAGGGTGTTTGGGGCCCTGGAGAGTGGGAAGGGGGGGGGGGGATGTATAAGGGCAGGTGTTGCATCTCCTGCGCTTGCATGGGAAGGTGCTGGGCGAGGGGGAAGGGGTGCTGGGGGTGATAGAGGAGTGGACTAGGGTGTCTCGGAGGGAGCGGTCCCTACGGAATGCTGAAAGGGGAGGTGAGGGGAAGATACGTTTGGTGGTGGGATCACGTTGGAGGTGGCGGAGGATGATCCGTTGAATGTGGAGGTTGGTGGGGTGAAAGGTGAGGACAAGGGGAACTCTATCGTGGTTCCGGGAGGGAGGGGCCGGGGTGAGGGCAGAAGTGCGGGAGATAGAACGGACACGGTCGAGGGCCGTGTCGACCACGGTAGAGGGGAATCCTCGGTTGAGGAAAAAGGAAGACATGTCGGAAGCACTGGTATGGAAGGTGGCATCGTCGGAGTAGATACGGCGGAGACGGAGAAACTGGGAGAAGGGAATAGAGTCCTTACAGGAGGCGGGGTGGGAGGAAGTGTAGTCCAGGTAGCTGTGGGAGTCAGTGGGCTTGTAGTGAATGTTGGTCAATAACCTATCCCCAGAGATGGAGAAGTCGAGGAAGGGAAGGGAAGAGTCGGATGGCTAGTGTTGGAGAAAGAGAAATAAAATTGTATAGTCAATGCAGTAATTAAGTCTGCTGCAGCTTCTATAGCAAAATTCATGAACGCAAACAATATTATTTGACACACTCCAACTTATGCACAGTGTATAGTATCTTTACCTTAGCTAAATCCTAAGAACACATTTTTACATAGTCACCAAAGAGAGCAGAAAAAGGGAAGGAGGAAGGGCACCTATTTCAAGTTGAATTGCACCCAAGAAAAAAAAAACTTGCATTTATATAGCGCCTTTCACAATCTCAGGATGTCCCAAAGTACTTTACAGCCAGTGAGGTACTTAGAAGTGTCACTGTTTAATGTAGGAAAGGTGGCAGCAATTTGCACACAGCAAAGTCCCATAAAACAGCAATGCGATAATGACCAGATTATCTTTTTTTTAAATATATGAAGTGTTGTTGTTGATACCTATTGGCCAGGTCACTGGGGAGAACTCCCCTGCTCTTCTTCAAAATAGTGCCATGGAATTTTTTTTTTTTTTTTACATCCACCTGAGGGAGCAGATGGGGCATTGGTTTAACATCTCATCTGAAAGATGGCACCTTGAACAGTGCAGCACTCCCTCAGTACTGCACAGGAGTATCAGCTTAGATTTTGTGCTCAAGTCTCTGGAGAGGCACTTGAAGGTACAACCTTCTGACTCAGAGGCGAGAGTGCTATAACTGAGCCAAGAAACTTTCTATTTAATAATAAATGTTTTAGACCAGAACTGAGAAACAACACTTGGGAATATCACATGAAAAGCAAGTAACAGGAGGCTGCAATTTCTTCTATGAACTCCCATTTACAGGATCACCCAGAAAGCAGGGCCTAGGTAAAGCACAGATAAGATGCTACAGAAGGAAACAGTAGACATGTTCCTTCCAAGCTGCGCGCGGGCACGCAGCAATCTTGAAGGTATGCACAAGCCGCTCACAAGCTCTCAAATACCGCGTGCGGAAATTTTTTTAAGGTACTGCGCATTGAAAAACTGGCAGCGCACACAACAACATTTTAGAAGGAACAAACAGTGCAACACCCTACAATAGCAAAATACTGCGGATGCTGGAAATCTGAAATAACAACAGGAAATGCTGGAAATACTCAGCAGGTCAGGCAGCATCGTGGGGAGAGAAACAGAGTTAATGCTTCAGGTCGATGACCCTTCGTCAGAACTGGAAAAGGTTAGAGAAGTAACAGATTTTTAAGCAAGTGTGGGGGCAGGGAAAGGGAGGAGGGGAGGAAAGAACAAAGGGAGGGTCTGTGATAGGCTGGGAGGCAGGAGAGATTAAAAGACAAAAAGGGATGATGGTGCAAGGCAAAAGGAGATGGGAATGGGACAAGAAACAACAGGTGACTCTAGGAGGTGTAAATGGCAATGGCAGAATCAACAACAGCTGCCATGAGAGAGAAAAAAGGAAAATATATTTTTTTAAAATATTGGGGCCGAGATTGTTGATCTCGATGTGGATTCCAGAAGGCTATAAAGTGCCTCATCGAAAGATGAGGTGCTGTTCCTCGAGCTTACGTCGAGATTCGTTGGAACAGTGCAAGAGGCCGAGAACGGAGAGATCAGAGTGGGAGTGGAGCAGAGAATTAAAGTGACAGGTGACCGGAACACTTTCATTTAGCCCGTAAGCGTGGCCCGTAAGCGTGACCCTGAGCTTCCGGTCACCTATCACTTCAAATCTCCGCTCCACTTCCACTCTGATCTCTCCGTCCTCAGCCTTGGCAGCTGTTAATGATTCTGCCATTGCCATTGACACCTCATCTAGAGTCATCTTTTGTTTCTAACTTGTCCCATTACCATCTCCTTTTGCCTTGCACCATCATCCCTTTTGTCTTTTAATCTCTCCTGCCTTCCACCCCATCACAGACCTTTCTTTTTGTTCTTTCCTCCCCATCCACCTCTCCCTGCCTCACACTTGCTTAAAAATCTGTTACTTCTCCAACTTTTTCCAGTTCTGACGAAGGATCATCGACCTGAAACATTAACTGTGTTTCTCTCTCCACGATGCTGCCTGACCTGCTGAGTATTTCCAGCATTTTCAGTTGTCATTCGTGCAACACTCTACTTGCTTTACATGAACAGGTCACTGCACAAAACCAAGAAGCGGTGTATAAATAAAGCAGACATTCTTCAATAAAGGAGTACAGGCTTTACCACTGCAGTTAGATTGGACTACCCTGCAGTTTAAGCTTGAAAACTCTCTTTTGTATTGCGAACAACAACGACTTGATTTTATATAGCGCCTTTAACGCAGTAAAACATCCCAAAGCGCTTCACAGGAGCGTTCTAAATCAAAATCTGACACTGAGCCACATAAGGAGATATTAGGGCAGATCAAAGAGGTAGGTTTTAAGGAGTGTCTTAAAGGAGGAAAGAGAGGTTTTTAAAGAGGGAATTTCAGAGCTTAGGGACTTGGCAGCTGAAGGCACGGCCACCAATGGTGGAGCGATTGCGAACAGTCTGGTTCAGCCTCAGGCAGTTGCCAGGGAGAGGGATGGAGTTGGTGGCTAGGGAACGGAGTTTAAGAACATAAGAAATAGGAGCAGGAGTAGGCCATTTAGCCCCTCGAGCCTGCTCCGCCATTCAATAAGATCATGGCTGATCCTCTCTCTCAACTCCACTTTCCTGCACTATCCCCATATCTCTTGATTCCCTTAATATTCAAAAATCTATCAATTTCGGTCTTGAATATACTCAACGACTGAGCCACCACAGCCCTCTGGGGTAAAGAATTCCAAAGATTCACAGCCCTCGGAGTGAAGAAATTTCGCCTCATCTCAGTCCTAAATGGCCGACCCCTTATTCTGAGACTGTGACCCCTGGTTCTAGATTCCCCAGCCAGGGAAAACATCCTCTCTTCATCTACCCTGTCAAGCCCTGGAAGAATTTTGTATGTTTCAATGAGATCAAGGACGGGGTTTGTGGCCTGACAACCCACAGCTTTCTTCAATTATTTCTGGGCGTCTGTGACAGTGGAAATAAAAGCAAACATTCTTAAATAGCAATGGAAGAATAAATCCCACACAACAATGTATAATTAGTAACTCATTACTGTAAATAACAGGAGAACATTATGTTCCTGTTGACAACCACTCCACTACCCTTTGCAGCCTATATAATCTGTCTAAATTTGGTACCAAGGCACAATCTGCTTTAACCCTTGAATGAATGAATACAATCATTTTTTTAAAAAAGAATGTTTTGTGTAATTTCCCAAATACATATTATGGGGAGCAATACTTTTAGGCCTTTGCAAATGCAGCTGTGGAATAGGGCTGCAAGTCGCTCAACAGATGATTAAAACGCCTAGTTTTTCCCCCTCCTCCTTGGCCAGAAGTTTGAGAACTCACTACACAGTGAATTGCAACTGCATACGATAGCCCTTGGTGCATCACCTGGGCCACCAATAACACCTCGCTAATGTTTGTTAGAGGGAATTCGCTCACCTGATTAAAATGACTATGCGAACAGCTCAAATAATGAAGGACTTTGGCTGCGGTCAGCAATGGTAATTTAACACAAAACATGTGATAGAAACAAAAAGAAACCAATGTAAAATAACCGTGCTTGAAAAAAAAAAGTTGTTATTCCTAGTTGTAAGGTCAATTATAAAATTATTTGCAGCAGATGAAATAGATCAGGTAGATGAGCTAACTGTGGGTGAGCACTTTGGAAGTAGAGAAAACAATATGATTAGGTTTAAGGTCCAAATGGAATAGAAAAAGTCAGTCCAAAAAACTACAAGATGAGGAGATCGCTCGCCGAGGTGAGGTGGAAGGAGAGATTGGCACACAGGACTGCAGAGGAAGTGGAATTTTTTATTAGAGCGATTGCAAAGGTACAGAATAAGTATATTCCATAAAAAATTTTGCGAATTCTATGGTGAGAACTTTAGCTTCTTCGACGTGTAATTGATTGATTGACATCATCAAGCGGTCTAAACAGCCAATCAATCACATTGACGAATTCTTTCAGACAGAAAACCAGGAAATGAAAAGCACTGATTATCTGTACTTTTTAAAAATGTTACAGAGAGCGAAATAAAGATTGGGACATGTACACGGGGTTAAGGTAGAAGCTGAAATATCATGAACAAACTTGAATTTTTTTTTTAAATCTAGTAATTTTTATCATGGAGAAATTTGACATTCCGCAAATATAAAAGTTTTCAGGGCCAGAATGGTTGTTTAGCAGCCAATACGCTGTTAAAACCCCAGTTACACCTATTCCAACAAGGCTTAACATTTAATGGGGTGTTTAACAGCGATAGTAGTGCAGAAAAGCTTAAGTTATTGTCAGTTCCACTGATTGCCAGCAATGGGGCCGGGGGCCCACAGAGCAACCAGTGCCAGAGCAGCTGATAATTGGCCGCAACTTCAGGATTTCAACAACAACAATTATTTATATAGCGCCTTTAACGTAGTAAAACATCCCAAGGCGCTTCGACAAGAAATTGACACCGAGCCACATAAGAAATTAGGGCAGATGACCAAAAGCTTCGTCAGAGAGGTAGGTTTTAAGGTGCGTCTTAAAGGAGGAAAGAGAGGTAGAGAGGCGGAGCGGTTTAGGGAGAGCGTTCCAGAGCTTAGGGCCTAGGCAATTGAAGGCACGGCCACCAATGGTTGAGCGATTATAAATCAGGGATGCTCAAGAGGGCAGAATTAGAGGAGTGCAGATATCTCGAGGGTTGTAGGGCTGAAGGAGATTACAGAGATAGGGAGGGACGAGGTCATGGAGGGATTTGAAAACAAGGATAAGAATTTTGAAATCGAGGTGTTGCTTAATGGGGAGCCAATGTAGGTCAGCAAGCACAGGGGTGATGGGTGAACGGGACTTGGTGCGAGTTAGGACATGGGCAGCCGAGTTTCGGATGACCTCAAGTTTACGTAGGGTCTCAAGTTTACGTAGGGTAGAATGTGGGAGGCCAGCCAGGAGTGCATTGGAATAGTCAAGTCTAGAGGTAACAAAGGCATGGATGAAGGTTTCAGCAGCAGATGAGCTGAGGCAGGGGCGGAGATGGGCGATGTTACGGAAGTGGAAATAGGTGGTCTTAGTTATGCTGTGGATATGTATGTGATAGCTCATTTCAGGGTCAAATATGACACCAAGGTTGCAAACAGCCTGGTTCAGCCTCAGACAGATGCTAGGGAGAGGGATGGATTCGGTGGCTAGGGAACGGAGTTTGTGGCAGGGCCCGAAGACAATGGCTTCGGTCTTCCCAATATTTAATTGGAGAAAATTTCTGCTCATCCAGTACTGGATGTCGGACAAGCAGTGTGTCAATTTAGAGACTGTGGAGGTGTCGAGAGAAGTGGTGGTGAGTTAGAGCTGGGTGTCGTCAGCGTACATGTAGAAACTGATGCCGTGTTTTCGGATGATGTCACCAAGGGGCAGCATGTAGATGAGCAATAGGAGGGGGCCAAGGATAGATCCTTGGGGGGACCCCAGAGATAACGATGCGAGAGCGGGAAGAGAAGCCACTGCAGGTGATTTTCTGGCTACGATTAGATAGATAAGAATGGAACCAGGCGAGTGCAGTCCCACCCAGCTGGACAACAGTGGAGAGGCATTGGAGGAGGATGGAGTGGTCAACCGTGTCAAAGACAGGTTGAGAAGGACGAAGAGGGATAGTTTACCTTCGTCAGTCACAAAGGATTTCTTTTGCGACTTTGATGAGAGCCGTTTTGGTACTGTGGCAGGGGCGGAAACCAGATTGGAGGGATTCAAACATGGAGTTCTGGAAAAGATGGGCACGGATTTGGGAGGCGACAACACGTTCAAGGACTTTGGAGGGGAAGGGGAGGTTGGAGATGGGGCGGTAGTTTGCAAGGACGGAGGGGTTAAGGGTTGTTTTCTTGAGGAGAGGGGTGATGACGGCAGATTTGAAGGAGAGGGGGACAGTACCCGAAGAGAGCGAACCGTTAACGATGTCAGCTAACATAGGAGCCAGAAAAGGAAGTTGGGTGGTCAGCAGTTTAGTGGGAATAGGGTTGAGGGAGCAGGAAGTGGGTCGCATGGACAAGATGAACGTGGAGAGGTCAAGAGGGGAGATCAGAGAGAAACTGGAGAAAGATGCGAGTTCAGGGCTAAGTCAGGGGTGAACCTTAGAGGAAGTTTGGCCCGGTGGGCATGGGGAAGGAAGGGAAGTGGCAGAGGCAGCTGATCGGATGCTCTCAATTTTAGAGACAAAGAAGTCCATGAGCTCCTCGCACTTGTTGTTGGAGGAGAGTGTGGAGGAGACAGGAGAGAGGGGTTTAAGAATACGGTTAGCAGTAGAGAATAGTAGCTGGGGTTATCTTTGCATTCCAGAATGATCCTGGAATAGTGAGCAGTTTTGGTAGACAAGAGTAGGACCCGATAATGCTTTATGTGGTCCAGCCAGATCTGGCGGTGAATGGCTAAACCAGTTGTCAGTCATATCCGTTCAAGTCTGCGTCCTTTGGATTTGAGGGAGCAAAGATGTGGGCCGTACCAGGGGGAACAGCCAGGGTGAGAGAGAGTAATAGGTTTAATAGGGACTAGGGCATCAAAGGTGGTGATGAGGGTGTGGTTGAGCAGATCGGTAGCTGCAGAAATGTCATGGTGAATGGAGGACCAAAGGCTGGACAGTTGGGATTTCGTAAGTGCAGTTGTGAGAGAGTTGGGAGTTTTTCCAGGGGTGGACACAGAAGGAAGTAGGGCTGGGTGGGGTAAGTAGGCGTTGAGTGATACAAGGACGTGGTCAGAGATGGCCTCATCTTCGACTGACACGGTGGGAGTAGCGAGGCCATGAGAGATGGCCAAGGTCAAGGTGCTGGCCGTGAATATAGGTTGGGGAGTTCACATGGAGGGAGAGATTAAGGGAGGATAGGAGGGTAGTGAACTCAGGAGAGAGAGCATGATGAATTGAGATGGAGGTTGAAATCAGAGGATGAGAAGTTGCTCGGTGCAGAAGCTGAGGGAGGAAAGCAGTGAGGATATCTTGATGATAAAATTTTTATTGTACCTGGGTGGGCGGTAGAGAACGAGAATTTAAATGAGAGGTGAGGGGGGTGGTACAAAGTGAGATGCTCAAAAGGAGGAGAAAGTGCCGGAGGAGTAGGGGGATAGACCCAGGTGTGATTTGGTGATGAGAGCCACACCGCCACCACGGCGGTCTGAGCAGGGCAAGTGATGGAAGGTATAGTCAGGTGGGGAGGCTTCATTTAAGGGTAAGGTGTCATCACCCCTCAGCCAAGTTTCCGTTAGGGCCACGATGTCGATGCAATCATCCACGAAAAGCTCATGGATGGCAAGGGCCTTATTCGCAAGTGAACGGACATTCTGGAGGGAGATGCGGAGAGGGTCGGTGATGGCTGATCCACTGCCAGCATCCGCAGGGTCAGCACTGGGAGGCGTGAGTTGGACAGTGAGGAGATCGGCAAGATTAGCCCCCCGCAGGCGCACTGGACGGGAAAGTCGGAGAGAGAGTAGGATGGGACAGTTGGGGTTACTACTCGTGAGGAGACAGCGACGCGTTTAGATGTGCATGGGCTAAATCTTGAAGTTATGGTCAGTTTCAGAGGGCAATGACGGCAAACGCTGACAGTTCGCCATCATTACCCACCACAAAATCCGGGCTGATGTCTTTGGCCCTCACCACAAACTCCATTCCCTTGCCACCATTTCCCTCCTCCGCCCTGGCCACTGTCTCGAGCTGAACCAGACTATTTTCAACCTGTATGTCCTATTTAACCCCGAGCTGAGCTTCCAAACCCATATCTTCGCCATCACAAGGAATGCCTACTTCCACCTCTAATATCGCCAGTCTCCCCCCCCACCCCGCCTCAGCCCATCTACTACTAAAAACATTCTTTTGTTATCTCCAGACTCCTAGCCAGCCTCCCAACTTCCACCCTCCATAAACTTGAGCTCATCCAGAACTCTGCTGCCCGTATCCTGTCCCGCTCACCATTCACTCCTTCAATGATGCATATTTTTATTGCACCACAAAAGGTAGGTCAATATATCTGGTGCATGAAAATGTATCTGGAAACATCTCAATAGAACCCATACTAGCAAGATAATTGTCACTCATTCTTAAAGGCAAAATTCTTGACATTCTTTCACTCAACTTCTACAGTAACAAGAGGTCTTCGTTCATTAGGTTTAAAAAAAGGACTTTTTCAGTCAAGACGATGTTTGCAACAGTACCCATACACTTATGATCAAATCTGTACTTTTCCCCCCCCCAAAAGAAAACAATGCTTTTTTTAAAAAAAAAATCAGGGAAGGGAGTGATTTAAAAACAAACAAGTTTGTTTGCTCTTCTTCCACAATAAAGAATCAGCACTGCAGTTCTACATTACCATCCCCTGCAGCGTGACCCAATTTCCAGAACACTGCAGGTGCTCTGCTGCATCGCTCACCATACCTGACTGTAGGCAACTGAGACAGCAACACATCACCTCCCAAGTTGAGGATATATTAGGTTTAAATACAAAAGGACAATAAAACGTGAAAATACTCAACTGGAGGAGGGCTCATTTCAGTGAGTTGAAATGGGATGTGGCCCAGGTGGATTGGAATCAGAGAGAGGCAGGTAAAACAGTAAATCAGCAATGGGAAGGAGATAGTTCGGGTACAGACTAGACACATTCTCACGAGGGGGATAGGAAGGGCATCCAAAGCTAGAGCTCCCTGGGTGACTAAAGATGTAGGGAGAGAAATTCAGTATCGCCCCATTTGGGGCGCAATTATCAGCCGGGCGCAAAGATTAGCGCCTGGCGTTAATTATCGCCTCCGACTGCAAAATTGACTTTTATCGCCCCTGGAGGTGATTGGAGCGCTAAATCAGGCGCTACACATCTGTCTTAAGGCGCAAAGGCCGAGGAGCCAGGCGCTAACTCAGAGCGCTGGCGAAGCTCATGTGATGTCAGTCAGCAATGGAACACAGACACAATGGCGCCGGCCAGTTCTTAAAGGGGAGGGTTGATCTTGCTCCACATCCTGCTCATTGCAGCCTTGAATCTCGGCCTGGAGAGACCTGTACATCAAATCTGCTGGAAAGAACAATGGAGAGTACCAGGGAAAGAACTCAGAGTGCAACCCCCACAGTCTCTTCTAAATCGATACAAGGGCAAATCAAAATGAACCTGCAAAAAGTGCTGCTCAGTACCCAAAACTCCTTCACACAGCGTTGAATCTCTCCAGAAGTCTCTCTCTCTCTCTCTCTCTGAATGCGTGGTTCAAAAATGTCACCAACAAAAAAATGCAGGAAGCGGTCACCTTTAAATAGCGCTCCCCCAGTCCCTTCCTGACTGCAAAACGCTCCCCTCAACCTGTCGTTACTAGCGGGAGGCGGTAAGGCAGGGGCCGCCACTCAATATCCGCTCCGGGGCGTTGCGCACTCGACTGACGTCACGATCTGCCGGTGCAGGAGATCGTGGCGGTAGTGTTTAGTGCCGCCACAAAATGTCTAGTTAATTGCACGAGCGGCGCAAACATCGCCGCGCCCGGGCGCTAGTTGCTTTGCGCCCCATTAGCGCCCTCTTAAGGTGCTAACGGGAGGCACAACCAACTGAATTTTTCCCCCATAGAGATTAAAATGAATGAGGAAGAGGAGGCTTATGATAAATATCAGGCTCATTATACAGTAGAGAACCAAGCTGAATACAGAAAAGTACAGAGGAGAACTGAACAAGGAAATAAAAGAGGCAAAGAGAGAGTGTATGAGAATAGATTAGTGGGTAAACATAAAAGGGAACCCAAAAGTCTTTGATAAACATATAAATAGTAAAAGGGTAGTCAAAGGAAGAGTGGGGCCGATTAGGGACTAAAAAGATCTTCTTGTGGAGGCAGAGGGCATGGCGGTGGTACTAAATGAGTACTTTGCATCTGTCTTCACTACAGAAGAGGATGCTGCCAATGACACAGTAAAGGAGGTAGTAAAGAAATTGAATAGGATAAAAATAAAGTGGACGTACTTAAAAGGTTAGAATCATAGAATGGTTACAGCACAGAAGGAGGCCATTCAGCCCGTCGAGCCCATGCCGACTCTCTGCAAGAGCACTTCAGCTAGTCCCACTCCCCCGCCCTTTCCCCGTAGCCCTGCAAATTTTTTTCCTTCAGGTATTTATCCATAGGTTGGCAGTGCTCAAAGTAGAAAAGTCACCCGGTCCGGATGGGATGCACCCTAGGTTGCGGACGGAGTAAGGGTGGAGATAGCAAAGGCTCGGGCCACAATCTTCCAATCCTCCTTAGATATGGGAGCAGTGCAAATGGTACATGCCTATTCAAAACATGATTGCCTTTTGTCACACCTCGGCAGATAAACAGTCAGGGTGATTTAAATGTAGTCGTCTGCTTTTGTAAGTAACACATGCAATGTTCTCTATCTATATATGCTTTGGCGATTCTGTATCTCTTTACTTCACCTGAGGAAGGGGCGATCGATAGCTCCGAAAGCTTGTGATTTCAAATAAAACTGTTGGACTATAACCTGGTGTTGTGCGACTTCTCAATTTTGTCCACCCCAGTCCAACACCGGCATCTCCGCATCATATTCAAAACATATACACATACATATATAAACTTGGGGACACAGGACATAATTTCAAAGTTTGCAAATGACACGAAACTTGGAAATGTAATAAACAGCGAGGAGGATAGTAGTAGAGTTCAGGAGGATATAGACAGACTGGTGAAATGTGCAGACACATGGCAGGTTCAATTTAATGCAGAGAAGTGTGAAGTGATTATTTTGGTAGGAAGAATGAGAGGCAATATAAACTAAATGGTACAATTTTAAAAGGGGTGCAGGACAGAGACACCTGGGGCGTTGTACACAAATCTTTGAAGGTAGCAGGACAAGTTGAGAAGGCTGTTAAAAAACAGATCCTTGGCTTTATAAACAGAGGCATACAGTACAAAAGCAAGGAAGTTGTGCTTAATCTTTATAAAATCAGTGGTTGGGCCCCAGCTGGAGTATTATGGCCAATTCTGGGCACCAAACTTTAGGAAGGATGTCAAGGCCTTGGAGAGGGTGCAGGCGGGATTTACTAGAATGGTATCCGGAATGTGGAGCTTTAGTTACATGGAGAGACTGGGGAAGCTGGGGCTGTTCTCCTTAGAGCAGAGAAGGTTAAGGAGAGATTTAAACAGAGGTGTTCAAAAGTATGAAAGGTTTTGATAAGAGTAAGTATGGAGAAATTGTTTCCAGTGATAGAAGGGTCAGTAACCAAAGGACACAGATTTAAGATAATTGGCAAAAGAACCAGAGGCGAGAGGAGGAGAATTTTTGTTTTTTCTTACGTAATGCGTTGTTACAATCTGGAATGCACTGCCTGAAAGGGTGGTGGAAGCAGATTCAATAATAACTTTCAAAAGGGAATTGGATAAATACTTGAAGGGGAAAAGTCTGCAGAGCTATGGAGAAAGGGCAGGAGAATGGGACTAATTGGATAGCTCTTTTAAAGAGCCAGCACAGGCTGGATAGGTCAAATGGCCTCCTCTGTGCTGTATCATTCTATGATTCTATAAAAAAGTTAAGCAATTGCTTTTACCCATTTAACACCTATAGCAGCAGTTGAGCAGCAAAATCTCAGAATCATACAGCACAGGAGACAATTCAGCCTATCGTGCCTGTGTCAGCTCCTTGAAAGAGCTATCCAATCAGTCCCACTCCCCTACTCTTTCCCCATAGCCCTGCAAATTTTTCCTTTTCATGTATCTATCCAATTCTCTTTTGAAAGTTACTACTGAATCTGCTTCCATCACCCTTTCAGTCAGCGCATTAATGATCATAACGGGGCAGAAATTAGGCTCGCCATGGGTGAGTACGCACTATGTACTCACCCGTGGACGGAACGAAAGTGCCGGTTTCTTGCATGCACTGCGCATGTGCGGGAAACCGGCACTTCCGTTCCCCTGAAGGAAGGGGTTCAGAGGTCGAACGCGCACACCGGAGGGCCAGCGCGTTCGCCTCGCACTTCGGGTTTTTTTTTTCCCCACAGGTTCCTCCGTGAGGGTAAGCACGGAGAAGATGCACATTGAAAAAGGATGCGCAAGGCCTTCTTTTAACAAAAATGAGAAGTCGCACAACACCAGGTTATAGTCCAGCAGATTTATTTAACGCCGGCATCTCCACATCATTCTTTTAACAAGGTAAGTGTTGATTTTATTAAAAATTTCAACATTTTTTTCACAGATTTACCTTTTTTAATTACTTTAAAAGAAAGTTAAGTTTAGTTTTAGCCCCGTTAAAAAGTGTAATTAATTTTTTCAAAAATTTAAATTTTTGTTTAAAATAGTTAATTAATGTAATTTATAGTTATTTTAAAAATGTGATTTTTTTTTAATTTATTTGTAGTTTTAGGGATGTTTGGGGCTGATCTGTATTCATAGATTTGACAGGTCTTCCTGTCAAATCTATGAATGAAAGATGGTCTGCTGCCATTGGCTCTCCATGGCCCACATGATCCCAGGGGATGCATCGCACTAACTACGCCCCTGGGATACGCAAGCACTGCGCGCCGGCAGTTGGAGGAGGCCAGGACCGGAATCCCCACGGGCCCAGGGGTCAACGGCAGGCGCGTTAGGTAGGTGCGCGTGCGATCCTTGCACCCGCGGGAAGCCAGGGAGCCGAATTTCTGGCCCATCAACTCACCACCTAAAAGAATTCTCATCTCCCCTCTGGTTCCTATGCTGGTTATCTTAAATCTGTGTCCTCTGGTTACCAACCCTCCTGCCAGTGGAAACTTTTTTACTCTATCAAAATCCTTCATAGTTTTGAACAACTCTTTAAATCTCCCCTTAACTTTCTCTGTTCCAAGGAGAACAATCCCAGGTTCTCTAGTCTCTCCACATAACTGAAATCCCCATCCCTGGTATCATTCTAGTACATGATCCTTGTTTAAGGTTTGGAATTACAACAGTGGCGACACTTAAAAAAAAAGTAATCATTGGCTGTAAAGCACTTTGGGATGTTCGGAGGTCATGAAAAGCGTTATATAAATGAAAGTCTTTCGTTCACCTCCTCTGCCCTCTCCAAGGCTCCAATCTAAAACAGAACTTTCAGATTTCATGCAAGTTGCAGAATTCTGTAAACCACACAGAGTTCTTTGGTTACATTCATTCCAGTTCCATTTAAGAATGTTACTCAGTGGAAAATTCCAAAAGAACAAGGATCATGTTTTGAAAACTCAAGTGCTCAAAAGGAGTTAAAACACCCCAGAATAATACTAATGATGATGTCATTCGGATAATAAATTGATTAGAAATAAAGTGTGTTAGATCTTTAAAATCACACAGCTACTTGTCCTTGGAGAACAATTGATAAATTCCACTGAAATGCTGATTTTTACCCGCTTCTGGTACACGAGCGACCCTTGTGAGCTCAAAGCAGTAACTCGATGTCTACGTACACTAGGACCCAGAGTGAAAGCACTGCAGTCATGGGATCTCCAGGCAGACAGAAGCAATCGGAGTAGTAAGCAAGCTGCAACAAACACGTTTTACTGCAATCCACGCATCACATACCGAGCGAAGCAGAATTCGCAATGATTTCCCCGTTCATTGACAGTCAGGACGTGGGTATAGGCTGGGCAGGTGAAGAGCAGCTCTCCTATCCGAAAGTCTTTCCGAGCCTGCAGACCCCTTCCTTTGCCCTCGCTCAGAAATTTCTCCATGGCCCCCGGCATGGTTGAAGTGAGGCGGGCGGGCTGGCTCCGCTCCACCTTCTCGCCGCTCTCCTTACAGCTCTTCCGCCCCGCACACGCTTCACGGCCGGGGGGGTCTCTCCCTCTTTCCCTTCACTTTGTTCGCCACCTCTCAGCGATCAGACTCCATGGACGCCGGCCTCAATCCACCTCTTCGCCGAGAGTGCGTCACTCTCCGCCCGGCCAGCACCAACTACTTAAATGGAAGCGGATCAGCCGCGCTCCCCGCTCACATCCTCATTGCTGCAACCAGCCACATGCTCCCCCCGGGTCCAAGCGCCAACCCTGTTCGTTGGTCTTTTCCTGTGTCTCTCTAGATCTTGAGGTAACTTACACCAGTCTCACCCCAATGGAGGGCTCTCTACGCAGGAGTCCTCCCTTTATCTATTGGGGACTTGGCCTGGAGGGTGTTGCACAGAGCAGTCCCGTGCAATATGGTTTTAAGTAGGTTCACGGACTCCCAGGCCGCCTGCCTTTTCTGCGGCCTGGAGTAGTCCGTGTTCCACGTATATATAGAATGTGATAGGTTGCAGCCCCTCTTTCAATATTTGAAGGGGCTGCTCCTCGATTTTTGGCTGCACTTCAGTCCCACGCTCCTGATCTTTGGTCACCCGGTGCGGAGGGGAGCGGGCAGATCGGAGGACCTCCTCGTAGGACTGCTCCTGGGCCTGGCCAAAAAGGCCATTAACTGGTCCAGGCAGCGGGCGGTGGAGGGGGTCATTCGGCCCGACTTCCTGCCTCTCTTCCGCTGCCATGTTCGTGCCCGGGTAGCCCTGGAGCTGGAGCACGCGGTGTCCGCCGGCACGCTCGAGGCCTTCCGAGACCGGTGGGCGCCGCGGGGACTGGAGTGCATCATCACCCCGGCCAATCAAATTTTAATTTAAATTGTTAAGTTTTATTTAATGTTTTATTAGTTACAGACCCAAAGTTTAATCACCCAACCAGAAGAGTACGCCAGTCTCACCCCAATGGAGGGATCGCTACGCGGGAGTCCTCCCTTTATCTATTGGGGACTTGGCCTGGAGGGTGTTGCACGGAGCAGTCCCGTGCAATATGGTTTTAAGTCGGTTCACGGACTCTCAGGCAGCCTGCCTTTTCTGCGGCCTGGAGGAGTCCGTGTTCCACGTATATATAGAATGTGAGAGGTTGCAGCCCCTCTTTCAATATTTGAAGGGGCTGCTCCTCGATTTTTGGCTGCACTTCAGTCCCACGTTCCTGATCTTTGGTCACCCGGTGCGGAGGGGAGCGGGCAGATCGGAGGACCTCCTCGTAGGACTGCTCCTGGGCCTGGCCAAAATAGTCATAAACAGGTCTAGGCAGCGGGCGGTCGAGGGGGTCGTTCGGTCTGATTGCCTGCCTCTCTTCCGCGGCCATGTTCGCGCCTGGGTGGCCCTGGAGATGGAGCACGCGGTGTCCGCCGGCACGCTCAAGGCCTTCCGCGACCGGTGGGCACCGCGGAGACTGGAGTGCATCATCACCCCGGCCAATCAAATTTTAATTTAAGTTGTTAAGTTTTATTTAAAATGTTATTAGTTACAGTCTATTTGGTTCAGTGTCCACACAAAAAAGAGTACACCAGTCTCACTATTTGTTTAAGCACCCAATCAAAAAAAAGAGTACACCAGTCTCACCCCAATGGAGGGCTCTCTACGCGGGAGTCCTCCCTTTATCTATTGGGGACTTGGCCTGGAGGGTGTTGCACAGAGCAGTCCCGTGCAATATGGTTTTAAGTAGGTTCACGGACTCCCAGGCCGCCTGCCTTTTCTGCGGCCTAGAGTAGTCCGTGTTCCACGTATATATAGAATGTGATAGGTTGCAGCCCCTCTTTCAATATTTGAAGGGGCTGCTCCTCGATTTTTGGCTGCACTTCAGTCCCACGCTCCTGATCTTTGGTCACCCGGTGCGGAGGGGAGCGGGCAGATCGGAGGACCTCCTCGTAGGACTGCTCCTGGGCCTGGCCAAAAAGGCCATTAACTGGTCCAGGCAGCGGGCGGTGGAGGGGGTCATTCGGCCCGACTTCCTGCCTCTCTTCCGCTGCCATGTTCGTGCCCGGGTAGCCCTGGAGCTGGAGCACGCGGTGTCCGCCGGCACGCTCGAGGCCTTCCGAGACCGGTGGGCGCCGCGGGGACTGGAGTGCATCATCACCCCGGCCAATCAAATTTTAATTTAAATTGTTAAGTTTTATTTAATGTTTTATTAGTTACAGACCCAAAGTTTAATCACCCAACCAGAAGAGTACGCCAGTCTCACCCCAATGGAGGGATCGCTACGCGGGAGTCCTCCCTTTATCTATTGGGGACTTGGCCTGGAGGGTGTTGCACGGAGCAGTCCCGTGCAATATGGTTTTAAGTCGGTTCACGGACTCTCAGGCAGCCTGCCTTTTCTGCGGCCTGGAGGAGTCCGTGTTCCACGTATATATAGAATGTGAGAGGTTGCAGCCCCTCTTTCAATATTTGAAGGGGCTGCTCCTCGATTTTTGGCTGCACTTCAGTCCCACGTTCCTGATCTTTGGTCACCCGGTGCGGAGGGGAGCGGGCAGATCGGAGGACCTCCTCGTAGGACTGCTCCTGGGCCTGGCCAAAATAGTCATAAACAGGTCTAGGCAGCGGGCGGTCGAGGGGGTCGTTCGGTCTGATTGCCTGCCTCTCTTCCGCGGCCATGTTCGCGCCTGGGTGGCCCTGGAGATGGAGCACGCGGTGTCCGCCGGCACGCTCAAGGCCTTCCGCGACCGGTGGGCACCGCGGAGACTGGAGTGCATCATCACCCCGGCCAATCAAATTTTAATTTAAGTTGTTAAGTTTTATTTAAAATGTTATTAGTTACAGTCTATTTGGTTCAGTGTCCACACAAAAAAGAGTACACCAGTCTCACTATTTGTTTAAGCACCCAATCAAAAAAAAGAGTACACCAGTCTCACCCCAATGGAGGGCTCTCTACGCGGGAGTCCTCCCTTTATCTATTGGGTCTTGGCCTGGAGGGTGTTGCATGGAGCAGTCCTGTGCAACAAGGTTTTAAGTAGGTTCACGGACTCCCAGGCCGCCTGCCTTTTCTGCGGCCTGGAGGAGTCCGTGTTCCACGTTTACATGGAGTGTGAGAGGTTGCAGCCCCTCTTCCATTATTTGAAGGGGTTGCTCCTCGATTTTTGGCTGCACTTCAGTCCCACGCTCCTGATCTTTGGTCACACGGTGCGGAGGGGAGCGGTCAGGTTGGGGGACCTCCTCGTAGGATTGCTCCTGGGCCTGGCCAAAGTGGCCATCAACTGGTCCAGGCAGCGGGCGGTCGAGGAGGCCGTCCGGCCTGACTGTCTGCCTCTCTTCCACGGCCATGTTCGCGCCCGGGTGGCCCTGGAGATGGAGCACGCGGTGTCCGCCGGCGCGCTCGAGGCCTTGCACGACCGGTGGGCCCCGCGGGGACTGGAGTGCATCATCACCCCCAGCAACCAAACTTTAATTTGTTAAGTTTCATTAATCAGATCAGCCATGATCTCATTGAATGGCGGAGCAGGCTCGAGGGGCCGATTGGTCTACTCCTGCTCCTATTTCTTATGTTCTTATTAATGTTTTATTAGTTACAGTTTATTAGTTTATGGTCCCTACCCAAAGAGTACACCAGTCTCTCGGGAGCAGTCCCGTGCAATAAAGTTTTAAGCAGGTTCACGGACTCTCAGGCCTCCTGCCTTTTCTGCGGCTTGGAGGAGTCCGTGTTCCATGTATATATCGAATGTGAGAGGTTGCAGCCCCTCTTCCATTATTTGAAGGGGCTGTTCCTCGATTTTTGGCTGCACTTCAGTCCCACGCTCCTGATCTTTGGTCACCCGGTGCGGAGGGGCTCTTCCGCGGCCATGTTCGCGCCCGGGTGGCCCTGGAGATGGAGCACGTGGTGTCCGCCGGCACGCTCGAGGCGGTCCACTACCGGTGTGCCCCGCGAGGACTGGAGTGCATCATCACCCTGGACAACCAAACTTTAATTTAATTTGTTAAGTTTTATTTTATGGTTTTTTAAGTTAGACTTTATTTGTTTATGGTCCATACAAAAAAAGAGTTCACCAGTCTCATTTATTTTTTCTTGTAATCTCACTGAAAAATTCAAAAACTATTTTTAAAGCTTTATAACTTTATGCTGTTTGTGCTTAAAAGGGCAATATCGAACATTGTTACAAATCAACTATATATATATTTACTATGTTTTTAAAAATATTTATTAAAAGCTATTAGTCTATACCCTATTTGTGCTGCTTCCAAAGGAGCTGGTTCTGCAATATGATTCAGGGCCCTGTTTTCCAATTTTACCCTGTCCGTATTGCGAGTTGGATTTGGAGAGCAATCCAATCACTGCCTTTAGCTGATTTCCCCGGGGGCAGCAGTTGGTATGCTACGATTAATGTCAGCAGTCCAGGTTGGGTGAAAAATCACCCGGGTTCTCACTTCTGATTATTATCAAGTGACGCTTGCCTGCTTATGGATAATTGGTCAGGACAGCGTTGATTTGGGTGTGACGCCGTCTACGGAACAAATTGCCTCTGGCATTCTGTCCAGGGTCACATGTGAACAATAGCCAGTTGGATATGATAGCAGAGGGCTGTCAGTGCCTGTGTAACAGTACCTCAGCAAGAATCAGTTCCTTCAGGTGAGAAAAGGAGAACATTGGAAGGAAAAACACATGTAAACAGCAATTTCAATGCCAGCTATACCTTGGCGGGGGGGGGGGGGGGGGGGGGGAGTGATAATGAAGGGATTTGAGGTAAGCAGATAAATCTGTAGGGGAGTGATGATGAAGCTTTGCTAATGTTAGAAACTTCTGAGTACTCCAAATTTTCCGATCGTATTATTTTAATGCTATCCATGTTAAAGTAATGCCGATCAGAAAATCTGGCCTCATTTATGATGACCAATTTAAAACTATTTTATAGGGCAGCAAAAAAGGATGGCGTTTATAAATGCTTAGGCCGCGATTTTGCCAGCGCTCAGTGGGCGGGTTTGGAGGTGGGTCGGGAATTAAAATCTAAATGATTGACAGCGGGTTGTGAACCCGCCTCCAAGCAACTTTGCAAAGTGTCGGGTCTGCGAGTCCCGATCAGAGCCGACACCAAACGGCGGGGGAGGCACTTAAGGCAGTTAACAGCTTGTTAACTGCCTCGATAATCCCATTTTTACAGGCTCTTCCCATTCTAGTATATTTTCAACGTGTTGCCCGTTGTGCAACAAACACGCCAGCTGATTGTGCCGGGTTCAGCAACTCACTGAATTGTTGACAGCTGCTCCTGCAGCATAAAAGTGGACCTGTAACATGGCTGACTTTCAGATGGCAAAACTTTGTGTTTTGAGGTTTTGGAACACATTTTGCAGGTCTATTGAGCTTGTAAGTGTTTAAGCTGAGATCCATATGCACTCTGACCTCCTTGGAAAGCCCTCTCCCCACATTGACTGAGCGCTTATAACATCTCTTCCTCAACTGAGATATATACCAGCGGAATGGGAACCATTTATATCCTTTCATCCTGGCCCTCAGAATCGGAGGAAGAGCAGCCGCGGCAGCAGCAGAACCAGGCACAACAGCAGCAGCAACAACAGGAGCGCCAACCTTCTCCTCAGCCATGTGATGTTGCACAGGGCAGAGGGCATCAGCGCAGGGCAGCACCTCGCTGCAGGAGATACCCCCAACACAGGGTTTACAGGCCGAGGATGAGCTTCCTCAACATGAGTGAGCAGCAGTGCCAAAGGAGGCTGAGACTTCCGTGAGAGGTAGTCGCTGACATCTGCGCAATGCTGCATCAACACCTGCAGCCCAGAGGAGCAGGTGGACACTCCTTACCAGTGGCTGTCAAAGTCACCACTGCGCTCAACTTCTTTGCTTCAGGGTCCTTCCAGGGATCATCAGCAGAGCAATTAAACAAATACTTTGGTTCTGTCTTCACGGAAGAGGACACAAATAACTTCTCAGAAATGCTAGGGAACCAAAGGTCGAGTGAGAAGGAGGAATTAAAGGAAATTAGTATTAGTAAAAAAATAGTGCTGGAGAAATTGATGGGACTGAAAGCCGATAAATCCCCAGGGCCTGATAATCTGCATCTCAGAGTACTAAAAGAGGTAGCCATGGAAATAGTGGATGCATTGGTTGTCATCTTCCAAAATTCTGTAGATTATGGAACAGTTCCTGCAGATTGGAGGGTGGCAAATGTAACCCCACTATTTAAAAAAGGAGGGAGAGAGAAAATGGAACTACAGACCGGTTAGCCTAACATCAGTAGTAGGGAAAATGCTAGAGTCTATTATAAAGAATGTGATAACAGGACACTTAGAAAATATCAACGGGATTAGACAAAGTCAACATGGATTTATGAAAGGGAAATCGTGTTTGACAAACCTACTGGAGTTTTTTGAGGATGTAACTGGTAGAATAGATAAGGGAGAACCAGTGGATGTGGTGTACTTGGATTTTCAGAAGACCTTCGCCGGGAGCAAGCGGAAGCCAAGCGCAGGCAGCGCAAGGAGCGCACGTCAACCCAAGCACCCCACCCACCTGCCCCTTCTGTAGGTCCCGCATTGGACTCATCAGTCACCTGCGAACTCATTTTTAATGTGGAAGCAAGTCATCCTCGGTTCCGAGGGACTGCCTAAGCAGGACATAAGAGGTTAGTGTGCAAAATTAAAGCACATGGGATTGGGGGTAATATATTGGCATGGATTGAAAATTGGTTAACAGAGAGTAGGAATAAATGGGTCTTTTTTGGGGTGGCAGTCGGTGACTAGTGGGGTACCGCAGGGATCAGTGCTTGGGCCCCAGCTATTCACAATATATATCAATGATTTGGATGAGGGAACCAAATGTAATATTTCCAAGTTTGCTGACGACATGAAACTAAGTGGGATTGTGAGTTGTGAGCAGGATGCGAAGAGGCTTCAAGTTGATTTAGACAAGTTGAGTGAGTGGGCAAATACATGGCAGATGCAGTATAACATGGATAAATGTGAAGTTATCCACTTCGGTAGGAAAAACAGAAAGGCAGTGTATTATTTAAATGGTGATAGATTGGGAAATGTTGATGTACAAAGGGACCTGGGTGTCCTTGTACACCAGTCACTGAAAGCAAACATGCAGGTGCAGCAAGCAGTTAGGAAGGCAAATGGTATGTTGGCCTTCATTGCAAGAGGATTTGAGTACAGGAGCAAGGATGTCTTACTACAGTTATACAGAGCCTTGGTGAGACCACACCTGGAGTACTGTGTGCAGTTTTGGTCTCCTTACCTAAGAAAGGATATACTTGCCATAGAAGGAGTGCAGCGAAGGTTCACCAGACTGATTCCTGGGATGGCAGGACTGTCGTATGAGGAGAGATTGGGTCGACTAGGCCTGTATTCACTAGAGTTTAGAAGAATGAGAGGGGATCTCATTGAAACATATAAAATTCTGACAGGGCTAGACAGACTGGATGCAGGGAGGATGTTTCCCCTGGCTGGGGGGTCTAGAACAAGGGGTCACAGTCTCAGGATACGGGGTAGGACATTTAGGACTGAGATGAGGAGAAATTTCTTCACTCAGGGTGGTGAACCTGTGGAATTCTCTACCACAGAAGGCTGTGGAGGCCAAGTCACTGAATATATTTAAGAAGGAGATAGATAGATGTCTAGACACAAAAGGCATCAAAGGGTTTAGGGAGAGAGCAGGAATATGGTATTGAGATAGAGGATCAGCCATGATCATATTGAATGGCGGAGCAGGCTCGAAGGGCCAAATGGCCTACTCCTGCTCCTATTTTTCTATGTTTCTATCAGCGGCATCTCCCAGTCGGCCGCAACCACTTGCATCATGCAGGTTACCGATGCCCTCTTTGCAAAGTCGCACAATTACATCCACTTTTTCACAGATGAAGCAAGTATAACTGCGCATGCAGTTGGCTTTGCAAATATGGCAGGCTTCCCAAGGGTGCAGGGCGTTGTAGGCTGCACACATGTGGCCATTAGGGCACCCCATCACAACCCAGCTGTATTTGTCAACTGCAAGGGCTTCCACTCCCTTAATGTCCAGCTGGTGTGTAACCACAGGAAGAACATTATGCATGTTTGCGCCAAGTACCCTGGCAGTTGCCATGACCCGTTCATCCTGTGGCAGTCTACTGTGCCTCAGCTCTTCAATCCGCCAACCCAAATTTCCGGATGGCTACTTAGAGACAAGGGCTATCCCCTGAAATAGTGGCTAATGACACCGATGAGGAGGCCATCAAACGAAGCTGAGGAGCGGTACAATTTGAGTCACATATCCACCAGAAGCATCATAGAGCAAACATCGGCTTGCTCAAAATGCGATTCACATGCCTCGACAGATCTGGTGGAGCTCTACAGTACGCACCAATCCGGGTGTCCAGAATCATCGTGGTCTGCTGTGCCCTGCATAACATCGCACAGCAGCGCGGCTTAGCGCTGCCTGAGGAACAAGTGGCTCAGCGCAGAGCATCCTCGGAAGCGTAGGAGGAGGAGGTGGAGGAGGAGGCGGCAGATGAGGGACACCTTGTGGAGGTGGATGTGCCAATTCCACCAGCACGCGGCCACATTGCTGGCCGTGAGTCAAGGGAAAAACTAATCCATGCCAGATTCGAGTAAGTTTACACATCAACCACATGTGGCTGGCACACGGAAATGAATGTCTGGTCGACCTTCTTAACACACCATACAGCATCTGTACAATAAACTGTGGTTTCCTATCACTCTCAGCACCATCATTACAGATGAAAGGCGCCCTGACCCATCACTGTGCAACTTCCATTTCTGAGCACACATAGGCCAACTCTTTGAATCTTTGCCATCGCATTTCTTTATTACATTTAAAATCACGATGAAAATGTTCTTTTGTATGAGATCAAAACACCCAAGTGACTACCCTTGTGACTATTTGTGTGTTAACTTTCTCTTATGTGTGCTTCTATGTGGTGCTTCCCCTGTGGCTTCAGCAGATGTTGAGGCACCTTGTTCACTTCTATGCTGCGCCTGCTTAGACGCCTTTGGCAGGCATCCTCTGGGTTAGGGAGCCTGGGAGGGCTCCGCAACAGTCTGCTCCTCCTGCGGCTGAGACGGCCATCTCAGTTGGGTGAGGAATCTAGGGCTCTGACCGAGGGCTCCGCAGTGGCATGGGAGTGTGAGCGCATGGAGAGGAGCCCACACTTCCTTGTTGTCGACCACCAGCATCCCTCTCATGGGTCACCCACACTTCACTGCTAGCAAGTGGCTTGAGAGCACCTTGCTGCACATCAGTGAGGCCATGAGGACCCGTCTCTGTACTGACAGTCCTCATAACGGGGACGTCCATGTACTCTGGTTTCTCTCCTCAATAGATGGCCATCTATCCTCCATAGCAGACCATCTATTTAGAAGAGTCACCATGTTCATTTGAGTCTGGCGATTTATGTCCTCCATGGCGGTTGCCATCCTTTCCATGGCGGCACCTACATTCGCCATTGCATGCACCACGACATTGCTCATGTTTGAGCTGGACTCCACCATTCTCTGCACACTCACAGTTACCGTGGATGCAAACCCTGTCAGAGACTCCTGCACTTGTTCCTGAAGTTCCAGCACCGCTCTCTTTCCGGATGGTCCCAGAGGCACAGCGTCTACATGCAGCTGAGCAGAGCTAGGAGCGTCCCGCAACCTCCGACGAGGACTCTCCACTGCTGTCCCTGTCTCCACCATCTGCTGATGCTCACTTGTGAGCTATGATGCAGCAGGTGACAACACTATATGTCGCGAAGAACCCACCGAGGTGTGCCTATCTGCGCTGATTTCTGCTGACGCTGCTCCCTCAGAGGCTGCAGGTTCCTCTGAGGAGTCGTCCGGCTCTTTCTCCTGGACAGTGGGGAGGGGGGCTCTCGATGGTCCTGTGGGGTAGTAAAGGCATGAGTTAGACATGTGATATTTAGGTAGCAGACACATCCTATTGTGCAGATGATCAGAAGTCAATCTCTATGAACATCAAATGCCATCTCAGTCACTCATGAAATCTAAATGAGAGGGTTGCAAATCTATTCTGTCACCAGTTTGCTCTACTGCGCCCGTCTCTCTGTCCCCCACTGCCAGCTCCTCTGCACCTCCGACAATGTCGAGAGCAGCCCCCTTAGCGTTTGTTAAATGCTCTAGGGATAGTGCGCCTCCTCCTGTCTTCCCTCTCTCCTTATTGTGGGCTCTCTTTTCCTGCAATGAGAGACACAAGTGGAGTTTCAGCGAGATTGATGGAGTCAGTGTTAAGAATGGATAACATAAATGTTTAGAAGGAGACAAAGATGGGTGAGGTGCCAATACTGAGGTGCCAATACCAAGGTGCCTCCTTGTGCGTTGTTAATTGTTGTCATTGCATAACAGTGGGAGCGAGTGTGAGGGGTGCATAGTAGGATGGTGAAGTGATTCTGTACATAGAGAGAGAGGGATGGGTGAGGGTGCAAGGGATGTTAGGGTCAGTTGGGATGTGCAGGAGTAGATTGCCAATGCTGGTGATGAGAAGAGATGGGAAGCAGATTGAAGGTAAGTGTGATGTTATACTCACTTTTGCTGAGCGTAGCAGATCATTGAACCTTTTTCAGCACTGCACCCAGGTGCGTGCACACAACGACCTAGCGCTTACCTCCTCAGCAATTTGCAGCCAGGCTGCCTTGGTTTGCTGAGGAGGCTTCCTCCGGCCATTGGGAGGGAACAGAACTTCCTTGCGCCTTCTTACTTCCTCCAGAAGAGCATGGAGGACTCATCATCAAATCGAGGAACAGCCTTTGCTCTTGAAGCAGTCATCTTCCAAAGATCAGTTATCAGGAGCATCAGAAAGGAAATGAAATCCAAAGGCTACATGGGCCCCTTAAATTCATCTGAATCAAAGACGTCAGCAGAGGCAAGCAGCAGACCCGCACCTACTGATTGGGCCGGATAATGCGCACGGCGGGCTTAATAAGCCCATTAAATGAAAATTGTTATTTCGGAGCAGCTGAAACCGGCAGTGGGACCGGGACCAGCCAACCTGACTCCAACCCGCCTCCGCTGGGAAAATCACGGCCTTAATGTCATGCATAAGAACATAAGAAACAGGAGCAGGAGTAGGCCAATCGGCCCCTCGAGCCTGCTCCACCATTCAATACGATCATGGCTGATCCAATCTTGGCCTCAACACCACTTTCCCGCTCTCTCCCCATACCGCTTGAATCCCTTGTAGTTCAAATGTCTGTCAGTCTCCGCCTTGAATATATTCAATGACTCCGCCTCCACAGCTCTCTGTGGTAGAGAATTCCAAAGATTCACAACCATCTGAGAGAAGAAATTCCTCCTCATCTCCATCTTAAATGGGCGACCCCTTATTCTGAAACTATGCCCCCTAGTTCTAGATACCCCCACTAGGGGAAACATCCTCTCAGCATCTACCCTGTCATTCCCCTCAGAATCTTATAAGTTTTAAGAAGATCACCTCTCATTCTTCTAAACTCCAATGAGTATAGGCCGAACCTGCTCAACCTCTCATCATACATCAACCCCTTCATCCCAGGAATCAACCTAGTGAACCTTCTCTGCACTGCCTCCAATGCAAGTATATCCTCCCTTAAATATGGAGACCAAAACTGTACGCAGTACTCCAGGTGTGGTCTCACCAGCGCCCTGTAAAGTTGCATCAAAACTTCCCTACTTTTATACTCCATACCGCTTGCAATAAAGGCCAACATTCCATTCACCTTCGTAATTACTTGCTGTACCTACATGCTAACTTTTTGTGTTTCATGTACTAGGACCCCTGGATCCCTTTGTACTGCAGCATTTTGTAGTCTCACTCTATTTAAATAATAATATGCTTTTTCATTCTTCCTTCCAAAGTGGATAACCTCACATTTTCCCACATTATACTCCATCTGCCAAATTTTTTGCCCACTCACTTAACCTATCTATATCCCTTTGCAGACTCTTTGTGTCCACCTCACAACTTGTTAACCCACCTATCTTTGTATCATCAGCAAATTTGGCTACAGTGCACTCGGTCCCTTCATCCAAGTCATTAATATAGATAGTAAATAGTTGAGGCCCCAGCACTGATCCCTGTGGCACCCCACTAGTTACTGATTGCCAACCGGAAAATGACCCATTTATCCCGACTCTCTGTTTTCTGTTAGTTAGACAATCCCCTATCCATGCCAATATATTACCCCAACCCCGTGCGCTCTTATTTTGTGCAGTAACCTTTTATGTGGCACCTTATCGAATGCCTTCTGGAAATCCAAATACACTACATCTACTGGTTCCCTTTTATCCACCCTGTTTGTTACATCCTCAAAGAACTCTAGCAAATTTGTCAAACACGATTTCCCTTTCATAAAACCATGTTGACTCTGTTTGATTGTCTTATGATTTTCTAAATGTCCTGCTATTACCTTCTTAATAATGGATTCCAGCATTTTCCCAATGACAGATGTTAGGCTAACTGGCCTATAGTTTCCTGCTTTCTGTCTCCCACCTTTCTTGAATAGTGGTGTTACATTTGCGGTTTTCCAATCCGCTGGGACCTCTCCAGAATCCAGGAAATTTTGGTAGATTACAACCAACGCATCCACTATCTCTGCAGCCACTTCTTTTAAGACCCTAGGATGCAGGTCATCAGGTCCAGGGGACTTGTCGGCCTTAATCCCATTAGTTTGCCTAGTACCTTTTCTCTAGTGATAGAGATAGTTTTAAGTTCCTCCCTCTCTATAGCCCCTTGATTATCTATTATTATTGGGATGTTTTTAGTGTCTTCTACCGTGAAGACCGATCCAAAATAATTGTTTAGCATCTCTGCCATTTCTCTATTTCCCATTATTAATTCCCCAGTCTCATCCTCTAAGGGACCAACATTTACTTTAGCTACTCTCTTCCTTTTTATATACCTGTAGAAGCTCTTACTGTCTGCTATCAACCTCTCTCTTCAGCAGCACCGACTCACTCTATTTCAAAGCTGTCCTGGTCCGCAGTTCCATTTCATCCTTCACCTCATCCGGTGCTTTAATGAAATACATTTTTTCTTCCTTTTAGGTGTCAAGGACTGCAAACTTCAACAACTCTTATATACCAACACCCCTCTGGATCCTTCTTCCCCTTCACTTTCCTCTGGCCCCATTCCTCCCTCCAATTTCACCATTTGTTGTGTTTTCACTATCTCCTCTGACCTTCCCCTCTCTGACCCTGAACAGCATCTTGTTCATCTCACCTTTATCCCCTTACACCCCCACCTCACTGCATTTCAAGTTCGACATGATGCTGAGCTCTTCTTCCGTCGCCTTCACCTCCACGCCCACTTCTTTGCCCAGGAGACTTTCCCTCGCACAGTGGATCCTTTCTCTCATCTTCAGAATTTTCATTCCAACTGGACCCCTCCCTCTGGTTGATAGGGGCCTCGACCGTGTCTGTCCCATTTACCACACTTCTGCCCTCACACCTTCCCTTCCCTCCCAGAACCACGATAGGGTTCCCCTTGTCCTCACCAGGTTGGAGGCCATGGAGGGAAGATCTCCAGAGGAGATGAGGTCTGTGACAGTCTGGGAAACGATGGCTTGATGTTTGCCAAACAACAACAGCGCCACCCTTTTCAGCAGGTTTAACAACAATGTCAGAGTTGGACCTGAGAAAACGGAGGTGGGTTAGAGTGAGTGAGGAGAGCAGAGAAATTGAGACAGCCGATGTCACGCTGGCGGTTCCCAATGAATAGATCAAGAGAGGGTAAGAGGCCAGAGGGAGGGGTCCAGGTGGAACAAGAATTCTGAAGACGGGAGAAAGGGTCAGCTGTGCAGGGGGAAGACGCCTGGCCAAAGAAGCGGGCGTGGGAGTGAAGGCGACAGAAAAAGAGTTCAGCATTGTGCCGAGCTCGAAATTAATTGAGGTGGGACGTAAGAGGATGAAGCTGAGGCCTTTGCTGAGGACTGATTGTTCGGGGTCAGAGGGGAAGGTCAGAGTGAGATTGGATGGAGGGATAATATCAGAGGAAAGTGATGGGGAAGAAGGATCTGGAGGGGCGTTGGTTGTTGAAGCTTGCAATCCTTGACGCCTGAGAGGAAGAAAAAGATTTTTGTTAAACGCCAGATGAGGCGAATGATGAAATGAAACTGCGGACCAGGACAGCCTTGAACTCGAGTGAGTCGGTGCTGCTGAATGGAGAGGTTGAGAACATGCCTGTGGTGGCGCATGACGTTGAGCGTGGATCTCAGGAAGTGGCAAGAGCAGTGGTTCGAGAAATGCTAAATATCATGGAGATATCTGTAATCATTGGTGGATCTGAAGCAGGAAGGGTGGAATTTAAGTTGGAATCCATCTTTTGTTTCTTTACTTGTTCCATTACCACCCCCTCTTGCCTTGCACCATCATCCCTTTTGTCTTTTAATCTCTCCTGCCTTCCACCCCATCTCAGACCTTCCCTTTTGTTCTTTCCTCCCCTCCCCCTTTCCCTGCCTCTACACTTGCTAAAAAAAACTGTTACATCTCTAACTTTTTTCAGTTTTGACGAAAGGTCATCGACCTGAAATGTTTCTCTTTCCACAGATGCTGCCTGACCGGCTGAGTATTTCCAGCACTTTCTGTTTTTATTTTGGATTTCCAACATCTGCAGTAATTTGCTTTTGTTTTGGTGTTTATAAACATTGGTGAAATCTGCTCTACATCATTGGCTTTTGTCATTTTATTCACAATTTCTGGCTTAATTCAAAAAATTTATTTTTAGCTGAAAATGGGTGCAACATACATTTTCCTGTGATTCTCAAAACCACTACTAGAGTTTTACAAATTATCATCTAGGGGAAATAATGGCTGCTGCTAGGATGATAGTGCTTGTACAGGCAGGGCAGCAGCAATTTTTTTAGGCATATTGGGCCAGAAATTCGGCTCCCTGGCTTCCCGCGGGTGCAAGGATCGCACGCGCACCTACCTACTGCGCCTGCCGTTGACCTCTGGGCCCACGGGGACTTCGGCTCCTGGGCCTCCTCCAACTGCCGGCGCGCAGGGCTTGCGTATCCCAGGGGCGTAGTTAGTGCGATGCGTCCCCTGGGATCACGTGGGCCATGGAGAGCCAATGGCAGCAGACCATCTTTCATTCATAGATTTGACAGGAATCTATGAATACAGATCGGCCCCAAAACATCCCTAAAACTACAAATAAATTTTAAAACAAACATCACATTTTTAAAATAACTATAAATTACATTAATTAACTATTTTAAACAAAAATTTTAATTTTTGAAAAAATTAATTACACTTATTAACGGGGCTAAAACTAAACTTACCTTTCTTTAAAGTAATTAAAAAAGATAAATCTGTGAAAAAAATGTTTAAATTTTAATAAAATCAACACTTACCTTGTTAAAAGAAGGCCTTGCGCCTCCTTTTCCAATGTGCATCTTCTCCGTGCTTACCCTCACGGAGGAACCTGTAAAAAAAAAACGAAGTGCGAGGCGAACGCACTGGCCCTCCGGCGTGCGCGTTCGACCTCTGAACCCGTTCCTTCAGGGGAACGGAAGTGCCGGTTTCCCGCGCATGCGCAGTGCATGCAAGAAACCGGCACTTTCGTTCCGTCCACGGGTGAGTACATAGTGCGTACTCACCCGTGGCGAGCCTAATTTCTGCCCCATTGTATTTGGGAGTGGAGCCCATCTGTATGATTATTGACCAGGACTCCAAATCAGTTGGGGTCCAGTAGACTACTAATACATTGTAAGAGATAATGATTTACACTTAAGCTAGAGGTAGTGTCTGAGGCGTCTGTACTTCACGAAGGAGGTACTCACAGAACTCTGCCACCTCTTGTAACCAGACCTGTAGCCTCACTCCATGGCAAGGACAGTGCTGCCAGTGGCTGTGAAGGTGACTGTGGCCCTGAAATAGCTTCGTGTCGGGATCCTTCCAGGCTGGAGCAGGCGACGTCAGTAACATCTCGCAGTTCGCCGTCCACTGCTGCATAATAGAGGTGACAGACGTCCCTTATGCCAGGTGAGGGGACTTCATTGTCTTCTCTCTGACCAGCTTTGCCAGGATAACAAACTTCCCCATGGTGCAAGGCGCCATTGACTGCAAACACGTGACTTTGCGGGCACCGTATATATATGCCACCACAAAGCAAACTTTCCAATCAAACATTATCCATACATACATCCAATATTACATGAAAAATTGAATTAATCACCCTTGTGCATTCCCTTAGTGACAGTCTTGCATGTGCCTATGCCTATCTTGGTGCTCCTACGCAGTGCTACCCCAGTGGCTGCAGCATGGCAGGTGGAAGGCTGCTGACTTTCAGTGGGGGAGACTGCAGATGGCCTTGCAGGATGACTTCGAGGAGCTCTAGGCCTAGTAGGCCCGGCTTCAGACTGCACCACCTCGGCATGGGCGGCAGCATTCTCGGCTGGCTGGCTGACAAACAACAGCAAGGGCACTGGCGGAGTGGCAGTGGTGGGTGGATGAATGCTGTCATCCTGAGAGACAACATAAGAACATAAAAAATAGGAGCAGGAGTAGGCCATTTGGCCCTTCGAGCCTGGTCCGCCATTCAGTAAGATCATGGCTGATCTTCCTCATCTCCACTTTCCTACACTATCCCCATATCCCTTGATTCCCTTAATATTCAAAAATCAATCGATCTGTCTTGAATATACTCAATGACTGAGCCTCCACAGCCCTCTGGGGTAGAGAATTCCAAAGATTCACCACCCTCTGAGTGAAGAAATTCTCCTCATCTCACTCCTAAATGGCCGACCCCTTATTCTGAGACTGTGACCCCTGGTTCTAGACTCCCCAGCCAGGGGAAACATCCTCCCTGCATCTACCCTGTCAAACCCTGTAAGAATTTTGTATGTTTCAATGAGATCACCTCTCATTCTCCTAAACACTAGAGAATATAGGCCTAGTCTACTCAATCTCTCTTCATAGGACAATCCCCCCCATCCCAGGAATCAGTCTGGTGAACCTTCGTTGCACTCCCTCTATGGCAGGTATATCCTTCCTTAGGTAAGGAGACCAAAACTGTACACAATACTCCAGGTGTGGTCTCACCAGGGCCCTATATAATTGCAGTAAGACGTCTTTACTCTTATACTCAAATCCTCTTCTAATAAAGGCCAACATACCATTTGCTTTCCTAATTGCTTGCTGTACCTGCATGTTAACTTTCAGTGATTCGTGTACAAGGACACCCAGGTCTCTCTGAACACCAACATTTCCCAATCTCTCACCATTTAAAAAATACTCTGCTTTTCTATTTTTCCTACCAAAGTGGATAACTTCACATTTATCCATGTTATACTGCATTTTTCCACATTATATTCCATTTGCCATGTTCTTGTCCACTCACTTAGCCTGTCTATATCCCCTTGAAGCCTCCTTGCATCCTCCTTGCAACTTACATTCCCACCCAGCTTTGTATCATCAGCAAACTCGGATATATTACATTTCGCCCCCTCATCCAAATCATTGATGTAGATTGTGAATAGCTGAGGCCCAAGCACTGATCCTTGTGGTACCCCACTACTTACAGCCTGCCAACCTGAAAATGACCCAGTTATTCCTACTCTCTGTTTTCTGTCTGTTAACCAATCCTCAATCCATGCTAGTATATTACCCCCAATCGCTTGAACCCTCATTTTGTTTAATAACCTCTTGTGTGGCACCTTATCGAATGCCTTCTGAAAATCCAAATACACCACATCCACTGGTTCCCCCTTATCTATTCTGCTAGTTACAACCTCAAATAACTCTAACAGATTCATCAAACACGATTTCCCTTTCATAAATCTGTGTTGACTCTGCCCAATCCTATTATTATTTTCTAAGTTACCACGTCCTTAATAATAAATTCTAGCATTTTCCCTACTACTGATGTCAGGCTAACTGGTCTGTAGTTCCCCATTTTCTCTCTCCCTCCTTTCTTAAATAGTGAGGTTACATTTGCTACCTTCCAATCCGTGGGAACCGTTCTAGAATCTATGGAATTTTGGAAAATGACAACGAATGCGTCCACTATCTCTATAGCCACCTCTTTCAAAATCCTAGGATGTAGGCCATCAGGTCCAGGGGATTTATTGGCTTTCAGTCCCATTAATTTCTCCAGTACTTTTTTTTACTAATACTAATTTCTTTCAGTTCCTCATTCTCGCTAGAGCCTTGGTTCTCCACTATTTCCAGGAAGGTTTTTGCGTCTTCTTCCGTGAAGACAGACACAAAGGCCACGATTTTGCCAGCGCTCAGAGGGCGGGTTTGGAGGCGGGTCAGGTGGTAAAATCGCAAATATTGACAGCGGATTCTGATCCCGCCGTCAACCCGCCTCCATGCAACTTGCCCAAAGGCGGGCTCCCAGACTCCTGATCAGTCCCGCCACCAAGCGGCGGGATAGGCCCTTAAGGCAGTTAACTGCCTGGATAATGCCATTTTTACAGCGTTTTTAGATTTTGCCACTTTTTCTGCGTGTTCCATGCCGTTCCCTAACCATGCCAGCTGATTGTGTCGGGTTCACAAGTGGCTGCCTTCTTGACAGCTGCAGCTCCAGCATTGAAACGGAGCTCTCAACAAGGATCAGTTGCAGGTGGCAGTACTTTGTTTTTTCAGGTTTTGGAAAACTTTTTGCAGGTCTACTGATCTTGGAAGTGGTGAAGCTGAGATCCATCTCCACTGTGACCTCCTGGGAAAACCCTCTCCCCACATTGACTGTGCGCTTCCTCAACTGAGATATCTACCAGCAGCATGGGAACCATTTATTTCCTTTCATCCTGGTCCTCAGATTTGGAGGAAGTGCAGCCGCGGCAGCAGCAGAACCAGGAACAACAGCAGCACCAACAGCAGGAGCGCCAACCTCCTGCTCAGCCATCTGATGCTGCACAGGGCAGAAGGCGTCGCTGCAGGAGATACCCCTAACACAGGGTTTACAGGCTGAGGATGACCTTCCTCAACATGACTGAACAGCAGTGCCAAAGGAGGCTGAGACTTCTGCAAGAGGTAGTTGGTGACATCTGCACAATGCTGCACCAACACCTGCAGCCCAGAGGAGCGGGTGGACACCCCTTACCAGTAGCTATCAAAGACACCACCACCCTCAATTTTTTTGCTTCAGGGTCCTTCCAGGGCTCATCAGCAGACATCAGCGGCATCTCCCAGTCAGCCGCACACACTTGCATCACGCAGGTAACCGATGCCCTCTTTGCAAAGGCGCACAATTACATCCACTTCTCGACGGATCAAGCAAGTGTAACCGCGCATGCAGTTGGCTTTGCAAATATGGCAGGCTTGCCAAGGGTGCAGGGCGTCATAGACTGCACACATGTGGCCCTTAGGGCACCCCATCACAACCCAGCTGTTTTTGTCAACTGCAAGGGCTTCCACTCCCTTAACGTGCAGCTGGTGTGTAACCACAGATGGGCATTTTGCATGTTTGCGTGAAGTACTCTGGCAGTTGTCATGACTCTTTCATCCTGCGGCAGTCTGGTATGCCTCCGCTCTTCAATCCGCCAACACAACTTTCCAAATGGCTACTGGAGACAAGGGGTATCCCCTGAAGACATGGCTGATGGCGCCGTTGAGGAGGCCATCGAACGAAGCTGAGGAGCGCTACAATGCCAGCCACATTTTGACCAGATCCATCATCGAGCAAACCATCGGCTTGCTGAAGATGCGATTCAGATGCCTTGACAGATCAGGTGGAGCCGTACAGTACTCAGCAGCCAGGGTCTCCAGAATGGTCGTGGTCTGCTGTGCACTGCACAACATCACACAGCATCGTGGCTTGCAGCTGCCTGAGGAACAAGTGGCTCAGCGCATAGCCTCCTCAGACGAGAGGAGGAGGAAGAAGAGCTTGCAGAGGCAGATGAGCCAGCTGCTGCAGCACGCGAGCACATTGCTGCCCGGGATGCAAGGGATGCACTCATCTTTGCCAGATTCGCTTAGGTAGACGAGTCAAACACATGTGGCTGGCACCTTCTTATCACACCATAGACAATGGACAAGAACCTGTGGGTTCCTATCACTCTGACCACCATCATTACAAATGCAAGTCGCACTGAGCCCTCAATGTGCAACTTCCATTTCCCAGATCACATAGGCCAGAACTTCAACTGTTTGCCATCACTTCTGTTTAATCAATGCACAAAAGGATGACAATGGCAAAAATTAAAGACAACAGAACAGAACACCCTTGTGACTAATTGTGCTTTATCTTCCTCTTACGCGTGTTTCTACGTGGTGCTTTCCCTGTGGCTTCAGCAGATGTGGAGGCCCCTTGCTCACTTCCATGCTGCTCCTGCTTCGACACCTTTGGCGGGCATCCGCTGGGTTTGCGAGCCTGTGAGGACTCGGCAACAGTCTGCTCCTCCTGCGTCTGTGCAGGGGCTGAGACACCCATCTCAGTTGGGTGAGGACTCTGGTAGGGCTCTGACCAAGGGCTACGCAGTGGCATGGGAGTGTGAACGCTTGGAGAGGAGCCCCCACTTCCTTGTTGTCTGCCACCAACATCCCTCTCATGGGTCAGCCCCACTTCAGTGCTAGCAAGTGGCTTGACAGCACCTTGCTGCACATCAGGGAGGCCATGAGGAACCGTATCTGCACTGGCAGTCCTACTCAAAAGGACTTCCATGAAGCTCTGGTTTCTCTGCTCAAAAGCTGCCCATCGCTCCTCCAGAGATGTCAGTCTATTCTGAACATTCACCATGTTTTCCAGACTCTGGTGACTTATTTCCTCCATGGCCGTAGCCACCCTCTCCTCTACCGTAGCCATCCTTTCCAGAGAGGTAGCCATCCTTACCACGGAGGTTGCCATCCTAACCGTGTTGGTGCATTCATGCCCCATTACCTCCACAAAGGCACTACTCATGTTAGAGTTGGACTGCTCCATCCTCTCCACACTCGCAGTAACCCTGGAGACAAAACCTGCCAGAGACTCCTGCACTTGTTCCTGGAGTTTCAGCACCGCTCTCTTTCTGGATGGACCCGGAGGCACAGGGTCCACATGCAGCTGAGCAGCGCTGGGAGTGCCCTGCGGCCTCCGACGAGGACTCTCCACTGCTGTCCCTGTCTCCACCATCTGCTGATGCTCACTTGTGAGCTGTGATACTCCAGGTGACAACACTGCTCTATCTCCCGAAGGTCCCACCGAGGTGTGCATATCTGCGCTGGTGCTGGGTCCGCTTAATTCTGCTGACGCTGCACCCTCAGAGGTTGCAGGTTCCTCTGAGGAGTCTTCAGGCTCAGGCTCTTCCTCCTGGACAGTGGGGAGGGGGGCTGTCGATGGTCCTGTGGGGGAGTAAAGGCATGAGTTAGACATGTGATATTAACGTAGCATGCACACGGAATTGTGCAGATGATCATAAGTCAATCTGTATGAGCATCAGATGTCATATCAGTCACTCATGCAATGTAAATGAGAGAGATGCAAATCTATTCTGTCACCAGCTTGCTCTGCTGCGCCCGTCTGACCGTCCCCCACTTCCAGATCCTCATCACCCCCGATGATTTCCAGGGCCGCCTCCTCAGCATTGGTGAGATGGGCTATGGAAGGTGGCCCTCCTCCTGTCTTAGCCCTCTCCCTCTTATTGTGGGCTCTCTTTTCCTGCAATGAAGGACACAAGTGGAGTTTGAGTGAGAATGATGGAGTGAGTGTAGAAAATCCATTGCATAGATGCTTAGAAGGAGACAAAAATGGAGTGAGGTGCCAATACCAAGGGCCCTCCTTGTGCGTTGTTAGTTGTTGTCATAGCATCACAGTGTTAGCGAGTGTGAGGGCAGCATAGTCGAATAGTGAAGTGATTGTGTACATAGAGAGAGAGGGATGGTTAAGGGTGCAAGGGATGTAAGGGTAAAGTGGGATGTGCAGGAGTAGGTTGACAATGCAGAGTGCTGGTGATGAGAGGAGATGGGGAGCAGATTGAGGCCAAGTGTGATGTTATACTCACTTTTCCTAAGCGGACCAGGTCATTGAACCTTTTCTGCCCTGCACCCAGGTTCGAGTGTACATGGATCTGGAGCTGACCGCCTGAGCAATTTGCAGCCTGACTGCTTTGGTGGCTTTGTAATGGAATAGCCATATTTCAGAAAAATACACCATCCTATGAACAGAATTCTGATTTAATTAATACATGACATACTGGGTTTAAAAGTCTGAAAAGCCTCGGCGACACAGGTTGCAAACACAATACAGGCTTTTGAGATAACAAAAGCTGTAAACACCAAACAATATTTGAAATGGGAATTGGTTTGTAAATACAAAGACTAAGGCCCTATTGGAAAAGCAAAGGCTTGCTTCCGAGATGTCTGTAGTTTGGAACCAAAACAATAGCAATGCCCATGTAAAGTGTTAAAATCTAACACGTCGAACAGATGCACGGAACATTAAAAAAACTAAGTGCTTTTGAAAAAATGACATCAAGTAAAAGAAATACCTGCCGTAAAATAGTTTTATGTTAAACTTAGAACAAGGAGACATGGTTCTTAATACAACCAATTGAAGTAGCTAGGAAAACAATTAAGTAATCGATTGAAGTGTTTTTGATTTACAAATTGTAAAAGATACCTACAGAGAGACTTTGTAAATATTACATCAATAGATGACACCAAGCAATCACATTGTATTTGTATTGAAAATGGAATAGTTAGGAGACACGACGTCTGCTAACAAGCAGTTAAGGTGATATTAAGAATTGAAATGAAAGACCTTTGAAAGAATGGCATCAAAGAGATAAATCTGTAATAACCAGGATATGCTAAGTTTTTGAAACACCTATACAGCAGACAGGATTCTAAAAGTTGGCAGCTGAATTAACAGTAAGAATAGAAAGAAGTCAACAGAGGTATGGCTAAAGATAATTAGCTTACATCAGCAGAAAACTTCAAAGAATAAACCACTAAAAAATGGTATAAAAATAGAGCTTTTCAAATGAGAAAACAGAAGTCGCTGGGAAGGGGCAGAGCGATTCTCACCTTCAGAACCACTCTGTAGGCCTACAACTCTGAGTCTCGGGTAATCAAGGTATTTGATTTTGGTGGATATTCTGGATTAAGAAATAAGTAGAAGTGTGGAAATGTAACGAAGTTAAGATTTGAGAATAAGGATCTCTGATAAGAAATGTAAGCTATTTGTATTTTGAATGGTTAAAGTTGCGATTGCCATACCAGCTGTTAACTAAATGTCGGTTCTTTAATAAATCTATATATTTTTAAAATTGTCTCACAGAGTATTTCTGTATTAACTCGCAAACTCAATTTCTGTACACTCTTCTGTGAGGAGTTGCAGAATTCTGGGGGGTTTTCCAGACCCTCATAATATCCGAAAGGTTACAGTCTAGTTAAACTTGTTAAAAGTGCTATCCGGAGGACGGTAACATCTTCAGGCCATTCCTTTCCTTTCGGGAGAGATAGTCTGAACCTTTAGACCCAATTAAGCATCTCTAGGATTCGGCTACCGCTAACTTTAGTTGAAGGTGAACGTCTGGGGAATACGCCTGATCTGGGGTACTCCGAAAGGGCTAGGACTTGTAATTATCCATTCAGCTTCTTCCGCCCAGAGGATGGGAAGAGTACCTCTCTGCGCCCTCTGACTCCCTCCACAAGAGCATGGAGGGAGTCATCATCAAATCAGGGAGAGGCCTTGGCCCTTGAGGTAATCATGGCAGCAGTTGTCAGAAGGAAATCCAGCAGCAAATAATGAGAGAATGAACCAAGGCTGCATGGGCCCCTTAAATGCAGCTGGCTCACAGACGTCAGCAGAGGCGAGTTCCAGACCCCAAATACTAATTGGCCAGGGGAGCGCACACGCAGGGACTCAATTGCCCAATTAGGGCAAAATCACAAATTTTTACCGGCTGAAAGCGGCGGTGGGATCGGAAACCGCCGACCACCTGACCCGCACCCAACCCGCCACCAATGGGAAAATCACAGCCAAAGTATTTGTTTAATTTCTCTGCCATTTCCTTATTCTCCATTATAATTTCTCCTGTCTCAGCCTGTAAGGGATCCACATTTTCTTTTGCTAATCTTTTCCTTTTTACATACCTATAGAAGATTTTACAGTCTGTTTTTATGTCTCTCGCTAGTTTACTCATTTTCTATTTTCCCTTTCTTTATCAATTTCAGCAGGGTCGTCCTCCATGGATACATTGTCACTCCCCTCAAGCAGTGCCTCAGCAATCCTAGTAATCTGCTGGAGTACAGATTGCGGGGCTGCTGTGACACCCTACAAGCCCCTTTCAACACTGGTAAACGCAGCCATGATGGCAACAGTCTGTGGTTGCATGACTTCAGTCTGAGCTTCCACTGCAGCACTCAGACATTGGGTGGCTTGTGCTGCAGTGGAAGCTGAGACTTCGGTTGGGTCCATAAGTGTGTTAATGGAACTGCCCATCCCTTCCACGTTGGAAAGGATGGGCTCCAAGCTCTATCCTAAGCCTTGTGTAAGGCTGGAGCTGGACTCCTCCATGCTTCTTGACATTGCAATCAGGCTTTCTGGCAGGCCTGCCAATGCACCAAGCATTTCATTGTGCATACCCATCAGTGTTCTTCTATAGGCTGCCCCATCGAAGTCTTCATCTGAGTCCTGTGCAGCAGAACTTGTGTGCGGCCTTGCCCTCCGGGGAGCTAGCACCTGAGCTACCCTTTTCCCCTGCCCTGGCTGCAGGCCACTCGTGCTCTGTATCTCACCACATGCAGATCCTGTGTCTAACCTAGCCTCTATAGTATGCGAGTGTCAGTATCTGAGCTGGTGGCTGGGAGTGTGAAATCGAGTGACAATGTTTCTTCTTCTTCTTGACTCTTCGCTCCCTCTTGTCAGCCCAGAATGCTGCCGCCCATACCGAGGTGGTGCTGCCTCAGCTGGGCCTACTAGGCCTAGAGATCCTCGAGGTCATCCTCCAAGGCCATCTGCAGTCTCCCCCACTGAAACTGAGCAGCCTTCCACCAGCCATGCTGCAGCCTCTGGGGTAGCCCTGCATAGGAGCACTAGGATAGGTAAAGGCACATGCAAGACAGTCATTAAGGGATTGCACAAGGGTGATTAGTTGATTTTTTGATGTAATATTGGATGGATAGATGTATAAATTCTGATTGGAATGTTTGCTTTGTGGGGGCTTTCATTTCATCATTGTGGCCAAGAGGACGCTGTGATGGTCAGTAACAAAGGGAAGGTAAGGTGTGGGAGTAATATTGAAAGGGAAAATGGGGTTATGTTCATTGGTACCGCAGGTGGATGATTCGATCCTGGGTACCCTGGCCAGAATGGGGCTGTCTGGGTTGCCTCCATCCTTCCGCTTCTTCCTCCTCCTCGTCCAGTTCCTCCTCTTCTGCTTTCTCCTCTTCCTCCTCCTCCTTTTCCTCCTTATCCTCTTCCTTCTCCTTCTCATATTCCTCCTGCTCCTGAGCTGGTGGCCGTATCCCTGGTGGCAAGGGCTGTGCTCTCATGATGGCCAAGTTGTGGAGGATACAGCAGACCACAACACACTGTAGGGCTCCTCCAGAGCAGTCCAGGCAGTGGAACTGTTGCTTCAGCACCCCAATGGTCTGCTCTATGATGTTTTGTGCGGCAGCATGCTGGCCACCTGTGGTTGGGCTGCGGAGCGGCGTCATGAGCCAGGTGGTCAAGGGATAGCCCTTGTCGCCTAGTAGCCACCCTCTGGTTTGTCTTGCTGGCTCAAAGACAGACGGAACAGCAGACTGGCGCAGAATAAAAGCATAATGACTGCTGCCAGGATACTGGCCATTCACCATCATGATGTGCTGAGCATGGTCACACACCAACTGCACATTCAGCGAGTGGAAACCTTTGCGGTTGTGGTACATCTCAGCATTTAGAAGCGGTGCCCGCAAAGCCACGAATGCGCAGTCGATGGCGCCCTGCACCATGGGGAAGTCCGATATCCTGGCAAAGCCATGTGCACACTCCGTCTGCTTCTCTTTGGTCAGAGAGAAAACAATGAAGTCCCCTCTCCTGGCATAAAGAGCGTCTGTCACCTCTCTTATGCAGCAGTGGATGGTGAACTGGGAGATGTTACAGATGTCACCTGCTCCAGCCTGGATGGATCCCGACGCAAAGAAATTCAGGGCCACGGTCACCTTCACAGCCACTGCCACGCTGTCCTTGCCCGGGAGTGAGGCTGCAGGTCTGGTTACAAGAGGTGGCAGAGTTCTGTGAGCACCTCCTTCGTAAAGCGCAAATGCCTCAGACACTGCTCCTGGCTCAGGCTGAGGTATGAGAATTGCTCTTAGAAGACCCTAAGTGGGTAAGGCCTCCTGCTGAGAGCCCTTCTTCCCCTCTTCCATAAGAACATAAGACGTAGGAGCAGGAGTAGGTCATTTGGCCCCTCGAGCCTGCTCCGCCATTCAATAAGATCATGGCTGATCTTGGCCTCAACTCCACTTCCCTGCCCGCTCCCCATAACCCTTGACTCCCTTATCGTTCAAAAATCTGTCTGTCTCCACCTTAAATATATTCAATGACCCAGCTTCCACAGCTCTCTGGGGAAGAGAATTCCAAAGATTCTCGACCCTCTGAGAGTAGAAATTCCTCCTCATTTCCATTTTAAATGGGTGACCCCTTATTCTGAAATTATGCCCCCTAGTTCTAGATTCCCCACGAGGGGAAACATCCTCTCTGCATCTACCCTGTCAAGCCCCTTCAGAATCTTATATGTTTCAATAAAATCCCCTCTCATTCTTCTAAACTCCAATGAGTATAGGCCCAACCTGCTCAACCTTTCTTCATAAGACAACCCCTTCATCTCTGGACTGCAAATGATCATTTCAGCACCTCTAATTATTGAATTTATGTTGTGTTTTGGGCATTTTGAAGTTGGGGCTTTTGCTGAACAGGGTCTCTTACGAATGTATCCCTTCATTAAGCAATGGAAAAATACACATTCAGCCAGATTCCAGATTGACTACATCAAATTACATTGTGATGCAGATCTTAAGCAACTGTGAAGCCGCCCAATGCCATCCATTTTCTCTTTCATCTAGGTCCTTCTCAACAGTCAGGGCCCCCGAATAAGACACCTCAGAAGCGGAGAATCCTTTTGAGGAGGCACTGTCACATGCTCCATCACTGCCAAGCACCAGTATAGACATTAGCGAGGGGTCTGCATGTGTTGATGCACCCGGCACTAGTACACAGGAGCAGGTAGTGGTGGCAGGGACAGCTAAGGTCACAGCTCCCTGAAGGGCATGGTCTTTTCTGAGCTCTGTTGAGGAGGATAGAGATGAGGACTTCAGGGGCCCAGCTATGAGAAGAAAACTGTTTGCCTCACACAAGCAGTTATATCAGATATTGAACGGCCTGCCAAGGAGTTTCACCAAAATGGCTGAAAGTATGGACAGGTCCACTTTGAGCCTGAATGGTGTCGTCTCGCATGGCATCACCACTCAGCAGTCTATCTTGGAGAGTGTGGCCAGCTCCAGAGGCACTGCAGCCAGGCCCTGACAAAAGGAGTGCACGTTCGCAGGCTTTGCAGCATTGGTAGCATCTCAAACAGCTGTCATACAGGCTCTGGGCTCAAACTTGTGCTGCACTTTGGATCGAAAGACATCCACTTTGGATAGATTGATGGAACAAATGGATAGTGGCTTTCAAGGAGTCTGCCCTCCCACAGTTCCGTGGAAGTGATGAGCCCCAGACCCGTGGGAGTAGCAGTGGTGCAGCGGGAGTAGCAGGTGTTGACCTCTCTTACAATGTCAACAAGTCTGCTCCCTTGCCACTCCCTCAACCAATATCAGTATGGTGCCAGAAAGCCAGCTAGGCACCGGGCCCTCTCAGGCTCAAGCACCTGACTGGCAGGGTGGATTGTCGCGTGATGAAATTGACATGGCAGCTTCTTGGTTATCTGGCATTGACGTTCAGGATAAGGTGATTGGCATTGCACACTAGCTGGATATTGATAGAATGAAAGCCTTTCCTAGTCATAAAATTAAGGGGGTGTCATATGCAGCTTTGAGTGCTACGTCCTTTCCGTCAATTTCTCCTTGCCCCTTTGGGAACCCTGCTAGTCGGTTGAACTGTATCGCCTTCTCTCTTTGTTTGTCCCTTCCATTGGGAAAGAAATGACTTGTGCAGCCTTCCGGAATAGAACATCAGTGACCTTCAATCACCCCCAACACTCGCTCCTCTTCCCACAGCACCTTCCCGTGCAAGCGCAGGAGATGCAACACCTGCCCCTTTACCTCCTGCCTTCCCACTCTCCGGGCCACAAACACCCCTTCCAGGTGAAACAGCGATTTACTTGTACTTCTTGCAATTTAGTATACTGTATTTGCTGCTCACGATGCGGTCTCCTCTACATTGGGGAGACCAAATGCAGATTGGGTGACTGCTTTGCGGAACACCTCCGTTCAGTCCGTAAGCGTGACCCCGAGCTTCTGGTCGCCTGTCACTTTAATTTTCCGCTCCAGTCCCACTCTGACCTCTCTGTCCTCGGCCTCTTACACTGTTCCAACAAAGCTCAATGTAAGCTCGAGGAACAGCACCTCATCTTTCAATTAGGCACTTTACAGCCTTCTGGACTCAACATTGAATTCAACAATTTCAGACTATAACCTCGACCCCTATTTTTTCACATGGCAGCTGTTGTTGATTCTGCCATTGCCATTTACACCTCTTCTAGACCCATCTTTTGTTTCTTTACTTGTCCCATTACCATCTCCTTTTGCTTTGTACTATCATACCTTTTGTCATTTAATCTCTCCTGCCTTCCATCCTATCACAGGCCTTCCCTTTTGTTCTTTCCTCCCCTCCTCCCTTTCCCTGCCCCTGCACTTGCTTAAAACCTGTTACATCTCTAACTTATTCCAGTTCTGACGAAAGGTCATCGACCTGAAACTTTAACTCTGTTTCTCTCTCCACAGATGCTGCCTGACCTGCTGAGTATTTCCTGCATTTTCTGTTTTTATGTGTTATTCATCTATGGAATACCTTCCGGCAGCTCCGACAGCCATCTGTACAATGGTGGTAATTATTTGCACCATATTCCCCCACTGTCTGCCCATTTCCCATTTCCACCACTTCCTGTCTGCCAGTGCACTGCCTATGCCTCCATTGATGATGCCCTGCAGAGAGAGAAAGAGAATGCGTGTGTTTAAATGTGAACAGAAGTGTGCGTGAATGTGGAGAGAGAATGAAAATGTGGAGAGATAAATGAACAGTGAGAGAATGTGAAGAGGACGCAAGAAGATCGATTCGATAAACAGCATGGAGAAACTGGAAAGACAGTGTCATGGTGAAAGATGATGGAGAAATAATGATAGAGATATGGAAGAAAATACTACTTTTTGGATTAGCTGTCCTTTTCTAGTTAAAGTTCTAAACTTCAGCTGATACATAGGTGTTTATTAATTTAAAGTGATTTTGATTGAGATTAAATTATTTTTAAAAGTAGTAGGTTTCGAATTCAAATGTACTAATAGACACAGTTGGCCAACAGTCCTCAGCACTAAGATCCTGAAAAACGGCAGTGTAGCAGCGATTTGTCAAGGTTACAACTTTCATTTTCTATCCGTGATCCTTCAATATTGGAGCAAGGTCCACGTACGGCAGCATTGCAAGAAAGCGACCCACGGCCAGACAATATAGTCACATGCAATGCTGCAAGTGGAAAACATGAATGTGTGTTGCTGTCAACGGGCTTAAAGCATCTCCTGAGATGGTCTGTGCCACCTCATTATATTACAGCAGGCAGAAGGCCTGTCATGCTAACAGTGCACTTGACTCAGACTTTACTACATGTTGTTGTACAGTGTAAGCTTTATATAATTTGAGTTGTTTTGCTTGGTAAGGATTTAAATTTTCTTATGTAACTAGTCACAGCTCCTCGGTTGGTTGGGAGATTTGGTTGGGAGTTATCAGTAAATTCCCTGGAGTATATCTAACTGTAAGATTTGTGTTCAGTCACTGCCATCTACTGGTCATCAGCAGATTGAACAAGGGAGGCTTCTCATAGAGAGACTCAGACTTTAGAAATATTTCATAAGAACATAAGAACATAAGAAATAGGAGCAGGAGTAGGCCAATCGGCCCTTCGAGCCTGCTCCGCCATTCAATAAGATCATGGCTGATCTGATCCTCACCTCAAATCTAAAGAACACAAGAATTAGGAGCAGGACCCGGCCACTCAGCCCCTGGGCCCGCTACGCCACCCACAGGGCCTCGACCGATCCGAACTCAGCCTCATGTCCAATTTCCTGCCCGCTCCCCGTAACCCCTAATTCCCTTTACTTCTAGGAAACTGTCTATTTCTGTTTTCAATTTATTTAATGATGTAGCTTCCACAGCTTCCTGGGGCAGCAAATTCCAGAGACCTACTACCCTCTGAGTGAAGAAGTTTCTCCTCATCTCAGTTTTGAAAGAGCAGCCCCTTATTCTAAGATTATGCCCCCTAGTTCTAGTTTCACCCATCTTTGGGAACATCCTTACCGCATCCACCCGATCAAGCCCCTTCACAATCTTATATGTTTCAATAAGATCGCCTCTCACTCTTCTGAACTCCAATGAGTAGAGTCCCAATCTACTCAACCTCTCCTCATTTCAATATTTAAACACACCCTTACTATCTGGCATTTACCTTTATTGCCTAACATCTAGTCACATGATAGCATGTCCCAGGGTCTTAACAATGAAACTCCTTATTATGTGAAATAAAAACAGAAAATACTGGAAATACTCAGCAGGTCAGGTAGCATCTGTGGAAAGAGAGAAAAACAGAGTTAACGGCTGCGATTTTGTCAATGGATGTGGGTTGGGAGCAGGTTACGTGGTTTCCGGCTTCCAGTCCTGCCCCCAACTTCATCCGGCCCACGGACGTGATTTTATGTTGATTGACCTTGTTAAGCCCGCCCTGTGGGCTTGCCGGCCAATTAAGAACACTGACAATCACTGTACAAAGGTGAGCTCTTGCACCCAGGATCTCCAGTGACTCCCTCCATAGGCTAGAACAGATGGCAGCTTCAGGTGAGGTGTCAGGAGCAATCTGTCACTGGTGAGAGAGGTTCTCCCAATGAGGTGGCACTAGACATCATTTTCAAAACTTGTTACCTAAAGAAATGTGTAAATGCATTAAAAATTATTTCCCCAACATTTTCTTACCTCTGAGACTCACCAGTGCACCATTGGCTCCTTCACACCACTTCTGCAGCTGGCATCAATGCAGAAACATTACAGCAGACTCACAACATGCCACACTTACCTGGCGTGGCGTCTGAACATCGGGAACCCCGAGGCAGAAGCGGCAAAATTAAAAAATAGCCGGTTAACAACTATCAAGTATCTAAACAGGCAAGCAAGTGGCTTTAATCCTCTTCCCGCCGCTAGGTGTCGGATCCATGCGCAAATCGGGGACCCGACACTTGGGAAAATTGTTTGGAGGCGGGTTGATGGCAGGATCGGACCCCGCCATCAATCAAAATGATTTTAACCTTTGACCCACCTCCAAACCCGCCCTCTCAGTGCTGATAAAATCGCGGCCAACGTTTCAGGTCAATGACCTTTCGTCAGAACTGGAAAAAGTTAGAGATGTAACAGATTTTTAAGCAAGTGCAGGGGCAGGGAAAGGGGGAGGGGAGGAAAGAACAAAAGGGAAGGTCTGTGATAGGATGGAAGGCAGGAGAGATTAAAAGACAGAAGACATTATGTGAACTGGATACTGTAATATTGCAAGTGCCCGAAGATGAGTTCTTGTATCTTTCAAAAGGTGGACTGATGAACACTCTAGTGAGATGAGGTCAATTGTAAACCAACAAGTGGATTTATTTTATGTACATGTTGGCCCTGATTTTCCGAGGCCTATGACCGCGTACGCTGTAGCGCATGCGCGAAAACCCGGAGCTTGCGATCTGTCAACTCTCTTCTGCAAACGGCAATTGATGCTAAATCAATTGTTAATTTTAAATCGGAGATTGATAGCTTTTTGTTAACCAAAGGTATTAAGGGATATGGGCCAAAGGCGGGTATATGGAGTTAGATCGCAGATCAGCCATGATCTCATCGAATGGCAGAACAGAATCGAGGGGCTGAATGGCCTACTCCTGTTCCTATGACAGATTGTACAAATCGTAAGGAAATAAACATTTGCTGGCGCAGGGATGGGCTATTTTTTTAAAATTCGTTTTTATGGGATGTGGGCGTCGCTGGCATGGCCAGCATTTATTGCCCATCCCTAATTGCCCTTGAGAAGGTGGTGGTGAGCCGCCCTCTTGAACTGCTGCAGTCCGTGTGGTGAAAGTACTCCCACAGTGCTGTTAGGAAGGGAGTTCCAGGATTTTGACCCAGCGACAATGAAGGATCGGCGATATAGTTCTAAGTCAGGATGGTGTGTGACTTGGAGGGGAACTTGGAGGTGGTGGTGTTCCCATGCGCCTGCTGCCCTTGTCCTTCTGGGTGGAAGAGGTCGCGGGTTTGGGAGGTGCTGCCGAAGAAGCCTTGGCGAGTTGCTGCAGTGCATCTTGTAGATGGTACACACTGCAGCCACGGTACGCTGGTGGTGGAGGGAGTGAATGTTTAACATAGAAACATAGAAACATAGAAAATAGGTACAGGAGTAGACCATTCGGTCCTTCGAGCCTGCACCGCCATTCAATGCGTTCATGGCTGAACATGCTACCTCAGTACCCCATTCCTGCTTTCTCGCCATACCCCTAAGGTGGTGGATAGGGTGCCAGTCAAGCGGGCTGCTTTGTCCTGGATGGTGTCGAGCTTCTTGAGTGTTGTTGGAGCTGCACTCATCCAGGCAAGTGGAGAGTATTCCATCACAATCCTTACTTGTGCCTTGTAGATGGTAGAAAGGCTTTGGGGAGTCAGGAGGTGAGACACTCGCTGCAGAATACCTAGCCTCTGACCTGCTCTTGTTGCCACAGTATTTATGTGGCTGGTCTAGTTAAGTTTCTGGTCAATGGTGACCCCCAGGATGTTGATGGTGGGGGGATTCGGCGATGGTAATGCCGTTGAATGTCAAGGGGACGTGGTTAGACTCTCGCTTGTTGGAGATTGTCATTGCCTGGCACTTCTGTGGCGTGAATGTTACCGGCCACTTATCAGCCCAAGCCTGAACGTCGTCCAGGTCTTGTTGCATGCGGGCATGGACTGCTTCATTATCTGAGGAGTTGTGAATGGCGCCGAACACTGTGCAGCCATCAGCGAACATCCCCATTTCTGACCTTATGTTGGAGGGAAGGTCATTGATGAAGCAGCTGAAGATGGTTGTGCCTAGGACACTGCCCTGAGGAACTCCTGTAGCGATGTCCTGGGGCTGTGATGATTGACCTTCAACCACCACAACCACCTTCCTTTGTACTAGGTATGACTCCAGCCAGTGGAGCGTTTTCCCCCGATTCCCATTGACTTCAGTTTTACTAGGGCTCCTTGATGCCACACTCGGTCAAATGCTGCCTTGATGTCAAGGGCAGTCACTCTCACCTCACCTCTGGAATTCAGCTCCTTTGTCCATGTTTGGACCAAGGCTGTAATGAGGTTGGGAGCTAAGTGGTCTTGGCAGAACCCAAACCGGAAGCCTCCGACCGCAATTTCAGGTCCAATATGTTAATGAACAGAATAACATAGTGGGGTAATTTTGACTTTGGCCGATAGTGTAAAATGGGTGATATCGAATCAGCTGCCCATTATACATCTCACCCTATTTTCATTTTGTTTGATAAATATTGACCTGAATACCCTGCTCTTCTTCAAAATAGTGCCATGGGATCTTTTATGTCCATCAGCGAGGGCAGACAGGGCCTCAGTTTAAGGTCTCATTCTGCCGAGAGTGCAGCATTCCCTCAGTACTGCATTGGAGTGTCAGCCTAGATTATGTGCTCAAATCTCTGGAGTAGGACTTGAACCCACAACTTGATGACTTAGAGGCGAGAGTGCTACCACTGAGCCATGGCTGACATAATCCCTTAAGCGCTAAACTTAACTTAATGGCAACATCTTCATCTAAATTACCTGAAAACCAGAGTCAAAAATCTTGAAACTTGACACCAACTCAGATTTTTCCTTCTTTTTCAAAATTATTCTTGTCACTTTACAATTTAAATGGGTCTGGATATCATGCTTTAGTTCTGCCCAGCAAAACCTCATTCATCCCCAACCATTCATAAAAACTCCCATAATGGTACATACTGCATTTTAGTGCATCACAAAATAATACATTATTCCTACTTGTTCTCCTCGATCTATCAGCTGCATTTGATATGGACGATTAAGCCATTCTCCTCCAATGCTTGTCCTCTGCCATCCAGTTTCATGGGACTGCACTCGTATGGTTTCCGTTTTTCTTAGTGAAACACAGATAGTGCATCTCCAGCAATGGCTTCTCATCCCTTCTCTATACTGTCACCTCCAGAGTCCCCTAAGAATCTATCACTACTGCCCTCCTCTTCCTGATTTGCTTGCTGCTCCTTGGTGATTCATCCACAGGCACAGGGTCAGCTTCCATATAATGATGATGACACCCAGCTCTGCTTCTTCATCAGTCGCTCAACCCTTTGACCATCTCCACGCTGTTAGATTGCTGATATCAAAACCCGGATTATTCAGATTCAGTGCCGTTCTGACCTGAAGTCCGTTGGTGCGGGATTTCGAAAACCAGCATGACCCCACACTGACCCTGCCAAATTTTCTATTGAGGACGGACTCCCACCACCATTGATGCTACCCCGGGGGTATTTGTGAAGTACCTTGGGATTTTTCTTTTTACTAGTAGTGTTATATAAATGCAAGTCATTGTTGCCTCACTATTGTGCAGGATCAATTTTCTTTCATTAAACTCCAATACAAATCAGTGCATATTATATCATAACAGCCCGTAAATGTCTTATCTATCAGTTCACAATACCAACACACTTGTACACTTGTACACGCAACAATTCATTTTCTTACTTACTGTAAACACTGACCTTGGTATAATGTAGAGATTCAATTCCAGAGTCAGATGTATAATGCAAACTCTGCCAGGGTATTCCCTTAAGAGTCGTACTGGCACAGAAAGTTGACACTCCAGCTGTGTGTTTCATGCTGGTGTAGCTCTCGAATCAGAGCAGTGTAAAACAGCTGCCTGAAAGTCACTTTAGTCGCAGGCCTTATGGTTTCTTATCAACATGGGTGCTAATAGGGTGGTATCTGCAGCACTTGACATAACTTCTCCTGTTAGATCTGGTCCACTGTGAAGATAAGTAAACAGATTAGTTCTGATACTAATCACAAGTGGTGGATAGGTGGAACAGATTTCCAGCAAAAACAGTTCATTTCGTGAATTAACTCCTTCAAAAAGAGAGCTGTCGAGATAAGTAGACACAAAGTTGATGAAATACTGCATGGAACATAATGAGGCTGATTTTCATGTATTGTAGTTAAGAACTGGCACAAATCTTGGCAGAATGATAATGTGCTAAAAGAGCTCAATTTTCATGGGTCAATACAGTTTCAAAATTATTCACAGCGCCATGTACAGATTTGGATGGGTGAAGAAGCACAGTTGTGGTGAGGGCGGAAAATTGCAAGCAGCTGCAATTTAAAGGGATATGGATAATTAAAGGGAAATTATAGAATAGAGGGATATAAATTCTGACAGCCTTTGGAAAGGCTCACAAGGTATCTCAACCTATTGGCAGCCTTTGCTGTGGCTGAAGGGGGAGAAGTGACAGGCAAAAATGAAACGCAATGTGTAGGCATGAGTTTGCAGGCAAGTGATGGAGTTTGATGGCTGCTGGAGTGGTGCTGGTGCTGCAGGAGGTGTTTGTGAAGAGAGTGGACCTCTTGGCCACCTTAACACCACATCCCCATAAGTCAGCATTGCAGCGGGTCTAGAAGGAGATAGAAATAGGTGGGAAACCACGACTGACTGTTACTGTCACTTACTTTGCTGTATGTTACTGCAGATACCCTTGCAGCAGATGGCATAGCTCTGCATCTGCCTGTCTGTTAACCTGCAGCTTATCAAGACATTTCCCCACAGTTATGGCCAGATAGGTACAACAATGCCTGCAGATATAGTTAGTGGCATCTTTGTGGGTATAGCCAGTCAGGCTAGGCTGGCTGTTGATCACCTGGGCCTTCTTTCTTGTAGTACTACTGAAAGCATGATGCATTGTAATAGGGGGTGCTTCTAAAGAACCATCCTGCATTATGGTTTGTCAGACCTTCACACGTATCTGCACTAATGGACCTACTGTCACAACATACCTTGAGAGCTGTAGCTTCCACATTCACTAATTCTCTGTGAAATTGTCCATGTGAGAGTATCAGTGGGTGGGCACAGAACATCGCTCGTGCATCCTGACCTGCCTGCCACTTCTCTGCTTGAGGTCTTTCTCTTCTTCGTCTAACAAATTCTCATTTATGGGCAATTCCATTCGAAAACCCATTAGAGCTGCAGTAAAGAAAAATGATGAGAGCAATTACCACCAAAGTTCATCAAAGCCTATTTAACCTTTTACTGTGCCCTTTAAATGAACTTCTGCCTGCAGCTGATCCCCAGGACACCTGTCCCATATGGGTGGGATTAAGATTGGGAGCTGTACCACTGTAAAGACTGGATGCAGGAGGCATAATGATGTTACTCGCAGTGTCATTGAATGTTTGAATGAGGCCCTCAGCTGTTTTAGGTGGAAGCTCTTTGTGCTCCACCCAGGCCAATCAGAAATGCACATCAGGGGCAAATAGGGGGGAGACCTGGTGACTATGGGTTTCTGTCCCTTTTTTTGGACCACTGCGCTCATGAACGGACATAAAGAACACAAAAATCAGACCTGGTAACTCTGTACTACTGGGACAAAGGAACAATCATCCATAGCAAGCAATGGATTAAGAGTGGATACGAGAGATGTGGCAGGAGTAGCTATTCTAAAGTTTCGCTTGACTACCTTTAAGAGTCAGAGAGAAATTTTCCTCAGAAGATTAAATAAGTGCGGTGGAGTCCATGATAGGCTAGATTGTACATTGTCCATGAAAAGAGTAACTTAAAGAGCTCAATGGACATTTCTTGCTTAATATTTTATGATCACGAGATTGATCTTAGTGACTCCAGGTGCAAAACTAATGTAAATAGAGCTCCAAATTTAGTTCGAGTAGATATTTCCTAGATAAGTTGTAAGAATGTTACTGGTATTCTGCAGCCTTTGACATGGTTGACCACACCATCCTCCTCCACACCTCTCCGCCATTGTCCAGCTGGATGGGATTGCCCTTGTCTGGTTCCATTCTTATCTATCCAGTCGTAGCCAGAGAATCACCTGCAATGGCTTCTCTTCCTGCTCCTGCACCGTTACCTCTGGAGTCCCCCAAGGATCTATCCTTGGTGCCCTCCTATTTCTCATCTACATGCTGCCCCTTGGCGAAAGCACATCAGGTTCCACATGTAAGCTGACGACACTCAGCTCTACCTCACCAACACCTCTCTTGAACCCTCCACTGTCTCTGATTTGTCACACTGCTTGTCTGACATCCGGTATTGGATGAGCAGAAATTTCCTCCAACTAAATATTGGAAAGACTGAAGCCATTGGCCCCAAAGTTGCGGTCGGCAGCGTAGCTGCAGTGTACGCCGCCGACCTACGAAAAGAATACAAACTTACCTCGTGCGAGGCCTAGAACGGAGACTTGCTCTTTGGCGCTGCAGAGTTGTGCACAATGTATTACATCACCAGGATGCAGGAGGCCAGGAGCGCAGCGTACAGCCTATACATAAGGGAAGACACGCTCACAAAAGCTGTCAAAACTAAGCCACATCCACAGAAACTTCTTTCCGTCTCTTCCATTGAAATTACATTTTAAAAACTTTTAAAAACTGTTAATTAAACTGGTACTTGGACTTATTTCATATATCAGCATTTTGTTTTATTTTTTTCATCCAATCTCACAATTTATTAGTTCCTATGTATACAACTTCCTGTTTTGATACTCAGTAAAGATCTAATAATGTTTTATATCTCCTACAAATAATGTTGCTGAACTTCAAAAAGCGGCCCTAGAAATAGTAGATACATTGCTGGTCATCTTTCAAAATTCTATAGACTCTGGAACAGTTCCCATGGATTGGAGGGTAGCTAATGTAACCCCACTCTCCGGCTTCCCGCGGGTGCAAGGATCGCGTGCGTACTTACCTATCGCGCCTGCCGTTGTGCTTCGGGCCCGCGTGGACTTCGGCTCCTGGGCCTCCTGCAGCTGCCGGCGTGCAGTGCTTGCGTGTCCCAGGGTCGCAGTTAGTTCGAAGCGTCCCCTGGGATCACGTGGGCCAATCGGAGCAGGGAATCTCCATTCATAGATTTTGACAGGAAGACCTGTCAAATCTATGAATAGAGATCGGCCCCAAAACCTCACTTAAAACTTCAAATAAATTTTTATAAAAATCACATTTTTAAAATAACTATAAATTACATAAATTAACTACTTTAAACAAAAATTTTAATTTTTGAAAATATTAATTAAACTTTTTAATGGTGCTAAAAATAAACTTACCTTTCTTTAAAGCATGTAAAAAAGATAAACCTGTTGAAAAAATGTTTAAATTGTAATTAATTAACCACTTACCTTGTTAAAAACAGGCCTTGCTTCTCCATACTTACCCTCACGGAGAAACCTGAAAAAAAAAACGAAGTTCGCTGCGTGCGCGCAGCCTCTCCCGCGCACACGTTCGACTTCTGAACCCCTTCCTTCAGGGGAATGGAAGTTCCGGTTTCCTGCGCATGCGCAGTGCATGCAGGAAACCGGCACTTCAGATGGACTTACGGGTGAGTACATAGCGCGTACTCACCCGACAAGAGCCGAATTTCTGGCCCTATAAATTACATAAATTAACTACTTTAAACAAAAATTTAAATTTTTGAAAAAATTAATTATACTTTTTAACGGTGCTAAAAATAAATTTACCTTTCTTTAAAGTATGTAAAAAAGATAAACCTGTTGAAAAAATGTTTAAATTGTACTTAATTCACCACTTACCTTGTTAAAAGCAGGCCTTGCGCCTCCTTTTTTCCCGCGCAGCTTCTCCATACTTACCCTCACTCCAAAACCTGTAAAAAAAAACGGAAGTTCGCTGCGTGCGCGCTGCCTCTCCGGCGTACGTGGTTGACCCTCGAACCCCTTCTTTCACGAGACCGGAAGTTCCGGTTTCCCGTGCATGCGCAGTGCATGCGCGAAACCGTCACTTCCGGTGGCCCTACGGGTGAGTACACAGCGCGTACTCACCCGTGGATTCCTGAATTTCTGCCCCACTATCTCTAAGTTTGCAGACGACACAAAGCTGGGTGGGCGTGTGTGCTGTGAGGAGGATGCAGAGAAACTCCAGTATGATTTGGACAGGTTGGGTGATTGGGCAGATGCATGGCAGATGCAGTATAATGTGGATAAATGCGAGGTTATCCACTTTGGTGGCAAAAACAGGAAGACAGATTATTATCTGAACGGCAATAGATTGGGAAAAGGGGAAGTGCAACGAGACCTGGGAGTCCTTGTGCACCAGTCGCTGAAGGTAAGCATGCAGGTGCAGCAGGTGGTTAAGAAGGCAAATGGTATGTTGGCCTTCATAGCGAGAGGATTCGAGTACAGGAGCAAGGATGTCTTGCTGCAGTTGTACAAGGCCTTGGTGAGACCACACCTTGAGTATTGTGTGCAGTTTTGGTTGCCTTATCTGAGGAAGGATGTTCTTGCCATGGAGGGAGTGCAGCGAAGATTCACCAGACTGATACCTGGGATGGCAGGAATGACGTATGAAGAGAGATTGGGTCGATTAGGCTTATATTCGCTAGAGTTTAGAAGAATGAGAGGGGATTTCATTGAAACTTATAAAATTCTAACAGGACTAGACAGACTAGATGCAGGAAGGACGTTCCCGATGGCGGGGGAGTCCAGAACCAGAGGTCACAGTCTAAGGATAAGTGGTAAGCCATTTAGGACTGAGATGAGGAGGAATTTCTTCACCCAGAGAGTGGTGAACCTGTGGAATTCTCTACCACAGAAGGCAGTTGAGGCCAATTCATTAAATATATTCAAGAAGGAGATAGATATATTTCTTAAGGCTAAAGGGATCAAGGGATATGGGGAGAAAGCAGGGACAGGGTACTGAATTTGGATGATCAGCCATGATCTCATTAAATGGCGGAGCAGCCTCGAGGGGCCGAATGGCCTACTCCTGCTCCTATCTTCTATGATTCTTTGCTTCTATTCCCAGCCATCTATTCAATGTTAATTTTCAGGGTTAAAATATATTGGCCCAGAAATTCGGCCGAATACGGGAGATTACACACTGTGTACTCACCCGTATTCGGTCCCGAAGTGCCGGTTTCCTGCATGCACTGCGCATGCGTGGGAAACCGGCACTTCCGATATTGCGAAGGGGGCGGTTCCTAAGTGAACCGCGTGCGCACTACAGGCTGTGCGCACGCAGCACACTTAGGTTTTTTTTCAGGTTTGAACGCGAGGGTAAGTATGGAAGATTTTACACATGAAAAAAGGAGGCGTAAGACCCCCTTTTAACAAGGTAAGTAGTTAATTAAGTATTATTTTAAATTTTTTTCAACAGGTTTATCTTTTTTAGAGACTTTAAAGAAAGGTAAGTTTATTTTTATAACTTTTAAAAAGAATTTAAATTTTTTCAAAAATTTAAATTTTTGTTTAAAGTGGTTAATTTATTTAACTATAGTTATTTTATTAATGTGATGGTTTTAAAAAAAAATTTAATTGAGATTTAGCTGTTCTTTTGGGGGCAAGTTGTATTCATAGTTTTGACAGTTCTCCTGTCAAAACTATGAATGAAAGATGGTGTGCTACCATTGGCTCTAACTGGCCCACGTGATCCCAGAGGTCGCATTGAACTAACTGCGCCTCTGGGACACGCACACACTGCGCGCCGGCACCAGGGAGAGGCCCAGGACCAGAAGTTTGTGTGGGCCCGAACCATAAAGGCAGGCGCGGTAGGTAAGATCGCGTCGGATCCTTACCCCCGCGGCAACCATCGAAGTCTAATTTCTGGGCCATTATTCAGAACTCATTTAGACTGGTAATAGATAGATCTATTTTTCTTGTTATAGATGCATTATATTGTTTGTTTCCTGCATTACAACAGTGACTACCCATCAAAAGTACTTCATTGGCTGTAAAGCACTTTGGGGGAAAAATTAGGTTGCTTTGCGCCTCCTGTTAGCGCCCTAAGAGGGTGGTAACGGGGCGCAAAGCAACTAGCACCCAGGCACGGCGCCGCCAACGCCTCCCACGAAATTCAGCGGGAGGTTAGTGGCGGCGGTAACCGTTAGTACCCTGCGGCGCTGCGCCACCGGCGATGACATCATCGCCGTGTGCTAGCGCCCCGCTTGCGCTCCAGCCGCGATCTTCGGTAGCGCCCCCTGACTTACCGCCGGACGCAATGTCAGACGGGGTCAGGGAGGCCTACCTGCGGCCAGGGTGGCTCTAGTTAAAGGGGAGGTGGCGGGCAGCCAATTTTGTTGCTGTCCCCGTCAGTGCGGATCATCTGTCAAGGCATACCTTGACAGATCGCAAGTTTGGGATTTAGCACATGCGCAAGTGCATACGGAAATCCCGAACTTGCGGTATATTTCAAAGGCGGTATGACAGCGTACTCTCAGAGTACCCCAAAATCTGCCCCATGGTCTTTGGTCCCTGCCACATATCTGTTGCCTTACCACCATTTCCATTCCTCTCCCTGGCAACTGTCTGAAGCTGAGCCAGACCGTTCACAACATGGTGTTGAGTTTGATCCCGAGATGAGCTTCCGACCACATATCCGCTCCATCTCAAGACTGCCTACTTCCGTCTCTGTAACATCGCCCGACTTGGACACTGTCTCAGCTCATCTGCTGCTGAAACCCTCATCCATGCCTTTGTTACCTCTAGACTCGTCTATTCCAACGCTCTCCTGGCCGGCTTCCCATCTTCTACCCTATATAAACTTGGAGCTCATCCAAAACTCTGCTGCCCATATCTTAACTCGCACCAAGTCCCGTTCACCCCTCACCCCTGTACTTGCTGACATACACTGGCTCCTGGTCCGACAATGCCTCAATTTAAAGATCCTCATCCTTGTTTTCAAATCCCTCCATGGTCGCACCCCTTCCTATCTGTGTAACCTCCTCCAGCCCTACAAGCCTTCGAGATCTCTGCTCTCCTCCAATTCTGGCATCTTGAGCTTGATTTTAATCGCTCCACCATTGGCGGCCGTGCTTTCAGTTGCCTTGGCCCTAAGCTCTGGAATTCCTTCCCTAAATCACTTTGTCTCTCTACCTCTCTCTCCTCTTTTAAGATGCTCCTTAAAATCTACCTCTTTGAGTAAGCTTTTAGTTATCTGTCCTGATATCTCCTTCTGTGGCTCAGTGTCAAATTTTTATTGATAATGCTCTTGTTAAGCACCATGGAACGTTTAGCTACGTTAAAGGTGATGTAAATGCAAATTGTTGTTGTTGCGCTCCTCCAATTTGGGCCTCTTGTGCATCCCCAATTTTCATCGCTCCACCATTGGCGCTGTGCCTTCAGGTGCCTAGGTCCTAAGGTCTGGAATTCCCTCCCTAAAGCCCTCTGCCTCTCTACCTCTCTCACCGCCTTTAAGATGCTCCTTAAAACCTACCTCTTTGACCAAACTTTTGGTCACCTGTCCTAATATCTCCTTTGGTTGGTGTCAAATTATGTTTGATAACGATCCTGTGAAGCACCTTCAGTCATTTTACTATGTTAAAGGTGCTATATAAATGCAAGTTGTTGTTGTTGATGATGCTATTCTTTCACACACAAACTTAGAAAAACAGAATATTTTTTAAATGGTGAGAAACTATTAAATGTTGGTGTTCAGAGGGATTTATGTGTCCTTGTGCACAAAATGCAGCAAGCAATTAGGAAGGCAAATGATATGTTGGCCTTTATTGCAAGGGGTTTGGAATACAAGAGTAAGGAAGTCTTGATGCAATTATACAGGGCTTTGGTGAGACCACACCTGGAGTACTGTGCACAATTTTGGTATCGTACCTAAGGAAGGATATACTTGCCTTAGAGGGGGTGCAACAAAGATTCACTAGATTGATTCCTGGGATGAGAGGGTTGTTCTATGAGGAGGGATTGAGTAGAATGGGCCTATACCCTCTGGAGTTTAGAAGAATGAGAGGTGATCTCATTGACACATATAAGATTCTGAGAGGGCTTGACAGGGTAGATGCTGAGAGGCTGTTTCTCCTGGCGTGGAAAGTCTAGAACTAGGGGGCCACAGTCTCAGGTGAAGGAGTCGGCTATTTAGGTTTGAGATGAGGAGAAATGCCTTCACACAGAGGGTTGTGAATCTTTAGAATTCTCTGCCCCAGAGGGCTGTGGATGCTCAGTCATTGACTATATTCAAGGCTGAGATCGATAGATTTTTGGACTCTAAGGGAATCAAGGGATATGGGGATCAGGCGGGAGAGTGGAGTTAAGGTCGAAGATCAGCCATGATCTTATTGAATGGTGGAGCAGGCTCGAAGGGCTGTATGGCCTACTCCTGCTCCTAGTTCTTATGTTCTTATAACCCTATCCTTACAATAAGAACCTTATCCAAACAAGGCAGGATTTTGAAAGATAGATGCTCTTCTATGATCCTGCTACCGCTGCCTCACTGCCCAGATCTGGATCTCCCCCTCCATGCCCTTGTCAGGACCACTTCTCCTTCCCCACCTGCCACATACAAATTATCAAAGTTACCTTCAATTCAGTGCGCATTCAATTTTGCTAATAATCTCTTGGCTGGGCCTGTTCTTATTGGATAGTCAATTCCTGGGATTTATGTCGTGCAAATGCTATCTGCCACTTGGCAGCCCAAGCCTGGATATTGGATGTTGTCCATTTCCTACTGTAGGCTGGCATGGGCTGCTTCATTATTGGAGGTGTTGTGATTGGAGCTGAACATTCCCAGTCCCACTCCTGCTCTTATGAATAATGTCATGGAGCACTGGTTATTTGCATTACTGTCTGCCGTTGAGCACGTGGCAATGCCATTGGCATCTTCAAAGGAGACCTCACTTCCAAAGCCAAAAGTAGAATAGGTGCATCTCTCATGAACTCCGATGGAGATGGTCGGATTCTATAACATCATAGATATCTACTCATTTATGTTTACATAGATCAATGAGCATTGAGAGCAGGCATCTGCCTCTCCCATGGAACCAATGCTACTCTCAAAGGGCTGCGCCTCAGCACTCCCACTGCTCTGTGCAAGAAAAGAGTGCAGGAATTATAAGGTGCTGTCAAAGCCCTGATCAACGTTGTCCTTCATGCTTTGTGAGCCATGGACACTCTGGAGTCTAGAGCCAAATGACAGCAGTCTGAGTTTTCATTAAAGCTGTCAGAGCTGCCACCAGAGCTGCATGATTGTAGGTCCCAATGCAGTATTCATAGATCTGACCACACACTTCGTGGTTGACTGCATGGTCTGGATGCTGTGTGCGAATACCCTGCACAAGTTGGAGCTGGACTCCTTCATTCCCTTTGCCATTGCGCGGAAGCTCCCTGGCAGGCTGCCCAGTGCACTTAGAAGTTTGTGCTGTATAGTCAACAGTTCTTTACCGGGTCCTCGCGGTCTTCACCTCGCAAACTCGCCTCTGGCAACATGCTTCCTGAAATGTCCTATCCACTAGCCCGTACTCATGCATACTTGTGCTCGATGAATCTCCCACCTCTTCACTATAGCACCTAAACTAGGCGTGGTGCCAGTCTGTGTACTGGTGTTTGCTTGGGTAAGGTTCAGTGATGTTCTGGAGGGATGTCCTCCTCTTCCACTGGTCCAGCTATGCTGTATAGAGTTAAAATGTCCATGATGGCTCTTCCAGAAGGGACAAGACATGTATGGATGCTGGGCTTCCTCCTGCGGCTGCCTGCTCCCTGTTATTGCACGCTAGCTTCTACTGCAAGAAAGGAGTGTGTTAGTGTTAACCTAGTGAGATGTTTTGAGGGTGTGCATATCAAGGTGGAATAGTGTTGCTGATGTGTGAAAGATGGCACAGGTGTGAGGAGGTGAGGGGAGTGATAATGAGGACAGTAGCTGGTGCAGAGCTGTGTCAGTGGCAGCTGAAGGAGGTGGAGTGAAGTGTGTTGCAGTGCTCGGAGGAGGGTGGTGGGAAGTGGGGAAGGATAGGGTTGTGAGTGCTGAGCCTACAGATAATGCAGGGCTAAATAGAAAGTAATGAGAGAAGAGTTAGGAGTCTTAATTTAGTAGCCCATGTCACGTCGTTAAACTTTTTAAGCAATGCTTCTGGAGCTGACCTGCTCTGCCACCTCTGTCCACTGTTGCCACAAAGCTTCAGGATACCTTCTTGCCACTGGGTGAATAGCTGAGCTCCCTCCTCCCGACCTCCTCCACCAGCACCTCCAAAGCTGCATCTGAAAAGCGGGGACCCCGTCCAGTATCTCTTCTGCCTGTCGTTTCAGTGGTGTTCAGAATGAAGTTGATTGAAGCAACAGTGCGCCTCCCCTTTAATAAGCTGCTGGGTGCCTTTAACTCATGCCAGTGACGTCCAATTTTTTGCCCCCATCCCCGGTTAGGCGAGCTGCCAATGAAGAGTGCTGGCAGCTTGCTTATTTCATGTTAAGAAGGTACGAGGACGAATTTGGAACAGTGCCCGAGCCCACATGGACAGGTGCACAATTAGAGCAAGCCAACCATTTTGTCCCCGTTTTTGGACAATTACTAATTTAGACCCCATTAACTCCAGTTCTTACTTGGAGTAAAATACTCCCTTTTGCTTTTACTATGCAGCTAAGGAAGGCTGCAAGATTTCATTATTATTGACCTCAGTGCCTAAACAAGTGAAATTCAGCTTTTTTCCTAATTTTTTGTAACATTTTAATTCATTTGAATGCTCAGATCAGCAATAAACATGGTGCATAGTCTGTTTGTGTTCCTACTCTCATGACACCATTTTTCTCCTCCTGTAACTTTTCAGTGAAATCGGCAGAGATGTTGGGCCATTGTCACTTGACCTTCAGCAAGAAATTACCGAAATATTCAGACATTCATAAACTTCATTAAATTAAATGCTACATCTAGGCTGGCTGCCAGTGGTAAGGCTTTGGAAGCCAACATGTCTTGCATCTGTCACAGGATTGATTGACCCATTTTAAAACTATCATGTGTATATAGCATCACATGCAAAATTATATGAGGAAATTAGAGCGAAATCATTGGAATATCACAAGGATCAAATATAATAATAAGCAACTACTATAGTTTCTGAATCATAATTTCAGGGAATATATAAACAATAATTTTACGGCCATATCTATCACAAATGCTATTCTGGAATTTTATTATGCTTGTGATAATATGAAGATTGCAAACATTTGGTTAATCGTGCCTGTTACTTTATGACTGTGTCAAATAATGGAGATAGATATAAGGACCGAATTTCTGGACTAGGCTAATGTCTAGCTGCTGGCACTAATCTAGCTAACAGCGCAGTGAGCTGAAGTCCCACAGTATTTTGGAGTCTGCTCCCTTACATAATCTTTCATGGCTGTGCAGCTTTGGCCTTGTGCAGGGAGCTAGCCTGATGAAATCATGCTTCAGCTAAATTTTAAAGGGATGTGGCTACTTAAAATTAAATGGCCATATAAGGGTGCAAATATTCTCAGCACCTTTCGAAAAAAGCTGAAAATGCACTTTGATGAAGTGCCAGGTTCTGCCAAGGCTGAAGGGGAAGAGGAGGAAAGGAAGTAGCAGAAAAAAAGGAAGTGAAAAGAAACATGATGTTGAGTCTGTGGGCAAGTGATGGAGAGGTGCCGCACTCAACACCCTGTTTCATAGCTGTAAAAGTGGAGGTGCTGCTGTATGAGGTGGGTACAAGGAGAATTGCCTTGTTTGGCACTCCAGGGCATCCTCCCCAAATAATGCCTGTTAACAGATGATGACCGGCCTCAACGCTACATATACTAGCTGCAGGACAAGGGGGCAGGTGCTGGAGAACACAGCGAATTTTAAGGAATCTGGCAAGGTAAGATTATCCAACATTACTGTGTTTTGGGTAGCCTGCCAACTATGGTAGAGAACCATATCTAGGCAGGGCATACCTTCATGGCAAGTGAGGGCCTAGCCACACTTACATATTCCAAGAGCATCATACCTCAAACCACTGTAGCCTCATGATGCACGGAGCAGGCTATCGGAGGGGGGGGGGGGGGGCGGCGAAGTGGGATTGTGACTCCTGTGGATCTAAGGAATCCTGAGCGGGGTAGGCCCAATGCCTGCCTCGTTCATCACCAACAGATTTCTTAATGAGGTCCCTAATTTGCATATTCAAGGGGACTAACGAATGTTTTAGGCATCTGCCCAGGACGTCAAAAAAAGGCACCCATGAATTCAATAGGGGGAGCAGCATCCGCGCAGAGTGGGCCCAGAAAGTCACACTGCTAAATTGGTACACTTTGCATCCATTTTGCAGCTGAAAAACAGGCGCACTGCATACCAATTTCTCCCCTATAATAAATAGCTTGTTATAGAAACATAGAAACATAGAAGATAGGAGCAGGAGTAGGCCATTCGGCCCCTCGAGCCTGCTCTGCCATTCGATGAGATCATGGCTGATCATCCAAACTCAGTACCCTGTACCTGCCTTCTCCCCATATCCCTTGATCCCTTTAGCTTTAAGAAATATATCTAACTCATTCTTGAATATATTTAATGACTTGGCCTCAACTACCTTCTGTGGTAGAGAATTCCACAGGTTCACCACTCTCTGGGTGAAGAAATTCTTCCTCATTTCTGTCCTAAATAGCTTACCCCTTATCCTTAGATTATGACCCCTGGTTCTGGACTCTCCGACCATCGGGAACATTCTTCCTGCATCTAGTCTGTCCAGACCTGTCAGAATTTTATATGTTTTGATGAGATCCCCTCTCATTCTTCTAAACTCCAGCGAGTATAAGCCCAATCGACCCAATCTCTCCTCATATGTCATTCCTGCCATCCCAGGTATCAGCCTTGTGAATACTACATAATATTGCAATGAAGAAAGGTGTACTGCAGGATACTGAAGGTGATGATGATAAGGGGACGAGTCAAGTGCCTCCATCCCCATAGCAGGAGGAGAGTCCAGAGGAAGGAGAAGACATGGGACAGGACAGCCAGCAGCCAGAGAAAAGAGGAGCTGACTTACAGCCCAGTGCTTTCAGTGTATAAAGATTGACTAAGCAAATAAAATCACTTCACACCTCCTCCTCACACCCTCACAAAATCAGTCACTGAGAAGAACTTCTGCCAATCTCCAGAGCCTTAAGACCCTGAGGTGACTCTCATGCCAGCGAAGCATCAGTGCCAGAGAGACCAGCTTCTGGCAGCCGTTCTCTTGTAGTAGCAAGGGGTACCAGGCCTCTGTCTGAAGCTCCCGGAGGTATAGGCATTGGAGGAGGCCTTCAGGCACAATGCTACTCTCCAAAGAGACGGTGACATCTTTGCAGCCTACTGGTGCGAATCAGGCGCTTCCATATAGAAATTTAGCAAACGGGTCCTTATTCAGGCTCAGGACCCTCATATTCATATTTAAATCAATGCTGCACTCCATACAGGCAGTCATCAGGGCTGCCTAAAACAATCTGAAGATGAGTTATTTAGCATTGGCCCCGGCACATGCACAAGTTAGCCCCGGGCCATCGCACTGCTAACCTCGTCATTGTGGTGCTCGTTTCATGCCTGAGAAACAGGTGCAGCAAAGTGGAATTTAGACCCCAGTGTATTGAAAAGACCAGGTTATGTCAGGAATAGAGTCAGAGATTGAAAGGAGAAGATACCTCCATCGCTTTAAAAAAAAGCTGCCCTTTCTTCACATCTTTCATAAAGATTTCACTTTAAGAAATCCTAATATGAAAGAGGTTTACAGTAACCCACGGAACATATTGCAGAGGGAGAGACAGAAGCCCGCTTGATTAATTCTCATGATCATCACTGCAAGTCACTTTCACTTATTAAGTCTTGTTTAATATCATAATGAAGGTTTTCTGAACAGATTTGATAATTCCAGTGAAAGTGAACTAATGCCCTTTAACATGGCGTTATATACATTTCATCAAGGCTAAATTTGTTCCCAGTAATTCTCTCCAAATGTGGCCTCCTTCAGAGCTCATCTCCCTGCTCTAATACACGATACCAATAAACCTTTTACACACTGGTGCTGGGGCTTTATGTAAACTCATGCTGTGAGGTCAGATGCAAGCTTTCATTTGTGTGTCATGCATATAATTTATGCTGCCTTTCAGAAGCTTCCTATTATTTTTGCACCACTTGGATGCTGAGGAAAACAAGGTGGATATTTTAACTTTTATTGCACTTTATCATTTCCCCAAAAATATGGGGCAGAACTTGACATGCACTGCTCCCGTTTTTCAGGCCTAAAGCATACAGATTTGGCAGTGGGACTTTCTGCTCCCAATCTGCACAGACATTGGTCCCACTGCTAAATTCGTAGAGCCTGTTTATTAGGTGTCCTGAATATGTAAATGAGGGGACTAATGCATGTTGCGGACCCCTTTTAGAAATTTATCTCCAATGCTTGCCCTGCTCAGGAATCTGCAGTGGCTCCAGTGGCTGCCAACCAAAGGTAGGTTTTAAAGAAAAATTATTTAAAAAAACTTTCCTAAGGAGCCGAAGGAGCATTTGGTAGCACTGGAAAAGCAGGAATGTTGGTTCTGACGGCATTGTGGGAGGGTCTTAGGGTTTTGCAGCACTGGGGCGGTCCCTGTACTTGCAGGCAGTAGGTGGGGGTGGGGTGGATGTGGGGGAGGCACCTGAGTCTGGCAGCACTGAGAGGAATCTTGAGATCTTGGAGCGGCTGGGGGGAGTGGGCGTCCTAAGGTCTGATAGTACAAGTGAGCCATTTCCCAAGGTCTGGCAACAATGGATGGGATGTCTTGTGGTCTGGCAACACTGAAGAGGGGACCGAGAGTTTTGAGGCAATGAGGCAGTCTTGGTGCCAATCATTGGCGGGGGGAAGGGGAAAAATGTGGCAGTACTGAGGAGAATCGAGGTTTGCGAACACCAGGGATGGAAGGTGGACATCCAGGGATGGAAGGTCGACGTCCTGGGATGTCACAGCAGTGCGGAGGATGGTCCCAAGATCTGGCAATACTGAGGAATGGGGAGGGGGGAGTGGTCAGAGGGTCTGTCAGCAATGTGTGGAGACTCTGGGCTCAAGCAGTACTGTGGAGTGGGCTCCTAAGATCTGGAAGGACTGGGGAAGGGGAACAGTTTTGGCAGAGGGTACACAGCAGCATTAAAAGTGTTTACGGCAGCACAGATAACACCAGAACTAACCATGGCACAGCTGCACTGTCAGGATAAAACAGCCGTGGTTACAATGGTGTCATGAAAAGTGACCACGGCTTGGGATTCCAAGCCAGGAATAAGCCTCACTGAGGAAACATTTCTAGGAATTTACAATGCCATGCATTCAACTCTATAAATAAAATTAAGCTTTACACTCAGAAAATTATTACTTTTTTTCAATGAGTTTCTTATTTATAAATTATACTTATACCTGTAAATTTTCTGTTGGGGGTAAACCAACTGTAGAATCTTTCTGGATTGATTTGACTGGCTTTCTTTTATTGGTGAATGCTGAGCCATGCAGAGCAGGAAGGCCCCAGCTTCAATCACTGGTCCGTGCTGGGTCAGCTGACCTCAGCTGTGGTAATGGCAAGGGTATGACAACGGATTCCAGTACACCAGGTTAGGGAAGAGAAAATCCGCCAGGATTCCTGTTCCTGATAGCTATCCAGCAACTTTGCTGGAAGTGCAGATCTTGGGTGAGGACAGGATTGGGTTCGACTGCGAAACCCCTCATGATCAAATTGCTCGTTGACACCCATCACTGTCAAGATTCACACATGAATAATGGCCACTTGGTTGAGGTACTGGAAGGTACCTGGCACCTGTGGAACCTTACCCAGCAAGCAGTCAAAGGATTTAGGAGAGGTGGGAGGGAGAAAGGTGGCAGAGAAAATTGATGTGAAATATATATGCCATGAACTGATTAACCCTTCACTTGCTTTCTGGGATTAGGGAACCACGGACTTCAATTTCATTTTCTACATAATTTATTCATCTACACCATAATATGTTCATTGAAATTTTGCTTCCCCAACATGATGGAATCATTCTCCTTTACTACAAAGTTCCTGTTCAGTAGGATAATCATTTAGCTTTATTCAGGCTCCAGCAGGTCCAAAATACGGGCCTTCGTACTGCCACTAAGACAAGCTATTTTGGGACAACTTAGTGTCCTGTTTGACATTTGGGTCTCTCTGTCTCTCTGTTTCTGCCAGTCATGTTCTCAATTTACCAGGATAGTAAACAGAAGGAGAGTGCAATGATGTGATCAGTGGTGCATCTGGCATTGCAAATTTACAAAAATTGAAAAAGCACATTGCTGAATTTTGGGCTTCAGAAAATAAAGCATCTGCTACACCAAGAACTCACTACAGTAAAGAGTAAAGCTTACACAATTGCATTTTCTTATACATGCTGTGCTTAATGTGCATAAATGATGGCCTGATGGCTTCCAATTTTAATTTTCATAACATTAGCAGAAGGGATTTAAGAAGGAAGATGGCTTATGTTCCACGCTTTCCTCAGGCCCCAATTGGTTATGCTGATTTCCGCTTATTTTACGCCAGTTTTTACATTCCAGTGTATGCTAATGAAATTCTCAAAAAATGTGGGTGTATGTTACCATTGGCAAGGTTGCTGTAGAGACCAGCGTACACGTCTTTTAATAGTTGTAGTATTAATAACAAGGGATGTAAAAAAAATCATAATTTATAATCAAAAATGGGATAAGAATAAGTAAGTTATTGAACCACTATTACTTTTTACCATTGTGTTAAGTCTGTCGGCAGCATATCATGCTCTTGATATTCACCTTTGATTATGTGCGTCCCTTGAATCATCTGTTACATTAGTATTGCATTCCAACTAATTGCCTTTCTGCATCTGTGTATACTTTATAGCAGTAATCCACCTGCTGTAGTCCCACACACCATCTAAGGGCATAGAGGCTATTGATCATTTGATTCTGAATTGATTACATTGGTCTGAAATTGACAAGCAGATTCTACTATATGGGATAGTGCGCCTCAAAAGGACAAACCTGCAATCATTGTAGATGATGGCAGGTCAAATGGTAGAATCAATTAAGAAAAATGCAAAAGCAAAATTCATCTTTTCTTTAAAAAAGCTAAGGTTATATTTCACTGAGGCACATGAGGGAAATTGCCCATTGCCATATTAATAAAAAGAACTTGAGATGAACTGGGATCGCAAGAGTTAAAGTCTTGGAAACTGATCTTTGAATTAAAATTTTCATGCAGCAGTTCTCTCCCCCTCTTAAATATGTAAATCCTCAATTTATCTGTGATTACTCAGTAAAAGGCTGATGTGTGAGTGTGGCAGATTATAATAATATTCCATCCCCACCTCTGATCCTCTTTACGTCTTCTGCAAGCTTATTTTTTTTCCATACCAGATATGAATAAAAGCGGTGCATAAGTTGCAAGAATGTATTATTTTAAAAGACTTGGGCTCTGAAATTGATTTCCTTGATGAGAAAAAGAAAGGTCTCCTTGTGACCTACGGGTTCACCTTGTAATCCTGCTACTGTATGAAGCTTTCCCTTCAGGGCAAAGATGAAAATATTCTTGGTCTCAAAGCTGAAAAGGATTTAATTTTCATATTCATTACAATGGGCCTGCACAGCTGATGAGGGCTGGGCTTAGCAGAGTACATCTCCTGTGATTAGAGTGTGCTCTGGTGATGTTTTGGGGTCAGACTGTTTTAGTTGGAGCTGTAGCCCTTGAAATTGATCTTACGTTGCCAGAATCCACACTTTTGTTTATTAAGTAATTTTGTCCTTAACTTACCTTTGTAACATTTATTATTATTATATCCTTCTCCCCTTTTTATAGCCGTATCCTCTTCTAGCCAGGAGGGCAGGTGATTGAGCTGATTCTTCCAGATTTGTCACAAATTTCATGGAAACTGCAAATGCAGTTCTTTATTTTATCTTATTATTTGTTTGGACAGTCATACTGTGCTTAGACTAACCCTCGAAGTGGTCTGATTAAGGTCTGGGCTTCCTTGATGTTGTTGTGGTTACATTTCAGAAGATACCTTTCCGTCAAGAGGCGTGAAGGGCATCAATTTGTACCAGGGAGTCAGTATATCTGTTTGAAATAGTGTTAGATCGAAATGTCATTCTGATAAGGGATGTGATGTGCTGACACATACATATTCCTGTCTCTTCAACACCTGCTGTCACTCACCGCATTACAGAGCTCTGGCTGCCCATTCACCACTTCAGACCTGAAGAGAGATGGGTAATTGATTCACACACAATCGCAACTCTGGACAGGTCCAAAAAGGTGATGTAATTTGAGCATTCATGATGTTAGGATTTTCATTAGACTGCATATAGGAACTCCTAGCTCACGTGCACACTGTTACCAAGCAGGACATATGGCCGGTCTCCATGTTGGAAGTGTACAATTTTGGCCCACTCCATGAACACAGTAAGGTGGTGACATTAGACAATAAACTGCCAATCAAACACCTAACCATTTGTATTAATCTCAAACAGGTACGTTCAATTCTATAATAGTAACCTGGCACACATGTTCGAGCATTCCCACGATGTAGTATCATTGTACAGGTGAAATCATGAACAGAAGTCCCATCTCATAAGGTTCCATTTCCTATTGACTCAGTAAAAAACAGGATATGTGTTCAATATTTTTTTCCAGTACAAATCAAATTTTTCTGGCAAATATTTGGATACCTCAAATACCATATAGCTGCCCAAAGAGCTCAGCTAGGTATTAGTGATATAGACCCAGAGAAACATGATGACAACAAAACAAACTGTTTAGCAGGAATCGTCAGTGGTGTGAATCGATAGCACCACCTTGTATACTTGTAAAACCCCATTATACTTATACAGAATATTCCTTTCAAAATATATATTGGGCTACACTTACATTTTTATCAGCTGGACATTTAACATTTCCTGGGCAGAAACATCGAGCGGGAAGGATGGCATGCTCCACGATGGGTATACAATCCTCCTTGAATGATTTTCTTCTCTGCACTGTGCCCAGGCGGTGCCTAACACCCAGGCAGTAAAGCAGAAAATCTACCCCCTTGTGTCCAGTGACGCAGCACAACCATGGAGCGGTACGATTCAAGTCATTCCCGACACTAATTGTCTGGTCTCACATTGTGGCTGTTATAGGGAGTCACTGAGCAGAGGTTTTGTGTCTCCCCATAGGGCGGGAGGGACAGTTAGGAAACTAGTCACCTGCTGTACCTCTCTCATGGACCTCTTAGAGGCAGGGTCAATCTCATTATGCATTGAAGTCTGAGAACAGATCACACACCCTGTCTTCTCAGCTGATGAAGCTACAGAGAATGAGGCCACTTCAACAAAAACAACAACAACTTGTATTTATATAGCGCCTTTAACGTAGTAAAATGTCCCAAGGCGCTTCACAGGAGCATTATCAACAAAATTTGACCCTGAGCCACAGAAGGAGCTATTAGGGCAGATGAGGTAGGTTTTAAGGAGCGTCTTAAAGGAGGTAGAGAGGCGGAGAGGTTCAGGGAGGGAATTCCAGAGCTTAGGGCCTTGGCAGCTGAAGGCACGACCACCAATGGTGGAGCGAAGGAAATCGGGGATGCTCAAGAGGCCAGAATTGGAGGAGTGCAGATATCTCGAAGGCTTGTAGGGCTGGAGGAGATTACAAAGATGGGGAGGGGCGAGGCCATGGAGGGATTTGAAAACAAGGATGAGAATTTTAAAATTGAGGCGTTGCTTAACTGGGAGCCAATGTAGGTCAGGGAGCACAGGGGTGATGGGTGAACGGGACTTGGTGCGAGTTAGGACATGGCAGCAGAGTTTTAGATGAACTCAAGTTTACGGAGGGTGGAATGTGGGAGGCCGGCCGGGAGTGCGTTGGAATAATTAAGTCTAGAGGGAACAAAGGTATGGATGAGGGTTACAGCCGCAGATGAGCTGAGGCAGAGATGGAATCAGGCGATGTTATGGAGGTGGAAATAGACGGTCTTAGTGATGGAGCGGATATGTGGTTGGAAGCTCATCTTGGAGTCAAATATGACACCAAGGTTGTGAACAGTCTGGTTCAGCCTCAGACAGTTGCCAGGGAGAGGGAGCCGGTGGCTAGGGAACGGCATTTGTGGCAGAGCCCGAAAACAATGGCTTCGGTCTTCCCAATATTTAGTTAGAGGAAATTTCTGCTCATCCATTACTGGCTGTCAGACAGGCAGTCTGACAATTTAGGGGGGAATTTTTTGGGGGGTCAGTGGGCGCGTTTGGTGGCGGGTCGGGTGGGAAAATGTTTTTCACAGCGGGTCGGGACCTCACTTTCAACCCACCGCCACGCGACTTTTCCAGATGTTGGGTCTGTCAGGCCTGAACAGACCCGACACGCAGCGGCGGGGGAGGCAATTCAGGTCATTATGACCTTGTTAAGAGCCACTTAAAAAGTATTTTGAGCTCACCTTATCATTTTATGAGGTCGCCCAAGGGGTCCACACTGCTCGGGATCATGTCAGGTAAGGAGGTCGGGAGTTGTATCAACATGGAATCATCTCATTACTTGACAGCTGCAAATGTGCTATAAAACGGGAACGGTAGCATAGTGGTTATGTTACTGGACTAGTAATTTAGAGGCCTGGACAAATGATCTGGAGACGTGAGTTCAAATCCCACCATGGCAGCTGGAGAATTTAATTCAGTTAATTAAATAAATCTGGAATAAAAAGCTAGTATCAGTAATGGTGACCATGAAACTATCGGATTGTCGTAAAAACCCATCTGGTTCACCAATATCCTTTAGGGAAGGAAACCTGCCGTCCTTACCTGGTCTGGCCTATATGTGACTCCAGACCCACAGCAATGTGGTTGACTCTTAACTGCCCTCTGTAATGGCCTAGCAAGCCACTCAGTTGTAAAAACCGCTACGAAAAACAGTAAGAGCAAAACCGGACGGACCACCCTTATCGACCTCGGCACTGGCTACGGACACGGCAATGGCACACCCAGCCCAGTCAACCCTGCAAAGTCCTCCTCACCAACATCTGGGGACTTGTGCCAAAATTGGGAGAGCTGTCCCACAGACTAGTCAAGCAACAGCCTGACATAGTCATACTCACAGAATCATACCTTTCAGCCAATGTCCCAAACTCCTCCATCACCATCCCTGGGTATGTCCTGTCCCACTGGCAGGACAGACCCACCACGGGTGGCGGCACAGTGGTATACAGTCGGGAAAGAGTGGCCCTGGGAGTCCTCAACATTGACTCCAGACCCCATGAAGTCTCATGGCTTCAGGTCAAGCATGGGCAAGGAAACCTCCTGCTGATTACCACCTACCGCATCCCTCAGCTGATGAATCAGTACTCCTCCATGTTGAACACCACTTGGAAGAGGTATTGAGAGTAGCAAGGGCACAGAATGTACTCTGGGTGGGGGACTTCAATATCCAGCACCAAGAGTGGCTCGGTAGCACCACTACTGACCGAGCTGGCCGAGTCCTCAAGGACATAACTGCCAGTCTGGGCCTGCGACAGGTGGTGAGAGAACCAACACGAGGGAAAAACCTACTTGACCTTGTCATCACCAATCTACCTGTCGCAGATGCAGCTGTCCATGACAGTATTGGTAGCAGTGACCACCGCACAGTCATTGTGGAGACAAAGTCCCGTCTTCACACTGAGGACACCCTCCATCATGTTGTGTGGCACTACCACCATGATAAATGGGATGGATTCAGAACAGATCTAGCAGCTCAAAGCTGGGCATCCATGAGGTGCTGTGGGCCATCAGCAGCAACAGAATTGTATTCCACCACAATCTGTAACTTCATGGCCCGGCATATCCCTCACTCTACTAGGAGCAGCACCAGGCGTACCTAAAAATGTGGTGCCAACCTGGGGAAGCTGCAACACAGGACTACATACATGCTAAAAAGTGGAAGCAGCATGCTATAGACAGAGCTCAGCGATCCCACAATCAACGGATCAGTTCAAAGCTCTGCAGTCCTGCCACATCCAATCGTGAATGGTGGTGGACCATTAAACAACTAACGGGAGGAGCAGGTTTCATGAATATCCCGATCCTCAAAGATGGTGGAGCCCAGCACGTGAGTGCAAAAGACAAAGCTGAAGCGTTTGCAACCATCTTCAGCCAGACGTGCCGAGTGGATGATCTGTATCGGCCTCCTCCTGAGGTCCCCACCACCACAGAAGCCAGTCTTCAGCCGATTCGATTGACTCCACATGATATCAAGAAATGGCTGAGCGTACTGGATACAGCAAAGGCTATGGGCCCCGACAACATCCCGGCTATCGTGCTGAAGACTTGTGCTCCAGAACTAGCTGTGCCTGTAGCCAAGCTGTTCCAGTACAGCTACAACACTGGCATCTATCCGACAATGTGGAAAACTGCCCAGGTATGTCCTGTCCACAAAAAGCAGGACAAATCTAATCCGGCCAATTACCGCCCCATCAGTCTACTCTCAATCATCAGCAAAGTGATGGAAGGTGTCATTGACAGTGCTATCAAGCAGCACTTACTCACCAATAACCTGCTCACTGATGCCCAGTTTGGGTTCTGCCAGGACCACTCAGCTCCAGACCTCATTACAGCCTTGGTCCAAACATGGACAAAAGAGCTGAATTCCAGAGGTGAGGTGAGAGTGACTTCCCTTGACATCAAGGCAGCATTTGACCGAGTGTGGCATCAAGGAGCCCTAGTAAAACTGAAGTCAATGGGAATCGGGTGAAAAACGCTCCACTGGCTAGAGTCATACCTAGCACAAAGGAAGATGCTTGTGGTGGTTGGAGGTCAATCATCACAGCCCCAGGACATCACTGCAGGAGTTCCTCAGGGCAGTGTCCTAGGCCCAACCATCTTCAGCTGCTTCATCAATGACCTTCCCTCCATCATAAGGTCAGAAGTGGGGATGTTCGCTGATGATTGCAGTGTTCAGCGCCATTCGCAATTCCTCAGATAATGAAGCAGTCCATGCCCGCATGCAGCAAGACCTGGACGTCATTCAGGCTTGGGCTGATAAGTGGCAGGTAACATTCGTGCCACACAAGTGCCAGGCAATGACTATCTCCAACAAGCGAGAGTCTAACCACCGCCCCATGACATTAAACGGCATTACCATCGCCGAATCCCCCACCATCAATATCCTGGGGGTCACCATTAACCAGAAACTTAACTGGACCAGCCACATAAATACTGTGGCAACAAGAGCAGGTCAGAGGTTGGGTATTCTGTGGCGAGTGTCTCACCTCCTGACTCCCCAAAGCCTTTCCACCATCTACAAGGCACAAGTCAGGAGTGTGATGGAATACTCTCCACTTGCCTGGATGAGTGCAGCTCCAACAACACTCAAGAAGCTCGACACCATTCAGGACAAAGCAGCCAGAGCACTGCTTGCACCCCATCCACCACCTTAAACATTCATTCCCTCCACCACCGGCGTACTGTGGCTGCAGTGTGTACCATCTACAAGATGCACTGCAGCAACTTGCCAAGGCTTCTTCGGCAGCCCCTCCTAAACCTGCGACCGCTACCACCGAGAAGGAGAAGGGCAGCAGGTGCATGGGAACACCACCACCTCCAAGTTTCCCTCCAAGTCACACACCATCCTGACTTGGAAGTATATCGTCGTTCCTTCATCGTCGCTGGGTCAAAATCCTGGACGCCCTCCCTAACAGCACTGTGGGAGTACCTTCACCACACAGACTGCAGCGGTTCAAGAAGGCAGCTCACCACCACCTTCTCAAGGGCAACTAGGGATGGGCAATAAATGCTGGCGGAGCAGGCTCGAGGGGCCAATTGGCCTACTCCTGCTCCTATTTCTTATGTTCTTATGTAGTACGGTAGGGAAGCCAGAGTGATGGGGATGTGATGAGTGGCACAGCAGGATGAGGTTGAGTGTGGCTTTGCAGTAATGTTTCGTGATCTACTGAGATCAGTGAAAGGTTTGCGCCACTGCAGCCTGGTCCTTCTGACGACATCCCTGCTTGTGTCCTCCTGTGCAATGTGCAGCCAGGCTGTGTTGATCTCCTGGGGAGGTCTCTTCCGCCCAATGGAAGGGAAGAGAACCTCCCTGTGTGCTGTGACTCCCTCCATAAACATATGGAGGGAGTCATGAGAGAGCCTGGGTGCAGCCGTGCACCTCTGTGCAGTGTTTGTCAGAGTTTGCAGCATCTCAATGCTGTAGAACACTGACAGCACAACTGTCAAAATAAATTTGCGCATGATCCCTTTAAGGAAACCGGCTGATGGCGCATCATCAAATGACGTCATCAGACCCGCTTCCTGAAATTGGCCGGCAAACGCGCTGGGCGGGCTTAACAAGCCCAATCAACGTAAAATCATTCTACACAGCGGGCTGGAGCCGGCAGCGGGGTCAGCACCCACCACCAACATCGCCCGCCACGGACCCGCCGAGGTTGGGGAAATCGCAGCCGTAGAGACCGTGGAGGGATCGAGAGAAGTGGTGGTGAGTTAGAGCTGGGGGTTGTCAGCATACATGTGGAAACTGACACTGTTTTCAGATGATGTCACCGAGGAGCAGTATGTAGATGAGTAATAGGAGAGGGCCAATGATAGATCCTTGGATCACTCCAGGAGGAACATAGGGTGGGGAAGGGAGAAAATAACTTACAATAAGAAAATGCTAATTATGCCATCCTTTATAGACACCTCTGTATAAAGATTCTGCTCATGGCTAATGTGAGGAGCCGTTCCTTTAAAATTCATTTGAAAACCCTTTGAAGTATAGTTAGGTGTTGACAGTTATTAAAATTCTGATTATAAAACAGTAACTAGTTTTTACATACAGATTGCAAATGGAGGAACTTTAGTAAAAAAAAATGAATTTAATAACACTTCCACTTACGTAGTGCCTTTTACATTCTCAAAGTGGTTTATGCTATTAATTCCTTCTTTGAAATGCAGGAATTGTTATCTGGGCAAATTTAAAAGGTTGCATAGAATGGGATTTCTACCATACTAGTGTTTGATTTAGTACTGAGCTTCACGTCTTGCCAAAATAATTATTGACATGGTTAAAAACAACCTGACATATGCACACTGTCAGGCTCATTGCTGCAGAATATGTTTTCCACTGACATTGTCAGCATTCTTGATGATTGAAATACAGTGTGATCTATTAAATATTTAGTTTATATTCAATAACTACTATTTGTCAAGGTCTTGAAATAATTTTATTACCTCTGCAGCCATGCAGGCAACATCCTATCATTATATGGAAAGAAATGTAATATTGAAAGCAACCAAACTATCGCATCATTTATTTCCCTTCTTCAAAGAGACATCAGCATGAAATTTATCACATGCATTTATAGTAACATTTCTCCTGTCTGTTGTGTACGTCAAGTCTGTCTTGACTGCCGGGCCAGGATTGGCTGCCGGGGCTGTCTCGTGGGGGTCTGGCGATCAGGAAGGAGGGCAAGTCCGTGGCAGGAGAGGCCCAAGCTTTCCTGCTCCTCCTGGTCCCACAAGGAAAGTTAAAAGAACGTATCAGTTTGGGCCTCTTCAGGCCCCAATCCTCTTTTGCGCTGTCTTCACTTAGCGGGCACGTCACAGCAGCTTCCTGCTCAGGCCGACCAATCATGTCATCAGGACCCAACGTGCATATGTAAAAAAGGACCCACCGGCTTTGGGCATGCTCAGTTGAATAGGTTAAAAATGGGAACAGTCGGCTCCCGGAGGCTCCAGAGCAGGTAAGTGAGCAGGACGATTTTAACTGCCCACCTGTCAGGTGGGTAAGGGTTAAAATCGCCCCAAAATTTCAGTTCTTTCATGTGTCCATTATCTCATGTTTATGTTTGTTTTAAAAATGATTTTTAAGAAAGCGAGTTTTTTGATGAGCAAAGATATGAAGATATTTTATATATGACCACAGGGTTCACATTATGTAAACTCCCCCTGCAGACAGCACCCACCGTACAAGCTTAGCTCCAGTCGGCAGCCAGAGCACTGCTTGCTTTTTGCAATCCCCTCACACAACAGGCAAATGTGATCCCTAAGTTATCTGCACTCATTATTTTTAAACCTTGGTGCCATCCTTACCCTTGATTTCTGCCACGTTTTTTTTGACATCTGTGACATTCATATATAATAGTGCTTTTTTGTGGAGGTTTTTCTGCACCATTTTGACTAATTTTAATATCTTAAATAATTATTTTATTGTATCTTAATCCTGACACTACCTTTGGCACAAAAGATTGATCAGGAAAATGGGATCTGCCATATCGAACCCTCCCTGTCTGAAAACACAGATGCCAACATGCCAACTGAGGAGGACAGCAGCTTGAGAGCAGAAGGAGGAACTGTTAGTAGGGAGCAAAATGCCACCAACAGCTTGGAGACTCTTGGACAGCAGCAGCTTGTGCTCAACACCAACTGTGCTGACGCGCTCTCCAAACAGTCTGCAGTGCACCTCCAGCAGGTATTGCCTGAATATATTTATGGTACTGTGGAGGAAGGGTGCTGAGCATGTTACCACATAAAGAGGGTGGGCTGCTGATCACAATGAGATCATGAATTCTTCAGTAAAGGCTGTCGATGCCATGATGGCAGTTGGCACAGTGGTCTTCTCCTCCATAGGGGAGTTGCTGGAGAGTATCATTGTTAAGTTTGCCTCAATGACACCTATGCAGAGGACAAATACTCAAGGAGCAACATCAGTTTAAGACGTTAACAAAGCAACAAGGAACAATGGAAGTGAGCAAAACTGAAGTGGCTCAACTATTTGCGAGTCATTACCGACAGCAGCAACATGTTGAATTGGTGCAGCACGTTGGCTGACAGCTGAAGGCTAGCACATCAACACTCACATTAATCTGTTGTGGGGGAGTTGAGAGAGACAACCTGTAGAGGAGAAAAACACTGAGAGACAGTAGGGAGAGAGTGAGTCACACACACACACACACGCCCTGTTGAGTGGGAGGGGGGGAGGGTGGGGTGGGGGGATGTGGGTAGAGGAGAAGGAGAGAAACCCTTCTGCCCCAGGGAGATCTGGCTCTGTCGGGAATGGAAGGGATGATTGTTCTTGGGGGTTAAGTGGGTCAATGTTACAAATCAGTCTTTCTTCCAACTCACTGTGAGCAACACCACAGGAGATCTATGAGTACTTACTAATGATTACCAAAATACAATCATTCAAACTGCTTCTCAGTCTGGGGCATGTTACTTTGGAATGTCCTGTGTGGAAGCAGTTGATGCTCGTGGAACGATGGAAGATTAAAGCTGATAGGCGTTCTCTAATGTAAACACTTTCTTGTCGGCAAATCTTTTTCAGCATGAAGATGGACTGCCAGCTGAAATTAAAGGTCACCTTACTCGTTTCTCCAGGGCTGTGACTTCTTAAAAAAAATGTTGTGGTTTGATTTCTCAAACACTCTTGAGAAGTTACTGATAATTTTTCTGATTGCCCTTGACACTCCGCTTGTACATCATATCGGCAGATACAATGGTCTAATCCAATTAGGATCAGCGTCTTTTCTCTCGTTCTTGCCTGAGCTGATTGACAGGATACTAACTGCACTACCAGCAATGAGTGAACAGGCGGAAGCAATGCTGTGAAGCAATTGCTCCTGAAATGTTCATGGCAATCCAGAATCTTGTTAATACAGACAGACCGAGATCATTCCACAAATCAAAAACAAAAATGGCAAACTTTCAGAGACAGAAAACAAGCTGCATATTAGCAGCTGAAATACTGCTTGAAAAGATCATTATAATTCCTCCTGCTAACCACATGATGGCAGTAAAAAGTTAGGAGTGAGTTTTGCCTGTTATCTAGTATGCTTATATGGAGAGGGAATAAGGGTCGTTGTTTTGTTCTCAGCACAAAACATTCACTATAAAAGAAAGCTTTTTGAAAATTGCTTAAAATGAACTTTTAAACCTAGCAAATGCATAAAGGATGTTTAATGAACGTATAGGTAAGTGTGAATATTTCCATTTTGTTTAGATTGTGACATATTAATAATGATAGTATTTCTTGCTTCAATTTCCCATGGTCTTTCCACAAGGGTTGCTGTCTCCTTGCAGTTTCCTTTATTTCGAAGAGGTGGATGATTCAAGCGTGAACTTTTTGCTAACCAACATAATGTTCTGCAATTAACGGACGTCTGCACATTGAACTTTCTGTCCCCAAGGTAAAGTATTTTATGCAAGCTACTGCAGCCAGTGGCCTGTACAAAATATTTTGCACAATTTTCTATGTATGAACCTCCCATCTTTAGACTGAGCCATTGTACAGGTGATGTCTCCCAGGCCTCCACCAATGGTGGTTTTGAGCCAGCTGCTGGGAGGCCTCATCCCCAGAGTGATTCACTCTCCTCCCCTTGGAGAGGTGTCTCCCCTGACAGCACAACTGAGATCAGGAACTCACTGTCTGGGGAATAGCACTGTGAACCAGCATCCTGCTACACCATAATATCCTGAAATACAATTATCACCAGCCTATATCAGTTACCATCAGCCCAATGACTTGTAGCGCCATCATCTGGGAAGGATGTCACTGTTGTTTTCACTAAGCCTCTAGAAAACCCCATTGCCATACTTGTTTCTCTATACATTATTGGGAGTTTCACCTGAAAGGTGTTAGCGGAGTTCAATCTCCAGGGATGGAATTTCTTGTGGGGGTGTAATTGGGAAGTTACACGTGAAATTACACCCATTCGTGTGCTCATTTTGCCAATATCAATTTATGCCTAAATTTCCTGCCAATCTCATTAGAATGTAAAATTCAGTGTAAACTAGGGAAAATCAATGTAAACAATTGGGGCCCAAGGAAAGTGCGGAACTCACACCATATATTCCTTCTTTAAATATGAAAAATAAAGTTTCAAGCCATCTAACCATCATTCATGCACATTAGGCACAGCATGTTCAAAAACATGTGATCATGGAAGCTTGTAACGTTTAATGTGACTCATACTGAAGCCATCAAATGCATTCAAAGAAACAGAAAGTACAGCGCAGTTCTCAGTGAAGATAAATTAAAAAAACATTTCTAAAAATCACAATACAACACCAGGAAAATCATTTTGTTTCCTGCTGTGGCTAAAATTCTGGGTGTAATTTTACATTTGTTATGAACCTGTGCAATTGCAGGAAATTGACGTGTATGGCTCTTTAGTCCTGGGGCGGAGCCATTGTAATGAGTTGAGATGTGTTTGGGCGCAGGGATCAATAGACATAACAGATCAGGGAAATTTGAGAGCAGCATGATTACCTGCATAACACACTTGCGCCCGAGTTTCCTCGATCTTTTACCCAAGTATTTGCTTTACGCCTCAATTACATGTGTCTCTCAGAGGGCGCAAATGCACAGGAAATTACACCCCTATTAGTAACATGACTGAAGTGTAAATTAATTGCATTTTTCAGCACATATACTATCACCAAAAATACAATGAGATGTCTCTCTCACTTACACTGTAAAATACGTTTCTAACCTTTCTGGATCTTCCAGCAGCCTGAGACCTAGGGGTGAATTTCCTCCAAGCTTCTCATGCTCTGCCAACATATTTTCGGCAGAAACCCTGTTTACACACAAACAAGGTTTCTGCTGAATTTCTGCTGAAGTTATGGGGCCGAAGCAGAAGAAACCCCAAGGAGATTCACCCCCCACTCCCCAAATTGATCACTCTGCCTTTGCAATGAGCTGAGCTGTATCGGATTGAGATCACTTACTCCAGTGTTCCCAGATCAGTTTCTCCCTGAGTAAACCAGAGTGGCTTGGAACTGATTGACAAATATGTCTTAATCTCAACTTCATAAGAGCAATTCTTACTGTACTAGTACAAATTTTCTATTCTGTGCCCCAGCCAACCTGTGACCTCTTTGAGTGAGAGGGCCAATTTTATGACAAATGGTGCTGAATTGGGGTTAGTTTTCTGATGTGGACTCACACTCAATAGGAACTGGATTGAGACAGCCCAACTCATTTCAGCCCTTTAGAAGATCAGAAGTGCACGATAGTGAGCTGACTTGTTCTCCTTCCTGTGGGCAAGACCCTGGCCTCCATTTGGGTGGTTCCCAGGGCAGCCTGGCTGAGATCAGAGACTCGCAATGTGCCACCATCTTGGTGAAAATGGTGTATGGCTCTTGCCCTATCCTAACCACAAATGGCCTGCCAAACACTTTGTCTTGAAGTTGATACCCATTTACAAATGACATTTCTGATCTCAGTGTTTTCCAGTGTGGGTTCTTGTGTATATCACTTGTTGATGTGCCCTTTAAACTGCTTTACCAAAACCTCAGCAGAAATCTCATAGGCAGCAATTTCATGAAATCGGTGTAAATTGTGTGAGCATCATCTACCATGCATTTTTTCTGCCAATGTTCTCCCTTCCTCTCTTCTGAAGGCATTGATTTTTTCTTGGGCATGATTCCATGGGTACCAGGTGCCCTCTGGTACCTCTCCAAAGTGACCATTATTTATTTGTGAACCTTGACATTGTATGATGTCTGACTATTCTCACGTGGACGAGATCACCGCCATGCTCAGTCCTGTCCTCATGTAATATCACAAGTGCACATCCAACAAGAGTCGCTGGATAGTGATCTGGTCAATTTTTCTCTCCCTCTGCACCAGGTGAATGAGACCAATGATAGCTCCCCTCATCCCACCCTAGCTGAAATAAGCAAAATTGACACAGACCATGATCGAACCTGGGACCTTCGAGTCTGCATGACTCGGCTATTTACCAAATAAAGTCAATGAACCACTGGGAAATCGCTTCCCAGGAATCATTACAAGGCTACAATCTACTTGAATGAGAAGTTGCTGTTAAATATTAGGAATTGCCACTTCTCCTTTAAAAGAGAAAGGAATGTGTGCTGAGAAATCTTCCAGAGATAGTCCTTGTAAAAGCAGTCTGCTGTGTAAAAAATGTTGTGTAGTTCTTTTTGTTAATAAATCCATTTAGAACCAAGACGAGCCTTGGTATAGTTACTTGACAGTAATCTGTGAATTCAGATGGTGGTTATATCTATTGCATTTTTGACATTATCTGATTCCCTCAATTAGATTATACCTTGCATTAATTCCTGGATTCCAAATATTATTTATTTAGTTTGTAGTTTGGTATGTATAGTGTCTAGTATATGTATTGCACATTTTTAAAATCCAGATTGAAGTTGGAGTTGTTTCCATTCTGGAGTACAGATTCCATTATAAATCCATTTAAAAACAACCTCTGGATCCAGATATCATTAAAAAAAAATCTCCTCACCTTCCAGGGAACTTTAAGTTTGAATTCAGTTTAGAGATTAGCACAGGCCAGCTCTCCAAACTGAATTTGAATCTATTTTTTCTATCCAGGCAGGATACTGTCATACTTCAGTATGGTTCCCTCAGAGTGAGAATTACTCCCTATTCTGGATTTTTTCTAAAATTATATTTTAATGTCAAAGTTTTATTGCCAGAATTGAGTCAGAGACTGGGAAGTTATATCACATAGGCCTGGACTTCCCCTTGGCTGCACAGTTACTGCCCTCTTTTGCATTTTGTCATCAAAGTGGAAATAGTTCTCAATCACCAGTTTGGGCAGAATATGCTAATTGGGGCTAGGTGATCAGAATTAAACATGTGACAAGGGACAAAACGGAGCAACCAATATCACTGCTTTTCATTGTTATTGTGAGGTGTTCAGGATTCCAGCTGGGTGTTTGCTCATTGCAATCAGGAGTAGATTTTAAATGTTGCTAGAACGTGTATCACTCCCCCCCCCCTCTCAGGCTAACGGAAGTCACCATTTCGGCTCATGCCCATTGTGTGCCATATACTCAGCTAATATGTGGACAGTTGCATGTGGTTCAGACAAATTAATATGAGATTGGCTAAACGAACACAAGCAACATATGGTGGGTGAGGTAAAAGAAGTAAATCAGTTTTGACTAAGCATGTGGTACGGGACAAGCATGAGCTGAAATGGTGGAACGCAAAGTTGATTGGCTCTGAACATAAGTATAGAGAGGATCCTTACAAAAAATTGTCATATGGATTCTCCAGAACATAATCAATGGAAAAAATGGTGATCACATTAGGAGGATTTGGAATCCTGTTTTGAACAAGACTGCTGACTTAATATTGCCTTAATGACTTTGGGTTGGCTACCACCCCATAGTCAATGGGCAGAAAATTGGCTCGTTTTCCTAAATACATATTGCTGGATTTTAATGTTAATTTATATACAGATTTAGAAATTTTAAATTACTTTATGAAATGTTACCAATTGATTACTTGCAGCCGAGTGCTACCATCCAGCCATTGCTGACCAAATGATTTCTTGTGAGGTCAGGTTTTAATCAATCAATTTTAGGTAGACAGTTACTGATTCTACTTAAATGTCCTTTATAGCAACTAGTATCTGAAGACGCAAGAGTTTCCATTACAATTCAATTTACTTTGCAGCACGTGCCTGACTATATTATTTGAATATTTTTAAAATCTAGTTACTGTTGTAAACTATAATACAAATGAAAAGTGTTAAAACACATCTTCTGAAAGCTCACCTGTGTATCGGAACTCTAGGGCAAGCGAATACCTGCCTATATTTAAATTACCAAGACTCATTTAATTTGTATGATAGTTTTAACACTTTTCATTTGTGTGATAATGCTTTGGGTCATCCTGAAGTCATGACAGTCTTTATATAAATGCAAGTTCTTTCTTTATTAATCAAGAATGAACACACCTATATATTCAGCCATGTGTTGCAAAGTAAATTGAACTGTAAGGGAAGCTCTGTTAATACTTTCTACATTTAAAACTGCGTGATGTAGAATTAGGCAGCAATTTAACAGATTTGACACAACAGTAGTCTATTTTTTCCAGGCATAAGGTTGTGACAAAGTCAGGCCTATGGTTCTGGTGCAGAAATTGAGAAACATCTGTTGTCTGACTAGCAGCATGTTCACTCTACCAGCACTGTCACATTGTCACCTATGTAACCTTAAGCAGCCAACATCTGTCTCTAATTATAATTCATGCAAGATGGGGCGCTATCTATGTTTCCTGACCTATAAAAACAAAAAAGGTTGCTTTCCACATTCATTGTGGCTCTGCTTTAATTTATATATTAAATATATGCCCTCCTTTCCTCCCTAAATCTCTCCCTCCATATAAACTTGCCTATCCATATACACGGCCACTCCCTCGATCTTGCCATCTCATGTGGCCTCGCTACTCCCATTGTAACTGTCACTGATTAGGCAATCTCTGATCATTTCCTTGTATCGCTCTCTACCCATATTCACCTTCCCTCTCCCAAACCCACTTTTTTCTGTGTCCGCCCCTGGAAAAAACTCTCCCTCAAGTCACTTACCACTGCACTTTCAAATTCCCAACAATCTAGCTTTTGACCTACAAATCATCATGACATTTCTGCAGCTGCTGATTTGCTAAATCATACCCTCTCCACTGCCTTAGATGCCCTTGGCCCCCTTAAAACGATTACTCTCTCTCACCCTAGTCGTTCCCCCTGGTATACCCCTCTTCGCCGCTCCCTTAGGTCCAAGAGATGCAGATTTGAATGTCTTTGGCGGACAACTGGTTTAACCATCCATCGCCAGATCTGGCTGGACCACATAAAGCATTATCGGGTCCTGCTCTCCATCGCTAAAACTGCTCATTATTGCAAGATCCTCCAGGAATGCAAAGATCACCCCCAGCTTCTCTTCTCCAGCCCAAACCGTCTTCTTCATCCCCTGCCTCCTCCACTCTCACCTCCAACAACATGTGCGAGGAGATCATTGACTTTTTTGTCACAAAGAGCGAGACCATCCATTCAGCTGCCTCTGCCGCTTCCCTCCCTTCCCCTAGCCCATCGGGACAAACTTCCCCATATGTTCCCCGCTGCCCGAGCCCTGAACTCATGTCTTTCTCTAGATTCTATCCCATCTCCTGCCTTGCTCTTTCCGAGCTCATCTTGTCTATGAGACCCACCTCCTGCTCCCTCGATCCTATTCCGACGAAACTGTAGACCACCCAACTTCACTTCCTGGGCCTCTTGTTGCTGATATTGTTAACGGTTCCCTCTCCTCAGGCACTGTCCACCCCCCTCCTTCAAATCTGCCGTCATAACACTCTCCTCAAAAAACCCACCCTTGACCCCTCTGTCCTTGCAAACAACCGCCCCATCTCCAACCTTCCTTTACTCTCCAAAGTCCTTGAATGTGTTGTCACCTCCCAAGTGTGAGCCCATCTCTCCCGCACGTCCATGTTTGAATGCCTCCAATCAGGTTTCTGGCCCCGCCACAGTACTGAAACGGTCCTTATCAAAGTCCGACATTCTTTGTGACTGTGACCGTGATAAACTATCTCTCCTCATCCTTCTCGACCTATCTTCAGCCTTTGACACAGTTGACTATACCATCCTCCTCCAACGCCTCTCCTCCGTCGTCAAGCTGGGTGGAACTGCCCTTGCTTTGTTCCATTACTATCTATCGAATCGTAGCCAGAGAATCACCTGCAATGGCTTCTCTTCCCACTCCTGCACCGTTACCTCTGGAGTCCCCCAAGGATCTATCCTAGGCCCCCTTCTATTTCTCATCTACATTCTACCCCTCGGCGATATCATCCGAAAACATAATATCAGATTCCACATGTACACTGACGACACCCAGCTTTATTTCACCACCACCTTTCTCGACACCTCCACTGTCTCTGATTTGTCACTCTGCTTGTCCGACATCCAATATCGGATGAGCAGAAATTTCCTCCAATTAAATATTGGAAAGACTGAAGCCATGGTCTTTGGTCCCTGCGACAAACTCCATTCCATTAGCACCATTTCCATCCCCTGGCAACTGTCTGAAGCTGAGCCAGATCATTCGCAACATGGTGTTGTGTTTGACCCAGAGATGAGTTTCCGACGTTATGTCCGCTCCATCCCAAGACTGCCTATTTCCACCTCCATAACATTGCCCGACTCCGATTCTGCCTCAGCTCATCTGCTACTGAAACCCTCATCCATGCCTTTGTTACCTTTAGACTTGACTATTCCAATGCTCTCCTGGCTGGCCTCCCATCTTCCACCCTTCATAAACTTGTGCTCATCTAAAACTCTGCTGCCTGTATCTTAACTCGCACCAAGTCCCCATCACCCCTGTGCTTGCTGACCTACACTGGCTCCCGGTCCAACAACGCCTCAATTTTAAAATCCTCATCCTTGTTTTTAAATCCATCCATGGCCTCGCCCCTCCCTATCTCTGTAACCTCCTCCAGCACTACAAGCCTTCGACATCTCTACGCTCCTCCAATTCTGGCCTCTTGCGCATTCCCGATTTTAATAGCTCCACCTTTGGCGGCCGTGCTTTCAGTTGCCGAGGCCCTAAGCTCTGGAATTTCCTCCCTAAACCTCTCTGCCTCTCTACCTCTCTCCTCCTTTAAGAGGCTCCTTAAAACCTACCTCTTTGACCAAGATTTTGGTCATCTGTCCTGATATCTCCTTCTGTAGCTCAGTGTCAAAAATGTTTTTTATTGATATTGCTCTAGTTACACACGCTGGGACGTTTTGCTACATTAAATGCGTTATATAAATATAAGTTGTTGTTGTTGTTGTTGTTGCTTAACACAGCAGATTGGATTTTATTATTGCCCTCAACAGTGCACTGCTAGTAAATACAGTGAAAGGTACTGCATGCACATTAAATGGAAAACATTCTCATCAGAATGGAGACTCATGATTAGCAGAAATTTTTGAATGATCCCTTTCTCTAGATAGTTTAGATAATGGGATTCTGTAGCACACTGTGAAATGAGCTAATGTAACCTGCAAAATCATTCCACAATTGAAGAATGGATGCTGGGATATTTTGCCTTGTCCATTAACATCCTGTCAGCTGATTTCAATATTGGCTGCAATTCATACTGAAGTGAAAACAGCTCTGAAAGTTAATTTCTTGTTTTGGGGGTGGCCCCACTTTCACATTAAATTATGTACATTTCCTGTCATTTTCCATCTCATTTCTTTTCAATGGTGTTACATTTGAGAAAGTGGCAATTTATAAATGAAAATAAAACCCTCTCAATATTTTTCATTTCCACTCTTTTACCCTTATGGACTTGATTTAATTTATTTTCAAAACCATGCTTTGGCTTAAGTAAAATGCCAGTTATTAAAAATATAATTTGATTTTCAATTGCCTATTCAAATTAAAGAAATAAAATAATTTATTTCAGGACACAAACGACTGGCACAAGGGGTTGTCATTTTCTATTTTGGCTCTGAGTTTAGATTGGACAGTTTGAATTGATTGAAGCCAAAGCTGATTTTCACCCTTGATTTGGCTCTTTGGAAATAATGGTCAACTCATCAATAATCCAGAAAAAGTTTCTATTTCCATCCATGGCAAAGATTCTCCTTTCACATCAACACCAGCAGTACCCATGTGCTATTAAATACCTTGAAATATAACACACACAATATTTATGGATCAATGATAATGAGAAAACCATAACATGCCTTGTGATGACTGTCAATGCTTAGTCATAACACATTTGTATGACATTTGCATGTCCACTAATTTAATGGAGGCACGAGCCTATTTAAAATAGAGGATAAAGTATTGTTGCATGAATGTGTTGTGTTCATATGCTAATATTGGAGACAGTAGGCAGCAGAGCATTTTAAATCACACTAAAGTTATGGACGTAATCACAAATTCCACACTGCTTAAAGTGATATGGTTATGGTTATCCTTTCAAGAATACAAGGAAGATGATACGTGTACTTTAAACAGAAATCAAGGACAGCTACAAGGATCTATTGCACAGAAAATACTGCTCTTTCACTCCCAGGTCATACCTCCCCAGTGGAGACAGAAATACAAGATCAGACTAGCTTGCAAATATTTTGTTTAGATTAAAATGAGACTTTAAACACTCCAGAGTCAAGAAAGGTAAATAAAAGATTAACAAGACAATTAAGAATTGCACTTGTAGCTATAAATTAAACTGTTGAAGTCCTTGGGGGGCATGTCACATATACTCCCTTGTGCACTGTCACATGAAACAAGTTAGCTTAAGATCTAAAGAGGGCGTTGCATTTATCTGCATGTGGTTTTTCAAATGAAACTAATTATGATAACTGGAACAAGTGAAAGTCAACTTGCTGATATTGTTTAAGAGTAATTAGACTGTAGCAACAGTGAGCACAAAAGGAGACTTTTAGTGCTGGAATCTAAATATTTTTCACTGGTTTATTCTGAGATAATTGTTTGTTTCTTTGTAATATATCCTTTATTTGCAGCTACTCTTTTACACCCGTTTTAAAATAATGACGTCCCAAGCTTTATCAGATCTTTAATTTTGCATTTCCTTTTGTGACTCATTGCTCTTTGTCTTCCTTCCCTCTCAATCTGCTCTTTTTCTAACTGTCAGTCAGTCTGTCTTCTAGCTGTCAGTTTTGAAGAATGTTTTTTTAAAAAAGGTCCTTGTGCATCAATTCTCTCTCGCCTTCCGTGGTCTCATTCAGTCAATGGATGTCCACAAGTCTGACTCAATTCTGAAGCAGCTGTTGCTTCTTTTAAAACCATGTGCTACTAAACTAAAGGAAAACTCTGGACTTCAGACAACATGTATTTAATATGCAAAACACTCTTTGAATACGTATTTCCTTGCATGAATTCCTTTGATTATATAAAAGTGGATATTGCCATTTACATTATTGTAGTCATTAACTATGTTGGAGTGAGTATTAGTGGCTTTTTATCTCCGATCCTGTTGTACTTCACATTTTGCTTTACTGCAAAGTGGTCTCAACTTCCTAGTGATGCAGAATGGTGCAGAATAACTGAAGCTGAACTGATGTTTGGGCATCAGGTGCAAACCCACTCCCAGGCCCGCTTGGCCTTCGCTCCGGATACAGTACAACTAACAGGTGCAATGCAAACCTTTTTTCCTCCTATTGTTTCACCAATTTTCTGCTCTTCATTGAGATTCCTTGTAAGAGTATAGATCCCTGAGTAATAGTGACCCTTCGGGTACCATGAAGAGTGAAGTGGCTAGCCCTCATATGTGCATCTAAATATCGAAGGTCACAGATTGAACCAGGCATTGATTAGTGTAGTCCTACAGATCAGACGGTGCCAGGCTCAATCGCTGTTCTGTGCCAGATTAGCCGATCTGATCTGGGGTGCTGCAGTTACCCGAACTATGGAGGGGGAATAAATCAGCAACGTTCTCACCTCTGCTCACTACCCAGTGACCCCTATTGGCAAGTGCACGTGTGTGGCATCAGGTGAGATGAGGATCGGGCTTGGCTGCGATGTATCCTGGCGTGGACTAGCCTGCCAGCACTCAGATACTGGCTACCTTCCAGTATCTCACCCTAGTGATCATCCTCCATAGCTCAGGTTAGATAGAGATTGTTGGCAGGTTTGTCAACCATTGGGACTCATAGCAAAGTCCGATCGTGTCCATGACTGATGTCTACGAGCATGCACTTTCCAGCAGCATCATTGGATAGCAATCAGAAGAAGAATCCCTGGCTGATTTTCCCCCTTTCTAACCCATGGGTTTTATTGTACATTTGCAAGGTAAGCACCCTGGGATGATCAGTAGCAAATGAAATTCAATATGGACAAATACAAGGTGCTGCACATTGGAAGTCAAAATAGGAAGCTCCCTGGTGGGATCGAACTTGCCAAAGCGAAAGTTAACCAGACCTAGAGACGTTAGTTGAGCTGTTCACCATTGGTAATAAATAAAGCTAACAAGATGCTGGGTTATATTGCCAAATGAATTGAGTTCAAATATCCAGAAGTCATGCTGGAGCTGCACCTGGTTACTGTGCACAGCTCTGGGCACCATAACTCAGGGGCCCACCTATGACCTAGAGACATTGCAGAAGCAATGAAGTTGATTGTTGGTGTTTAAAGGGAACCACCATAAGAAATGATTTGATAAGCTAAAGCTCTTCAGCCTCAAAAAGAGATGTCTCAGAAAGGACCTTGTAGGTGAATATAAGATACTTAATAGGATAGATAAAGCAAATATGGAACGATAGTTTCAGACACACCAAGACAGTAAGACAATAGGGCACAGATTCTGTTGTTGTGAAGGGCAAATTTAGGACAGATGTTGGGAAGTATTTCTTTACACAGAAGGTGATCAACAACTGGAATGGCCATCAAAAGGGGAGGTGGAGACCAGGAGGATGCACTCCTCTAAACAACAGCTAGATGCAGTAGCTAGAACATGGTAGAATTGATATCCTGAAAGCTTGAGATTGAATGTGAAAAGAGTTTCTCCATCTAAACCTATGCTGTGAACGTGTAACCTAAGAAACCCACAGAAGATAGTCACCATTTGAAATAAATTGAACTGGTGCATAAAGGCAGGTCTTTGTTCAATCCAAACTAAAAATATTGAAATTATGACTTAAATCCAACAATGGTAAATTAAATAATGATCTTAACTTCATTTAAACAGAGCAACTTAAATTTAGTTACACATTCCATTTACTTATAACCTCTAAATTTTACCAGGGACTGTTTCTACATTAGCATATGGCTGTTTAATCCATGTATAGGTTTCATTTAATCAAATTAGAAATCCTTCTGCTTCTATTTAATCAGGGTGACCTGAAATCAAGGGCAGGTTTCATAGTATACGACTGATGGCAAACAACTGACAAGAGGCTGGTCAGGACTGATGACTAAGGATTTCTTTAGCTGTGACCCAGAGAGCAGCTGAGCTTGTCTCATCTCACACCTTATGGTAGTTGATTTTTAATCTTGGTACTTGCCACTTAACAATGTGTTTTCTATCATCTTCCACCTTAGTTTTGTCTGCCTCCTGCTGGTCAATTGACAATCTGCTGAAAGCTGCACAGAAGTCCGTCAATCCATACCCCTGGTCAGGGGATCAGTGTGTGCAAGGGAATAAAGAAGGAATAAAATGCAAGCTACAAAAGCACTATGGCTTTCAATTGTAACAACCTCCAGAGAACTTTCTGTAGATTTTACATTACCATTTGTTCTACGGTACAGTCCTATAAAGTAGTTACACCAATTAGTACTCCCCCATCATGACTGCATTTACAGTCTCATTCAAAATAAGAGGTTTGCAGTGCTGATCAACTTGCCGTTTCTCAATTGGCATGTGCAGATTCCATTGGCACAGGCAAAGGTTGCTGCAGCTCCCAGGAACAAGTGTTGTTCCTTTACACTTGGCTGCCCAAGCTGAGGCGAATAGTATTTAATCTCACAAATACCTCAGAGAGGGAACACCTCGACGATTTGCAAACTCTAGTGTAAGAATACATTAACAAATTTTTGAAAACACACATTTGAGTTTGTAATTTTGTATCCAGGCAGTGGACTGTGAAACTTGTGAATTGGTTTTTAAAGCTTTGTTAAAACCAGAAAGCACAGATGTTAAAACTAGGTTCAGATGTAGCGACAGATGGTATTTGATTATGGAGCAGACTGTTCGTATAATACAAAGATGCCGCTTCAGCCATACATGAGGCGCTGCAGATAGTGGTGGTGGAAAAGATTTCAGGGAAATTTAGAAAGCAGGTGGTTCCAGTGGTGGTGTCGTTTCAAACTGTCTGCTTCTGGCTGTCGTGTCTGACAGTAACACTAAATTCACCCATGGCGTCAATAGCCCTGTTTACAAGGTACTTTTCTAATTTAGATTTAAATTTGAATTTGGAGTGAAAAGCACTATTGGTAATTGGGATGGCAGCAGGATAGATAGAAATCCAGCATGGCCTTTCTTAAGATTTCGATCATACATTATCATAATGTGTATTCATACACATAGATATCTATTATATATTTTTTCTATCTGTTAGGTAGCAGTGGGATGTTGATCTTCTCCAGGGAATGAGGAGATCTCATAATCCTTGAATAACAGGACTGGACTGGATTCAGATATTATTTTAATTGTGCTGGGGTTATTATAGCAGCAGATTAAAGTTTTAATTGAAGTGAGTTTTAGACAGTGCTCATTATATTAAAAAATAAATCTTTCTATTTCCTCCTTTCTATCAGCACTCCTAAATTTAAATATTATACCACAATATATAATTGTCAATTTTAACACAAGAACAAGGTCTAATCATTGGTACATGTCTCTGTTTTTATGTCATCTGGTTTACGTAACTGATTTTTACACCCGTAGACAAATGAAACAGGAGGAATGGTGCCACATGACTGCACTACATCATGACATAACTCTGGCATGTTACCGAATTACAACACAATTATTACACGACCGTATAAAGGACCATAGAACGAATTATATTTGGAACCTTTTTTATATTGTTGGTGGCTCTCACACCGGTTTTGGTATTTTACCACTATTTATTTTGCTGTGATCTGTGTTTTAAATTTTAAAAACAGATTTATATATTGTTCTTTAGGAAAACAAAAAGTGAATTTCCCTCCTTGTGAAAACAGACTGCTTGAAGGAGAGTGATCCATGCTCTTTGAATCGCAATTGTTTGAAAAATTAACCCCTTCTGCCTCCCAAAAAACAAAAACTACAGTTAATAAAAATATTTTTTCAAAGCATGGTTTGTTGATGGATTTCATTGGGTGATAACCTGAGTGTGAGGATTGTCCTGTTTTATTGTCACACTCGTGCTCTGCCTGGTTGTTGATCAAACTGTCAGTCAAAATTATTCCTTGGCGATGGCCTTGCAAAAACAAATACTGAAGTTAGCGTATTTTGGAAATAGGAAATGCTTAACTCTGTTTTTGAGCACTAAAGAATTATCCATGTGTTTGGCAGTAGCTGTGTTACTTTTATATTTTTAAATGCAGCTCTCAGGTTCTACAATAGCAATCATTTAAATTTGTTAAAAGTGTCCTCAGCAATTGTTTCCAACTAGTCTGTGGTACGCTGGTTATACCTCACACTCTTGTAATTATTTCAGTTTTGTATATGTATGATTTTTGTTTCATTCTACACTATCTGCAGTGTATAAATATATTTTTTATTTTAATTTAATTGTACATCACCTAAAATACCTGTGTCTATTTTTCTAAATAAAAGAATTATATTGTTTCTTACTTTCTCATGTAGCTTATATTTTTAATATATGCAAAATAAAACTAACGTTTTTGAAAATTATTTCTTCAATCACATCAATAATATTTTGTTTTTCTTCTCTTGCAGGCACAGTTACTTCATATTGTTGAACATCAGTATATGTGAAAATAAAATATCAATTTAAGCTGAGGACACCTTGGATGGAGTTATTTATTTATTAATCAACATGATTTTTTATCTCTTATGTAGTGACCATTAATCAACAGAACTATACATAGGCTGGGGTACTAGCCAGGAGGAAGTATAACCCACAGTCACCATCACCTATAAGAAGGAATCTGTTTAAATAAATACCAAGATTGTACTGATGAGTTCTGTGAAGGGTTACTTACTCTTCCTTCAGATGCTATTTGACCTTCTGTGTATTACCAACCTTCCTTTTTTTTGCTGAGATCATGCAGCTGCCTTTAAGAAATCTATCCTCGGTCAGAAGCTTTACAAACCTCTGTGCCTGGTCTCCTCAGGTCAGTGCCTTTGTTTGTAGTGGCAGATACACTGTGCACCAACTCAGGCTATTTAGTGTCACTAATCATCTCCATCTTGCATTACAATTTGTCGAAATGGCAAAATTATGTTATCTAAAACCTCAAATCAGGTATTCCTATAAAACAGCTAATAAACTGCAACCTCATTATACATGCATTACATTTTCATAAGTTTTAGTATTGAATTATTGTTTTGGACACTTTAGTTTCTCCTTTCTTTGAACCTTTATGACTTCAAGCACAAGCATTAGAAGACAAAAATATCATAAATTCACTGAAAATTTTTAGAGGTGCTTCTTATTACAGAAATACCACCAATGACTGAACTTAAATGAAGCAGAGCTCTAGAATGTTATTGGATGTTTTGAATATTGAACATATAAATATTGCTTCTAATTATGCTGTTCACATAGCTCCAAAACAAAATTACCAAAATTTTGCATTGTGTATTTTAAATTCTCTAACAAAATACCCCAGTCCCTGAAGTCAAGTGAAGAAATTGCACCTTCCTGTTCTGACCACAATGTCTTCAGTCTTGGTTTCTACTGAGTAACAAGGCACTGTAGATTTATCATGTAAAAGTATAAGCACCTCAAGCATCCAACCCTGTCATTCTCACAATTGTTGAAGCATTGATGTTAGGATCGCTATTCAGGTTTTTATTTCAAAGAATTGATGTAAAAATAAAAACATTTTGGTGAAAACTTAACCATTAAAATTTAGAACATTAATAAGGCCATTATAATAATCTGATCATCTGAAATCCTACTAATGCAGTCCAAGAACTTTTTATAACTGGTCCAAAACTCTGCTGCATATATTGTGTAACGCACTACATCCTGCTCCCTATCACTCCCCCATCCTTACAGATCTGCACTGGCTTTTGGTCCCCACAACATATCAGCCCAGAATTTGCGGGGAAAATAACGGTGAGCTCACGGCGCATGGTGAGTTCACGGCGCACGCCATTATTAGCGCGTAAAAAAACAGCAATTTGTGTCGAGGAAGAGATATGCCGTGAATTGTGAATCGCTGCAAATTGCTGGCTGATTTGCAATTTGTGCGATTTACAATTCCCGGGATCTCGCCATCAACCTCCCCGTGAGTTTCAAGAAATTGCTGGATTTGCGCGTAAATACGAATTAAACTCGCCACAGAAAGTTCGGACTGCTACTTCAGGGCATAAGAACCCTGTTAATGGGGTGATTAATGGTCCTGACATGCTGCTCAATCTCGGAGGCCCAAAAGGGAATAATTGAAACTGGAATTTCACGCCTGCAGGTAATAAATTGTTATTAGAGATTTTTAAATTTTTAGGGGTAGAAATTAGGTCGCGCCCCATTTGGGGCGCTAACCTCGCCGGGGCGCGACTTTTAGCGCCCCGAAAAAATTAGCGGCCCCACGCCGGAACTTCAGTGGTTGCGCCCCAAGAGGGAAGCGGGGCGCAACTGGAAGCACCCCGCATCCCTCTTGGGGCGCTGCGAGTGAATATCCTGGCGCTACGTGCCGCAGCGCCACGCGCTGCGGCACGTCGCGTCGCAGTATTGCAGGCCTTCCTCCCCTTCTTAAAGGGGAGGGACCCTGCGCAGCGCGAACCGGGGCCCAGCTGGGCTCCCAGGGATCGGGAGTGCCGGCAAAAGAGCCCGGCACTCAAGAGAAGTGCCGGGCTCTTGGAGCGCAGCCGGCACTTCACGGTGGGGGGGCTTCACAGGGGCCGGGGACAGCAACGGGGGCAGGTGCTGGCAGGCGGCCAGCAACAAAAATGGCCGCCTGCCACCTCCCCTTTAAATATCGCCGCCCCGGCCGCACGTACGCCTCCCTGAACCCGTCGGACATAGCGTCTGGCGGTAAATCAGGGGGCGCGACTGAAGATCACGGCCGGGGCGCGAGCGGGCTGCTGCGCACGGCGATGACGTCATCGCCGGCGGCGCAGCGCCACAGGGCGCTACCGGCTGCCGCCGCCGCTAACCTCCCACTAAATTTTTCGGGAGGCGTGGGCGGCGCTGCGCCCGGGCGTTAGCTGCTTTACGCCCCATTAGCGCCCTCTTAAGGCGCTAACGGGAGGCGCAAGCAGCTGAATTTTTCCCCCTTAATGTTTTCTCTTATTTTTCCTTTCTGTCTCTCTCTTAATCCAATCTTTCTTTCCTCTCTAGAGCCGGAATTTTACCAGTGCTTAGCGGGCGGGATCAGAGGCGGGTCAGCTGTCAAAATAGAAAAGATTGACAGCGGGTCAGGAACCTGCCTCCACGCGAGTCTCTCAGGTTTCGGGTCTGTCAGTACTGAACAGACCCGACACCAAGCGGCGGGGGAGACAATTTAGATCATTAAGTGCATTGTTAAGAGGCAATTAAGTAGTATTTTAAGCTTACCTTTAGATATTTAGAGTTCGCCAACGGCTTCCCCACTGCTCGGGGATCACGTCAGGTAAGAAAGTCGGGTGGTGTGTCAGCATGGGATGATTTACTAACTTTATAGCTGCAAATGGTCTATAAAAACTTCCATTTCATAGGTCTTCACTTTCCAAGGTTAGAAGCTCTTGCTTACTGCATTTGGAAGTCTGATTGAGGTTAATGCAGCTTGCAAGTGTTTGGAGCAAACTCTCTATCCAGTGTCATCTCATTGGAACAACCTCTCTCACCATTGACAGATCGCTTCTGTCATCACAACCTCACCTGCCATCTATTCCATCAGCATCGATACCCTTGAAAAAAATCTCACCTTGGTCCTCAGAATCCCACCATGATCAGCCCCACTACCAGCATCACTGGGCACACCAGCAGCATCAACATCAACACCAACCTTCTCTGTAATCAACTGATGCTTCACAGGACACAGGGCATCAGCACCCGACCACATTGCTGCCCGGGACACCAGGGATGGCCTCACCATGGCCAGATTTACTTCACTTGATGCTGCACACCCTGGCTGCCACATGATGCGCCAGGTTGGCACTGCCCCACACCAACACCATAAAGCATCCCTACAATGCCCAAGCCATTCCTTTCACACTCATCAGCATTGCGGGGGGTGCCATTCTGTCTCACCGTTCACTGCAACTCACTAAGCCACTTCCAAAGGTGCACACAAATCTGTCCCAGAACGCAAAGTGTTGAAAATAATGATTTCAATGTTTGACAGCACATTAACAGAAACTTCACATGAACATTGGCTAAAACACACAGTGCTTACCCTTGTGTGTTAGTTGGTATGCTTGCAGTAGGATGAGGGTGAGTGTGAGGGGTGGCTAGTGAGATGGGGAAGTGATAATGTAGATAGAGAGGGATGGGTAGAGGTGCAAGGTAAGTTGGTGTGAGTAAGGATGTGCGGCAGTAGGGTAGGGAAGGCAGAATGATGGGGATGTGAGGAGAGGCACAGCAGGATGAGGTTGAGTGTTGCTTGGCAGTAATGTTTTGTGATCTACTGAGATCATTGAAAGGTTCGCGCCACTGCAGCCTGGTCCTCCAGAACACATCCCTGCTTGTGCCCTCCTGTGCAATGTGCAACCAGGCGGCCTAGGTCTCCTGGGGAGATGTCTTCCACCCATTGGAAGGGAAGAGAACCTCCCTGCGTGCTATGACTCCCTCAATAAGCATATGCATGGGTGCAGTGCTCGTCAGTGTTTGCAACACCTCAATGCTGTAGAACACTGACAGCACAACTGTCAAAATCAATTTGGACATGGTCCCTTTAAGGAAACTGGCTGATGACGCATCATCAAATGATGTCGTCAGACCCGCTTCCTTCAATTGGCTAGGATACGCGCTAGGCGGGCTTAACAAGCCCAATCAGGGGAAAATCACTTGGAGAGTGCGGGCTGGAGCCGGCAGCAGGCTGGGACCGCGACACCGAACCCGGCCGCCCCAGAGCACCTCGCTCAGCAAAATTGCGGCCTTTATTTCTGTATCTAATTTGGCTTTAATTCACCCTATTTCTTTCTCCGCTGTTCCCTCCGTATCTTTCTCTATCCTTAAATTTTATTGGTTAAGGAGATAGACTGTTGTTCATCAAGGTCTGAAATGCTCTGTTGACCTCGCTGCACCATTATCAACTCGCACTTCCAGCAATTTGTGACGCAAAAAATAATTGTCGCTGAAGGGTGAGAAAAAAAAAACGCATGGCCCGCTCTAGCAAATTCTGTGCATCTCATTTAAAATTCTTGTCCTTGTCCCACAACAGTGACCACATTTCAACAGTACTTCATTGGCTGTAAAGTGCTTTGGGACATCTGGTGGTTGTGAAAGGCGCTATATAAATGCAAGTCTGTTTCTTTTTGTCTGTAAATGTCTCTATAGCTATGCTCTACACTATCTCTGCAATCTTCCCCAGCTCTAAATCCCCTCCTGAATGCCCCATTCCTCTTACTGTGCATCCTCCTCCTCCCTTTACCCCACCATTGGTGGCAGAGCACTCAGCAAACTAAATTCTCCTCTTTGGAACTCACTACTTAACTCCTTATATCTTTCTTTCCATCATTAAAAGACTCAAGACCCATCTCTTTGACCAAGCTTTCAATCACTCCTCCTAATCTCTCCCTTCTGGCTTGTGCATTCATTCTCCTTATAACTATTTGTGAAGCACCTTGGCATGCATTCTTACCTTAAATATAAATACAAGTAGTTGCTCTAAAAAATACAACCCCCATAAACCTTTACTACATACTCACTTTCTCTCCCTTTAAAATTATTGGGACTATTTCCCAGTGCTTCTTAATCCTCCATTCAGAACATGGCATGCTCATTTACTCAGGGCTTCTTGGATATCAATTATGAAGTATGTAATTAAGGAATATTAGTTGATGTGTAAAGTCTATCTCTATACCATTAACTTGATTACCAAAATGAGAATGAAACATTGGACCACAAAAAGAGAGAACCTGGGGGAAAGTTTACCCATAATTCTTAGAAGTGTATCTTGGAACTCAGGTGACCTAAATAAGTATTCTGATCTGAACAACGAGAAACTGAGAAATAGTCCAACTGGGAAGAGAGATTTTCCCACTGCAAACCTACAAATTTCATTCCCGCTTTATATATTCTCTCAAGATTCAGTGGTAGTGGTCACTTCTGTAAGTGGTCCCAGTGTCTTTAAGTTCAGGAATGTGCCCTACTGCCCAATGTCTAATCATATGATAGTGTGACCCAGAAGCATAACATTAGCACCCCTGTTAATCAGAGCTGCATGTTGTTTCTTTCATTCATGCCCTCACATCTGCTCCTCCAATCTTTCAGTAGGTGGAATGAAAATACTTTGATGAGAGAAGGCCAGATATGAATCATTAAGCTTATCTATTTTACAGACAAGTGAAGGTACAGAGTAACAGTTATAATCAAAACTCACTTACTTCACCTAACTTCAAACCCCTCCTCATGAACAAGAAAAATAAGCCACTATCCCACGTCAATGAGCTATCTTACCTTTCCTGGTCACCCTTTGGTTTTGACCAGCTCTGAGCTTAAGTGAGTTTTCCCTTGCTAGGCTGAGCAAACCTCCCAGACCTAACAAGACTGATCTTGAACATTGTTTTTTCTCTTCATTTTATTACTTCTGAACACAGGAAGTGGTGGGCTGTCCCCCAACTTCTTCCATGTTCAGTTATTCACCAGTCTACTTTTCCCCCCACAAAAATGGATTCTCAATCGACACCCCAGGCAGGGTTCAAATTAATAAGCCATCCAAATGATAATAGGAGTGAATGTTGTGGGCAGCCCAATGAGATAACTATTATCCCCAGTCATTGTGTAAATACATTCAATGCCTGATTCATTAACACATAAACTCCTCTTTGTCTCAGCTGCTGCAGCATATGGTTGTAAGGAGAATTTTAAGCCTGTGTGAACTCACTTTAATTTAAAACACACTATTTAAATGGAACTCATTTCCCATCCTTTCTGAATGATCAAAAAAAAATCGTAAAATGTGACACCTGCTCTCTATTTTTCGCTCATTTATATTTATATTCAAAGTTTTGAACTGAGCACACATCTGGCATGGCTCAAAGTGTCACATTAAAAAAGTGTCACACCTCAAAGTATTTTACTTCAAAAGGGAAAATGGCATTTGAACCTGATTGGCTCCAACGTCATATTGAGAAAACAGCAACAAATCACAACTGAAAAGTTAAGGGGCCTACCAATGAAGCATCTTAAAAAAAAACTAATTAAAATTAAAAAATCACCAATCGCAATTTGCCTCAGGATGTGCCTATATACAATAATTAGACTTTATGGCCTTAAAGGAACAGACTATCTTAAACATAACTTCACCTTTGAGGCAGAACAATACATTATATGGCACAATGCTGCTCTATCTTACCCTGAGCAATGCCATGGGAGATCTGCTAGTTTGATCAATTGTCTGTACCCACTGGATATTAATGTCTGGTGCTTCCAGAGTAAATAAAATGATTTTTAAACACTGTGGCTGGGGATTTCCTTGGAGCTGCGCCCACTCCATCTCTGTAATTTACACACGTAAATGGGGCTTCTCCTGCACTTGCAGTGAAGAGCAGTGGCAGAGCAGGAGCAGGAAATTCCCAGCCTTGATCAGTTAAACTTTTAAAAAAATCAGTGCAGTTATTTACTTCCTGGTAATTTTCCCCACGTTAACATCTAATTTTACACACTAGAAAATAAAGGCACGGATAAAGGCTCAGTAATGCAAGGAAATGAATACATTTATTACTCGAGTTCAGCTTCTCTATGAACTCATTTCATTCGCTCTCTAGGTGTGAATGAAAGCATCCAGCCACACAAACTAAAAATATATATACTTGTGAAAAGCAAACACAAAATAAGTGCAAACAGTGTATTTGGAATTATATTTATTCTGCACAAGCTTGCATATATACTGCACATACATTCAGTTTAGAGAAGAATGGAAGGCACACAAGGCAATTGAACTACTGTAGTCTGTAGGTGGTACAAAGCAAAGGTAAAAGTCTGGATACCATACAAAAAAGCTTAAAACACACAAAATAAAATCAGTTATTCAACAAAAGGTTTTATCTTCAAAATTTAGTAGCTGCCAAGCAGAATTTAATAAGGATTGCTTAAGTCAGTTGGCTACTGCACCCCTATAACATGGACAGGGCTTATCATTTCATTATATGATCAATTATTACAGTACATCCCTGGTAATACAAAATTGTACACCTTCAAATAAATTAGGATAAATTAAACCAATAAATTATGCAAAGTCTTCAGAACAATTGACAACAACAACAAAATTCCACAATCAAAATGGTCTCTAGCTAGAAAATAAAATCAAAAACACTGACTAGGTCAGCTTTAATTACTGCACTATTTTCAAATTAACAGGTATTTAATACAAAAAGGAGCATAATGCTATGTACAACATATTGCTAAATAATATAAAGGCAGTGTTTTTGTCACTTTTCTGCAACCATATACATACAAGCGTTTTCATCGCAGGCAGTTCATATCCCACAGTTCTCTATGACAAGATGAGCGTGTTTCATTCAACTTCACATTCTGCAATAGAAGTGCAATACGCAGTAACCATTTCCAAAACAGCCATCTCCCTTGTCATTCAATTTGAAGGGAGTTCTCAAAAAATAGGTCAACATTAAACTACCACTTAAAAAAAAGATTATATGTGGTCAGGATTTGGGTAAATTACAGAGTTTACAAGTGCATGTGCTTTTGCTATAGCTGCTGATTTCTGTGCCACTGACATCACCACAAGGAAGGTCTCAGGATTCATCCATTTACTCATTTATTTACTGGGTAGATGCAATATACATTCTGTAAATATTTTACAAGATACAGAAGTCATAATGAGTAATGAGCGCAGAATTTGTGGATTTTGAATACAATAAACAATGAAGTGAACTTCAAAGAATTTTTATAAATGTAATAAGAGTTCCAAGGGGTAATGAGCTTACATATATGTGGGAAAAATGGCAATAGGTATTTTTCATAGGGAATTAAATACATACTTTTTGATCAGTATCACATCATGCATTGTATTTCCTGTGATAGCACGAAGTTTAGCAACATAAATCGGATGTGAAAGGTGATTAGTTGAAAAATATAAAAGGAAGAGGAAGAAAAAAAATTAAAGTATGCAAAACAAATTAAATGAAAAATGGTAATTTAAGGTTAGCATTTCTCGAGGGCTCCCTTTTTAAACTTCTTCGTGGAATATTTACCCACATATTTTAATGCAATTACTTTACAACAACAGATTTAAAAAAATCAAAAATATTAAATCAGAAACTTAAAGCAGATTACCAGCTTTTGATATTCTGAGGCACAACCAAACTGCAACAAAATATGTGAGTAAATACCTCATACTATTTAAATACTACAACTCAATGTCTGCCATGTAAATTTCTCATTACTGTGAACATTCTCTGCGACGTATCCTGCAATAGTCATAAATATAAGTGTCGCAGAGGTCACAATAAAACATTCTCTTCACAAAACATATTTTCAGCATGTCTAAAATTAGAAAAGTTGTCCATCTAAAGGGAAAATTCAGCTTTCACTTCACACGTATATCACATCATATGAAATATTGCTTCTATACTACTTTTTATAATCTATGAAAACACAAAATCTGCACCACAGTTACAAAAAATTGGCTTCTACAAGATTTCCCAAACTCGAATGCTGAGCAAACAGTCGAAGAGGAAAAAATAATTTGCTTTATCAAACTGTTCTAAAAATTCTCTTCTTCAAAAATTTTTTTCCAGCTGTTTTATTTTTATAAAGATACAATATATGCATAGCTATCACCTTCATGGTAAACTGCAGGAAAAAAACAAAATCTGGCATTTATTGCAGTTGGTTATGGATAAAAAGGAAATCCTCAAGAATCCCAAAACAAGAAATGTTCAGCCACAGAAGGCACAAGAACAATTGTATATGTGGGAAATTGGTAAATTGAAGGTGTCTGTATCCTTCAAGCTGGTGCATTTAAGGTCTAGGCACAGGATATCACCTCAAGTTTATATGCAATGTTAAATTTCTATTAGCAATAAGAGTACAGAAAATGGGAATTAATTTACAGATATAGCATCCATCATGAGCTCATATTAAACTATATAAATTTCCACTCTAAAACATCTGACCTCCTGCCTCTTGTAGCTGTTACATCATGAATACGTAAAGTGTATGCCAGTATAATGACAGCAAACCTTGTGAAGCAATCGAGATAATCTCAGGTTTGTAAGGAAAAATGTAGCTGGAGGCACAAAGGCATTATGGCTCTCATAAAAGCATTCCAGTTTAAATGAAATTTCCAGAACATTCTTTATATACTGCACAAAGTGAAATTGGTTTAAATGGAATTACAATTAGACTGTTGAACGCGTCTTTATTAAAATCATATTACAAAACTCTCCTATTAGACCAGTGGTGCAATAATTACAGAATAAAGTACTGAAATGATTTAGAACCCAATTGTTTTGTTCTTTTACAAAATGTCAGGATATACGGTAATCTTTGCAATCTTGTGCACAATTTAATTATTTGACAGATCTTACACACATTATCCTCTAATCTCCAAACAAGTAAACAAGGTAGTAGGACCCTTTACTCTGTTTATTATAATCATTGCACCTCTAATTGAGACCACATTGTAATGTCAGCACAGAACTGTTAGCTTGTATTCTTCAAGGTCAGTCCTATAATAGGACCACCAATGCTCATGACTAATTTCATTAGACAAGTTTGATTTCAAATTTCATAGTCACAACATGTCAGTACTAAGTGAGACTGAGTGACTGGTACACAATTCTGCCAGGAAAGGCTCGGGAAGAGTGTAGAACACAACACAAAATAAAGTAAAAGATTCAGCACTTTGGGGGCATACCAAAATTAAGAAGACAGACTTGGTTTAGATGCATAGTGAATACATTGGCACTTCATTGCTATTGTCTGCATTGCCTAAAGTCTGCAGATACTGCAAGTGCTTTATAATAATGACAGGGCATTGCAGGCATTGTGCTGTTAATTTGAAGTCAGCAGGTTTTAAGGCTATGTGCTGACATTAATTGCTTCCCTGCATTTCTATCCATCAACTACACTTACAACTAGTTAAACTGTAGCATTGGGGTCAGTCACATTGTTACCACTCTCACTCTTCATAGTTTTTAAAATGCAAATGTAGAATATGTTAAATTTTGTACATTCTAGATTTTAAGTGCTCTGCTCATCTTAAGAGGGCTCTTTTTTTCCCCCAACTGGATTTAATCATGAAAATATAACATAAACCAAAAACATACTTTTTTTGTAATGCTCATGGCGCTTGAATTAAGTAAGTTGACAGCAGCCCTGTCGGTGTCAGTTATTCTCCGCTCTGCACGGTGGTAAATTTAGTATTGAATTTTAATAAAAAAAACGTTTAACCCTTTCATTGGCTCACTGTGTTTCTGCTGCTGGAAAGTTGAAATTTTGTTTTTCAATGTGACTAATTATAATTTTATAACCTCTTGAGGCCATCAGCTGCATTTCTGCGCAAAATAAATCACAAATAATGAATTCCACTAATGCTCTCGTGCTACATCATTATCAATATGAATGGTTAATTTACTCTATTGTACCACATTCTCCCCGAGGCTTCTAACAAATGCTAAACTTTTACTATATAAATCATAGCGGTTTTAATCCTTACTATTCATCTACTCAAAGTAGCTTTCCAAGCAATGTAATCCTTACCTAATGGAATTATAAAAAAAATTACATCAAAAAATTGGGATTACTTTTTGTTTTAAAGTTTGAAAACGTACTGCACATTTTTTTCCAAACTGACTACATGCTCCGTAAAGTGTCGATGTATTTGTACATTCTGTAGGGCATCTAAGGTTTGTAATGCTGAAATCCAAGACGCAAGGTTCCATAGCCTGAACAGCTTTTGCACCCAGTTATAATTAACTCAGTCTTAATTTATTCAGAATATACTGAAAGTAAATCCTCAAGTTCTGTACATTTGTCCAATTCTAATCTGGAATAATCAGTGCAGGATATTTACAGTAAAAATACAGTTCTGCAGATGCCATTTAACCAACACATTCATAAGTTGAAGATGGAATTCAGTATTGTTGAACTGTGAATTGAATTCATGTGTGATTTATTCACAGATAATGTGTTTAATTGTAGAATAGAGGGAAAATAGCACAGAAATCCTAAATTTAGCTTTGTACTATCTTGGCGTGGTTTTATTGCAACCCTAAATATAGACCAATGCCAGTGAAAGGATTTAAAACAATTATGGGTGCATCCTAAAGTGACAAGGTCATTTTGCTGAGAAGAGTCAGGTGGTGAGCAATTGTGGTTAACAGCTTAGAACAGTCTAAGCCATTCTAACTAGCTATACTTCTGTTTGGTATTGTCTAAGGTAGTAGACTGGGAACCTACTGGAATCTTTTCCAATAATACTTATTGAACAAAATTATAATGCAGTATCAGCCTTTCTGCAGCCTGGAAATTGTTGAGTGAATCACTGCTTACAATCAGGAATTTCTGGCTTGCACACCAGAAATTCCTGATGACACATCCCATTTAACATCTAGTTGTGTAGGTTTGATTTTATAAGTAGGTTTAAATTACAACCCAATTAGGCAAAAATAAATCTGTAACATACCATAAACCAATAAGTTTGACATGAATTAGTTTTAACTAAGGCAGAAACTGAAACAGATCCATTTTTAGTCTGTGATTGCAGGAATCTAGAATTATAACGAGAGATCAGCATAGTAGCCTTTTTGTACTGAGAGAATCGTTGGATTGTGGTGAGCTAGCAAGTTGAAAATCATTCTATCTAGATACATTTCAAAAAGGTGCAATAATTATGCCAATCCTTTTATAATAGTATATCTTATATTGTGTATTCGAAAAGTGCACACTTGCATGCTTCATCATTTCGTCAGAAACTGCAATTAAAGGCAGAGTGGCTATATTCAAATCCAGTTCTAACATTTTATTATACCTCAGTATAGTCATTTTAAAATATCTTGTGCATGTACTGGCTGGTGGATCTGATTGATTCAAAATGTGTGCGGTCATCAAACTGGATTGGTTTAAAGTCAAATTTGTCCCAAATAAACTGACAGATACAGCTATAGATCACAAAGTCATATATAGAGGTTTGCTCTCAGTAGTAATTATGTTGGCAAATAAAATAAATACACTACTACTAAAGGTCACGCTCCAATAACAATTAAATCAGGCTAATGAGGGTATTTTCAGTACGACTGCGTAAATATGTATATATTATATATAAATTTTAAAAATTGTACATGGTTCGGCATGTTCTCTTCATCTAGTGACTCAAGACGCTTTCAGCAGTCAGTGTCAACACAAAAACCAAACTGCTAAAGAAGGTAATGGGGTGAGGGGGAGAAATCTTGCTGTTTATGAAGTGGTATCAAATCAGATTTAATACTTTAGGTGTCCTTGCAAACGATTTAAAACAGAATGTAATTTGTTTCATATAGTTGCAGTTAACAAGAAATCAGATTAAATCTGGCCACAGTCTCAAATTCCCTGTGGTGAGCAATTTAGTTTAAAACTGATTCTAACAGTATGGCATGTTTAGGCACATGCGACTTTCCGTGTCAATAGAACGTTTGCACACTATGTACAAGTAACCATTTTCACAAAGAATCTGTATTCTAATTACAATAATGCACTCATTGCACTCAGCAGTACTCTTGTAATGTTTTGCACTTTAAAGCGCATTTGTTTTTTGCATGAGTTTTTTTTCTTTTGTACCTGAATGGATTCCCTCTAACTTAAACAATGACAATCTGATGTCTTTTCATGGTTTCAAAAATGGTAAACTGACACATTCTCATTAATTCAATTTTCAAGTTCTTTTTCTTCAGTGATACACTGCAATGCAAACTGTCACGTTAGCATTACTTTAAGTAGCAGAGCCAGGTAAAGTCTTCAATAAAGTTAACAGCACATTTCTAGGTTTGAAAATCTGTCAGTTTACAGGGTACTCAAGAACTGAATACAGTACATTGTTCCAGTAAATAAAAGTGATATTAATAGAGTACATTAAAAACTCCAAAAAATAAATCTCAGCTGTAGGTTCAATGCAAGCTGCTGCTAATAACACCAGGCTGACTGGGTAGCCTCACTTTGAATAGAAATATTTAAGAGGTTTGTTATTTTATCCGAATTCAGTAAAAACTAACAGCAAATGTTGTTTTTCTCACTCTCCCAGGAGAGTAAAACCTATCTCTGGTGATCTGGCCAGCTATGAACCTTTGTAGAATTAATTTGGAATCATTAGAAGTGCACAGGAACCTGATCCGCGGTCACTGCAAGAAAGCAGAATTGTTCTGTACCGGAGAGGCTGTTCTCACATGAAGTGGTCATTTTTGGTGAAAAAGTAATGAATCTTGGCAGAAAAGTTCATTTCGGTGGGAAAGCAATAGCTGTTTGTAAGATAGGGATCAGCACAATATGACCGACATCAGCTACAGAGACTGAAGAATGAAACACATGTCATTTGCAGGTGGTGGTTAAGTAGATATAAAAATGACACCATAGGTAAGATCTGACTATATGGTGCGTTCTAGTCTGGGGGCAAAGATCAATTGGTATCATGCCTGAAATCAAAACAATAGCAGGCTTAGACATCTCTGATAATGATACAGCTGGGCAAAACCTCCTAGTGTGTAGTGTTGTATCCCATGACAGCTACTTTATTGTCCAAATGATGTCATAGTTATTTGCCATTTGCCACAAGTAATCATTAATAAATCCTTCTGTCTGACAGAGCAGATTACTTTAGGTGTAATACCCTACCTTGAAATAAAAAATTAAAAGTACACTCTCACACTTCAGTTTTTCCTTCCATAAATCAAATCAAATCTAACCTTCAAAACAGAAGGGTTCAGGTATCAGTGTTAGTGGGTTCAAGGCTGTGGTGAACAATCTTCTTACAAGGTCAAATGTAAAAGGGTAAAACAGTAGGGAAAATTAACAAATCAGAGCTGAGAAAAGCAACAATACAAGGATTGGGCATCAGAACAGAAGGGGTATATTACATCTGATACATTCAGATGGCTCTGGGCATCTTTACTCATGTAGTAGCTCTTGCAGGCAGTTTGGAGATTTGAAAACCTCCGGGACTTCGCTGTCCAGCTTGCAAATGACCTTGTAGATGGCCTTCTTCCAGGAAGGATCAACGTCTTTGCCTGCAACAATGGCATTGAAAAACTCTCGTAATGTGATCTGAGCCACTTCCAAGAACCTCTCCGGAACCTGCTGATACAGAAGGAGACAATGACATTAGTAGAGTTTTCAATTTCAATCCAAAGTCTCTGATTCATTAAAAGGGGAGGGGAGGAGGGCTGAGCTTTCATCAACCTCCCCGAGGCCTGCAGCAGCTCTGTGCATCCAGCCCCTAAATATGGCAAAGTTAGCAGTTTCCAGTTTATTCCAGGAAGGCTATTTCTAGAAAGATGATCTTTATGTTTTTATCCTCTTTCATTCCAGCAATCAGACTTATCTACCTCCACACTCAAAGGCTCAAGTGCACTTCGCAAGCTTTCAACATTTTCTATAATTTAATTTTTGATAAACAAAAAAAGTTCTGTTTTCTATAATTTGCAGATGAAATAGGTCAACAATTTGACTCAATAACAATATAGCAATGAGATAAAAATGTAAAATCAATTACTTACTTTTAGAAGCTGTTTTTTTTAAAATTCATTACTGAATTCTACAAGCACAGTTTCTACATTTACCAGGAATATTTTCCAGATATTTAATTTTAATATTTTAGAATAAATCATGAATTAAGTTAAAGTGACATCTCATTTCTTAGAGGTATATATGGGGAATATGGACACTTCAGAGAGTATCTATTTTCAAAAGGAATGCAAGACTGAATTCTATTAGCTTCGGTGTGTTATATGGGCATTAATGTACTTGTGTTCATCATAGTGCCTCGAGGTATCATTTTACCTATTAAGCTTGATAGCATGAAGCTATGTTTTGAGACAAATATTAATGTTATCATTTTGATGTACTTGCAGTTTATTAAGATCAGCACACATTCCAAGGATAGAAATGTCCTTGAATAATGTTACACAGATGTTGCAGCCATTCACTTGAGTTAGCGTTCCTGGACTTCTTGGTTAAGTGTACATTCAGCATATTGTACCACTCATTCAGATGATATTTTCCAACCAATGCAAATCAGTTTGTCAGTTATGACAGCAATCAGAGTATCAGTTTTCTGAAAAAAACAATGTATATGGAGCCAAACGTGTGATCAAAACTGTACTTACCCCAAAGCTCACTGAAATTGTAAATGACTCCCTTTGCCCTAGCAACACTCCTCTTCCCATCAGTCCTTCCTTAAGAAAGCTGACTTTCAACCCCTCTGTCCTCTCCAACCATCACCCCATTTCCAACTTCTCTTTCCTTTCTATGGTCCTTAATCGCGTTGTCACCTCCTCTCAGTTCTGCTCTCACCAATCCCACAATTCCCTTTTTGAATCACTTCAGTCCAGTTTCTGCCCTGCACACAGCACCAACACAGCCTTGGTCAATGTTAACAAAGGCTCGTCAGTCACTGCAACAGCAGCATGCTATCCCTCCTTGATCTCTATGAGGCGTACAACATAAATCGACCATTCCATCCTGTGTAGTGCACCACTGCGGGGCTGCCTTCACGTGATTCCACTTTTATCTCATCACAGTCAATGCATCTCCAGCAGAAAGCTTCTCCCGCCCTCATATGGTTACTTCCGGAGTACTCCAAAGTTCTATCCTTGGCCCCTTCCTTTTCCTTATTTATTGTTGCCACTCACTGCCATTATCCATAAGCATGTAATGCTTTTCTATATGTCTGCTGACAACAGAGTTCTACATCTTCTCTTCGTCCCTAGAGTCCATGAGCACCTGTGTGTTGCAGGACTACCTGTCCAACACCAAGATGTGATGGAGTCAGAACGTCCTTCAATTTAATATTGGGAAAGTCAAAGCCATCTTGTTTGGTTCCTGCCAAAAGCTCGACTCTTCCCATCGACTCCATTCCCCTCCCTGGTTACTCACTCAGGCTGAACATGATGGCACGCAAACTCTGTGTTCTGTTCAACCCAGAGCTGAGCTTCAAACTCCATAAAAGAAAAAAGACTTGCATTTATATAGCACCTTTCATGACCATCGGACATCCCAAAGCGCTTTACAGCCAATTAAGTACTTTTGATGTGTAGTCACTGTTGTAATGTAGGAAACATGGCTGCCAATTTGCGCACAGCAAGCTCCCACAAATAGCAATGAGATAATGACCAGATAATTTTTTTTGTTATGTTGATTGAGGGATAAATATTGGTCAGGACACTGGGGATAACTCCTCTACTCTTCTTCGAAATAGTACCATGGGATCTATTACATCTACCCGAGAGGGCAGACGGGGCCTCGGTTTAATGTCTCATCCAAAAGACAGCAGCTCTGACAGTGCAACACTCCCTCAGTACTGCACTGGAGTGTCAGCCTAGATTTTTGTGCTCAAGTCTCTGGAGTGGGACTGGGTACAGGCCCATGTTCTACCATTCTGTGACACATTGTGGGTACAGGCCCATGTTCTACCATTCTGTGACACATTGTGGGTACAGGCCTATGTTCTACCATTCTGTGACACATTGTGGGTACAGGCCCATGTTCTACCATTCTGTGACACATTGTGGGTACAGGCCCATGTTCTACCATTCTGTGACACATTGTGGGTACAGGCCTATGTTCTACCATTCTGTGACACATTGTGGGTACAGGCCCATGTTCTACCATTCTGTGACACATTGTGGGTACAGGCCCATGTTCTACCATTCTGTGACACATTGTGGGTACAGGCCCACGTTCTACCATTCTGTGACACATTGTGGGTACAGGCCCACGTTCTACCATTCTGTGACACATTGTGGGTACAGGCCCACGTTCTACCATTCTGTGACACATTGTGAGTACAGGCCCACGTTCTACCATTCTGTGACACATTGTGGGTACAGGCCTATGTTCTACCATTCTGTGACACATTGTGGGTACAGGCCCATGTTCTACCATTCTGTGACACATTGTGGGTACAGGCCCATGTTCTACCATTCTGTGACACATTGTGGGTACAGGCCCACGTTCTACCATTCTGTGACACATTGTGGGTACAGGCCCATGTTCTACCATTCTGTGACACATTGTGGGTACAGGCCCACGTTCTACCATTCTGTGACACATTGTGGGTACAGGCCCACGTTCTACCATTCTGTGACACATTGTGGGTACAGGCCCATGTTCTGATGGGAGCTGATCTGACTGAGGAGAGAGTGCTACCAACTGAGCCACAGCTGACATATCCCATCCATTAGCAAGGCCTATAATTACCAGCTCTGCAACACTGCCCTTCTCCACCTCTATCTCACTCCTACCAGTGCTAAAACTCTTATTCATGTTTTTGTTACCTCTAGGCTGAATTTGTCATCAACCTGCTACTGTAAAAATGAATAGCTGGAATTGTCCAGAATGCTTGGAGTCACAGATATTTAGAATGTTGGGCACGAGATTGTAGGCTGCAACATGTTAATTGTAATTTATAGCATCTTGAAAGGGTCACTGCTGATTTGTTGGAGTTATCTTGATTAATAAGGAAATTGTATATTTGATACATGGGTACGCGCACACACATACAAATGCACACAAGATCCCAGTTCTTCCTTCTGACATAACTTATTTTGATAGTATTTTAAATTATATATATTATTTACCTCTAGGGTGCAACAAAGTGGATTATCAATGTGCTGCTTTAGAGTGGGAGGACACAGGTCACACATGCAAATCCTCATTCAGAAAATGTCTAATCTTTATTAGGTTATGAAGCAGCATTGAATGACAGTCAGGTACTTTCTAATATGGAAGGAGGGAAATATTGGTGGCACGGTCACCAAGGCTGATCCTTCCACATCTCTGGGGTGATCTGACCCTGTGCCATAGACAGAGAATTGGTAAAGGTTGCTTGACTACCGCGCTCAGATTGCTGACAGTGTGTGCTACAGGGGAAGAGTACAGGATTTACTTCTAGATCCCATATTATTAGACACAGAACAGAGGCTGGGGCTTTCTGCTAGCACGTTTGCCAGCCCACGATTTTCCCCCTATTGATTTTAATGGGTAGAAAAACTGTAGGCTAGTGAGCATGTAAGCAGAAAATCCTGGCCATAATGTCCATTGTTTCAAAGTTCTGCTTGTTCCTAATTCTTTACAGATCGGTATACGCTTGAGTGTGACTTGATGAAATAAGGAATTTCTTAAAACTGCAAGATTTCCCTGAATTAGACTGTTAACTATATCTTGACAGCTCTTTACATATAAAGCTGCTGTTCTAAGAAAAAAGGTTGCTCATCGAGGATTACAACCCTTTTACAGAGGAACTCTGAATATATCCCAGTTCACTTAACCAAAATATCTAAAGGTACTTGTAGCACCTCTTTTGCATTTGGAAAATGCTGACATTTACATTTTTGAAATACGATGTAGAATGCCAAATAATTTGAAATGAAACCCTAAAGGAGGGTGTCACAGATATATGCTGAAAATAAGTTTGATAAGAAGAATGACTAATGAGAGGGTCCTGGTACAAGTACAAGAGAGAGAAGGGATGGGAGTTGATCATGATGAGAATAATTTGGGCATGTTACTCAGGAGTTCTAAGGAAAGTTGTTGGGGCTGTTACAGTCAGGAAAGGTTGATGTCAATAGATCAAGTGGCAGGGAAAGTTGATGAATGAAGTAATGATATGGGCAGTGGTAACATCAGGAGCTGATTCTATCCACTCCCTGCACAGGTGGACTGTAAGAGACAGAGAGAGATAAAAATAGAAAGAAAAGAAAGGAGCTTAAGTGAGTTGGTTGCATTTTAGGATAGTTCCACTTTAGCAACATGATGCGTTCCCTGACTTTCTAGTCAACTCAATGCAGCCCATATTACCAGCAATATGAAGTAAATTAAAAAACAGCCAAATTAATTTTAATAAGATAGCTAAAATTAAACTCAAAGCAAAACTAATTATGTACTTGCTTTCAAAATTAGTGGAGGAGAAAAAGGCTACTGATGACAATTCTGTGATGGTCACATTCAGCGTTTCTAAGTGAAAGTTATACCACATATGCTGACATCATCTCCGTGGAATATTTTGTATCTCATGGAGATTCCATTACAACTGATAACAGATGATACAGTGGGAAAACATTTTCAGTGATGTCATCAGAATCACTGCAATCTGTGCATCAATCAACTTCCCATTTTGTGTGACAAAAACAGAATACACAATAATAAAAAGTTATGGGTAACTCCTTACCAACAAACAACTCAAATAAAGCATTAAAGTAAACTGTACAAGACACCAAGCTTAATTATGAAGTCAACTCACTCCTGAGATAGAACATATATAGAGTACGGTAGCATAGTGGGTATCGGATACGGTAGCATAGTGGTAATGTTACTGGGCTAGTAATCCAGAGGCCTGGACTAAAGGACATGAGCCCAAATCCCACCACGGCAGTCAGGGAATTTAAGTTCAGTTAATTAAATAAATCTGGAATACAAATGGTGACCATGAAACTACCGGAGTGTCGTAAAAACCCATCTGGTTCACTAATGTCCTTTAGGGAAGGAAATCTGCCATCCTTACCCGGTCTGGCCTATATACGGGATGGTTTCCTGGACCAATATGTTGAGGAACCAACTAGAGATCAGGCCATCTTAGACTGGGTATTATGTAATGAGAAAGGATTAATTAGCAATCTTGTTGTGCGAGGCCCCATGGGGTGGAGCGATCATAATATGATAGAATTCTTCATTAAGATGGAGAGTGAAGTAGTTGACTCAGAGACTAGGGTCCTGAATTTAAATAAAGGAAACTACGATGGTATGAGGCGCGAGTTGGCTAGGAAGGATTGGGGAGCATTACTTAAAGGGTTGATGGTGGATAGGCAATGGCAAACATTTAAACATTGCATGGATGAAGTACAGAATTTGTTCATCCCGGTTTGGCATAAAAATAAAACAAAAAAGGTGACTCAACCGTGGCTAACAAGGGAAATTAGGGATAGCATAAGATCCAAGGAGGACATATAAATTGGCCAGAAAAAGCAGCAAACCTGAGGATTGGGAGCAGTTTAGGATTCAGCAAAGGAGGACAAAGGGATTAATTAAGAGGGGGAAAATAGAATATGAGTGTAAGCTTGCAGGGAACATAAAAACTGACTAAAAGCTTCTATAGATATGTGAAGAGAAAAAGATTGGTGAAGTCAAGCATAGGTCCCTTGCAGTCAGAATCAGGGGAATTTATAATGGGGAACAAAGAAATGGCAGACCAATTAAATACATACTTTGGTTCTGTCTTCACAAAGGAGGACACAAAAACTGCCAGAGATGTCGGGGAACATAGGGTCTAATGAGAGGGAGGAATTGAATGAAATCAGTATTTGTAGGGAAATGGTGTTAGGGAAATTGACGGGATTGAATGCCGATAAATCCCCAGGGCCTGATAATCTACATCCTAGGGTACTTAAGGAAGTGGCCCTAGAAATAGTAGATGCATTGCTGGTCATCTTTCAAAATTCTATAGACTCTGGAACAGTTCCCATGGATTGGAGGGTAGCTAATGTAACCCCACTATTTAAAAAAGGTGGTAGAGAAAAAACGGGGAATTTTAGGGGGAGAAATTCAGTATCGCCCCATTTGGGGCGCAATTATCGGCCGGGCGCAAAGATTAGCGCCTGGCGCTAATTATCGCCACCGACTGCAAACTTGACTTTTATCGCCCCTGGAGGTGATTGGAGTGCTAAATCAGGCGCTTCACACCTGTCTTAAGGCGCAAAGGCCGAGGAGCGAGGCGCTACCTCAGAGCGCTGGCGAAGCTCATGTAATGTCAGTCAGCAATGGAACACACACACAATGGCACGGGCCAGTTCTTAAAGGGGATGGTTAATCTCTCTTTCCATCCACATCCTGCTAATTGCAGCCTTGAATCTCGGCCTGGAGAGACCTGCACATCAAATCTGCTGGAAAGAACAATGGAGAGTACCAGGTAAAGAGCTCAGAGTGCAGCCCCCACAGTCTCTTCTAAATCGATACAAGGAATGGCAAATCAAAATGAACCTGCAAAGTGCTGCTCAGTACCCAAAACTCCTTCACACAACGCTGAATTTCTCCAGAAGTCTCTCTCTCTCTCTCAGAATGCGTAGTTCAAAAATGGCACCAACAATAAAAGGCAGGAAGCGGTCACCTTTAAATAGCGCTCCCCCTTTCCCTTCATGACTGCAGAACGCTCCCCTCAACCTGTCGTTGCTAGCGTCAGGCGGTAAGGCAGGGGGCGCCACTCAATATCCGCTCCGGGGCGATACCGGGGCGTTGCGCACTTGACTGACGTCACGATCTGCCGGCGCAGGAGATCGTGGCGGTAGTGTTTAGCGCCGCCGCAAAATGTCTAGTTAATTTCGCGAGCGGCGCAAACTTCGCCGCGCCTGGGCGCTGGATGCTTTGCGCCCCATTAGCGCCCTCTTAAGGCGCTAACGGGAGGCGCAACCAACTGAATTTTTCCCCCATAGACCGGTAAGCCTGACATCGGTAGTGGGCAAAATGCTAGAGTCCATTCTAAAAGATGTAATAGCTGAGCACTTGGAAAACAGTGACAGGATCGGACAAAGTCAACATGGATTTACAAAAGGTAAATCATGCCTGACTAATCTACTGGAATTTTTTTGAGGATGTAACTGGTAGAATAGATAAGGTAGAACCAGTGGTTGTGGTGTATTTGGACTTTCAGAGGGCTTTCGGTAAGGTCCCACATAAGAGATTAGCGTGCAAAGTTAAAGCACATGGGATTGGGGGTAAGGTACTGATTTGGATAGAGAACTGGTTGGCTGACAGGAAGCAAAGAGTTGGAATAAACGGGTCTTTTTCCGAGTGGCAGGCAGTGACTAGTGGGGTACCGCAGGGATCGGTGCTAGGACCCCAGCTATTCACAATATATATTGGCCCGAAAATTAGACCTAATACGCGAGAGTACGCACTGTGTACTCTCGCGTTTTAGGTCTCCAATTGCCGGTTTCCAGCATGCACTGCGCATGCGTGGGAAACCGGCACTTAGTGAATTCAAAAGGGGGCGGTTCCTAGGTGAACCGCGTGCGCGCTACAGGCTGCGCGCACGCAGTGCACTTAGTGCTTTGAACGCGCAGGTAAGCATGGAAGATTTTACACATAAAGAAAGGAGGCATAAGACCCTCTTTTAACAAGGTAAGTAGTTAATTAAGTATTATTTTAAATTTTTTTCAACAGGTTTATCTTTTTTAGAGACTTTAAAGAAAGGTAAGTTTATTTTTATAACTTTTAAAAAGATTTTAAATTTTTTCAAAAATTTAATTTTTTGTTTAAAATGGTTAATTTATTTAACTATACTTATTTTATTAATGTGATGGCTTTTTTTTTTAAATTTAATTGAGGTTTAGCTGTTCTTTTGGGGGGGGTATATTATTCATAGCTTTGACAGGTCTTCCTGTCAAAACTATGAATGAAAGATGGTGTGCTGCCATTGGCTCTAACTGAATCACGTGATCCCAGAGCTCGCACGAACTAACTCCGTCTCTGGGTCACGCAAGCACTGCACAGCTGCAGCCTTGAAACTAAAGTTCGTGTGGGCCTGGAGGAAAAAGGAGATATCGTGGGGAAGCCTTACCCCCGCGTCAACACTCAGTCTTTAATTTCTGGGCCATTAATGATCTAGACGAGGGAACTAGATGTAATATCTCTAAGTTTGCAGATGACACAAAGCTGGGTGGGCGTGTGTGCTGTGAGGAGGATGCAGAGAAACTCCAGTATGATTTGGACAGGTTGGGTGATTGGGCAGATGCCTGGCAGATGCAGTATAATGTGGATAAATGCGAGGTTATCCACTTTGGTGGCAAAAACAGGAAGACAGATTATTATCTGAATGGCAATAGATTGGGAAAAGGGGAAGTGCAACGAGATCTGGGAGTCCTTGTGCTCTAGTCGCTGAAGGTAAGCATGCAGGTGCAGCAGGCGGTTAAGAAGGCAAATGGTATGTTGGCCTTCATAGCGAGAGGATTCGAGTACAGGAGCAAGGATGTCTTGCTGCGGTTGTACAAGGCCTTGGTGAGACCACACCTTGAGTATTGTGTGCAGTTTTGGTCGCCTTATCTGAGGAAGGATGTTCTTGCCATGGAGGGAGTGCAGCGAAGATTTACCAGACTGATACCTGGGATGGCAGGAATGACGTATGAAGAGAGATTGGGTCGATTAGGCTTATATTCGCTAGAGTTTAGAAGAATGAGAGGGGATCTCATTGAAACTTATAAAATTCTAACAGGACTAGACAGACTAGATGCAGGAAGGATGTTCCCGATGGCGTGGGAGTCCAGAACCAGAGGTCACAGTCTAAGGATAAGGGGTAAGCCATTTAGGACTGAGATGAGGAGGAATTTCTTCACCCAGAGAGTGGTGAACCTGTGGAATTCTCTACCACAGAAGGCAGTTGAGGCTAATTCATTAAATATATTCAAGAAGGAGATAGATATATTTCTTAAGGCTAAAGGGATCAAGGGATATGGGGAGAAAGCAGGGACAGGGTTCTGAATTTGGATGATCAGCCATGATCGCATTAAATGGCGGAGCAGGCTCAAGGGGCCGAATGGCCTACTCCTGCTCCTATCTTCTATGTTTCTATGGCCTATATATGACTCCAGACCCACAGCAATGTGGTTGACTCTTAACTGCCCTCTGAAATGGTGACTCTCAAGGGCAATTAGGGATGGGCAATAAATGCTGGCCTTGCCAGTGACACCCACATCCTCTGAATGAATATAAAAAAGAAAATATCCCTTGGTTGCACATTTACATCCTTTATATACACAATAATATTTTAGAAACAAAAGGCTACATTTTAGCCCGAGACTTCTCTTCTAACCCAATCAATAGTGTTACAGATACAACTTGTGTCATCAACAGCTTTTAGTGTCATGCAAAGCACCTTTTTGAATCCTCATTTGTTGCAGCAGAGGATTTCTGCTATGCTGCTTCTGAGGAGCTGGGAACAAAATTGACTTTAATGGAGGTAGTGTGTTTTACCATTCTTCACCATTGCTCCTGGTAAGTGTCTCTACGACAGTTTTCTGTAAATTTACTATCATTTACACTGTCATAAACTGCTACTAATTTGCGATACCTACTTAATAAAATAGAGTTTTAGCCCACTCGTACTCTAAATTGCCCATGGTTTTGGCTCTGATACAGGTAGAGGAAATATAATTAAACCCCAAGTTTCCTACATGGCACCCACAATAGGCTAAGTAGCTTGGTGGAATCAGCTACATTGATTTGTCATCAGTTCAAACACACAAGGTTTCAGTTTTAGTGCCAAGAATGCTATAAATTCAGGTTAAAATCCTGCTGACCGCTATTTTTGATGCACTGGTTAATGCGCTCATGTAAAATTACTATGTGTGCTAGTTTAATGACATTCCAACCTATTTGAAATAAATGGGTAGTAAATAGGAATTTGGAAAGAGCCATTAACTAGTATGCTAAAATAGCACTCATAAATTTCGACCGCACTGAGAGAGGTTTCTCAGATTTTACTTCATTTTTCATTTTCAAGATGTCAAGGTTAAATGTGCAAATGTTAAGACCTATAAAAAAAAATCTTTCAGTCGTCAAAGGGTTAATGTCACGTCCTCACCCTCTCCAAATTACAATTAACAGCAGGAAGTATCTAGCGATCATCTATACACTCAGCAGACAAGCATTTAAGTTTAATCTGTTTTTCAATTTTTAAGAATAAAGGCAGTAAAGGTTGTCTAAAATATTTATGAGGAAGTCATCCCAGGAACAATCTACATTTGATTTACTGTGCAGCAGTATGGTCACACTGGATTAGACGTACAAAACCTCTAACAAAAGCACAACAGCTGATGCATGTGATGTTAGGAGGTGACCGAACAGTTAAAGCATGCTGCTGGCTGCAGGCAAGCAGTCAGCAGATGTAGACAAAAGGCAGTGACAAGAATAACCCTCTCTCCAAGGCGAGGAGTCAAGAGAATCCAAAATACCAATAACCCTTTTCTCCTTGCCCTCCCTACTGTTATCTTCTTATAATAGTAAGTGCATGATTCCCTTTTACAGTCAAAAAATGAGACAGTATCACTGCAGCATTTACTAACCATTAAAACAATTAAATGACAGAAATTTAACTTTTTGGGAAACTACAATATCTTAAGAGAGGACTACTGGGTGTGATTAATTCGCCTCGTTTTTGCAAATCAACTTTAGTGAAATAACAAAAGCCTGGCTCTCGTCTCTTTCGCCTTTATAAAATTCTCCCCTCTGTTACAAGCGACATTGGTTCACTTGCGAGTGTTTTGCGAAGGCAGGCAAATGAGCACCATTTCAGTGACCGCTAACCTTGGTATGTCCTGACACTTATGATGAGTATCCGCAGGACACAGAAGGCAGGCAGGCTGCTATGTCAGGCTTTTATTATGTGCTGCCGAGTCTGGGGACAGTCAGAAGATCAAACAAATGACCCCTGAAGGGAAAGCAACTCAGAGATGGGGTGGTTCTTTGGCACAAAGTCACCGCATTTACATTGTGCAAACTACGCGCTCTTTTGTCCTGACAAGCTCACGGCGACTTGATTGACTGCTGCCACCTGATGCTGAGGAAGTGGAGTGTGTTATTTCTAGGAATTGCTGATTCTAATAAAGGAACCAGGATGACGCTTATTTGTCATCAGGACTTTTTTCTGCAGACATTCCAATTGTTATTTTGTTTGGAGGATTTGTGTAGGTGCATGTCCCCCTGGTTAGGAACAAAGCACAACACAAGAGGGGGCAAAAAAACAGCAGGAGGCAAATAGTCAAAGTACTTCACCGAACATTCATTCACCCTTGCATGCACATGATTTCTCTGAACAAACTCTCCGATCCCTGCTGTTTGTTAAGCAAATATTGATCAAGGAGAGTTGCATCTCCTGATAGCAGTGACATAAGCTGGGGACTTGTTCTGTTCTGCAGACAGAGTCAATTCCACGTATAAACCTAAGGACATTTTACCCATCTTGCACAGTTTTAATTATGGGATGGTTAGCGTAACTACAAAATAATGTTAAATATTTCTGCAGACTGAGAAGTTTATTACTAAAACAGCATTCATTCAGAAAATGACATTTAAATATTAAGAAAATAGTCATAAATTTAAAACCAATGCTGTTCAGAAATTGCTAAAAAAAAAGTGGAAATCAAGTGGATAAGCAGTGACTCATCTGGGAGGACTGAATGTGTTTCATTGCGTTTAAGAGGTTTTCAATGAAAATGAAGTAACATTTCCTACAAGTTTCTTATTTTCAATATTTTTAAAGTAGAATTGGAGGAACATAGCACAGTAATCCCAGGTTTTAAAATTCTCCCTCATTAGTCAGTGGATTAAAAATGCAGATCTTGACCCCTTGAGTAGGCCAACAGCTCAGCCTGTCCATGTTACAAATGGTGATCACTTCTTAGCTAACTCTTGGTGGAGGGGGTGATCCCATTAGGTAAGTACTGGACACATACATACTTCTTATTTGTACCTTTCAGTGGAAACACTCTTGTTAGGTCAGTTGTTAAAAAAAGTAACTGAGAAACCCTCGCAGCCTCAATTAGAGAAGCAGAGGTTGAGTTAAGAGACTAACAAAGAAACTGTATTAAAAATGACAGATTATTAGACTAAAAGGTGATTAGTGATTAAGATTACAAGATTACTTGCTTAATTTGGAAAAAGGCAATTAGCAGCAGTTAAAATGCTGTTAGCCGAATAAACAGGTGCAAAGAGAAAAACGTTCCCTCTGCTGAACTTAATGCCCTCCCACTCAGATACTTAAATATTTAGATTTATGCCATGGTATGAGTCTCTAAATCTTTAGAATAACATGTGTTTGATGTGATTTTCACTACTTCAATACCGTATGTGGTAATGCTATTGTAATACAGATTTAAGTGAACTGTCAAAGATCCTAACCAACTATGTAAGGCTCAGCTCACTACCTCCCAATTCCTTCTTAGCAACAAACATGATCTGAGTGGCTATATGTACCTTGTGTCATAAGATTTGGAGGAAGCTAGATGGTGCAGTTTGTACTGCCAGTTTGACACAAGTACTAAATATTTATTAGTCAAAAGTCCATCCAGAGAATCAGATTTTCACTGCAAGTTACGAATAACAGCAGCATTGCGCATGTTTCCTCACAACAATGGCTTTTGAGCTGCTGTGTGAACTCCTACTGTTAAATTAGAGCATGCAGCACTAATACCCTGCAAACCCACCACTTCATGGAGGGTCTTGCTCCTGATGAGGCTGTGAAGAGTTGTACAACCGCCAGCTCCAACATGATCATACTTCAATTTTAGAGCTGCCTTTATGATCAGAATGATATGAATGCAGAACAAATATGCAAGTAGAACAGTGGTATAAAGCATAAGCATCCAGTGCATTGCTCAAAATATTTCATCCTAGCACTTCCACAGATCATTGCACTACCATAATATCAACCTCGATAAACTTTTGCGGCTGGGCTGACAATACTTCTGCCCACTTCTGTCTTCATTTATATTCTGTCAAGTAAGTTCCTAAAGTGATTTATAGGTAGATTTCAGGATAGGCTTTTATAATCCTACTCACTTAGAACATTGGGGTAGGATAGAGAACAGCTGGGGTGGGGGAGAGGCAACACTTCTGCTTAGCAGAGAGCTGTCGTTCCAAGGCACCTCAGTCTGCTCTGAAGAAGGCAATATGTCTGAAAATGAATTTTTAAACGAAACAAATGGTTATAGAATTATAGTTACCAACAGAAATAATAGTATAACAGTGCAAACATCAGATCTCATTGGATACAATATTTATCCAGAAAATGGCTCAAATGACAGCACACTTGCAACTTTTCCTGTTAGTTAGTAAGGAACGCTCGTCAGATATTTGTTCCAATGTGATTGTGTAACTCAACCAGCCATCTCCTCCACCTCAATTATTTTAAAGCCCTGTCTTGAATTCAATAATTTAATTTTTAGCAGTGAACATGATAAATGCCCACAATATAGTTAGAAGTCCTAAGGTATTAAGTGCAGCTCTATTTTATGCAATTGTAAACCACCATAACAGGGATAAATAGAAAACGGATTAAAACTACCACTACCAAGCTTTATTTATTCAAAAGGTTACATTTCCAAAGAAAATGACAGGATTATATTGGCATTCTACAAAACTGGGATTTTCATTTCTTTATACATGATTATGTACCTTCAAAGACAATCCTATTGTAACATCTTTAAATAAAACTTTTGTCAAATCTTTGCTGCACAAATCCACGCTCCAACACAACATTTAATACAAAACCTACTGCCTAGCTATCCTGAGATATCATGTCATGATGTAGGATTTGAGGCTCAACTTCAGATTGTAACCATCACCCCTAATAAATTTATCTACCATTGAAGATGTGGGCTCCATCAGCGCCAAACCAAGGCATGCTACCCCTGCAAGTTATAAGAAAAAAACTTTACTCAGACCTCCAGATGAAACTATGCCATGGAGTTTGAACTGTAAGTAATGATTCACTCTAGGTGAATCCCACAAAGCAATTGAGCCAAGCACATGAGTTAGGCAATAATGAACAAAATATGCATACAGAAAGTACAATGAATCAGTGGCTCCTCAAATTTTTACTAACACATGTGGAAACGCAGTTAGTCGGTTAGCCAAATGGGGCTAAGCCTCCGTGCCATCTTCCCAGGAGGCGGGTAGCCGACCCGTGCCGGGTCCAGTCTCCTGGAGGCAGGTAGTTAACAGGCAGATAAGAGGATTAACCTCATTTTACCCACACAAATGCGGGCTTCCCGAAGGCTGCGAACCCCGCCAGGGTCAGCGAGGCGAGCAGTGGGTCTGCGGGGGTCGGAGGGGTGCAAAAGTGCGCTGTGAAGGTAAGTGATGGGTGCAAGTGTGGAGAGGTAAGTATGTGAGGTGAGTGGAGAGTGATAGAAAATGTTTACTTACCTTTGTTTCTTCCTGCAGGCTTCAAACGTTGGGGATGTGGAGAGTCTCGCATCTCACCGGCAAAGATGACAGATGGCTGCTGCATTCTCCAATGCAACAACCATCTAATTTCTGCTAAAGAGGTTTGATGAGTTTTGAATACAAGGACTCATCAAACAACATAGAATGTCAGTGTTTGACAGCTTCACAGAGCTGTCAAACGATGACAATTCATATGTCAAAAATTTGACAGATGAAACATCATACGTTGACGTTCTCCATAACTGGCTTCCCCTTAATTGGCCTGCTAAGCCCACTGGGCAGGCTTAACAAGGTCAATCAAGGGAAAATAGCGTGGGTTGGCCAGAAGTCGATGGAGGCCGGACTAAAAGTTGATGGAGGCGGGACTAAAAGTCGATGGAGGCGGGACTAAAACCCGACACGTGGGAGTCCCGCCTCCAAAAGCTCCCCATTGGCAAAATCCAGCCCAACGTCTCCTATGATTTTCCATTCCTCTGTGCTGGGAGCCTGGTTAGGACTTCATCGCAGTAATATGGCTGAGATCAGGAACTCAGAGGTTGGAAATCAACTTGTGTCTCATCACTTACATGACACGCGCAGTATCACTGTACAGAAATATATTTTTTTGAATTTTAAGATACATTCCCTTACTGCAAGATGTGTGGCTGAGTTAACCACCCAGCTACATTGTCCTTGTTGCCCTCCCATTCTCCATGAAAATCAACTAGTCTAAAACTCTGTTGCACATATCCTGCCCCACACTTCACCCCGCTCAGTTTTGTCACCCTGTCCTTGCTGACCTATATTAGCTCACCATCCCCCAATGCATTAAATTTAAAGTTCTTGTACTTGTCTTTAAATCCCGCACTATCTCTGCAATCACCTCTAGCCCTATATCTCCTGAAAACTCTGCTCCTCTGACTTTGGTCTTTTGTGTATTTCCCTCCCTTTAACCCCTCCCCCGCCATTCCTGGCAGGGCCGTTAGCCACCTGTGTTCTACTCTCTGGAACTCCCTCTCAAACTCTCCACCCCTTTCTCCTCCCTTGAAAACCTTCTCAAAACCCATCTCTTGAACCAGGATTTTTTTTAGCCCTCCTAATCTCTTTCTTCCTGGCCTGCCATTCGTTTTCCCTCTGTGAAATGCCTAGCGATTTTTTTTTTACATTAAAGGTGCTAAATAAGTAGTAGCAATTGTTGCTCAACCATGAACAACTGGATATAAAGAGAGCACATCAGCCAATAAGTCCAAAAAATCAATTAGATACCTTTACCTAAAATAAGTAAAGAGCCACATTAATTTGTAATTCTGTATTTTTGTGATGTGGGACACTGTTGTTCGATTTGCCCAGAAACTATTGCTCAATTTGCCCAGAAAGAAGTTTGGAATTTTAAATTAAAAAAAACCCACCCAATTATATCTGGTGTCAATTTCTGCTGCATATGGAGTATGGTCATCCAGCAATTTCTTTCAACAGAGATTCAAGTGCAAATTTGGACCAAGGAAGACAACCCAACTTTCAGCAGAAGTTGTTAAGGATCATAAAGGGGGTGGTGGGAGGGGAAGAAATCAATCTTCAACAGGTTAACAGGATTACTTTTAACAGTATTAAAGCATTTTGGGAAAACTTCTGCCATGGTTAAAACTGTGTGAAATCTGAAAATATTTTACCACCTGATCATAGCCAGAGTATCTCCAGCAATGGGTTCTCTTCCCACTGCTGCACCGTTACCTCTGGAGTCCCCCAAGGATGTATCCCTGGACCACTTGTTTTCTTCACCTACATGCTGCCACTTGGCGATATCATCTGCAGACTTGGGCTCAGCTTCCACATTTATGCTGATGACACCCAGCTCTATGTTTCCACTATTTCTCGTGACCCCTCCACTGCCTCTGTGTTGTCAGACTACTTTTTCAACACCTTGTCTTGGATGAGCTGCAATTTTCTCAGTTAAACATTAGGAAGACCAAAGCCATCATCTTCAGCCTCTGCCACAAACGCCATATCATGGCCACCAATTCGGTCTGCCTCCACAGCCACCATCTCGGCTGAACCAGACTGTTCACAACCGTGGCATCCCATCTGACCCCAAGCTGAGTTTCCAACCTCATATCCTCTCCATCACAAAGACCACCTACTTCCACCTCTATAACATCAGCTGCATCAAAATATCAGCTGATGAAACCCTCATCGATGCTTCTGTCACCTCTAGACTCGACTATTCCGACACTCTTCTAGCTGGCCTCTCGTCCTTCACCCTCTTATCTTCAGCTCATCTAAAACTCTGCTGCCTGTATCCTATCCAGTATGAAGATCTACTCACCCATCATTCCTTTCCTCGCTGACCTACATTGTCTCCTGGTCCCCCAAAGCCTCAATTTAATATTCTCATTCTTGTGTTTAAATCCCTTCATTGCCTCATCCCTCCCTATCTCCCTAACCATATCCAGCCCTACAACCCCCCTCAGACTCTCCATTCCTCTGAATTTGGCTATTTATACGTCCCCCCCCCCCGTCACTATGTCCCACTACTAGCGACTGTGACTTCAGTCACCTAGGCTCCATGCCCTGGAATTCACTTCATAAACTCCTCCAGCTCTTCACCTCTCTCTCTCCTCCTTTAAGACCCTCCTAAAAACTGACCTCTTCAACCAAACTTTTGGGTCATCCCCCCTTAATATCACCTTCCAACGCAACAAGATTTTTTAATATTCTCAAGTAAATATTCAGTTATGTAAGTTTCTAATTAATAATTGAAAACTTGGGAAAAAAAGTGTATACTGACTTTTTAATAATCGTCATTTTCCCCAATTCAAAATAATTGGACTGGTGATCTTTGTCCTAATTTTGATGCCAAAGTGGGACTACTGGTCAACACATTATTGCAGATGTCAAAGAAAGTCTATGAGGACCCAGGAAAAGGAACATTGCAACTGAGATTTACATCTTATGGACTATAGCCTACATATACTGCTTTCTGTTTTCTTCTTTGACAGAAAGACTAATAGAGACAGTCAGTCTCTACTGGCAAAAAGTTTTAGGGGTAAAAATTGGGTAGCGCCCCCTAATTTTAGCGCCCCCAAGGCCGATTTTCCCAGGTAGCGTCCCGAGAAGGAGGAGGGGCGCTACTGGAAGCGCCCCTGTGTCCCTCTTGGGGCGCTGTGAGCCAAAACCACGGCGCGATGTGCCGCAGCGCCATGCACTGCGTCACATCGCGCTGCGGTACTGCAGGCCTTCCTCCCCTTATTAAAGGGGAGGGGCCTGGCGCAGTGCGTCCTGGTGCCCAGCTGGGCCACCAGGGATCGGGAGTGCCGGCAAACGAGCCCGGCACTCAAGAGGAGGCTTCACGGGGTCCGGGGACAGCAACGGGGGCAGGTGCTGGCAGGCGGCCAGCAACAAAAATGGCTGCCTGCCACCTCCCCTTTAACTAGCTCCGCCCCTGGCCGCAGGTAGGCCCCCCTGACCCTGTCGGACATGGCGTCCGGCAGTAAGTCGGGGGGCGCCACCTAATGTTACAGCCGGGGCGCGAGCAGGGCGCTGCGCACGGCGCTAAAGGTTAGCGCCGCCGCTAACCTCCCGCTGAATTTCGCGGGAGGCGTTAGCAGCGCCGCGCCCAGGCGCTAGTTGATTTGCGCTCCGTTAGCGCCCTCTTAGGGCGCTAACAGGAGGCGCAAATCAACCAAATTTAGCCCCCTTAGACTTTAATTTATTGGCAGCTTGATTTTCCCAATAAAACAAATGACAGTATTTTAATTTAAGAATATAAATGGGTTTGGTAAAAAAGACAAACAAGAGGCAAATACCACTTATGAAAAATTACTCCCTTTAGTCTTAAGCCATGTTTCCTACAACTGATACATACAATCTCAAAGCAAAAATTGCTTACAAAAACAGACCAACATGTAAACATTAATTTCACAGAATCAATGACCTATGTGAGATACAACTCTGTTCCAAGATAAGCTGGCTCTAGTGTCACTTTGTCAAACAGATTTCAGGTTTCTCAGTTAGATAAAGACGGTTTCAAAATGGGCTGACGTGTTGCAACCAAGGTTCAAATGTTATTTGGCCTTGAAGCAGCCACCAGTCTTCGAGCACAAAGCTGGATAAACACACTTAAAAATGATAAGATAGCTTGTGTATTGATCTCTTTCTAGCACTTTTAAAACAAATTGTGATTCATATGCTTTTAAGTCAATCACTCAATAGACAAGTAAAGGAATGGTGAGCCTTATGGACAAGTTTAATTTACAACACTGACAAACAGAAGAAAATAGACTAATAAAATGCTGTCTGTATAATAAATTACAATTGCATCTTGTATTATGTTTTATCTCCTCTCCCTGCACATTATATTATCATTTTTTTTCCAACAATGGTTCACTCAGGAAAGGTAGATTATTTCCTTTTAGGTTTCATCTTATTCTTCAAATGAAATCAGACCCCGAACCATAGATTAAGTAAGCTACGCAGCTACTATATCAAAGAGTTACATCAGTTTTAAGAGACATTGGTAGCTGAAATCCATGTGATTTCTCCTTCCTGAAAACATCTTGTTAAAGAAACCCCTCTCTGCCCTATTACCAATGTGATCTTCCAGCAGAATAGTAAAAGGTTATGCTCCATTTCATTCTACGTATAAGGGAATGCTTCCTTGTAATCTTTATGTAGGTAAGCTGTTGCCAAATATGTTAGCACTAACAAGGTTAACTACAATTAACAATAGTGAGGGAAACAAGTTTGTGAAATGTGAATCTCAATAAGCCAATTTTGGATAACAGGTGATCAATACCATTAGTTCTGTGATGCTTTACTTATACCAGAAAGTGAGGAAACACACCCCTCAGGATATTAAAAGGTGAGGAAGTTACAAATAAGTTGGTCATAATTTTCCAAAGCTCTCTAGATTCAGGAATTGTGGTTATGCTTTGGAAAATTGTAAATGTCACTCCATTATTTAAGAAGATAGGAAGGGGAAAACAAGGTAACTATAGATCTGTTAGTTTAACATCACTTGTGGGGAAGTTACTGAAATGCATCATTAGGGACAGAGTGACTGAGCACTTGAACAAGTATCTGCTGACCAAAGGAAGTCAGCATGGATTTGTGAAGGATAGGTCATGTCTGACTAATCTAGTTGAATTTTTTGAGGTCGTCACTGGCATGAATCTATGCACGTCGCCTATATGGACTTCGAGAAGGCATTTCATAAGGTTCCACACAAAAGATTATTTGCAAAAATTAATGTGCATGGAATTGGAGGTAACTTTGTGACATGGGTCGGTAATTGGGTGGGAGGCAAGAGATAGAAAGTGAGGAAAAAGGGAACATTCTCTGATTGGTGGGATGTGACAAGTGGAGTTCCCCAGGATCTGTACTTGGCCTCCGCTATTAACCATATAGATTAATAACTTGAAAGAAGATATAGAGAGTTGTATATTTAAGTTTGCATCTGATGCTAAGTTAGGAAGCATAGTAAGTTGTGTAGATGGGAACTGGAAGTTACAAAAGGACATAGACAGATTAACTAGGTAAAACTATGGCAGTTAGAGTTCAATGTGGGGAAGTAGGAGTTCATCCACTTTGGATCTGAGAAAGACAAATTAGAATATGTTCTTAATGAGAGACTAGGAGCAGCATGAGTGTAAAGGGATTTAGGTGTCCAGCTACACAAATCACAAAGCTAGTGGACTGGTACAAAAAGCAATGAAAAAGGCTAATGGAATGTTGTTTGCAATACAAAAATGACCCCATCTGGTGTACTGCATTTAATTTCGGGCATCGCGTCTCAGGAAAGATATATTGGCTCTGGAGGGGGTACAGTGCAGATTTACCAAAATGATATCTGGGCTTAAAGCATTAAATTAAGAGAACAGATTGCATAAACTTGGCTTGTATTCCCTTGAGTTTAGAAGGTTGAGAGATGATCTAATTGAGGTGTTTGAAATGGTAAAGGGACTTGATAGGGTAGACAGAGAGAAACTTTTCCCTCTGGTGGGGGAATCTACAACAAAGGAGCATAGTCTTAAAATTAGAGCTCGGCCATTCAGGAGTGAAATCAGGAAGCACTTTTTCCATAAAGGATATTGGAAATCTGGAACTCTCTTTCCCAAAAAGATGTGGCTGCTGGGTCAATTGAAATTTTCAACATTGAGATCGATAGACTTTTGAGGTACAGATCAGCCATGTTCTAACATAATGGTGGAACAGGCTTGAGGGGCTGAATGGCCTACTCCTGCTCCTATGACTCTTCATCAAGATCCTGGCAGTTGAAGAGTGGTCAGTTCAAAACATGGCAAGTGCAGAAAATCTTAATTTGACGATTGAGGGTTACTGTACATAAAGAGTAAACAATTTATTTTACTCCATTTGGTATTCTCTGCATATGATTTGGATCTCTCTTCAAGTATTACCACTCAAGGAGGATTGATCATAGACTCCAAGCATCATGAAGACACCTTTGCAAAACTGCCTGTTCTTAGCAGGCAAATATTGCAGTAAAGGTTATTCAAATTTCTGTCTTGCAGATGTCTTGAAAGATCACCTATTTGAAGTCAACAATACTTTTCGTAGTGAAATAGATTCTGGCCCGGTCAGGGTCAATTTCTTACTGCAAACTAGTGAGCTATTACCTTAACAGCAGGCATTCTTAAATCCTATTCCCATACAACACAAACAAAGCAGTCAACCTCCTGACACTTTGATTTGGTCTACAAATGTGTCAGCCCTGGCTCACTTGGTAGCACTTTTGCCTCTGAGTCAGAAGGTTGTGGGTTCAAGTCTCACGCCAGAGACTTCAGCACAAAAGTTTAGGCTGACACTCCAGTGCAGTACTGAGGGAGTGCTACATTGTCAGAGGTGCCATCTTTCGGATGAGACATTAAACCGAGGCCCCGTCTGCTCTCTCAGGTGGATGTAAAAGATCCTATGGCACTATTTCAAAGAGCAGGGGAAGTTATCCCTGGTGTCCTGGCCAATATTTATCCCTCAACCATCATCACTAAAACAGATTATCTGGTCATGATCACATTGCTGTTTGTGGGAGCTTGCTGTGAGCAAATTGGCTGCTGCATTTCCTACATTAGACTACACTTCAAAAGTACTTCATTGGCTGTAAAGCGCTTTGGGTTATCTTGAGGTCGTGAAAGGTGCTATATAAATGCAAGTCTTTCTTCTTTACACAATAAAATATAGTCCTTCTGTTTTGCCACATAGTGGAGCCTGTGTGGGCAGATTTGTGTGGACAGGATAGGAAGGTGAGGCTGAATGTAATCTGATCATGGAAGCAACATAGGCAAGATCTAAGTGGATGAACTAAATGAGATAGAGTTAAGTCAGTGGCAAATGAATATATTAGTGGCTCGTGGTTGATAAGTGTGATTTGATACAAGTTAGAGAGTGGGCTGTTTACATGAACATGCATGGAATCAAATTCAGGCCCAAGGCTATGGAAAAAAAATTCCTTCATAAAGAAAGATAACAATGACATAACAATAAAATACCAATGAGCAACCTGCTGAGAGTCTTCTTGCACAATGAAATAGAAAGCCTATTATGGCTACCAGATGAGTCTTACTGCCACAGGATCGGAGTCCCTTTTCACTGGATTTATTGAACGAAACTTGACCAAGAGTGAAGCACAGCCAGTTTGCTTGGACTCCAATATTAAGCATAAGCTTTGGCTCAATGGTACCACTTTCACCTCGGAACCAGAAGGTCATAAAGTCAAGCCCACTCCAGGACATAATTCAGGCTGGCTGGTGAAATACTGAAGAATGCCTCATTGTCGGAGATGCCGTCTTTTGGGTGAGATATTATACTGAAGTCTCATCTGCCTGCTCAGGTGGATGTAAAAGTCCCATGGCACTATCCAAAGAAGAGCAGGGGATATCTTCTAGTGTCCTGGCCAACATTTATCCCTCAACCAACACCACCAAAAACAGATTAACTGTTCATTTTTATCATGGCTGTTTGTGGGACCTTTGCTGTGTGCAAACTGATAGCTGCCTTTGCCTAAAAGACAAGTGACTACACTTCAAAAGTAATTAATTGGCTGTTCAGCGCTTTGGGATGTCCTGAGGATGTGAAAGGCACTATATAAATGCAAGTTATTTATTTATTTCTAAATGTCTTCCAATGAGGATCTGGACATCCTCATCTCCACAACCTCCATAACAACTTGGTAAGAGAGGGTCTTGACTGGCAACTCAATGATTAGCATACAAGTCTAATCTCCCCCCACCTTACCAATTTCTTGTGAACTTCAGAGAAGAATCAATCTACTGCATTGAAAAAAAAAGTGTAGGATGGATTCTGTTAAAAATGAGCTGGAACTAACTCCACTGAGGGTGATGGACCTGGCTGGGTGCACCAGCATCTGTAGAAGGAATAATTCAGTCTATTATATGGAACAACTTATCAATTTATCTAACCTGAAAGGCAAGAATAGTTGTGTCCAAAAGAAATGTACTGGAACATCAGGTGCTGAAAGTGCAATTTTTTGCTTATATTTTTAGGTAGTTACACTGATTCAGCTCCAATGTGTCCATACTGTTACATTAAAGGTGGAGTAGAAGTGGTGTTACACCACTTTGTGTAGTTGGGAGTTCCCAGCAGCCTTAATGCAGTTGCTTTGTGACCAGAGAGGAAATGGCTCCTTTAAACTTCCTGTGCCAAGGGAAGCCATTTCCTTCCTGTTGCACAGATGCAATTCCACCATTGCAATGTGAAAGGACATTAAAAAGTAGCTAATGAAGATTAACTTGGCAGTATGAAACCACGCACCACTCTGCCAAACAGATTTTATTTGGCCATGCTACACAAAATTGCATTATTGTATTAGTATGAACTGCACAAATAAACATGCCATTCTGCAACAAATTCTGCACACCGAAAAGGGTTTTCAAGCATTTCCTTCATCTTCATTACCTTCCATTTAATTTCATAATGTGTTTAATCAGATAAGTATTTAGAGTACCAAAAGATTTTCCTATTATTTTCAATGGGAATCTAGGCTGCCTAATTCAATATATAAATATATGAAGAACCCATTTATTTGCATGGGATTTTCAGCTTTTAGATGGAGACCTGCCCACTCAATTATATATTTTCCTTACAATTCTGTCTCTTGGTCTAACCAGCACAAACTAAAACCCCTACTGATACAGACAGGACCGTAGATAGTAAGCAATAATGCCAAAAGATTATTATTAAAGTCAACTGAGCTTCAAAACAACTTGTTTGAAATGTTTGTACTAAAGGATCACCATGTGGGACTGCTTAATTGCATAATCTGCTTAATAGCATTGGTGTCTCTGGAGCTGCTGATATGCAATTATGTAGGTAGGTTCAGGAGATGGAAATCCCATGAGGTTTTGATTAAAATTATGTTATGAAAACAAGCTATATGCAACAGTTGACTGAAATGTCATTTGGTTCTCAATTGATTTCTTATATTATAGGGGAGGGAGAATTCTTTTTTAAGCCATTTTTTGGTATTTCTATCTCCCCCTCTCTGCTCCTCCTAATTTTTTTAAGATTATCAATACATAAGGCACCTAAGTTGATATTATTTGCATACAATAGCTTTCATTTTGACTCTCTATTGAGGTGATTTAAAAATCTAACAATTAATCTAGTTCATTAGTGACCTCCAAAACATCATTCCTTTTGGACAATCCAGTCTCCCCGAAATGGTACCATTATTGATCGGAATCTTCCATTCAAAACCTTTCTATTAGATATTTGCTGCTCTTAGAAATTATCCACATGGCCCAATTTCCTAATTTGCACAAATGTCCTGCTATTTAATAGATCATTTTTGTAAAACAGGTTCCTTAATCTGATCGGAAGAATCCTGTTACGTTTGTGTTGCGTTTCTCCTGATCCAGTTGCATCTGTGGAGTTCCACACAACTATTTTGCATCACTTTGGAAGTCTGAGAAATCAATGACTGCCTTTCAGAAAAAAACAAAGCTTGCATTATGCAAATCCAGTAAAGCACTCATATGATTCCCAGTACCAACATCTCTACTAAATTATATGCTATTTATTTGAATGCCATTAGGTGAGCATTTTCTTTAAGAAAGTGGTGTTTTTATGCATGTACCTTTTACTAATAGTTTCTTTAATGAGTCTCTATGATAGCAGATCCACTAAAAAAAAAATCTTCAAATACTTTTCTGGCAGCAATGATTATTCAAAAGGAACTGGAACGGATCTCTTACATACAATCTTTTCCCACCCAGAAATTTCCATATGCTGCATGGGAAGTCAGCCATTTTTTGATGACTTCGATCTGGAAAGGGTTTTTCAGATAATGCCGATCAATTGCTGTGTAACAAATAATTTTTCACAACATACGCAGGACAACTAAATGGGATCTTTCAATGCAGAAAATCTTCCACGGAAAATAAACAAAATACTGCCGCTAGGAGGGGGTAATTGATTAATTGGTGCCACAACAGTAATCTCAGAGATAACGATCAATCAAATTACTAACATACGACTAAACCAGTAATATTATTTCTATTGGTTTTTAGAGAAAACTCATATTACTACCATTTATTAAGCATTATTTCAGTAATTTCTTAATAGATCAAGTTTGATTGATTAAAATAGATCAGATTTTATTAGGTCCACCAGGAAAGAGAAAGTTCCCCATAGTGCCCAACTACATACTCATTCCTAAATACAGTAATTAAAACAGAAAAAAAAGCTTTTGGCACCCTTTGGTTGTTAGGGTGATGGGTAGATACATTTTGTCAATACCTTCATAATTTTGAAAACTTAAGTTAGTTAACCAAAAAGCCTCCTCTTTTCAAAGAAAAAATGCTCAGCTTCATTAACCTTTCCTCATAATTTATATTCCTGACACCCTTTATCTTTGTTGCCCAACCTTGTACCAACCCCAGGACAATATCAGCCTTTCTACGCTAAGCGACCAGAACCGCACACATATTTGGCTCAGCCAGCTGCATTAATGAAAAATAAAATATATTAAGTATTTTTTTTTTTTAAAAAGGGAACAATTCTCACACTGAATTACTGCCAGCATTTAAAATCAACCTTATTGTGCCAGGCTTTACTTTTTTGAAAAGCCAGTCAAATAACTTTGAAGTCTACTCTCAAAAATGGCCTGTTGGAACTTCAGCTCTACAGAAAATGCACACAAGTGTGAATCAATCCCATTCTGGTCATCGTGTGTTTGGAAAACTTGTGAAAAGAAATATAGAGCTCTATACTACAAGGAGTTGGAAGTCAACCCTAAAGAAAAGGCCTAGAGATCTAGTACTGAGCCAAAGTTTTGTTTATACAAAATGACCATTAACAGCAATTAGACCTAGCTCAGAATCGGATGAGCTTGTATTTGTAAGCCAGTACTGAGCTGAACATTCACCTTACACCAAACATTTGGTAATTGAGTATTCTTCTTTCAATTGGATGCTCATAGAGCATGTCAAAGAAACACATCCAGGGAGGAAAGGGGAAGGGGATACTTCTTAAATATAGTACAAAGCGCATTTGGTGTAGACACATTTTGAAAGTATACATGAAACTGTAGAAATTGAATTTTTTATGGTACATTAACTCAAACAGACAGCAACATTTCTCCACATTACTTCATTTATGCATATTCTCTTAACTACTGTACCATCATGCACACATATTTCAATGTCCAAAGGAATATTTCATGAGGGGAGAGACATTTCAATGTCACAGAAGCACATGCAACTTAGAACCCAACAAACTATGTCCAAATAGACATCCCAAGATCAAATGTTTGGCTCCAAACTTCGTACAGCTGCAGTAGAAGCTGAACTATATACTAAGAATTACACATACACAGATCCACACACATACACACAATCTGCATTTCACAAACTTGCAAGGTTTTTCCAACTGGAATATTGAAGAGGTTTACCGACCTCCATAACCACACAAATCTGTGCAGAACACTGGCAGTCACTGAATTCTGAAAATTTCTCAGTCCTTGATCAGAAAATGCAAGGTCTTATTTGGTTACAGTGGAATGAAAGGGTTAAAAAGTCACCTTGTTTTTATGCTTATACAGGCAGAAATCAGGACATCTGGAGCATGGAGTGAGAACAAGAAAAGGAGGTGCATGGATAAACCAATCACAGACACTGACAAGGAGCACAGCACGGACAATGCAGTGGGGAGGCAGCTCAGAGCTGGGCGTTTTGTCTGGCGAGGGCCAGGCAGTGGTGACTAATGAAGCATTGGGGATGTGGGCCGTATGCCAGCGCTGGAAGAAGATGTGCATCAGCTTTGCAGATGTGTCAGAGCCCCCTAGAGCAAAATAATGACATAATCACCATCAGTGTCACAGACCAGACTGCACACAAGGTGACATGGGAGACAAAAAAATGAAAGTGAATCCTTCAGAGGCACTGAATACATACTGCAAGATTGATTCAGCCTCCCTCTTCTCTATTCTCTCCCCACTAGAGATACCAAAGATACTTATGTGCAAGAGAAACTAAGACCAAGCTTCATGTTCAAGTGTTAGACTGTGGACTAAACACAAACAAAAATTAAGAGAGCTTCTTTTAAGTGGCACTAATTACTTGCCAACAGGCTTTCTGTGTGGTGGAGGTGTTCGTGTGACTACAGCTGTCTGGGCTTCAAGTGACTTTTGTCAGCTTTAAGTGAATGTCTGCTTGTGAAGGTGGAAGAATAATGGCAAATAACCAATGAGAAGAGATTGTAACAAAGCATTTGGCTCCAGTAGTGCCCCTTTCATTGCTTCTAATTAAAGATTCATAAGAACAGTTTCAATTTTTCATGAGTCTTTTTGCATTACCATATCGACAGCATCTACTTCTAATTTCACTAAGTTTTATGCATATGATATATATATATATATATATATATATATATATACACACATAAAATCATTGTATGCATGTATGTATATATGTGTGTATGTATGAATATATGAATAAAACCCAAAATGAAAAATACACCACTTGATTGATAACTTTGCCTTTATTCTATTTAGACTGCCTCAGGAAATCTAACACAACAAGTGTTTTTTTATTGACCAAAATGAAATATTGCATTCACCAGCTGTGGCTTCTTTATTACAGAGAGAACAATAAAGTTTCAGTAAACACATGGATTCACCACAAAAAAGTATAGCAATAACTGCTGTCTGCTAGGTAGACAATTGCTACAGATCATTTATTGGGATCTTGTGCCTAATGCAGGCAATATTCCAAAAGGAAATTCTATTTTCATCAATGAACAATACAAATATAAATATCGCACTTCATCCAAGAGATACCAGTAAAATCTAGATATGCGAAGACCAGAGAAAGTATCACACGTCTAAATCTTTTTAGAATTAACTTTTACTTCAGTAGCAATTTAGAAATATTTTTAAAAGTTTAATCAGGGAACACAATGGAGAAGTAATTTATATTTCTATAATTCATTACAATTTGATATTACATACTAAAATACAGGCACTTGGAAAAAACAGAAAGGGCAATTCAAGGAGGGTCAACATGCTGATGAGAAATCCATCTAGGTTTTTTGGCCTCAAATTATAAGCAGCTTATTAAATCCTGAATTGTGTTGAAAAGACGTAATACAGTTCTGATCAAGTGATGCCACATTCCTTCAGGTTGAATGATCCAGTTCACTTTTATTACCTTGTAGATCTACATCATGCTAACTTTACAGTACTAATGCACTCACTGTACCACCGCAGCAGTCAAAAAAGTAACACACACTTTCTCCAATTATTATAAAACCACTCTTTACAGACTTTGATACCATGCACAAATCCCCTAAAAATATAGTAGGGAGGTGACTTGTTCCCAGGCCTTTCACAATGCCATGATAGGCCAGAGTAACTCATTTATTCATTTGCTTTCCCTCTGCTCAGTGCCTCTTCCTGAATGCACAGATGAGTTCATACCCACTGTGAGCAAATCTTGGGTAAGTAGCACAGTATTTGACAGCATCGATACTCTTCCATTTTTATTAAAACAAATGATTCAATAAATGTTTTCTGTGCAATGCATTGCTGCAGTATATTTATGGTTGTGATGTCATTTGAGGCTTTGGTGATGTTCATAAGCTTGAGCCTTGATCTCGCACTTAAGACATCAGAACCCCCATCACTGAATTACTTCCCATATATGATCTCTAAAAGTAATTAGGTGGTGGATAATGTTGATAAGTAACTGCTAAAGACATTTAAAAATGTTTTGCACTTCAAAACATGTGGAACTATTAACAGTGTCCTTTTTGGGCATTTGAATAAATAGAAATGGTTATTGATTGTTTTAAATAATTAAACAGAGGACATTTCTAAAGTTGTAGTTATACTCCCACTTTTGTGTCAATACAAAGTGGTTTTGGGTATGCACCATTGCAAAAGTTGGCAATATAACTCAGATGTCAAATCCGAATTGGATACCCAGGCGCACTGAAGGCAAGGAGTGTGGACACTTCCAAGAAGCCATTTCACACTGCTGGGAGCTTGTGCTGGCTGCAATTCAACTCTAGTCCAGCACAAAGCTACATTTTCAAAGTAGCCCAGGCAGGCCCACAAAGACTTTGCACAATACACTTTAAAATAATAATTGAGAAGGACATAAGTATGACGACGACCAGGGTAATAGATTGGAGAAAAGCTGATTTTGAGGGGCTGAGAATAGAACTTGGGAAAATAAAATGGACAACAATATTGGCAAACAATGATGTAGAACAGCAATGGGAAACATTTAAAACGGTGTTCAACAGAGTCCAAGAAAAATATATTCCACTAAAAAACAAAAACAAGCTAAACACGAATGAGACACCATGGATTAATAAAGCCATAAGGGAAAAATTGAGGGTAAGGAAAGAGGTATGCATTAAGTACATGAACAGGAGGGGAGAGCATGATCAGGGAAAATATGAAGAGATTAGGAAAGAATAAAAAAAAATTAGGAAGGCAAAGAGGAACTATGAAATTAAATTATCAAGGAACATAAAACAAAATAGTAAAATATTTTACAGGCACATCAATAAAAAAAGGAAGGTCGGGATGTGAATAGGGCCACTAAGGGATGGACAGGATAATACCACAGGCAGTGATAGAGAGATGGCAGAAATATTAAATAATTACTTTGCCTCAGTATTTACCAGGGAGATAGAGCAGGTAGACATGACAGTAGATCATGAGATTAGTAATGAAATACTGCATTTAAAATAAAAAGGAGATATATTAAATAAACTAATCAAACTCAGAGGAAAAAACCCCTGGTGCGGGTGGATTACATCTGCGCATTTTAAAAGAATCTAGGGAAGAGATAGCAAAGACATTACTACACATATTTAATAATTCATTAGAAAAAGGTGTAGTGCCAGAAGACTGGCGGATAGCTAACATAATATCTATATTTAAGAAGGGAGCTAGAACATGTCCAGGGAACTACAGACCAGTCAGCTTAACATCAGTGGTAGGAAAAATAATGGAATCCCTACTAAAGGAGAAAATAGAAGAACATCTAGAAGCCAAAAATATAATAATGAATAGTCAGCATGGATTTCAAAAGGGAAAGTCTTGCTTGACCAACCTCATTGAATTTTTTGAAGAGGTAACAGAAAGAACAGACAAGGGCAATGCAGTAGATCTACTTTATCTAGATTTTCAAAAGGCCTTCGATAAGCTACCACATAATAGACTAATGAATAAGGTCAGAGAATGCGGAGCCAGGGGACAAGTAGCAGAATGGATAGCTCGCTGGCTTCAAGACAGAAAGCAGAGAGTAGGGGTAAAAGGTAGCTATTCACAGTGGCAGAAGGTGGGTAGTGGTGTTCCACAAGGATCAGTGCTGGGACCACTGCTGTTCACAATTTAGACTTTGGAATCAAAAGCACAATTTCTAAATTTACGGGCAACACCAAATTGGGGGGGGGGGGGGGGGGGAGGGGGGGTTAGTCAATTCTGAGGAGGACTGCAACAAATTACAGGAAGACATTAATAAACTTGCAGAATGGGCATATAATTGGCAAATGAAATTCAACATAGATAAATATGAGGTATTACATTTTGGTAGGAAGAATAGGGAGGTCACTTATTACTTGGAGGGTGCAAGTCTGGGTGGGGTAGAGGAGCAAGGGATCTCGGAGTATAAATACACAAATCACTAAATGTTGTGACACAGATTAGCAATGCCATAAAAAAAAGCAAACCAGGCACTAGGGTATATTTCTAGAGGGATAGAATTGAAAAGTAGGGAAGTTATGCTAAACTTGCATCGAACCTTGGTTAGGCCACACTTGGAGTACTGCGTACAATTCTAGCTGCCATATTATAAAAAGGATATAGAGGCACTGGAGAGGGTGCAGAGAAGATTTACAAGTATGGGCAACACGGTGGCATAGTGGTTAGCACTGGTGCCTCACAGCGCCAGGGACCCGGGTTCGAATCTGGCCTCGGGTGACTGTCTGTGTGGAGTTTGCACATTCTCCCCGTGTCTGCGTGGGTTTCCTCCGGGTGCTCCGGTTTCCTCCCACAGTCCAAAAATGTGCGGGTTAGGTTGATTTGGCTATGATAAATTGACCCTTAGTGTTAGGGGGGGGATTAAATATGTGGGGTTACGGGGATAGGATGGGATATGTTAGGGGGAATTAAATACGTGGGGTTACGGGGATAGGGTGGGATATGTGTCGGTGCAGGCTCGATGGGGATTCTGTGTGAGAAAGCAGGGACAGGGTACTGGATTTGGAGGATCAGCCATGATCGTATTGAATGGTGGAGCAGGCTCGACGGGCCGAATGGCCTACTCCTGCTCCTAGTTTCTATGTTTCTATGATACCAGAAATGCGAGGGTATACATATCAGAAAAGGATGAACAGGCTGGGTCTCTTTTCGCTTGAAAAAAGGCTGAGGGGTGACCTAATTGAGGTCGTTAAAATTGTGAAAGGTTTTGATAGAGTAGATACAGAGATACAGTAGGAAGAGCATAACTAGAGGCCATCAATATAAGAGAGTCACCAAGAAATCAAATAGGGAATTCAGAAGAAACTTCTTTACCCAGAGAGTGGTGAGAATGTGGAACTCGCTACCACAGGGAGTAGTTGAGGCAAATAGTATAGATACATTTAAGGGGAGGCTAGATAAGCATATGAGGGAGAAAGGAATAGAGGGTTATGCTGACAGAGTTAGATGATGAAAGACGGGAGGAGGCTCGAGTGGAGCATAAACGCCGGTATGGACTGGTTCGGCTGAATGGCCTGTTTCTGTGCCGTATATCTTATGTAATCCTATGTAGAATGTTCTTAATATGAGGGGGAAAACAACAATAACAAATTGCATTTATATTGCACCTTTATCGTAGAATATGTTCCAAGGTGCTTCACAGAGATGCAAGGCAAAAATAGAAATATGATCTATATGTTTCTATAATTTATTACAATTTGATACCACATGTTAAAAATGTGCATTTTGAAAATGGAAAGGGTAGTTATGAGCAGGGTCAAAATGTTTGTAACCCGAGGACACAAAAAGATGGATACTGCATAGACAAGTTTTTAAAGCATGAATCATTTTGAAAAGATGCAATACAGTTCTGGTTAAGTGATATTTCTTCAAATTGAATGTTTCAGATGTTGTTTTTGTAGTAGTAAAAGTAGTGGTAGTAGTAGTAGTATCATAAGAACATAAGAAATAGGAGCAGGAGTAGGCCTTTTGGCCCTTCGAGCCTGCTCCGCCATTCAATAAGATTATGGCTGATCTTTTACCTCATCTCCACTTTCCTGCACTATCCCCATATCCCTTGATACCCTTAATATTCAAAAATCTATCGCTCTCTGTCTTGAATATACTCAATGACAGCCTCCACAGCCCTCTGGGGTAGATAATTCCAAAGATTCACCACCCTCTGAGTGAAGAAATTTCTCCTCATCTCAGTCCTAAATGGCCGACCCCTTATTCTGAGACTGTGACCCCTGGTTCTAGACTCCCTAATTTACTTCACCTGAGGAAGGAGCAAATCGATAGCTCCGAAAGCTTGTGATTTCAAATAAAACTGTTGGACTATAACCTGGTGTTGTGCGACCTCTCAATAGACTCCCCAGCCAGGGGAAAATCCTCCCTGCATCTACCCTGTCAAGTCCTGTAAGAATTTTGTATGTTTCAATGAGATCACCTCTCATTCTTCTAAACTCTAGAGAATATAGGCCTAGTCTACTCAATCTGTCCTCATAGGACAATCCCCCCATCCCAGGAACCAGTCTGGTGAACCTTCGTTGCACTCCCTCTATGGCAAGTATATCCTTCCTTAGGTAAGGAGACCAAAACTGTACACAATACATCAGGTGTGGTCTCACCAGGGCCCTATATAATTGCAGTAAGAAGTCTTTACTCTTGTACTCAAATCCTCTTGTAATAAAGGCCAACATACCATTTGCTTTCCTAATTGCTTGCTGTACCTGCATGTTAACTTTCAGTGATTCATGTACAAAGACACCCAGGTCCCTCTGAACACCAACATTTCCCAATCTCTCACCATTTAAAAAATACTCTGCTTTTCTATTTTTCCTACCAAAGTGGATAACTTCACATTTTTCCACATTACAGGAAACTTTTGTTTATCCGGCACCCAAATATCCGGAATTCTCGCTTAACCGGCAAAAATCATCCTCCGAAAACTCCTCTCAAATAACCGGCAATGTTGCCGAGTCGCAGTCGAGTCTCCGCGAACGCCGAGTACTCCGAAAACTCCTCAAATAACCGGCAATGTTGCCGATCCCGAGTCCGAGTCCGCGAACGCCGATTTAGTCAGTAGGGGTAGATTTCAAAAGTACCCAAATACTGTATACTGCACATTTCTTGATTTATTTATTTTTCTTTGTTAAAAATAGCCTCGGTAGATATAACTCTCCGTTATCTGGTAATTTCGATAAACCGGCACCACGCCGGTCCCGTCGGTGCCGGTTAATAAAGAGTTTCCTGTATATTCCATTTGCCATGTTTTTGCCCACTCACTTAGCCTGTCTGTATCCCTTTGAAGCCTCCTTGCTTCCTCCTCACAACTTACATTCCCACCCAGCTTTATATCATCAGCAAATTTGGATATATTATATTTGGTCCCCTCATCCAAATCATTGATGCAGATTGTGACTAGCTGAGGCCCAAGCACTGATCCTTGCGGTACCCCACGAGTTACAGCCTGCCAACCTGAAAATGACCCGTTTATTCCTAACTTCTGTTTTCTGTCCGTTAACCAATCCACAATCCATGCTAGTATATTTCCCCCAATCCTATGAGCCCTAATTTTGTTGAATAACCTCTTGTGTGGCACCTTATTGAATGCCTTCTGAAAATCCAAATACACCACATCCACTGGCTCCCCTTATCTATTCTGCTAGTTACAACCTCAAAAAACTCTAACAGATTCGTCAAACATGATTTCCCTTTCATAAATCTGTGTTGACTCTGCCCAATCATATTATTATTTTCTAAGTGCCCTGTTACCACGTCCTTAATAATAGATTCTAGCATTTTCCCTATTACTGATGTCAGGCTAACTGGTCTGTCGTTCCCCGTTTTCTCTCTCCCTCCTTTCTTAAATAGTGGGGTTACATTTGACACCTTCCAATCCATGGGAACTGTTCTAGAATCTATGGAATTTTGGAAAATGACAACCAATGCATCCACTATCTCTATAGCCACCTCTTTCAAAACCTTAGGATGCAGTCCATCAGATCCAGGGTATTTATCGACTTTCAGTCCCATTAATTTCTCCAGTACTATTTTTTTACTTATACTAATTTCTTTCAGTTCATTCTCGCTAGAGCCTTGGTTCTCCACTATTTCCGGGAAGTTTTTTGTGCCTTCTTCTGTGAAGACAGACACAAAGGGCTGGATTTTCATTGACCCGTGGAGGCGGGTTTGGAGGCGTGTGGCGGGTTAAAATTGCAAAAACTGGCGGGCGGGCACAAGCCCGCCTCCATGCAATTTTCATGAAATCGTGTCTGCTGGTCCCGACTCTGTCCCGCCTCTAAGAGACGGGATAGGCTGTTAAGGCCCTTAACAAGCACTAAATTGCCTCTCATGCCATTTTGAAAGGCCTTTGTGATTTTAACCCTATTTCTACGTGAAGCACGCCTGTTCTGAACCACGAATGTGAAACCTGGCGGGAGCACAGCTGGCTGGCTGGCTTGCTGGCTGGCTGTGAATGGGAAACATATCTGGGAGTAGTGCTGCAAGGGAGACATATCTGGGAGTGGTGGTGCAAAAATATCTGGGAGCAGACTTAGGGCTGCTGCTGCTCATTTTGCATCCAGGTCCTCTCACAGCGAAGGCCAGGCAGTCTTTGCAGACCTTCAACGCAGCAATGATGACATCATCAGAGGCAACTTTCAGACTGAAAACACTAATTGGGTCATGGGTTCCCACATGCTGGAACTCAATTGCCCAATTAGGTGAAAATCGCATCAATCTCCCACATCAAATTGCAGTCAGGTGGATAACACGACCCCAACCCGCCCCAGTATCAAAATCCAGCCCAAAGGGCGTAATCTTGCCAGCCCTGGGGAGGCGGGTATGCCAGGAAAATGGCAGAATCTGGGGGGCGGGTGCCCAATCTGCCCCAACCCGCCTCCGTGCCATCTTGACAGGAGGTGGGTAGCCGTCCCGTGCCGGGTCCCGTCTCCTTGGAGGCGGGAAGGGATTAGTGCCACTTATCTGCCTGTTAACAGGTAGTTAACAGGCAGATAAGAGGATTATCCCCATTTTGCCCACACAAGTGCGGGCTTCCCGAGGGCTCCGAACCCGCCAGGGTCACCGAGGCGAGTAGTGAGTCTGCGGGGGTCGGAGGGGTGCAAAAGTGCGCTGTGAAGGTAAGTCATGGGTGCAAGTGTGGAGAGGTGAGTAGGTGAGGTAAGTGGAAAGTGTTAGAAAAGGTTTAGTTACCTTTGTTTCTTCCTGCAGGCTTCAAGAGTTGGGGATACGGAGAGTCTCGCACCTCCGCGGCAGAGATGACAGATGGTTGTTGCATTCTCCAATGCAACAACCATCTAATTTCTGCAAAAGAAAGAGGTTTGATGAGGTCTTGAATTCAAGAACTCATCAAACTACAGAGAATGTCAGTGTTTGACAGCTTCACAGAGCTGTCAAACGATGACAATTCATCTGTCAAAATGTTTTGACAAATGAAACGTCATACGTTGATGTTCTCTGTAACCGGCTTTCCCTTAATTGGCCTGCTAAGCCCGCTGGGCAGGCTTAACATGGTCAAACAAGAGAAAATAGCGTGGGTTGGCCAGAAGTTGATAAAGGCGGGACTGAAACCTGACAAGCGGGAGTCCCGCCTCCAAAAGCTCCCCATTGGCAAAATCCAGCCCAAAGTATGTGATTAATTTCTCTACCATTTCCTTATTCCCCATTATAATTTCTCCTGTGTCAGCCTGTAAGGGACCCACATTTACTTTTGCTAATCTTTCCCTTTTTACATACCTATAGAAGCTTTTACAGTCTGTTTTTATGTCTCTCGCTAGTTTACTCTCATATTCTATTTTCCCTTTCTTTATCAATTTCCTGGTCCTCCTTTGCTGAATTCTAAAATCCTCCCAATCCTCAGGCTTACTACTCTTTTTGTCAACATTATAAGCCTCTTCCTTTGATCTAATACTATCTTTAACTTCTCTTGTTAGCCACAGTTGGACCACTTTTCCTGTGTGGTTTTTGTGCCTTAAAGGAATGTATATTTGTTGTAAATTATGTATTAATTCTTTAAATGCTAGCCATTGCTTCTCTACCATCATGCCTTTTAATATAGTTTCCCAATCTATCGTAGCAAACATGCCCCTCATACCTACGTAGTTTGCTTTGTTTAGATTTAAGACCCTGGTTCGGATTTAACTAAATCACTTTTAAACTCAATATAAAATTCTATCATATTATGGTCACTCTTCCCTAAAGGCCCCTTTACTACAAGGTTATTAATTAACGCTTTCTCCTTGCACAATACTAGATCTAAAATAGCCTGTTCCCTAGTTGGTTCTTCAACATACTGATCTAGAATACTAGTTTTCAACTATTTTGAAAAGTATCATAGAATCATACAGCACAGAAGGAGGCCATTCGACCCATCGTGCCTGTGCCGGCTCTTTGAAAGCACTATCCAATTAGGCCCATTCCCCTGCTCTTTCCCCATAGCCCTGCAATATTTCCCCCCCTTCAAGTATTTATCCAATTCCCTTTTGAAAGGCCTAGTAGTAGTAGGAAAAAGCAGTCAGTCCTGCTGCACTTTCCCAACGTTAAGCATTAGTGACAAAAAAAGTAGAGTTTGCTGCCTGCACAGAGCTCTGTTATTGCTGCACCTCGATGCCGGTCAGACTACATTCAGTTCATTGCAAACAAGCTCTGCTGACTATGCACTGCAGCTGACAGATAGCAGTCTCAGGTCAGTAGCTGCAGTATAACTGCAACCCAAAATAATTCTGGTAACCTTAACGTAAAATATTTAAAAGGATATTGAAAAATACCTTAAGAAGTTCTCTTTGATAGACTATTACTTTCTAAATGTCACACAAATAATCAATGTCATGTAGAATTTGAAAGCTCTATTACAAGGTAAGTAGGCATAAAAACTCAAAAGGTTATTCACAGAATAATTTGTGCTTTGTCAGTGTAGTCTTCCTTTTTACTCAGTTTGCTCACTGAAATCCCTCACACCTTTGCTTTTGAACTATTGGCTTCTGCATTTTAACTTTATTGTTAGTGGGAATACATGCTTCACTGTAGGCTGTGACCCCCAGCAGCTGTTTGAAGAGCCTAGTCTTTGCTCCAATTGATAACCCTCTCCGGAATGAAGAAAGAACTGAGCTGACAGAGCTGTGGGTAAGGAGAACTGAATGTCAGACAATAGACATCACCACATTCAGTCTTTGAACTTCTCCCCATCTCTGAAGGACGATTAATTATGAAGGCCTTTGGGGTAGGTCAAAGCAAGGGAGAAGCTACTGCTGGTCGAGCTCTCCTGCCGGTATTCATGTTTGTTAAATGGCTGTGCCTTTCGGGGGACAGCAACAGCAGCAGCAACCAAAATAACCGATAGATCATTTAAAAGGAAGTGAAAGAATTTTTTGATATGTGACTGCCCCTGTGTAATTCCATTCTCACTGTGAAATCATCCACTCACTCAAGAACAATTTTCAGAAGAGCCACAGGGTAGGTCAGAGTTGGAAATGGCCTCTCAGCAGTGCATTAAAAGGGACACTCTTTTCACCACAGCAATTGAGGGAGGCAAAACAGACAAACACAAAGACTTGAGATTTTTTCTCAAACATTAAATGGAGTAACTGATAAGGTCAGACACACGATACCCAAAGACACAAATCCCAAACTTACAATTCAAAGGATGCTTCTATGCTAATACTGCACAGGGACAATCTTTCAAAGCACAAAGATCATAGCATTCCAAACAGGCCTCTCAAACTTTATGAAGTAGGAGGAAAAATGCTGCAAGTAGCAAAGTATGACAGAAGAGCCTTCAACTATTCTGAAGGAAAGATGAGACCCTTCCAAGCCAACAAAAAACTTATTTCCCAGAGGTTTCTCTGAACTCTGATACATTCGAAGACACAGCTATTGAAAGCAAGGACAATTATTCGCTGTACTGCAGCAGTAAAGCCGTATTCATCTCAACAAAGACTAAACACCAAAAAAAAGAAAGTAGGATCTTACTTTAAGTCTTGTGCTTATAATTATGAATCACTGGTCCTAATAAGAAAAAAGAAAGACTTGCATTTCTATAGCGCCTTTCCCGACCACCAGACATCTCAAAGCGCTTTACAGCCAATGAAGTACTTTTTGATGTGTAGTCACTGTTGTAATGTGGGAAACGCGGCAGCCAATTTGCGCACAGCAAGCTCCCACAAACAGCAACGTGATAATGCCCAGATAATCTGTTTTTGTTATGTTGATTGAGGGATAAATATTGGCCAGGACACCGGGGATAACTCCCCTACTCTTCTTTGAAATAGTGCCATGGGATCGTTTACGTCCACCTGAAAGAGCAGACGGGGCCTCGGTTTAACATTTCATCCGAAAGACGGCACCTCCGACAGTGCAGCACTCCCTCAGCACTGCACTGGAGTGTCAGCCTAGATTTTTGTGCTCAAGTCCCTGGAGTGGGACTTGAACCCACAACCTTCTGACTCAGAGGCAAGAATGCTACACACTGAGCCACAGCTGACACCTGCAAGCTACCAAATCTCATACAGAAGGAAGAAAAGGACAGGAGAAATGATCAGTTAATCATGTACAGAAATAATGGTGGAAAAAAAGAAAAGATCCTATTATAAATTTTGTTCTGCTTTAGTACAGTAAGGCCCAGAATGTGTGTGTGTGTGTGTGTGTGTGTGTGTGTGTGTGTGAGAATGAAAAAGAATTTTAGGAAAGCACTGACAGAACAAATCAACATCAGAAAGATCATAAGAAGTCTTATTCATTTCCAGAATACAGAACAAGGTGAAAAAAAAACTTTTGATGATTCTAAATTTGGCAAATGTACAATTTGCTGAATCTGCTAGGTTTAATATTTCATATGTTCTTTGTGCAACTATTACTTGTCAGTCATACAAGCGCATTTTGTTATACGTACATTAATTTTAACAGCATCAGCAATTTCTTTAAAGTCTAATGTCAGAATAACTAAAAAAAAGACATTCCAAATAGTCAATTAAAATTAGTACATCTGTTGCACATCATAAATGTTTAAAAGCAAAAGGATGCAATTAATCAGTTTCAGTCTATACACAGAAGATCATGGGCAATACACCATTATGTAATTTATGTAACTCCCCCCACCCACCCCCACCGCCCCTCAGAAGTGTATTTACCAAAAATGGGTTAATTCACAAGTGGAAAGAAATAATATTGCGTGGGGGGGGGGGTTGTGGAAGGGTGAAGGAAATAGAACATTATTTATAACTCATGCTAAAAAGTTAAAGGAGTTTTAAGCCATCATTCTCTGGATCAGGGCAACGTGCCCAATGAAGCTATAAACTGAAGAGCAAATTTATAGAACTCACACTGAAAATGGATCCGCATAGCAAAGCTGCTTATGATTTTGGTGATAGGTACGTTTGCCTGCTGATTCTATTATTGCGTAGGAAATAGTGCAGGTAGTGTGACAGTTATATTACACGTAGAAGACATGAAATTTTCCACAGTTCATTATTCAAATATCTGTGTGGCTATTTTCAAACAACTTAAGAAATGTTGCACAACAATCAACACATCACCAAAACCTTGCATATACACACACCCCTTTAGCACAGAAAAACATCTTAAGGGGCTTCACAGAGAGACAAGGAAAAACAGACTCTGTGCCAAGGGAGATATTAGGAGGGGTCCAAGGATAAGAATTTTAAATTTGAGGTGTTGGGGGAAATAGGAATACGATATGAGTTTTGGATGAGCTGAAGTTTACGAAGCATGGAGGACGGGAGGCTGGCCAGAAGAGCATTGGAGTAATCGAACTTGGAGACAACAAAGACATGAATGAGGGTCTCGGTACCAGATGGCCTTAGGTAGGGGTGGAAGCAGGTGGTCTTTGTAATGGAGAGGATACGAGTATAGAAACTCAATTTGGGGTCAAACAGGATATGAACTCTCTGGTTCAGACGGAGTGACTGGGTAGGGGATGGAGTTGGTGGCGTGGTGTGGAGTTTGTGGTGGGGGCCAAAGATGATGGCTTTGGTCTTCCCAATGCTTAGCTGGGGGAAATTAGGCTCATTGAAGATTGGTTGTCAGGCAAGCAGTCTGATAGCTCAGAGGCAGTGGAGGGGTTGAAAGAACGGTGGAGAGGTAGTCATCAGAATACATGTGGAAGCTGACCCTGTATGCAGGGTCCACTTCCCAAGAACAAATACAAAAATAAGTGGAACCAAAGGAAAACAGTTCCAACAGGTTAGGCAATGAAGGAGAGGAGTTGGAGTAGGATGGAGTGATCAACTGTGTTGAAGGTTGCAGAGAGGTCAAGGAGGGATAATGCACCATGGTTATAGCCACAGAGTATGCCATTCATGATTTTGGTTAGGGCCATTTCAGTGCTGTGGGAGTGGCAGAAACCAGATTGGAGGGATTCAAACAGAGTGTTGCAGGAGAGATTGGCACAGAGGTGATAACACTTTCAAGGATTTTGGAGAAGAAAGGAAGGTTAGAAAGTAGCCAGTGAGGACAGAGGGGTCAAAGGTTAGTTTTTGAGGAGTGGGTAATGACAGTGGCATTAGTGGGATTGCTACATCCTGAGCATCTCTTGATTGGGGAAACAGGAAATTTCTCCCTCACTTAAAAATGCAGCCATTATCTTACTCCTGATTGCTATTGAGTAACCCATCCTGCAAAGTGCATGTGTGTGGGTGCCAGGTGAGAAAAATATCACAGTTGAACAACCTGCCAACACTTACAGACAATGCTCACACATGAAGAATTGCCACTTGGTTTAGGTCCCAGACGGTTGCTTGTATCCAAGGAATGGTACCCAGCACAAGTTGACATAGAAGCCAACCCTAGAAAACTAGCAAACGATAACCAACAACTTCTAAAAAGCTGACAACTCAAAACCAGCCCTATGTGCTGGGGCAATGTGTGCCACAATCTCCCATGTTGCTTTGCAGTTGTCTGAAAGCAGCAGCATTTACAGTGAGGAAAGACAGCCATAGCAGCTTTTCTTGTTTTGCTCATTTTTCCCTCCCCAAGTGGAATGCTTTCATAACACACAAGCAGCCTAGCCTGATAAACTCCTAAGATTAATAAGTCAGAACAGGTGCTCTATGCTACCATAGCAACCAATAATTTACTTACATATAGCACTGAAAAGCTAAACGGCTACGGTGATTTTCTGCCAATTTTACTTATGCTTACTGTTCAAATAAAACAGCTAATGTTAGAAAATTGCATCAAATCTCCAAGTTCTTAAATGTTGAAGCCAGTTAAAGGAATATGTTCTCCTGAACTTATTTTAACAATAATTAAACACAAGATTTTGTTAAATTGAAAAAAACACATCATTTTTTCAATTCACCCTGTAATAGGCTACAGGTTTGGATTGCTCACTGCAATTGGTTTACGTTCAACTACATCACTAAACAAGTCCAGGGAAGGATCACAAAGAAGAAAAATATAGTGAGCCTAAGCCCAAGCCCAATAATTAAATGTCTTAAATAAATGCAAACTTATATTTTGCCTCACTTTACAATTAGTCTCACTTTCTACACAGGAAAATATCACATAATGTCCTAATTTTTGATTCAAAAGTGGCATTCTCTCACTCCCCCCTGCCCCACCACTTCATTTCAGTATTATAACCAAATGAAAAAGGCAGGTCACTGAGTAAGGATTACAAATGATTTTTCTTTGTAGAACCTCCTTAATGTATGGGCATTGATTTAACCACAGTTATAAGATTTATCAACAGTTTTTAAAGCTGCCGAGAGCTGTGCCAACAGATTTTAGTAACTGAATATTCAAAATCATTAACCAAATAAGTGAATACATTAAATGAAAAAATGGTGGTCATCAGCTTCGAATACACAATTAATATCCTCCACAGTGATGTGTTCATATTTATTCTGAATGGACCTCATCTTTGTTTGGTTAACACATAGATTATTTGTTGAGTGATAGCTTCTAGAACCACAATATGTTAAAAATAGATTGAAGGAAAAAGTTGAACAGATGTTTTTCTGACTGGAGAGAAGTGTGCAGTAGGGTCTGCCAGTGATCGGTATTAGGACCATTGCTTTTCTTGTTATATATAAATCACCTGGACTTGTGAACAGGGAGTACAATTTCAAAGTTTGCAGATGATACAAAACTCGGCAATGTAGTAGTGAGAAGGATTGTAGCAGAATTATGAACATAAGAACTAGGAGCAGGAGTAGGCCATACAGCCCTTCGAGCCTGTTCTGCCATTCAATAAGATCATGGCTGATCTTCGACCTAAACTCCACTTTCCCACCTGATAACATATATCCCTAGATTCCCCTAGAGTCCAACTTCAGGAGGACATAGATAGACTGGTGAAATGGGCAGACACATGAAAGATTCAAATTAATGCAGATAAATGTGAAGTAATGCACTTTGGGAGGAACAACATGGAAAGGCAGTATAATCTAACTGGTACTATTTTCAGGGGGGGGGGGGGGTGCAATAGCAGAGGGACCTGGGGGTGCATATTCACAAATTCTTGAAGGTGGCAGGGCAAGTTGATAAGGCGGCTAAGAAAGCGTATGGGATACTTAGCTTTGTAAATAGGGGCATTGAATACAAAAACAAGGAAGTCATGATAAACCTTTACAAATCAATGGTTAGGCCTCAGCTAGAGTATTGTGTGCAATTCTGGGCACCACACTTTAGGAATGATGTCAAGGCCTTGGAGAGGGTACAGAGGAGGTTTACCAGGATGATAGCAGGGATGAGGGACTTCAGTTATGTGGAGAGATTGGAGAAGCTTGGATTGTGCTCCTTAGAGCAGAGAAGGTTAAAGGGAGTTTTTAATAGAGGTATTGAAAATTATGAGGGGGTTTGATAGAGCAAGTAGGGAGAAACTGTTTCCTCTGGCAAGTGGGTCAGTAACCAGAGGTCATAGATTTCAAATAATTGGCAAAAGACTAGAGGGGAAAAGAGGAGACATTTTTTCACATTAAGGCTCGTTAAGATCTGGAATGCATTACCTGAAAGGGCGGTGGAAGCAGATTCCATAGGAAATTTCAAAAGGCAATTGGACAGGTACTTCAAGAGGACTACTTTGCAGGGTTATAGGAAAAAAGCTGGGGAGTGGGACTAAATTCGACAGCTCTTTCAAAGAGCCGGCACAAGCATGATGGGCCTAATAGCCTCCTTCTGTGCCGTATGATTCTGTGATTTCAGGTGTTTTTTTTTTAAACTGGTGAAGTAGGGTGTTGAGGAATAATTTTGCTTTCTGCATTCAGACTTTTTTGAAGCAATGGATTGCAAAGAAGTATGATTCAATAACTTGATGTAGCAAAGAGAAGAGGATTTTTCTGTCTGGATCTGGGTGAATTGTAGGGGATGCAACATGTGGGGATAGTGTTAGCCACACACACACACACAACATGTGGGGATAGTGTTAGCCACATACACACACAACATGTGGGGATAGTGTTAGCCACACACACACACACACACACACAACATGTGGGGATAGTGTTAGCCTTACACACACACACAATGTGGGGATAATGTTAGCCACACACACACACAACATGTGGGGATAGTGTTAGCCACACACACACACACAACATGTGGGGATAGTGTTAGCCACACACACACACACACACACACCACATGTGGGGATAGTGTTAGCCACACACACACACACACAACACATGTGGGGATAGTGTTAGCCACACACACACACACACACACACACACATGTGGGGATAGTGTTAGCCACACACACACACACAACATGTGGGGATAGTGTTAGCCACACACACACACACATTCCACCACATAAAGGGAGTATAACAATTTAGATTGAACCCCCGCCCCCAGTGTTAGGTGGCATTCATCTGATGACCCTACCTATTGCAAACGTTTACTAACTCAAGATGTTATTTTTATTTTTATTTTACGTCAGTTGATTTCTATACAGCAAGATTCTGAAGTGGCTCAAATGTCTGCCAAATACAATAGTAAGCAAATACTGGGTGGCTTAATGACAAGTCAATCAATTGAAAGCTGCAAATGAATTGATGCAATCCTGCACACTTCTTTAAAGTAACAAAATAATTTCTCTTTACTGGATTACAATGCCAACAGCTTATGTTGTTTTGTGCAGCAATAATTCAGGATGATGCAGGTAAAGAGTTAAGTATGTACCAAGGAAAAAGCTCATCAGTAATATAGTGCATATAATATTGTCCACACCAAAGCCACAATATCCCTTAGCTGGTTTCTCTACAGTGCATTCACTTCTCATTTATTGGTATACATCCACAATGAAATATGAAGAGAGAGTACGTAGGAAACACAAGTACATTGCAAAGTTGTCTCAAAACTGAACTAAGCACAAGAATGCTTATGATTAAGTGGGTTTTTGTTCCTTTGAAAGGTGACGGTATATAATTTTGGTGACCTATGCGGGTACTAGGATTGAAATGTTGCATAATATCTACAAAGGGCACCAATGGTGATCCCTGTTAGAAAAATCTTTCAAAAGTATCCTGAAGTAACCTCTACATTTTGAAATCTTGCACAACTTTTGTGTGCTTTGGTCAGAATTACAGAAGGTATCAACCTTGCTGCTGGTTGGATGGTTTTACTGACTAAAGCTTTATTTGTATTGCCGCTTTAAATAAAACTGATGTCCTGGAGCTCGATTATGCTCAGTGCTCAGCTGTCTTAAGCTGGCAGAGCCCCTGAAAGTGAATGAGATACACCAACTTAAAACCACTAAACTGCAATTAGGATTAGAATCTAGCTGGAGTCAATCCGCACTTTAACCCTTTCACAGTCACAAACAGATGTTCAGCTTTGAACAAACTATTCTGCAGCTAGTGCAAATGGCAATTTTCTACTCGAAATGCCAGACATTATGGCCCAGAAAGTCGATCACACCCGAAAGCAGGCACACAGGAGGCAGGGAGAGTGCTGCATGTACCTGTTTATGTGGTACCAGGCAGCATGTTAAATTCATGCTGGGACCTCATTAAAATGATTCAGACATGCAGCCAGTACTACCTATGCTATTCATTGGCTGCTGGGCAGGGGGAAGAGGACTGGACCAATGTATGCAAAATGGAAGCCATCCTTTTTACCTCTATGTGCCTCTGCTTAACTCCATCAACTTTCCTGACTGCCAGCTCAGGCTAAGTCTGATGGTGTAGAGTCTGGGCCTATCGCTTGATCCCAAGTTGATTTTCTTCCCCATATCTGTTCAGTCACCAAGACCAACTTAAAAACAACTTTCCTTCCCCATGTTTCCCCCACTGTGGCAGAGACTCTAATTCATGTCTTTATCACCTTGAGCGTCAACTTCTCAAATACTCTCCTAGTCAGTCTTTCTGCTTTCACTCTCCATAAGTTGCAACTCAGAATGCCGTTACGCACATCCTTAACTATTCAAAGACTGATGTGAGGAATGCTATATAAATGCAGTTTGCTGCTGCTGTTAAATGACCACTATCAGGCTGAATAGCAATAGTTAACCATTACAGATCATGTTTCAATGTTAAGCATATAGCATACAGAGCAAAATTAAACAACCTACTCTCAATGAAAACGATGAATGACAAATCCTATGGGACTTGGTCTCTACCTTTGGTCAGCACTATAATAAATAGAGGGCACATTTCATTACGTTTGCAGTGTCACTAAATAGAGAGAACCATGATTTGTGTTAACAATTTTTGTTGATTCTACTCCTTAATGACGATTTTAACTCTAGGTGGATTCCCTGCTCAGGCCGGAGTTAAAATTACAGTTGGGTCTCAATGATGTAATCAGGTCACAACATGCATATGTAAAGAAGGACCCTGTTGGCTCCGGCCTCGTGTCCTTGCTGCCTGCTCAGGAGAGTAGGTTAAAATTGCAGATGTTGGGATCATGGTGGCTTTCGGACAGGCAAGAGCCAAGGCAATTTTAACTGCCTACCCGCCAGGTTTCTGCTGAGCGGGTAGGGTTAAAAATCGCTCCCGGTCGTGCGTCATTTCTAGGAAGGACTAAGACAAGAAAATCTACAGTCATGTGGCATGATAAATGCCACAACCAAATTTTGTTCCTCTTTCACCTTAGCCCAATATCACAAAAACCTCCAGTGCAGTATAGCAAGCAGAGATTATATTTGCATGCCAATTCTGCCAAATCGGACATCCATTTAGAATGCTGAATATTTTAATTTCATCAATCCTGCCAAGACTCCAAGTTTCCCCATCTTAAACCTTGCTTAGTCTAAGGCAGGATCCAACCTTTTGTAACAGTGGGCCAGATTTATGCATCATAACTAGTGAGTGAGTCACGTTTTTCAAGAATCATCATCATCATGATTAAATACCATGTCCAACTTCCAATCTTTTCTGCACTTTTCGGAGTCATATCATGCAATTTCCAAATCCTTCACTCTACTTTTGTTTCACTCTTTGTGCTCATTTACTTTTCTCTCTCTTCACTTTACATTTTTCACTTCCTCTTTCTTGCCTCTCTCTTTCCTCTTTGTCTCTGCAACCATGGGTGAAAAGAACTGGCAGTATCCGTATTTAGGCTTACAAGCAAGTTAGAGGAAGAAACATCCGAGGCCACCTATTGTAAAACCCTCACCTCTGGAAAAACCCAATGGCAGAAACTGATTTGCCAGTGAGAAATAAAAACAAATCCTACAATAGTGCTGCTGGTTCTTAGAGGGAGTGCGGCCTGACATGCACCTTGCATTCCCAGGACACTCCTCTCCCCCTCCAGTCGAGGCTTGCCCCAAGAATTTGTGATCTGTATGTCCAAGATGGAGGGGGAAAACAGCACTGCTGGAAGAGGGATATGTGTGTCAGCCCACTCTCACTGTGAGAGCAAGTAGCCACTGTTTGTCTGACTTGTTACTTTTATCCCACCAAATCAGCTCCTTCTTCAATCAGAAGCTGCTCAGTGAGGCTACCATTCAGCCTACAGCCTGGGTTGTGTGAACAGTGGTTTTGGCTTTCCATCACTTGCCACTGATTTATTGGCATATCGGGGCAATGGGATGGAAAGGTGGTGATCAGGAACATGCTCTGCTGCAGCCCCACTTCTTTTTCCGGGGCTAGTCCCATTGCCAGAGAGTTCATTGACTTAGATGTAGGCACGTGCATGTAAATGTTATGCAATTGATGGAAAAATGTCCACATAGAAACATAGAAAATAGGAGCAGGAGTAGGCCATTCAGCCCCTCGAGCCTGCTCCGCCATTCAATGAGATCATGGCTGATCATTCAAATTCAGTACCCTGTCCCTGCCTTCTCCCCATATCCCTTGATCCCTTTAGCTTTAAGAAATATATCTAACTCCTTCTTGAATATATTTAATGAATTGGCCTCAACTGCCTTCTGTGGTAGAGAATTCCACAGGTTCACCACTCTCTGGGTGAAGAAATTCCTCCTCATCTCTGTCCTAAATGGCTTACCCCTTATCCTTAGACTGTGACCCCTGGTTCTGGACTCCCCGGCCATCGGGAACATCCTTCCTGCATCTAGTCCTGTTAGAATTTTATAAGTTTCAATGAGATCCCCTCTCATTCTTCTAAACTCCAGCGAGTATAAGCCCAATCGACCCAATCTCTCCTCATACGTCATTCCTGCCATCCCAGGTATCAGCCTGGTAAATCTTCGCTGCACTCCCTCCATGGCAAGAACATCCTTCCTCAGATAAGGCGACCAAAACTGCACACAATACTCAAGGTGTGGTCTCACCAAGGCCCTGTACAACTGCAGCAAGACATCCTTGTTCCTGTACTCGAACCCTTTCGCTACGAAGGCCAACATACCATTTGCCTTCTTAACCGCCTGCTGCACCTGCATGCTTACCTTCAGCGACTGGTGTACAAGGACACCCAGGTCTCGTTGCACTTCCCCTTCTCCCAATCTATTGCCATTCAGATAATAATCTGCCTTCCTGTTTTTGACACCAAAGTGGATAACTTCGCATTTATCCACATTATATTGCATCTGCCATGCTTCTGCCCAATCACCCAACCTATCCAAATCATACTGGAGTTTCTCGGCATCCTCCTCACGGCACACACTCCCACCCAGCTTTGTGTCGTCTGCAAACTTGGAGATATTACATCCAATTCCCTCGTCTAGATCATTAATATATATTGTGAATAGCTGGGGTCCTAGGACCGATCCCTGCGGTACCCCACTAGTCACTGCCTGCCACTCGGAAAAAGACCCGTTTATTCCAACTCTTTGCTTTCTGTCTGCCAACCAGTTCTCTATCCAAGTCAATACCTTGCCCCCAATCCCATGTGCCTTAACTTTACACGCTAATCTCTTATGCGGGACCTTATCGAAAGCCTTCTGAAAGTCCAAATACACCACATCCACTGGTTCTCCCTTATCTATTTTGCCAGTTACATCCTCAAAAAATTCCAGTAGATTAGTCAAGCACGATTTACCTTTTGTAAATCCATGTTGACTTTGTCCGATCCTGTCACTGTTTTCCAAGTGCTCTGCTATTACATTTTTTTATAATGGACTCTAGCATTTTCCCCACTACCGATGTCAGGCTTACCGGTCTATAATTCCCCGTTTTCTCTCTACCACCTTGTTTGAATAGTGGGGTAACATTAGCTACCCTCTAATCCATGCGAACTGTTCCAGAGTCTACAGAATTTTGGAAGATGACCAGCAATGCATCTACTATTTCTAGGGCCACTTCCTTAAGTACCCTAGGATGTTCTCACCATTTCCACTGTTGCTGGACGCAAGGGCCACCTGTTTGACCCAGGCAGTTAGCATTGAAAGATTGATGGAAGGGAGAAGAAAAATGTTTCTGGCAGCCACGACCTGCGCAATGACTCAGAGTGCTGCCATGCACAGGCCCAAGAAGTGAGTTAAAATGTTTTTCTGAAAACTATTCAAGGCCTGCTGTGTGAGAATTCTACCCTCTGGCAGAAGCTGGAGAGCCTGCCTCCAGTACGCAAAGATCCCTGAGGCTGAAAAGTTGACATGGTGGACAAAAGCCCTGCCCTCCAGAGATGCACCCTAAACAACTGGGGGGTTGAAAAGCCTAGCCCCCCCCCCCCCCCACACCAGACCAAGACCCAAGAAAACAAAATCCTAGTTCCTGTATGGAGTCCTATACATTCTTCATTTCATTATGCAAATAGTAGAGAAGATGCACTGGGGTTGTATAAACTAGGGGAATCGGTTAGAGTTAATGCTTTCCATAACACCGGTGTTATAGTTCATTGTAATTACAAGACAGAAACAAACCATTCAGCCCATCATGCCCATGCTAGTTCTATTCTATCTACTCTAATCCCATTTTCTTGTCCTTTCCTAATAACTTTTTATATTCTTCCTTTTCAAATACTTGTGCTGAAGACATGGGGACAGCTTCCACATGTACAAAGCCCATTACAAGTGTGGACACAGCAATTTATAACAGGAAAAAGTTGACACAAATTGTAGCTATGTCGCCCAATTTCTAGGCCAAGTTTTGTGAACAGGAAATGTGTGTGAACGCAAGATTTTTAATATAACAGATATAAAGCCAGTTTCAATTTAGACGTTTTCCACTTTTAGCAGTCATTAACAGCTTTGGAGAGAATGTGCATAGTCTTTTATTACCAGATCATTACAGCTAGTTTATTCCTGGCAGTAGCAACAGAAATGTGGGAGTTTCTTACTTAATTTTCTTCTCCTATTAAAATGAAGAATGGCTATTAACCCAGAAACATTCCTCAATGTATTAAAAACATGCATAAAATATTTTTTGATGCACTCATAATGGATCTGCAAAAAAAAAAAAATTGGTTTCCCAAGTGGCAAGTGTGTGAAGTGTCAAGTCATGACTGGCAACGAAGAAGTAACAACCAATCACTGCACTGGTAATAACAGCCTTTTCATGCTTCTGAAGCAGCTAACGAGATACTTGATCCCTATTTATTTCAACAAGTCTGAATCTCTGGCTATGCAGTTCAAGGTAACGGTTGACAAAGAACACCCAACAAAAAGTAGCACAAAGCCTGTTTCAGCAAGTAGGCTCTAGGAGCACGGTGACCAGAGAGGTGGAAGCACATTTGGTGCAGGATGGAATTTATCCTCCTTTACTTAATATTCAGGAAGGTGATAAACACAGCAGCATGTCACTGACAGAGACAACACAGTTTCCTCTACTGGCTGGAGATTTGGGAAAGGTGAACAAGTTTGAAGAGCAGCGCATACAGAAGGCATGAACATTACTGTAATGTTGGAGCAGGGGAAATATATGCACAAGGGAAAGTTTATGTAAAGATATATCCAAAAAGAACACTACCAACATACAGAAGAAATGTTAATGAGGTTGTAGCAAGTAAGGTCTTAGAAATGATGATGCACATTACATTTTACATGCCATGATGGGAGAGAATGTACCGTAGGAAGGAACTACCATGGCAAAGTTATTGTATCTCAAATCCTGCTACTCTTAACTTTATGGGCAAAACTCTCACGTAATAGGACAGGGGAAAACAATTATCAGGGATGGATTCTCATGTCTGAAGCATTCATACTGCATGAGGAAAGAATGGTGGATTTGCTTGACAGACTAGAAGGGATAAAGACTGGAGTCTGTAATACCACTCACGACAAGTACCATATTTATCCTATATGAATGTTTTACATGATATACAACATCAAAGTAGCAATGTAAATACAGAAGGGAATCACATACCAGCACATATATACACAGTGCAGATGTTGTTGACACTGATGTGGATAAGAAAGTACAGAGTAAGGCATCAAGTATTAGTAAGGAAAGGTAGAGCGGAAGTGATTGATGGTAGTGGTGGTGGGGGTGGGGGAAGCAGCAGGAAGAAAGCCCAGCATGCTATGTTCTTCTAATGAGTAATATATTGAGGCCCGAATGCTGTTACAGCAGCAGCACTGTACTAAGGAGGTAATTGTCTCCTTGCAGACTACATCAGTAGGTGGCTGGATAGTCTGGAGGAACCCATCACCTAGATATGTACTGCCATCTCCTGCATATGATGTTAGGAAGCAATGGTTTTTTGCACCTCCACTGAGCACATGGCAGAATCTGCAATGGAGACTTCCGTTATGAAGGCCACTGGCCCATAGGCAAGAGATTTTCCCATTGCTGATAGAGGCTTTGGGGTCAAAATTCCAAAGTGAAGGCATGCATCGCTTCAGTTGGCTTGGAGAAAGGTTACAGCCAGCCATAACCAGGGTCGGGCAGGGAGGAGGAAGGAACAATTCTGAAACATTACAGATGGCCACTTTCCTATGTTCAAACAGATTAATGGGCATTGTGAGCAGATGCCCTCCACCTCATGCATGGAGGAGCACAGCAGTAACCCATTGGTACTCATGGTAACAGTTGTTCAGTGCTATCACATAACCCTGCACAAATAACAGTAGGCACTAACTCAAAGCACTGAGCCCACAGCAACTACAGCTCCAGAGTCTGCTGACCCCTGTGGTAGCCTCAGGGTTAGTCATGTGTATAGGTAGCAGGTCTTCTGTACACCCTGCAGCTGGCTATGTAAACAGTCACCAGTGCTACTTCTTCAACTGGGGGCTAACTTAATATTAAAACACATCAAAACCACTATGGAGAAGATCATGATGTACAAGATACAAACACCACTAGCTCTGCACAACTTAAGATTAATTCACTGCTATTAATTTTTTCTGGTACGTGGTGATACAGGGCTGCACTTAATAGAGTGATACATGGCAAAGTGGCAGACTTTGGAAATGTTACCAATGGGTGTCTGGAAGGCACACTTTGAACAGGCCTGGCTGGGAGCCAAATGTAGCTGCCCAGCCCTAGAGGGAAACAAAATACACTATTAGTGGGTATTTCCCCATTGCAGTGAATGAAACTTCTCTAGGATGTATATAGTCCTCCTTGTAACAAGTCATGAAGTGACTGATGAACAGAGGCAAGGATCCAAAGTGACAGATTTCTGTGAGGCTGATGCAATATAGTATAGTATATATCTTATATAGTAACATATATATTATCTACTTTCTTCAGATAGAATGGGGAAGTCAAAGGGAAATACTTTGAACGGCATTTCTCCTGTTAAGTAAATTTAAAACTATATAAATATACATCAAGAAGATCTTGTTCATTCAAAGAGTGATAAATATTTGGAATAACCTGCCTGGTAGCTTAGTAGAGACAAAATATTTTGGGGCCACTCAAAATACAGTAGGATGATAACGTGGGAGAGTTTGGGCAAATAGAATTTTCAGACTGGACTTTCTGATGCTAGCTGCCCATTGCTGCAGTGGAAATTGGGTGGGTGAAGGCCCAATTCCACCCCTCAAACATGCCAAGCTTGTGGTTTCACACATTTTCTGGTGGGCAGGGCCACCAGGTGGTGGAAGCGCCCGCGTTAAACAGGCCCATACTAAATTAAATATTAATTTGTGGGTGCACACCATTTACCTCCATTCTGATGTTGCAGGATGCCAGATGTAAAGAACGTCCATCTGAAATGGCGTCTGGGGTTGCTATGTGGCAGTAAATATGCTGGAAGTCATGGAAAGGACACATTAAAGGTAACATTAATTTTAGGCATCCTAACTGTAATGTTTTTTGTTTTTTCTTAGCTGGTACTTAGCTTCTTATGAGCCTTTGTTGTCAATTATCTCCCCCCACCACCACCACCCCCCAGCATCATTACTGGCAGCAGTGGGAATCCCCTATCTGATGTATTTGGAAGAGGAAGACCTATTGAGATACCAGGCATGTCAGGTTGCATGAGATATGATCTGTGCCTACTCCCTGGTACTTGCACCTATAGATAGGGTGAAAACATCTCACTTTGGTCAATGATAACTGCAGGAGGAGGCTTCTTTTCCCAAAGAAAGCTGGACAGCAGAACCAATGGCAACACGGAGACATGTGAAAGCCCCACTAATTGTAATGTTGAATGCATCCTCGGAAGCACCCTAATCACAGTATGTCGTACTTTCACCAGTTCTGCATGGCCATGCCCACCATGATGCCAGCCATTTCTGCCGGCCTTGGCATATCTGCCTGGCAATTTCTGGGTTAGCAGAGGGGCAGATGCAGAGTTGTGCCATTTGTTACTAGAACACCTGTGCCTCCCATGTAGCACAGGGCTAGCACAAGTAGGCAAGCTGCAATGTTGACATATTGGAACAGTACCATGGAGTAGCACAGAGGGCAACCCTTCTTGCAACTATTTCATGCAGCAGCACCTCTACTTTAGCAGCCATTAAATAAAGAGTTGTGTTTCCCTTTCTTTCATGTTTGCTTATTCTTCTTAGTTCCTTGCCCCTTCAGCATTGGTAAAGTTAGGCTGCTAATGGATTTAGATGCCTTTTGGGTCTCCTCAAAGTCTTCAAGAATTCTTCCCCCCCCACTGGTTGCGATACTGCTCTTATTGTCTGCATCCCTTTAAATTTCACTGACACAATTCTTCGCTTCAACCACTGGTACACAAGCTGCATCTGCACCTCTAAATATGCTGACCTCGGAAAATCAGGTGTAAACAGCGTACTTCCATTTGAGTCCATCTAAACCCGCCAATATTGATGTAGATAATGGCATTTTCAGAGAATCTAGCTTTACTTACTCCTGCCTTTTTTTTTAATGTTCTTTCCCCTCTAACAGCTTCTTTTTAAAACTAAATAATATTCTATGAATAAATTACACAAACCAGACACAACTCAACAAGAGTCACAATTTTTTTTTTATGGAGAATAATGGATACCTGGCAATGATTACAAAGCAGTAATTTGATCGAAGGCTTGACATGGCATCATAAACTGCGAGAACAAAGCTTGAGTGGTTTATAACAGGCATCTGAATCCCTAGATTAGATTACAGCCCTGTAATCACTTTTTAAAATATATACAGTTTTAATTTTAAGTGGAGCTTTATTCTATTTTCTGCTGGCAGTGGTTGTTCATGCCAGCACCAACTGTCAATGCACTCACTGTTGCTGATTCTGAAGGTTTAACAACTGTGATGTAGTTACTTTGGCCTGGAGTTTCCTCCTTGGGTGCAACCCAGAAGTTAGACCCAAAAATGCGCCCAATGTTGCGTTCAAGTATCTTCCCAATCTCATTACAATACGCCCGAACATAAAATGGGCGTAAATGGCCAACATCAGTGGGAATCACCGTAAACAAATAAGGCTTAAGGAATCTTAAAATTTAGATTTCATCTCATGTAACCATCATTCATTCGCATCAGGCACAGCATGTATAAGAACCTGCAATGGGGAAGCTTTTTGATTTTTAATGGGACATACTTAAGCCATAAAAATGCATTAAAAGAAACAGAAAATACAGAGCAGATCTCAGTTCTTCACTGTATTTTCAGAGGATAAATGTTTTTAAAATGCTCACCAATTGCAATTAAAAGAGCAGAAAAATTGTTTCCTGCTGCACCTGAAAAGCTGGACATAATGTTGAGTGACCTCCCCCCTCCCCAAACAAGTGAAATTGGAGGATACTCATATTTGAGAGTCGGAGGCATGGCCAGCTTTGTGAGTGGGGATTTATTCAGATGGAGGGATTGATGGATGGATGTAAAAGATCGAGGAGACTTGGCCGTATTCTAGTTGCACGTGTAACTCACTTACGCCCAAAAGTTCATATAATTTGTTGGCGCCCAAATTACGGGTATATCTGGGCACAAATGCGGAGGGAACTCCAGTCCTTTAAAATTTAATGTGAAAGAATCTTATGTACTATTTCAGGAATATCATTAGCAAAAATCTGATAACTCAGAATTCATAGTTCTTCCACATCATCACAAATGTCTAATGATAAAGATATTATCGTAATTGACTCTGGTAAGAATGGGTTTTTTCTTTGCATTACTTTAGCATTCTAGCTTAGTGGAGGGTTTTATGAATTGTAAAACTAGGGTGTAGTCTAGAAATGTCCTGAACAAAAAGCAAAATACTGCAGATGCTGGAAGGCTGTAACAAAAACAGAAAATGCTGGAGACACTCAGGTCAGGCAACAGCTGTGGAGAGAACAAAAGTTGACGTTCCTCAGAACTGGAGGATATTACAGATGAATAGCATGTAAAAAGGAAAAGAACAAAGGAAAGGGGGGAGGGAAAATAAAACACACATACAGGAAAAGAAATACAATGACTTGTAAAGTGAGTAGGTGGAGAACAGGGCATGGTTAAATGGCAGAAGTGATATTTGCATAAGACAAAAAAAGTCAAGATTTCCTAGCTGGCTTAAAAAGTCATGGGTGCAAATAATAAGATTTTACAGTAAACAGAAGTTTATTTTTTGTTTAAGTGAGTTGTGTCTTTTTAGCCATTGGGCGAGGAATGCAATGTCATTTCACCTGGGCATCCTAGCAGCTCAGATGAGGAACGTTATAATCCAATAAAATGCTACAATCCCAACCATAGCTTCTGTTTGATAGACATATTGGGCTGGATTTTGAATGACCCATGGAGTCGGGTTTGGAGGCGTGTGGGGTGTTAAATTTGCGGGGTCGGGGGTCCCGACCCCATCCCGACTCCACGCAATTTTGACAAAATCAGTCGCGGGGTTCCCGACTCCGTCCCGCCTCCAAGAGGCGGGAGAGGCCATTAAAGCCCTTAACAAGCCCTAAATTGGCTCTGTAATGCCATTTTGAAACGTTTTAGCTAGTTTAACCCTTTTCTGACGTGAAGTACGCCTGGTGTGAAACACTCCAGTGAAACCTGGCGGGAGCACAAGTGGATAGCTGACTATCAGCTGCAGGTCCACTATTACAACGGAGATGTGATGAAGGTAGTAGTAGTAGTATTAGGTCTGAAAGTCGCCTCTGATGCTGCTGCATTGAATGTGTTCAGAGACTGCCTGGCCTTTGCTGTGAGAGGACTTGGATGCAAAAAAATTCTCTCTCTCTCTCTCTCACTCTCACTCTCTCCTCTCCCCCCCCCCATTTTTGCATCCAGGTCCACTCACATCAAAAGCAAGCCACGCAGGTCCTCTCTCACCAACAGTCTCTGAGACTAGGCAGTCAGCAATGATGACATCATCAGAGGAGACTTTCAGACTGAAAACACTAATTAGTTCATGGGTTCCCACATGCTGGAACTCAATTGCCCAATTAAGTGAAAATTGCATCATTCATCCACATTAATCTGGAGTCGGGGGGGAACCACAAAATGCGGATGACACGACCCCAACCCGACCCCAAGACAAAATCCAGCCCATTATATCTTTATTCATAGAAATGTGAAGTAAGCACTGTAAGCACTTTTAGAACAGAGTTACTAGCTTGAAGAGAAAAGGTGGTCATACTCTATATGCAGACTGCTATATTACCCTGTTAAATGTTGATTATCACTCAATAAGCTCGCAGTGAGGTCACAACCATGAATACGTCAATGGGGATAGACACCTAGAGTACCAAGACTAAATATCCCACAAGATGCCCAGCACCAATAAAAAAAAGCTCATTCAACTACTCCAGTATTTTATATAAAATGCTCTACATATATACACAAAAATACACCCACTTAAAAATTCTGATGCATGGGAGCAATTTCAAGGTTGTAATTTTGCCAGTTTAGATAAAATTTGGTTTAAAAGTTATCACCACATTACTTCTCTGCAATGACAGTCTAGCCCTGATTTTCATCCCCGTTTTCAGGTGGAAATAGGGAGGTAGCACGCTCAAAATCAGAGTGCAGACCTTTACATCCCATTCTTGCTACCATTCCGATGGGTACTAGGCGGCCAAAGGTCCTGCTGAAAACAGGCAGGGGCCTCGTTATAAAATGAAAATCGTGGTCCGATTACGTCAATTTTCAAGTGCCAGTAGGCAGATACCCGATCCCCGGAAGCCCTCCCCGGAATTACCTTCTTCCCCTCTTTTTAATCAGGAAATGCTGGCTTGGCTTCACGGATGAGTAGTCATATATCCTTCCCCCGACCCCCACCCCATCAGTGAGCTTCTTGTTCGTGACCCAAATATTGGAATATTAAAATGATGCTCGACTATGAAAATGGCTCGGGCCTCTTGCTGCTGCTATTGGGTGGACACCCCACTCGCTCCGCCCACCATCCACCCGATGTACACCACACATGGAAATCTACCTTCTATATATAATAAATGCAAAAGAGTGCCTTACATTATATAACAGGAATAGAGGGTTTTACTGAGAGAACACGGCATCAGCTGACTTGGTAATAATTATCTAGCCCTTTCTGCACTGAATAAATGTTGGCGCCATCATGCTAATAGTGACTGAAGAATGGAAAATCAGTCGTTCCAATGGGAAAACTCTGAAAAAGAGTAAACTAAACTATTTGGGAGTTTGGATGACTAGATTGTGTAAATTTCTGTAATTTCCCTCTTGTGGTTTATGACATTCAAGCACTTTCTTAATTGTTCCAGACTGGTCACAGTCTGGCAGACATTGGGATGGACATCCACCGGGATCGGACCCTCTAGAGGAGGCCGCATGACTAGGTAGGTCTGATCCCCAGCCGGGGGGGGGGGGGGTAAATCTGATCCCCGACCCCCGGTGGAATCCGAACCCAGGGGATGTCCATCCCAATGTCTGCCAGTCTGTGACAAGGCTGGAACTATTAAGAAAGTGCTTGAATGTCATAAACCACAAGAGGAAATTACAGAAATTTACACAATCTAGTCATCCAAACTGCCAAATAGTTTAGTTTACTCTTCAGTGTTTTCTCATTGAATGACTGATTTTCCATTCTTCAATCACTATTAACATGATGGCGCCAACTTTTATTCAGTGCAGAAAGTGGGGAGCTTGGGGGGCCGGGAGGAAGCACTCCTGCTCCTCCTGGCCCACGAGGAGTGCTCCCCGCCTCATCTCGCTGCAGCTGCCGGGATTCCCAAGGCCCAGGAACCCGGCCGGCCACAATAAAAACTGCAAAGCAGGTTAAATCCGAGGCTTCCAGCCTCATTATCATATTTAAAGTGGCAACCCACCTCCTGGGAGCAGGGTGACATCCTGCCCCTTGTCGTGCCTGAGTAAAAGCCAGAAGTCGGCAGGTTGGAGCAGGCTTCCCAACACGCTTCCAATTTTTCCTCATTTAACCGCTGAACCACTCCCAAACGCTCACATGTGTTAAAATTCCTCCCTTGATCTCTATCTTTAGGGTATCAACATCTGGATTACAACTTGTAACAAGCACACTCAAGTTATCTTTTATTCACTTTCATAACAGAAACAAAAGTGCCTGGTGTAGATTATATAAAATAGCAGTCAAGGAATGAATTGTCAAAAAACCAGCATTCTTTACAAAGCAAGTATAACAGTGAATTCATTGGAATCATCTTCGAAAACAAAGATAAGCCCCAGCTTCCTTCTGCACTACCTCAAACGCTTCTCCCCTGCCCCCCTCTTTCAACAAGTGCGGGGATCCCATGGACTTCTTTGCCAACACAATGGAGACCATCTCATTAGCTGCCTTTGCTGCTTCCTCCATAATCCTTTCCGCCAGACTCACCTTGCTGTAGCGGTGAACCTACATATCTCTAGTTTCACTCCCATTTTCCCCCATGCCCCCTTCAAGCTCACCTTGACCAGGAGACCCACCTCATGCGTCATTGACCCTATTTTCAATAAACTGCTTGCCATCAATTTCCCTCTTGGCCCGCATGTAAGCTGGCATTATAAATGGTTCCGTCTCTTCGGGTATTGTCCCCTTCCCTTTCAGAACTGCAATCATCACCCTCTCCTCAAAAAACCCACGCTAGACACCTCTGTCCTTGCAAATTACCACCCGACCTCCAACCTCCCTTTGCTCTTCAAAATTATTGATGTGCTATTGCTTTATAAATTCATGTCCATGTTTGAATCTTTCCAATCAGGTTTCCATCTCTGCCACAGCACTGAAGTCATGAAAAGCATTCTTGGTGACTGTGACCATGGTGCACTATTTTCACTCCAGGAACATCGCCCGCTTTCATCCCTACCACAGCCTCTCTGCCAATGAAACTCATCCATGTCTTTGTCATCTCCAGACTCAACTATTCCAATGCTCTCCTAGCGGGCCTCCCATCCTACAACCTCTGTAACCTTCAGATTATCCAAAACTCTGCTGTCCGTATCCTAGCCTGTAACAACTCCCACTCACCTATCAACCATGTCTTTGCCGACGTACATTGGTTCCCAGTCCCCCAAGGCCTCAATTTTTAAAATATCATCTTTGTGCTTAAATCTCTTCATATCTTGCCCCTCCCTATCTCTAATCTCCTTCCACCCCACAGCACCCACCTCCCAACCCCGAATTTCTCCATTCCTCTGACTCTGGCCTCTTCTGCACTCCCTCACTTCGTCCCATCATTAATGACCATGCCTTCAGCCACCTAGGTCTCATGCTCAGGAATTCCCTCCATAACCCCTTTACTTTTCTACCTCCCTCCTCCTTCAAGGCCCTCCTTAATCTCACATTTTTGATCAATTTTATAGTAACCCCTCCTAATATCTGCTTCTTTGGCCTAGCATCCATTTGTAATTACATCTCAGTGAAGCGCTTTTGGACAGTTTTCTACATTAAAGGTGCTATATAAATAAAAGTTATTGGCCTAGAAATTTATTTACTACAATGGAATGCCACGGAATGTATGGGAAGATGTATTGACTGAGACAGGAGAACTTATATTGGGGAACAAGGAAATGGCAGTGACCTTAAATAAATATTTTGTATCTGTCTTCACAGTAGAAGACAAAATGTATACCAAAAATAGTGGGGAACCAAGGGGCTAATAAGAGTGAGGAACTAAAAGTAATTAATATCAGTAGAGAAAAAGTACTCGAGAAGCTAATGGGACTAAAAGCCGACAAATCCCCTGGACCTGATGGCCTACATCCTAGGGTTGTAAACGAGGTGGCTGCAAAGATAGTGGATGCACTGGTTGTGATCTTCCAATATTCCCTAATTCTGGAAAGGTCCCAATGGATTGGAAGGTAGCTGATGTAACCCCGCTATTTAAGAAAGGAGGGAGAGAGAAAACAGGGAACTACAGGCCAGTTAGCCTGACATCAGTCATCGGGAAAATGCTGGAATCCATTATTAAGGGAAGTGGTAACAGGGCACTTAGAAAATCATATGATTAGGCAGAGTCAACGTGGTTTTATGAAAGGGAAATCGTGTTTGACAAATTTATTAGAGTTTTTTGAGGATGTAGCTAGCAGGGTAGATAAAGGGAAACCAGTGGATGTAGTATATTTGGATTTCCAAAAGGCATTCAATAAAGGTGCCACATAAAAGGTTGTTCAGCAAGATAAGGGCTCATGGGATTGGAAGTAATGTATTAGCATGGATAGGGGATTGGTTAATGGACAGAAAGCAGAGAGTAAGGATAAATGAGTCATTTTCAGATTGGCAGGCTCTAACTAGTGGGGTGCCGCAAGGATCAGTGCTTGGGCCTCAGCTATTTACAATCTATACTAATGATTTAGATGAAGGGAGAGAGTGTAATGTATCCAAGTTTACTGATGATACAAAGATAGGTGGGAAAGTAAACTGTGAGGAGGACACAAAGAGGCTGCAAAGGGATATAGACAGGTTAAGTGAGTGGGCAATAAGGTGGCAGATGGAGTATAATGTGGGGAAATGTGAGGTTATTCACTTTGGTAGGAAGAATAGAAAAACAGAATATTTTTTAAATGCTGAGAAACTATTAAATGTTGGTGCTCAGAGAGATTTAGGTGTCCTCGTACAGGAAACAGAGTTAGCATGCAGGTACAGCAAGCAATTAGAAAGGCAAATGGCATGTTGGCCTTTATTTCTAGGGGTTTAGAATACAAGAGTAAGGAAGTCTTGCTACAATTGTACAGGACTTTGGTGAGACCACACCTGAAGTATTGTGTCCAGTTTTGGTCTCCTTATCTAAAGGAAGGATAGACTTGCCTTAGAGGCGGTTCAACGAAGGTTCACTAGACTACTCCCTGGGATGAAAGGGTTGTCCTATGAGGAGAGATTGAGTAGATTAGGCCTATACTCTCTGGAGTTTAGAAGAATGGGAGGTAATCTCATTGAAACATATAAGATTCTGAGGGGATAGATGCTGAGAGATTGTTTCCCATGGCTGGCAAGTCCAGAACGAGGGGGCATAGTCTCAGGATAAGGGGTCGTCCATTTAAGACTGAGACGAGGAGGAACTTTGGAATTCTCTACCCCAAAGAGCTGTGCATGCTGAGTCGTTGAGTATATTCAAGGCTGAGATAGATAGATTTTTGGACTCTAGGGAAATCAAGGGATATGGGGATCAGGCGGGAAAGTGGAGTTGAGGTCGAAGATCAGCCATGATCTTATTGAATGGCGGAGCAGGCTCAAAGGGCTGTATGGCCTACTCCTGCACCTAATTCTTATGTTCTTATGTGCTACAAAAGTTCAGATGTCTCTAGTTAAAGAGAGTGGACTGTTTTGAGATTATTTAGTATAAATTGCATTGCTCATAATGAGTCAGCAGTTATCCTATTGTGGGGGGAGTGGGGTGGGGGGACTTCACACCTCCACAGAGAGAATTTAAAAGTAGTTTGTAAGAAATCTCCCCAGAGACAGTAAAGTGTTTTTTGATTGATTCCTGCACAATAAATATTTTAATTACTCACTGCAGATAGGTTGGTAGGTAGATGTTTGAATGGACAGTCAGACTGAGTGCATTTATATAGCACCTTTCACATGCTCAGAATGACCCAAAGTGATTCACAGCCAATGAATACTTTTGAAGTGTGGACACCGTTGTTATATATACACACATGAGGCAGCCAATTTGCACACAGTAAGATCCCACACACAGAAAATTAGATAAATTACCAGTTAATGGGCTGGATTTTGCTGGAGCAGGACATCTGGCGGCATGTGCCCCAATTAGACTTTTTTATGCACCCTCCAGCTCAAAATGTTTTCATGCCGCAACTTGCTGGAAGTGCAAGTTGATAACAACGTGCGAGGGCAACGGGAATTCTGGAACCTTTATGAAAGGCGAAACCAACAGTGTATCTCTTTAACCAATGAGATTTAAAGATTAAGATAGAAACAGAGGAATGACAGAGAAGGAAATAGGGTGAATTAGAGTCAAATCAGGTATAGAAAGAGAAATAGACAGGGAAACAAAAATTGGATTAAGAGAGAAAAAGAGATAGAAAGGAAAAGTAAAAAAAAGAAAAAATGTGAAATTTTAAAAATCTAAGAAGAATTTACTACATGCAGGAATGAGATTGAACACTTTAATTTGTTCCATTTTTGGGCCAGAGAAGTTGATTGGCATTGCATTAACAATGATCACATGTTTAAAAATGTACTTATGTTGTTAATTACAAGACTTAACTTTTGGTGGGAAGTTAATAGGCAATTAACGTGCAAATCCAGAAAGTGCTTAAAAATAACGGGGAAGGCTAAGGGCGAGATGCCGATTGTGCAAAGCAATTGGCGGAGTGGCGTAAATCGACCAGCAAGTTCTGGAGATTCGCAACACACGTATCTTTGAATCCCCTGAACTTGCTGGCTGATTTGCACATTAATAATGGGGTGTGAGGTTAACACGCCGTTATTATTCCAGCAAGATCTGTCCCAACATGTTTCTTTTGGTGGCATTGGTCAAGGGATAAATGTTGCTCAGGGCACCAGGAAAACTTCCCTGTTCTTCTTGAAATAGTGCCATGGGATATTTTACGTCCTCTTGAACAGGCAGATGGGGCATCAGTTTAACATTTCTTCCAAAGAGATTGAAGAAGGAGATTGGTGTGGCAACCATGTCAAAGGCTGGAGAGAAGTAGAGAAAGGATAATGCACTATGGGCACAGCCACTAAAGGCAGCACCGCCAACAATTCAGGACTCCTTCAGTTCTGTTGAAGTGTCAACCAAGATTATGTGGTCCTAGATAGATAAATAAAAGAACATTGTTCTCTCGCATACCACACGTATGTAAATAAAAAGAGCTCTCTAGGTCTATTTAGGGTATGCTTTTTAGCCCCTTATAGAACCCACAGCCCCTTATAGAAGCCACAGGCCAAAAAGTATATAGATTGAAGATTAAATTAATTTGCATCTATCCTTGTTCACTGAATACTGCTACAACAATTTTTTTAAATCTCAAACTTAAATTCAGGACTTAAATCCAATCTCAATAATGATACTCCTTGCTACTGTTCATACTTGGAACGCAAAAAACACCATTGGTCACATAACAAATAAAAAGTACTAAAAATATTTAGAATATTACAAAATATAAAGACCTGTTCTGAATACTTTCTCACTTGCAATTTTCTCCTCACTTCTAACTTTGTTTGGCGTTCTCACTGTACTTCCTGACTGCAGCTGTGAGACATCAATTAGAATATGTATCATTTTGATTTCAAAGTTACCTCAGAAATAGTGCAGAACATGCTTTACTGTGTTTTGATGTTTTGCACAAAAAACAAATGCTCTCGAGGTTTTTGTTCTCTGCAATTTTCTGTTGCAAGGGCTTAGACACATCATGATCCATGAATGACCAGTCCTGCTGTCAATTATTAAAATGTCTTAACATTAATTGTATGTACGTGCATGCTAGGATCTGTAGCCTAACAGCTTGAGCCTCTTCAGCCAACAGTCATCTGCTTCTTTGGCCCAACATCCTTGCATGAACTTGAGGATCAAACACAAGAAATGCTGGTGTATAGATATGTTTAATCAATTTCTTGCAAAATGTGTAATATTTTAATGTCAGACCAGATTTCCAGTAGTAAGTGCTCAGCTTAAATGGAGAAACCAAGATGGTGGCCAAAAGGAATTAAAAATATTTTATAATTGGCAGTTATTGTGGACTGCCTATTTTGATTCATAGATTTTGAAATTCATATCTAGTGTGTTTCTCTCTTTCTTGAAACTTGCTAGTTCACACATTTCCTACTTATTTGATTTGTTGCTGTTTTTATAAATATGAAATTTCAGCCAATTAGCTGCAGGAAATCTGCATAAATGAAGGTGTGGATGACTTACATGCGACACATCCCAATCTTAGTTAAATGATGGCAGCTCTGAAACGTTAGCTTAGTGTATGAATTCAAGTTCTGGTGTAGCTCTTCTATGAAGCTGGTTTAACATATGATATTTTGATTCTTCCAGAGACATGGAGGGAATCCTATGAACCTTCTAGTGACTAACTTACTGCAATCAAAGTTGATAGAATTAAAATAGGTGGAGTTTATCAAACAAGACCAGAAAGCAAAAGATGCAGATTTCAGATCATAAGGAGCGCTGTCTACATATGAAAACTGCCACTAGGCTGTATAAAGAAAATTGAAAAGTTGTGTATGGAATTGTTTTGGGGTTCGTGTGCCTTATAAGCAGTCTACTCAAATATTTTTTAGTGTTGCATTCAAATGACTCTTGATCGTAAGTACAAAACAAAATGCAAACCAGTAAGCACAGCACCATGTTTTGTAAAATAGCCTTGTCCAGCCCCAGTTTAATACACAGATCCAACACATCAATGCTTCTATTTACTTACCAGCACGAGTCAGATCCTGCAGGTTGACTAAAATGATACATTGGTTAAGTATTAGTTGTGTGGATTGGTAATATTGACCATATACCTTGGATGCTCTGGCTTCCTTGGAATCTCTTTGTACCAACAGCACACACAGTGCATAACAATCTGAATCATGGTTTCACATGTTTGCAGGGTGATGCAAGCAGCATTACAACCTCAGTGGGAGCGTATGTAAGGTGCTGACTTTGCATTGGAAGGCAATTATTATCATGGTATAAGTTAAACCATTAGATGCCAGTCCAAAATAACTGGAATATAAGCCTAACTGCAATTTACCTGACCACTCATGATTTCTCAAGAAAGCATACAAGCAGGAACAAGGTCAGACCTATATGGTTTTCATAATCCTGAAGCTTTGCTGGAAGGTATTAACCCGCTAATTATTTCTAAAATTCCTCCCTCTCCCCATCATCTCCTTATAGGTGACAAGGAAGGGGGAAGTAGGTTACCTGTTCTCAGGCTGATACCAATATAGCTCTGAAATTTTTTAAAATTTGTTTATGGGATGTGGGCGTCGCTGGCAAGGCCAGCATTTAATGCACATCCCTAACTGCCCTTGAGAAGGTGGTGGTGAGCCACCTTCTTGAACCGCTGCAGTCTGTGTGGTGAAGGTACTCCCACAGTGCTGTTAGGTAGGGAGTTCCAGGATTTTGACTCAGCGACGATGAAGGATCGGCGATATACTTCTAAGTCACGATGGGGTGTGACTTGGAGGGGAACTTGGAGGTGGTGGTGTTCCCATGCGCCTGCTGCCCTTGTCCTTCTGGGTGGAAGAAGTCGTGGGTTTGGGAGGTGCTGCCAAAGAAGCCTTGGCAAGTTGCTGCAGTGCATCTTGTAGATGGTACACACTGCAGCCACGGTACGCCGGTGGTGGAGGGAGTGAATGTTTAAGGTGGTGGATGGGGTGCCAATCAAGCGCGCTGCTTTGTTCTGGATGGTGCCGAGCTTCTTGAGTGTTGTTGGAGTTGCACTCATCCAGGCAAGTGGAGAGTATTCCATCACACTCCTTACTTGTGCCTTGTAGGTGGTGGAAAGGCTTTGGGGAGTCAGGAGGTGAGACACTCACCGCAGAATACCCAGCCTCTGACCTGCTCTTGTTGCTACAGTATTTATGTGGCTGGTCCAGTTAAGTTTCTGGTCAATGGTGACCCGCCCAGGATGCTGATGGTGGGGGATTCGGCGATGGTAATGCCGTTGAATGACAAGCGGTGGTGGTTAGACTCTCGCTTGTTGGAGATAGTCATTGCCTGGCACTTGTGTGGCGCGAATGTTACCTGCCACTTATCAGCCCATACCTGAACGTCATCCAGATCTTGTTGCAAGTGGGCATGGACTGCTTAATTATCTGAGGAGTTGTGAATGGCACTGAACACTGTGCAGTCATCAGCGAACATCCCCATTTCTGACCTTATGATGGAGGTAAGGTCATTGATGCAGTAGCTGAAGATGGTTGGGCCTAGGACACTGCCCTGAGGAACTCCTGCAGCAATGTCCTGGGACTATGATGATTGACCTTCAACCACCACAACCATCTTCCTTTGTGCTAGGTATGACTCCAGCCAGTGGAGAGTTTCCCCCCCGATTCCCAATGACTTCAGTTTTACTCGGGCTCCTTGATGGGGAACTCTCACCTCACCTCTGGAATTCAGCTCCTTTGTCCATGTTTGGACCAAGACTGTAATGAGGTCGGGAGCCGAGTGGTCCTGGCGGAACCCAAACTGGGCATCAGTGAGCAGGTTATTGATGAGTATGTGCAGCTTCCATCACTTTGCTGATGATTGAGAGTATACTGATGGGGCGGTAATTGGCCAGATTGGATTTGTCCTGCTTTTTGTGGACAGGACATACCTGGGCAGTTTTCCACATTGTCGGATAGATGCCAGTGTTGTAACTGTACTGGAACAGCTTGGCTTGAGGCACGGCTAGTTCTGGAGCACAAGTCTTCAGCACGACAACCGGGATGTTGTCGGGGCCCATAGCCTTTGCTGTATGCAGTGCGCTCAGCCGTTTCTTGATATCACGTGGAGTGAATCGAATTGGCTGAAGACTGGCTTCTGTGATGGTGAGGACCTCGGGAGGAGGCCAATATGGATCATCCACTCGGCATTTCTGGCTGAAGATGGTTGCAAACGCTTCAGCCTTGTCTTTTGCACTCACGTGCTGGGCTCTGCCATCATTCAGCCATCATCCTTTACCTGAAGAAGGAGCGGAGCTCCGAAAGCTCGTAATTTTAAATAAAACTGTTGGACTATAACCTGGTGTTGTGCGACTTCTCATTATCATTCAGGATGGGGATATTCATGGAGCCTCCTCCTCCCGTTAGTTGTTTAATGGTCCACCACCATTCACAACTGGATGTGGCAGGACTGCAGAGCTTTGATCTGATCCGTTGATTGTGGGATCGCTTAGCCCTGTCTATAGCATGCTCCTTCTGCTTTTTAGCATGCATGTAGTCCTGTGTTGCAGCTTCCACAGGTTGGCACTTCATTTTAGGTACGCCTGGTTCTGCTCCTGGCATTCTCTTCTACACTCCTTATTGAACCATGGTTGGTCCCCTGGCTTGATGGTAATGGTAGAGTGAGGGATATGCTGAGCCATGAGGTTACAGATTGTAGTGGAATACAATTCTGCTGCTGCTGATGGCCCACAGCGCCTCATGGATGCCCAGTTTTGAGCTGCTAGATCTGTTCTGAATCTATCCCATTTAGCACGGTGGTAGTGCCACATGACACGATGGAGGGTGTCCTCAGTGTGAAGACGGGACTTCGTCTCCACAATGACTGTGCGGTGGTCACTGCTACCAATACTGTCATCGACAGATGCATCTGTGACAGGTAGATTGGTGAGGACGAAGTGAAGTAGGTTTTTCCCTCATGTTGGTTCTCTCACCACCTGTCGCAGGCCCAGACTGGCAGCTATGTCCTTCAGGACTCGGCCAGCTCGGTCAGTGGTGGTGCTACCGAGCCACTCTTGGTGATGGACATTGAATTCCTGCACCCAGGGTACATTCTGTGCCATTGCTACTCTCAGTGTTTCTTCCAAGTGGTGTTCAACATGGAGAAGTACTGATTCATCAGCTGAGGGAGGGCGGTAGGTGGTAATCAGCAGGAGGTTTCCTTGCCCATGCTTGACCTGAAGCCATGAGACTTCATGGGGTCCGGAGTCAATGTTGAGGACTCCCAGGGCCACTCCTTCCCGACTGTATACCACTGTGCCGCCACCCCTGGTGGGTCTGTCCTGCCGGTGGGACAGGACATACCCAGGGATGGTGATGGTGGAGTTTGGGACATTGGCTGAAAGGTATGATTCTGTGAGTATGACTATGTCAGGCTGTTGCTTGACTAGTCTGTGGGACAGCTCTCCCAATTTTGGCACAAGTCCTCAGGTGTTGGAGAGGAGAACTTTGCAGGTTCGACTGGGCTGGGTGTGCCGTTGCCGTGTCCATAGCCAGTGCCAAGGTCGATGCCAGGTGGTCCATCCAGTTTTATTCTTATTATTGTGTTTCGTAGTGGTTTGTTACAACTGAGTGGCTTGCTAAGCCATTTCAGAGGACAGTTAAGAGTCAACCACATTGCTGTTGGTATGGAGTCACATATAAGCCAGACCAGGTAAGGACGGCAGATTTCCTTCCCTAAAGTACATCAGTGAAATGGCATGGATTAATTCACCTAAATTTCCCTTACTTCCTGTGGGGAGTAACCAGATCTTTATTTTGTGTCTGCTGACACTGACCTGCATCCCAACGTTCCATGGCATTGGTGCTCCAACTTACTGCATTACCCCACAGTCGAAAGCTTAAACTCTCAATATAGCACTAGACTACATTACAGTGAGGCTTGTGTGATGAACTAATGTAATTTTCATAATGTTGGAAGATGCATTTGAATACAAGATTCCTTGGATTGAATATTCAAAATCTTCTACACCAGCAGTTTATTTCAGCTGAATTAGGTCCATTACCTCCAAAAAGGGACGAGCACCTATTTAAAATAACACAGCTGTACTTATTCTGCTTGCATTTCATGGACAATAATTATGTACCAAACATTGCTTATAGAAATCAATGAGACATTTTCACGAGGTTCTGCTGTTCCTTTGTACTGCATGGTGCTGCACTTTGTCAGCAGTAAAATTGCCATAGGGAGAATATCTAAGAATAATTCAACCTTTTCTTCCCTCCTCCACCCCCACCCTATCCGTTTGGTAATGGATTGCAAAGAATCTCCTAATAGCTGTAAATCAAAAGAAAAGTAAGTATCGGAGTGCATCTCTAACATCAGCTTTGAAGCTGGAGCATGTGTAAGCATGCATTAAGGTGAAGGCCAAGTATTTCTGATATGGTTCAGACACAAGATGGGTTCAACTCGCTCAGGACTTCCAGACTCAATTAGGCACAGTGACAAATTATTCTAGAATAACTACAAGAGATCATTCGAGAGAAAGTTGCTGGATGTTTGGCAGAAGGAATCAGAGCAGAAAGGGGGGGGGGGGTGGGGTGCTGAGACAAGAGAAAAAGGAGGGGTTGAAGTACAAGAGAGCACGATGAGGGTAAGAGATGGTGAGAGTGAAGGGAAGAGACAGTGAGAGAAATAGAGGGAGGAGAGAAAAGGCACAGAAAGTGAAAGAAAAGTTGAAAAAGAAAGAGAGGTATACACAAAATCGTGTTCTGTTTTCAGTACAATAATGAGGCTCCGATTATTGTTAAAAATTATTGAGAAAGCAAAGTGAGAAAGAGAAGAAGAGTGGAAGAAAGGGAGAACCCCCAGTAATACGATTTCAGCTGCTAGTTGGGAAGGACTGAGAACATGCCAGTGACAGCACCCTTTCTGATTTTCTCTCTCCCCTCTGGAGACTCAACTTCCACTGTGGTGCTCTCAATCCGATTCCTCTTTGAATGTTTCAATGGAGTCAGTATTTACTCCACTACGTATTTTGTTGCATAAATTGAGCAAGAAATGGTTGTTTTTTTAAAAAAATGCTATTTTTCTACACAACAGTGCCATCAAAATTGCTTACACAATAGTGACTACACTTCAAAAGTAATTAATTGGTGGTGAAGTACTTTGGAACATCCCGAGGATATGAAATTTACTCAATAAATATAGTTTGTTCTTTCTTTGTTTTAAATTCAGATCATTGATTTGTTAGCTTTTAAGAAGGTTCCCTGACTCTCCTACCCATATGTTGTGCAGCACAATTGTCTACATCTATATTAGTAATTCACTTCATTGCAGAAAAAAGATTCAAGTTTTTAAAACAATCATTCGTTTCCACAAAAATCAAATTTACCTTTCTTTGTCTTCATAATTCAACAAACTGAAGTCTGGAATAATTTTGTCCTCAATTAGCTCCATTGCCTCCATAATACTTTCAAAAGTACCATGACACCAAATTTCATCTACACGAGGGCCAATTTTTCTCGAACTGAGCAGTCATATAGCTCAAGGATCAGGAAAAGGGGCTGAAACCCAGATGACTGGTTCTCCACCTCCTTAATGCTGCCCTTTGATTTTTGGAACTTTCTGGGGTGGGACAGGGTGGTGGACGAACCTGGCCTGAGTCTACAGAGGGCACAGGGCAGACAGCACCATTTAAATGAGGTGGGGTGGGGGGGAAATTGCTGGTTTTCTGCCTCACTTGCTGGATACCCCAGCACTAGGGCGCACAGAAAAGCTAGTGCTGTAGCATACTTCTGAGCCCCTGCTTACCGTACAGTGTGTGGGAGTCCCAGGGGCAGGCTAATGAACTGCAAGTAGGCCATAATTTCTTTTTAGGACCTCCTCAGAGGTTTAGGGCTGGATTTTGCCAATGGGGAGCTTCTGGAGGCGGGACTCCCACTTGTCGGGTTTCAGTCCCGCCTCATAGAAAATAGGAGGAGTAGGCCATTCGGCCCCTCGAGCCTATTCCGCCATTTAATGAGATCATGGCTGATCATCCAAATTCAGTACCCTGTCCCTGCTTTCTCCCCATATCCCTTGATCCCTTTAGCCTTAAGAAATATATCTAACTCCTTCTTGAATATATTTAATGAATTGGCCTCAACTGCCTTCTGTGGTAGAGAATTCCACAGGTTCACCACTCTCTGGGTGAAGAAATTCCTCCTTATCTCAGTCCTAAATGGCTTACCCCTTATCCTTGGACTGTGACCCCTGGTTCTAGACTCCCCCGCCTTCCTGCATCTAGTCTGTCTAGTCCTGTTAGAATTTTATAAGTTTCAATGAGATCCCCTCTCATTCTTCTAAACTCTAGCGAATATAAGCCTAATCGACCCAATCTCTCTTCATACGTCATTCCTGCCATCCCAGGTATCAGTCTGGTGAACCTTCGCTGCACTCCCTCCATGGCAAGAACATCCTTCCTCAGATAAGGCGACCAAAACTGCACACAATACTCAAGGTGTGGTCTCACCAAGGCCCTGTACAACTGCAGCAAGACATCCTTGCTCCTGTACTCGAATCCTCTCGCTATGAAGGCCAACATACCATTTGCCTTCTTAACCGTCTGCTGCACCTGCATGCTTACCTTCAGCGACTGGTGCACAAGGACACCCAGGTCTCGTTGCACTTCCACTTTTCCCAATCTATTGCCGTTCAGATAATAATCTATCTTCCTGTTTTTGCCACCAAAGTGGATAACCTCGCATTTATCCACATTATACTGCATCTGCCCAATCACCCAACCTGTCCAAATCATATTGGAGTTTCTCTGCATCCTCCTCACAGCACACACACCCACCCAGCTTTGTGTCATCTGCAAACTTGGAGATATTACATCTAGTTCCCTCGTCTAGATCATTAATATATATTGTGAATAGCTGGGGTCCCAGCACCGATCCCTGCGGTACCCCACTAGTCACTGCCTGCCACTCGGAAAAAGACCCGTTTATTCCAACTCTTTGCTTCCTGTCTGCCAACCAGTTCTCTATCCAAGTCAGTACCTTACCCCCAATCCCATGTGCTTTAACTTTGCACGCTAATCTCTTATGCGGGACCTTATCGAAAGCCTTCTGAAAGTCCAAATACATCACATCCACTGGTTCTCCCTCATCTATTCTACCAGTTACATCCTCAAAAAATTCCAGTAGATTAGTCAAGCATGATTTACCTTTTGTAAATCCATGTTGACTTTGTCCGATCCTGTCACTGTTTTCCAAGTGCTCTGCTATTACATCTTTTATAATGGACTCTAGCATTTTCCCCACTACCATCAACTTCTGGCCAACCCACGCTATTTTCCCTTGATTGACCTTGTTAAGCCCACCCAGAGGGCTTAGCAGGCCAATTAAGAGAAAGCCGGTTACAGAGAACGTCAACGTATGACATTTCATCTGTCAAAAATTTTTGACAGATGAATTGATATCGTTTGACAGCTCTGTGAAGCTTTCAAACACTGACATTCTCTGTAGTTTGATGAGTTCTTGAATTCAAGACCTCATCAAACCTCTTTCTTTTGTAGAAATTAGATGGTTGCTGCATTGGAGAATGCAACAGCCATCTGTCATCTCTACCACTGAGGTGCGATACTCTCCGCATACCCACAGATTGAAGCTTGCAGGAAGAAACAAAGGTAAGTACACTTTTTCTAACACTTTGCACTTACCTCAGATACTCACCTCTCCACACTTGCACCCATCACTCACCTCCACAGCACACTTTAGGACCCCTCCGACCCCCGCAGATCGACTACTTGCTTCAGTGACCCTGGTGAGTTTCGGAGCCTTCGGGAAGCCCACACTTGTGTGGGCAAAATGGGGCTTATCCTATTTTCTGCCTGTTAACTACCTGTTAACAGGCAGTTAAGTGGCTGTAATCCCTTCCCGCCTCCAAGGAGATGGGACCCAGCGTGGGACGGCTACCCGCCTCCTGACAAGGTTGGACACCCGCCCCCAAAATTCTGCCATTTTCCCGGCAGTCCCGCCTCCAAACCCGCCTCCCCAGGGCTGGCAAAATCCAGCTCTTAATCTTCAACTGGAACCTTATGCCTCCCAATGGAAATTGCCAGGCAAAATTAGATGTATGGAAAGTAAGGTTACTAAGGGTTTATGGAGTAAAGGGCAAGGAATTGGGATTAAGATAGAGCTGCCATGACTAACAAAATTGGAGACCAAATGGCCTACTCCTATCCCTAACTGATCCCTGGGGTATTCCATTGTCCATAGCTGACCAATTTGAACTCCTGCCATTGGCTGAACTAACCATTTGTCTCCTATTAGTAACCATTTGGAAACACCCTCCTTTATTTCAAGAGCTTTCAGTTTAGCCACAAGTTTGTTGTTAGACACTATGGGGGCGACTTTGCCAGCCCTGGGGAGGCGGGTTTGGAGCAGGACTGCCGGGAAAATGGCAGAATCTGGGGGCAGGTACCCATCCCGCCCCCAACCCGCCTCCGTGCCATCTTTCCAGGAGGCGGGTACCCGACCCGCAGCGGGTCCGTCTTCTGGAGGCGGGTAGGGGATTACAGCCACTTAACTACCTGTTAACACGTAGTTAACACGTAGTTAACAGGCAGTTAAGAGGATTATCCCCATTTTTCCAGCAGAGGTGCGAGCTTCCCGACGTCGGGAAACCCCACCAGGGTCAGCGAGGCGAGCAGTGGGTCTGCGGGGGTCGGAGGGGTCCAAAGTGCACTGTGGAGGTGATTGATGGGTGCAAGTGTGGAGAGGTAAGTATGTGAGGTGAGTGAAAAGTGATAGAAAAAGTTTCCTTACCTTGCAGGCTTCAATCGTTGGGGATGCGGAGGCTCCGGCATCTCAATGGCAGAGATGACAGATCACTGCTGCATTCTCCGATACAACAGCCATCTGCTTTCTGCTCACAAAAGAGGTTTGGTGAGCCTTGAGTACAAGAACTCACCAAACAACAGAGAATGTCAGTGTTTGACAGCTTCTCAAAGCTGTCAAACGATGACAATTCATCTGACAGATGAAACGTCATACGCTGACGTCACCTGTAACCGGCTTTCCCTTAATTGGCCTGCTAAGCCTGCTGGGTGGGCTTAACAAGGTCAATCAAGGGAAAATAGCGTGGGTTGGCCACAAGTCGATGGAGGCGGGACTAAAACCCGGCAAGCAGCAGTCCCGCCTCCAACGCGCCCCCATTGGCAAAATCACCCCTTTATAAATCTGAACATCAAGCAATACAACATCCACAACATTACGGAGCTCGCCGTTATTTATGGATAAATGGTACAGCAACTTCAGGCAAGGAACAGATATGAGGTTAAATGTGAATATCGAAAAGTTGCTGTCCAAGTTGCGCCCCTCTGCTGTTAGCTTTGCGAAAACGACATCTCATCCTTAGTCTCCCCGTTTCTGTAGGAATTTTCCCATTAAACTCACCACAGAAAGTTATGTTTTGTCATTACAAGCGTAAGTACCCTTTTAACAACATGATAAACATTAATGACTGCCAATCAACCCATCTAGCACTGAAAATTAACTATTACATGTGTGGAGTCTCATTCGTTCAGGTTTTAATTGTTGTTGGAGATTTTCCTTTCTTTTTCTTTCTCTCCTATTCCAATCTTTCTTTCCCTCTCTGCACTTGATTTGACATATAATTCACCTACTCTAAATTTTTTTGAGCTGAAGGGTGCAGAGGCAAGTTTAACCAATGGCAGACACAGTTAGAATCCCTGCTACATCAGATTCTGGCCCAAAGTTTTTCCTACTATAGTTGTCAAGCCGGCAGATCATCGATTCCCAGGATTATGCTTAGATCCTTTGAGAAAGTTTTAGAAAAAGCTGCAAGAAATTTCAGTCACAACTCCTCCACCTCCCGTGCTCCTCCACCTCCCCTCCCCCCAACTCCCCTCCCCTCCCACGCTCCTCCCCATCTGCACCTTCCCTGTCCCCTCCTCCCCTCCATAGACTGATACAGGCACCTGTAGTGCACCTTCAACATGCGAATGGTGTCCTCAATGATGGTCATGAATGAATCTCATTAGAGTGGTGCTCATCTGAAGTCCTAGGACAGTGTCTACATCATTAACCATGGCTGCAGAGGATAGCCTTGATCTCCCAGCAGCCACGCAGTATCTTGCCTTTAAGGGTCAAAGAGTGCTTTCACGGTGGGCTGCTTTAAAATGAAGGTATTGTGGCAATTCCCAGAGAAGCAAGAATTGACTTGTGTTATGGTGCACTGCCGATCACATACTACACAATAAGAAAGTGGAATCTTTTCTTGTTGGCGTAGATAAAGGGCTTAAGCAAGAGAACAATTATGGACATGTGGGTGCGATATGACCCCTTGGACATTGAGGAATCTGGCCATTTTGTAAAATTACAGTGTCCTGTCATTTTGTCACTGGCTGTCTATAGAGAAGATACAATTGGTGGCTTTAGAGAACAATGCCGGAATTTTAATAGGGAGGTTGGTTGGGAGCAGGGGCGAGAAAGTGGGCAGGAAACCCGGGAGAATGAAAGTCGGAGGCCTCGGGGGGAGGGAGGGTCTTCAATTACAGAGTGTGGATAAGGCAGGGACGCTGGATCCAGGAGGTAAGTGTAAAGGCACCTACCTCCTGGATCCAGCAGTTTTCGCCTTACTTTAGCTGGCGGGTTCTCCGAGGCCTGAGAAACCTGGCCAGCCACAGTTAAATTTGAAAAGCTGGTTAAATCTGAGGCACGCCAACCTCATTATAGTATTTAAATGGATGACCCGCCTCCTGGGAGCGGGTTGGCTACCCGCCACCCTGCCCCCCCCCCCTCCCCCTGGTCCCGCCTCTGTTAAAACCGGAAATGGGCGGCTTGGAGGCAGGTTGGGATCAGGATTCAGTTTTTTAACACTAACTTCCCACCTGACCCCAACCCACCTGTTTTTTGGGGTTAAAATTCCCCCATTGAATCCATGACTTGCTTGATGCATTCATGCACAGCTGTTTAGCTAATGTTACAAATGTGCCCAGTGGCAGCTGAAATTAAAAGCTGTGGTGACCTTAGCAGCCGCTGGTATAGCAGTGCTGTGGTGTAGGTGGGCTGTAAGTATACTTTGGTGTGGAGGTAGAAGTGGGTGGGTGGCATGTACCTTCAGTGTAGCCTCACTAGTATGCTTTCCTTCCGCTGTTCCTCCTCCTCCTCTTTTACCTCCAATCAGAAATGGGGTTGGGGGGGGGGGGGGGAGGGAGAAGGAGGGGAAGAACAGCAGCCATCAGTAAATGGTACAAAAGGTCGATGACAAAATAGTTGGCAACAATAAAAAAAACACAGAAATTGACTGTTAATTGCACGTTAATAGTGAATCTAGAACTGCTCAATATTCCTCTGTCTTCTCTGTACTGGTGGGAATATGAATGAACTCGAATGAAATGGAAAATGGCTTGTTTGACATCACTGCCTCAGTTGCATGTGCCTATGCAAAAAAAGGATGGGCACTTCCTTTGGCAACCAGAAATGGCAGGAGAAAACAGGGCGGGTGTGAAAGTAGTTGGGTTCCAACATTACGGTTCTCCATCCAATTTCCTGCTGCTGCCCACCCAATTGGTTATACAATTATTACCAGGTACGATAGTTTCGTAATTAGAGTGCTGGACTAGCAACCTAGAAGTTCTGCGTTCAAATCCCAACATAGCAAATTGTGAATCTGAGTTAAATAAATTTAGTACTGTAATGTGTGTGCTAGTACCAGAAAAATAAGCGCCAGAAAAATAACTATGAAAGCTTCTCGTTATAAAAACGTAACTGGTTCACTAATGTCTTTCAGGGAAGGGAATCTGCTGCAGCTATCCGGTTTGGCTACATGTGACTCCAATCCCACAATATGTGGTTGGCTCAATGCCCTCAGGGCAATAAAATACTGCATTGCCAGTGTTGCCCATATCCTAAGAACAAATGGTGGGCAAGCTGAAACTCTAGGCTTATATTTCAGCATTAACCTTATACTTCTTATGAGATACAATTAATTTTCACCATCAAACATTATTAAAAGCATTTAATTTCTCATTGGCAACATACCTCTCTGCTACTTTTCCCCTTAATTTATCCCAACTATTTTGACCTTATGGCGTTAAAATCAACTTTCCTGAAATTGATCGCTTAGCTCATAAATATATCACAGTATCAAATTTAACGTTACGTTCTCTACCGTAAAAGTTTTCCACCATCTCATTACTAAATATTACATCAAATATATAAATTCCTAGTCCCCATTTTAACAAGCGGGATCAAAAAGCAGACCTGCATTGGTTTCCTAAACAGACATTTTGGATGATTCCGTCACTATTCCATTTTAATTTAAGGCAGATACAAACCCTCATAAACATCACTCTCTCCTTTTCCTAATGCAGCTTCTATTTGTTGAAAAAAGTAATCAATTGCCTCTTCGTGTCCTGGTTGCCTATCACAATTCCAAATTATTACTTTCTTCACCACTTGTGTGTCAGATTTCTACCCAAACTGACTTAGGTCTTCTAGAGTTAAATTTCCTCTTTCAAAAACGTTTCATACCTCTTCTAAAACATTTTAAATCCATCCCTTAGATATACTCTTACTTGCTTTCTAAAGTATGTTTCTTTTGAAAACCAGATACGAAAGTAAAATGAGTATGTTCAAAACTACTTCACTCTCCAACCTTACATCAACCTTTATAGTCCGTGGGATGATTTTAGAAAATGCACATGAATGGAGCAAGAAGATATAATCTATTGTAAAATATTGGTCAATATGTGGCCATTTTAAAAAACAGTTTTACTTCCTTCTTCCCTGTGGCCATGGTCACTACCCATGTTTAAATATTTTAGTGGTGGCTTCTTTAGGGTGACCTCTAAAAAGTAGACTGCATCATACCAAGAGTTTTGTGACACAGTGGAATTTAAATTTCACTGACATCAAAGACTAACTGCTGAGAACACCCAAGGTCAAAGCACAAAATTAGCAGACAACAAAGAGATCTATAAACTTTCAACACTAGGACCTCAAGCTATGATTTTAAATCCTTTTGCTTGGTGAACTCAACATAATTTTAGCTGGCAAAAATTGTTAGGATGTGCTGCTTATGTTTTCAATATTATGCTCAATAATATTATTATAAGTAAGCTTTCATCAACTCATACTTTCAGCAGTTGTCAATCTAGAAGCATTAAAACAAAGCCCTGGCCTATGGTTCTACTGCTTTCTACAAAGAAAGTCAAATTGGTTGTATAAAGTATAATGAGCTGAGGTATCTTCACTAATACCATGAACATCAGCCTTCACACTTGCCACTGAACAGCCACTTAAAAAGGAAACAAATTAGTCTGTACCTCAAAATCATTTGCCTTGTTGTAGTGCATGTTCAAGGCTCTGAAGAGCTCAGAGTCGCGGGAGACAGTTAGCTCCTCGGTGCTAGTTACTCCATCATTAATAGACTGACGAGCGAACTTCTCCATCTGGATGTAGTAAAATTCTCGGAAATTGCTGAACCACTTGATAAGCTGCGAGGTGATGCACCTATTAAACTGTCAATAGGAAAACACAACAGGATGAGCAGTTTCAATTTCAATCTGCCACAATATACTTCAGTCACTAAAATTTTAAATAAAATAAAACGATATATTTAGAAATACATTCAAAAATAACTATTTTAGATGATATTACATAAAATGGTATGCATTATATCCAGTAGAGACATTTTGTACAACAAAAGCAGTATTCTGCTCAGAATTCCTAATGAAGTAATTTTGCCTCATAGTGTCTACCTGCACACATTGTTAATTCAATAAATAGGTCATTGCAAACACGCAACCAAAACAAAAAAAAAATACTTTGAGAGCTCATTCAATTGATTTGATGCCCAAGTTCAATTGAAATCATATTTAGTCTAAGAACTGAATCCATCATTGAAGTCTATTTTAAAAAAAAGCATATTTCTTCTCCTAAATTTGCATGTATGCAAGATACATCCATTATGCCACACAAAATCAACAGTACAAAATTGACTACTGCTTAATCGTATAAGATTAGTTCAAGTAACTAAGACAAATTTTCAGCATTTTCTAGGTTGTCATGCTATAAGTATTTCTAATCCTGGTTTATTACATTTTTGTGATCTACAAAATAGTTTAAGTTGGACTATAAAATTCTATATTTGTGTATTCTTATTTTCCCTTCCCCCCTCCCAAACATCTGTTCAGGAGAAAGAACAGCAACGTGAGGAAGTTTGGAGAAGAGAGCAGGTGCATCCACAGAAGGAGGGGACATGGGACATTATCTCACCCAGGGCTGCTTTCATGCACCTTCTCTGCCTGGCCTGCATAGGTAAAGGCCTGGAAGTACATTGCCTGTTCACCCTTTGGTTGGTGCATGAAACAGGCTACCATTCAGGGGGAGAAAGGAAAAATATTGTCTAAAAAAGCAATATAGAGACATCATGATTCAATAATATCCTCTATTGTCATGATCACAAAATAATTACAGATGAAGGCGGCCATTTGGCCAATCTTAATCAGAGTTGATGAAATGTTATTAGTAAGTACACACTAAGCACCTTATTTTAATACAGCCTTCAACCTCAATATTCTCAATAACTGTTGTGATTCTCTAATATTGCAGTTCTATATTTACAAGCAATACACTAAGTAGCATGTACCTTTTGAGGCAATCTTTCTGATAAAATGATATGGGTCAAACACAAATATATATGTTGTTTAAGTCTGAAAAGACATGGGCCCCTAAATTCAGCAGGAGTGCAGCAAAAACCCTCAGAAAATGGTTGGGACCCAGCCCTCAATGGAGGGCCTTGTCTGGGGCGGAACCTTCAGCCACCTCAAATGTCAGAGGGACTAGGGACTCCATACGCTGGAAGTCTCCGCTTCACCGACCTCAGTGGGACCCAACATAAGGTTGGAGGCCAGTATTCTCAGTGAGATGAAGTGCACTGGCTTTCAGAAGAGCACAAGTGGGCCCCATTGGGGGTTAGGCCAGAGAAGAGGCCTGGGCCCCTACAGAATTGATTTTTTATCAGCATCCTTAAAAAGGGGGCATAAAAATAATTTCTTTGTAGTGGGGGACCTGGCACTCCCCCCCCCCCACCCCCAAAAGTTCCTGGCAGACAACCAAAATGCATCCGTAGTGATGAAGGCTCTTGCTGGGCCCATGCCAATACTCTTGTTGTGCCAGCACTGGAGGGCACAATCCCACCACATGTGCTGGGCTAACTGCCCATGTAAATTTAGCTATTTTCTAGCTCACTTTTTATACAAACAAAACTAAAGCTTAAATGTTCAAAACATTAATTTTAAAGTGTAAATCAATATTTTGAAAAACAAGCTGGCAAATGTTGCACACAGGCTAATTAATAATCTCCGCCTCTCTTTTCTTTCTCTGCACCGTTTCCCCCCCCCACCCCCCTCACAATATTTCCAGAGCTAGTGGAGAAGTCAAAGTTCAAGGCTTCAGAATTATAGTCTGCACTAGCCACAGCTGGGAACTGAAGTGACCAAAGGGAATGATTTCAGGGTAGTTTTTCTATCCCCTCCCTCTTCATAAAAGGAGTTAAGGTCATAGACAGTCTTCCAGACATATCTATTGTCAAGCTATTTAGAAGTTAGATTGCTTGTGGTAGTTGGCTTCAGACTTAGTAGCTTGGTGACCCTGAACTTTTATGGGGACCTACTTGACTACAACAAATGTTGCCCTCCTCTCCAACAGGGTCTTGTGTGTGCACAAGGTCAGCTAAATCTCTATTAGTCAAGTTAAAACCAATAAATTCAAACTGCCTGTACATCAGACAGCCTGATCCACTGCCTTTTCTCATCATAGGCATCTATCATTTTTCCCCTTTAGAGCAAGGGGTGTGCATTAATCAAAAATCACAGTGAGCACTTATCAAGCATTTGCTCTGGCCATGAAGAGGGCTGCCTGCTTCTATCAAGCTGACAGCTAATGGGTGTGTAATTACAATGCAGAAAGTTGTTTCTATTCCAGTGAATTTAAGATAATGAAGTGAATGAAAATTCATGGCAGTGAAGGCTAAGTAACAAGGAAACAGAAGTGGAGGCTGTTGCAGCTCCCAAAGGCCAGCTTGCATCATAATTGCCTTCCAGTTGCAAGGGTCCTCACAGATAATTGACCAGAAAATGATTAAGTCATCATCAAATCACTCTGACTGCAAGAGTTCAAACATGTACTTAACCTATCCAAGAATTATATTTTCACTCTGTGTGTCTGCTCTGTCTCCATTCAGCCTTGCGGGGACCTGATTAAAAAGACAACTGAAGGACCCCGTTATCTGATTTGCTGCTGATTTCAATAGAACTTAAACCCATTACTATTTGCTGAACTCAGAGTTCTTTCCATGTTATCTCTGCAGCAAAATACACTGTCCAAATTTCCAGACACTGAGATAAGAACTACAGGCCCCATGACGACTACTGTTCCTTTTTAATTCTTTTAGTATAAGAAACAAAACATAACAAAACGATAGCAGCCTGCGCACCCGGGAATGAAAATTGCTTTGACATGGAGATTAAGCTTCAGTATTGTTACAAGACATTGTCTCCTACATACAAGAATAGAGAAAAAAGAAAGGGTATTTTTTTCTAGAATGGCCTGTAGATGACCTAATGGGACTACAAAAAAAAAGTAAGTCCACATGACAGTGTTTGGCAGAAGGGTATAAAGGGAGATTTAAAACCTATTGTTACAGAATTGAAATACCAGAGATGCACTGGCCAAAACAACAGAGCCACTCAAACATGAGAGCTCAGCATTTAAGACTTGTGTCACTTTTTGCTTATCAAACATTAACAGTTCCTGAATTACAGTTTTTTTTAAACAAACATAGTAATCTTGATCTTTAAGGTCCTCACTGGTGCATCACAAACAAGTGAATGGCACAAGAGACGGCCTCTTCTTTCTGCAGCCTAATTGTGCCTGTGACGGATTAATGCTTCCCGTGGGACATGTCCAATCCCAGTGTTCGCTGAAGAAACTTCCGAAATATTCAATGAGCACAGTCAAAAGACGCATAAAACAAATCAATTTGACACCTTAATCTAGCTAGGCAGTAATCGACTCAAGTCGATGGGTGGGGGTGGTTGGGGGGGGGGGGGGGGAGGGGAGGCGTTGGACAGAAGAGAAAATTAGATTTTTTAATTTTTACAGATGAAAACCCGGTTCTCAGTGGTCATGAGAGATTCTAAAAAATGTCACTTCCTCTTCAAGCACTACATTATCTCCTCTACAGTCTTATATTAGGGAAAAAAAATCCTTTTTATAGTTTTCTAAACAGATTAAATTCTGTGCACATTCTCCTTACTTGTTGAAGTGACTCAATCTGTAGTTCTGATGTACACAACTTTAAAATGTTGTTTTGTAAGAATGTTCAATATATAGTAATTATATGCATCGTTAGTCATTAGCGAATTACAGATGCCATAATGGCTTCTTCGCTTGTAGAATGAAGATATTTAACATTAGGCACAGAGCTGTTGAAGCTTAGAATTCTCTTTTTATTTGCGGTGATAAAGACTGCAGGCAGTCCAAGAACTATTGGTTGCTGCAAATCATATATTAAACTCACCACCTTACAAAGTTTCTATGGAGCCAGAATGTTTATGGGCTACTTTACAATTCCTCCAGCAGCAAACATGGACACTATTCAAAGCAATTCTGGCATTACATCAAAATGTCTGTGTAATGGCAAAATGTCATTAATAAAAAAAAAATACAAGGCCTTTGAACTGCAAAACCATTGGGATTCAAGTATTATAAGTTTACTTATTAAAAAACCCCACATTAAATGATGTGTTTACTCCACTTTTATGCAATATATTGCGCTGTATGATCATCATATCAAGCATACTAACTGGAGAATAAATACCAGTCGCAGGGCAGAGATGTAAACTTTCACCCCACCCATTATGTAGCACGCTATTACCTCCAAAGATAAAAGCAGTTTGAATCAAGTTTAGAGGTGGAGAGGGAAGAAGTGTATAAATGGTCCAGTGAGAAATAAAGCAAAGATGCATTTCAGAAACTGCGGAGTAAATACACTTTGCAATTATGCCTATTGCGTACGATCCATCCCTTATTCCACTGCATCATATATTTGTCTCAGAATTCATTCCCAAGATTCAAATGTTGGTCTCTAATCTCTTCCATCTTTGCTCAAAATTGCTTAGGTGAACAGGCCAATTTTAATTACTACAAAATGTATTTTAATGTAACTACTGAAAATAACAAAAATTTGCTCCACTATTCTGTGCCTAATATTAAATGTCTCAGTCGTTCCCTTTTTAATTTTTTGCAAAATCTTACTTTTACAATTACAGTTAATATTCTGTGTTACTAAATGTCAATGACAGGAGCATGGCACATTATATATTGATCATAAATATTAAGTTTTCCCATGAACCATAGGACACATTTTCCATCAGCTAATGAAAGGACAAAACACCATCAAAAACTTCCATAAATAGGCCTTAGATGTATTTTATAACTGAAAAAAAGTTGTTTTCAATGAAAAATGACCTCAGGCACATTTAATAGATCTTAAACCATGCAATCAAAAGGCACTTTTATATTAATAATGTGCCATTGCTGGTAGTCCCATGTGCCCGTCACCACCGATGGTGCACTAGAATATAAATTAAGTGAACTTTGTGCGTCACACTTCCACAGGTCTTGAGAGTGCCTGTCGAAAGTACAGAAAACTAACAGATGTTTCTATTTGCCCTCCAAGAGGAAGCAGCAGTGCACAGGTGCAGTAAAGAGGGGAGGGCAGTGATTGGAGTTCACAGGTCTTCACCTGACCACTGCTCTCATGGACTTACCCCCACCTACCCACCACAGCCACACCCCCACCCAACACCCCCCCCTCCCCCACCACAGCCACACCACCCCTCCCACCCCCCAACCCCATCCTACCACCACACACCAATATCAAAAAAAGAGCTTCAATAAGATTTTTATAGTACAGAGCCACTTCTAAAAGTAACTTTTGATTTTCACTGTCCCGTTAAAACCATCCCATTTACAGTGTTGAATGGTTTTGCCAGCAAAGGACGCAAAGAACATTGTTGCTACCAATCTGAGAATAGAGCTTCCGCAGAAACAGGTGAAAAATAAATGTGCTGGCACATGTAGAGTTTTAGTTCTTTTTGGGCTGAAACTTCCTCAATTTCTGGGGAGGAACAGTACAGTTAATGGTGAAACTACTTCACTAGTCATACAGGGAGGAGTGGAAGAAATTCACCCACTTAAGTTGGTGAAGGCCATGGTTTTTTTTCTAGCCACCATTTCCTTCATGTTCAGCTGTATTGAAGTTTACGATGGCATTAATCTAAAGGCAGGACTTTGTTTTGCATCTTCAATGTTAAGTTGAAAATGATAAACTATCCCATTTACAGGGGCAAACTGAAGCTGAACTCATGGTTTAATTTGGCTTCCATTTGCTACTCAAAAGGGACTACAAGTCAGTATGTGGAATTTTTGGGCTTGATCTTGCGACCCAAGTGCAATATTTATCACTGCTGGTGGCAAGCCTATTATTTTAAATATGTAATTATTTTTACTGGTGATATTCAGACATTAACAAGGAGGAAATAAAGCTCACAGAAAAGGCATCATGTGCAGTGGCAGAGTGTGAACCAGAGGAATTTTTTTTTAGTAATTGTCAATGGCAAATAGAGTCCTCCCTTGTTGAAAGCACAATTCCAGCTGTGTAAAGGAGCAGAAATTCCTTTTTTACCCCCAAAAAGCAAAAGATGAAGAGCAGTAATTCCACTACCTTGATTACTCAGTTCCACCCATATGGGCGAAGAATCTATTCCATCTGTATGGGCACCTTCAGGAAAATGGTCGCAACTGGCAGGCACTATTATCAGCAGATCAAACCATTGAAAAATAGGACAGTAAAAGCGCTACCTGCTGGAAAATCCAGCTCTAGTTTGATTGAAATTTTTTTGAGGAAAAGTATGCTCCTTTCTTTGGGGAAAAAAAAAGTAAAAAAAGGAACAAGGCAGTACATGTGAAAGATTATAGGGAAAAGATCGGATATGCAGGTAAAACGTCAGCTTAGCTCAGTAGTAGCACTATCACCTCAGAGTCAGCAGGTTGAGAGTTCAAGCCCTTTTCCAGGACTTGAGCACATAATCTAGACTGACACTTCAGTGCAGCAAGAGGGCGTGCTGGATTGTCGGAGGTGCCACTTCAAACGTAACTGATTGGCTACAAAGCACTTTGGGACGTCCTGAGGATGTGAAAGGTACTATATAAATGCAAGTTCTTTCTTTATCCCACAGGTAATCTGCTGTATGAGTGGTGTTTAACCTAACCTATCCATTTGATCTCACTGCTCAGGGACACCTATGGTTTAAATAGGGACATCTTTAGATCAATTAGGGGTTAATTGTTGAGGGAAGAAAAAAATATATGCACAGTATAAACTTGACCAAGAACTTGGTCATTATCACAAATTCTATATTTTCTTTTGGACAATGAGGTTTTTCAATGCTCATGATAACTGCTCGATAATTGTGCTGTCAAAAAACATTTAATTACATTAATATTCACCACGGAGACTAACAATTATTTTCCCTGCCAGTTTGAGCTTTTATTGAAGTGATATTAATTTTTTGATAACCTTTTGTCAGCTTTCAAAATATGAAACATCTGCAAAAACAAAATAGGAATTTCTTACACTAAATGAGGAACCTCAGAAATAAGATAAGGGAGATGCTACTAAGTATTTGCTAATTCTCATTATTCTTAATAATAAAACATTAATAATTATAATCTTGGCACTTTGGTGCAGAAATGCTGTTGCAGTTCTCAAAGGGTTAACCAATTGACTTACAATTCCACACAGTTCAAAAAGAGTAATTATTTCAACCAGCAAAGTGACCATATTACTGTTGCACTCTGAGTAAACTGCAGTACTGCTAAAATATGGATATCACTCCGATGTGATAGGTTTGGTTTCCCAGCTAAGGTGGAACTTAATTGTTTTTTCTCATTTTAAAAAGTTGCATGGATAATAATAAAAAGAGGGGCAAAACCATACACATCAATTTACAGCTTACAATATACTAAGAGATTGGAAAATACTGGTAGCGGCAGAAGGCGGAGAAGAAAGACAGCAAGTGCCCAGGAATTAGTGCAATAATTCAATATTGCTTCTCTGTTAACTATGCAGCATTTTTAAAATTAGAAAAAGTTCAGTTTCACCTTAGATGGAAAAATAAACCCATCACATGGACCAATATCAACAATGTAGTTTATTAGGAATGTAACAGTAATTTTTTAGGTGAAAAAATACTCTGCAGGATTGTATAGTTTGCTTGAATGTTTAGTCATCAACAAGTAACAAAAGCAAATCCTAACTCTGAAGAGGGAAATTATGCCTAAATGAGGAAAGTCTATGTTAAATTTATAAAAATGAACAAAAGCAATAACACTAAAATTGTTTCAGAATGTTCTTGTTAAGATTATTTCATATACAGTAGATTAAAAAAATTAGAATTTTAAGTTTTTGTAACTATCTTAAAAGCCTCTGGGGGAAAAAGGACAAACAGTTCAAATCAAGAAAGTAAAAATACAAATTAGGGTTAAATATACCAGAAGCAGAGGGAGGGTGCAGCTGCGACTGGACAGCCTTCACGTCCTCATTTGAATAATGTGGCCTGAATCTGTCAGTTTATTCATCCTCCTTATGCTCAGTCTATGCTACATCAAAAACAAATTAAGTAGTAAATAGAAGACAATAGCCACCATTGTTTTTTTTTGTTGCAGTGGCTGTGGCAAGAAAGAGGGCAAAATCCTCCTTCTCTTGCTTACCTTCACATCAGAGAAGAACATCTTCAGCATGTTGGAACTAGGGTACCGGGTGTAGAAGAACATCAGCTTGGCCTTTTTCAGGTGATTAGGCGACAGTCCCTCCTGTATGTGAGATGCTGTTTGTCAAGGAAAATATACAAAGCAATTATGGAAAACAAGGCTGTTTGGAGAGGACAGGCCTGCAGAGCAACCCTTTAGTGATCAGGCAAATGAGTGAACAAACCGAAAAGAACATCAGCTGCCGATATTCAATGGTCGCACAAAATGCACTCATTCAATGTTAGGTTTATCCAACAAGAGGTGCGTGTTTTTTTTAAAAAAAACAAAATGCTTTTAAGAAGTGCACTTGTTCAGCATTAAGCAGAAAAGAACAGAAATATTGTACTGCCCAGTGATTTGTAATGATGGATAGAAGAACACTTACAATCACGAGCTCTACATTGTCATTACTCCACTAATAAAGCTAATCATCAGCTCCAAGAAATGAAAACAACTATTATGTTGTAACAGAATAATTCACAACCTGCATTAAAATTTAACAAGTTAGATATAGATGCAAAAGAAATTCACAAAACAAAAAGGGTATTATTATAAAGTTAAAAATTAAACATCTTGACTCATAGCAGAGAACATTGTATGCCTAGAAACCTTACACAGAGAGGTTACTGGGTAGATCTGGAGATATCTGACCTATGCAAGGGTACTGAACCAAGATGTATCAAAGGTTAGTTTTCTGACAGTCAAAAAGTCCCCAGGGGCCAGCTGATCAATAAATTCTTTCTTACACTGATAAAGAATCCTATTTATCTGCAAATATTATTACCCTTCAGCTCTGTAGACAGAAGCTTCCTAAAATAGTTCCCAGGAGAAAGTTTAATGTGAGGCTAACCGTAACAATCTAGCAATTCTGATTTTCATTCAGCTTTCTTGGCACTCTTTTGTGTTTTGTGCGTTAGTATGGTTTGGGCACATCTGTGCTGCAGATCGCCCACCATTTCCTCCACAAATTAATGGCTTTATAATTTATCAGAAATGAAGATGCATGTGGAGAAAATCAATGTGGGCCCTGGAAGGTCAATTAAGGGGTCCTTTCCAGAAGTTATTCTAAAGGGTGTTCTTTTGAAGAGTATGTTTAAGAGCAAAAATGCTGTTAACTTCCACGGCTACACAAGTCATTATGAAAGGATCTACAAATTTATTTCAGAGGTGAAACCATTGTAAAAGGAGATCTTATCTGAGTGAACAAACTCTTTAGCAACTCCATCAAGCTGGTCCTTTGTGTTTCAGAGGCTTAATGATGGCAGAGATGATAACTCATGATTGACATGCTTCTTGTACCAAGAGGGAAGAGTTGAAAAACCTTCTGTGACCTCCATTAGACTGATAGGGAAGACTAAAAGAGCATTACACTCTCCACTGCCATCTGTCATAATGCATAAGTGAAATAACGATGGCAAATGAAAGGAAGTGCAGCAAGCTGTTCTGCAGTGGCACATGAATTGCAGAGTATTAAAAGAATCAATGCCTGCTTGCATTGTAGGGAATAACGGGAAGACTAGAAACAAACAAGACCTTCAAAATGTTTAAAGATGTGTGAACTAAATATTGCAAGGTAGACATTTCCATGTGGAAAACTGCTGACCTGATGGGATTTCATTTTGAAGGGATTTTGAACTATATCCCAATTTAAATTTCTATTCAGGAATGCACTCTCTTACAATCTATTTGTCAATTTCAGTTCAAATTCATAAATTTTAAAACCAACTAGGTGATTTCTGCTGTGCTCAGTCCAGATGACTGAAGCAAAACCCCTGGAAAAAGGAGATTAGGGTAGAACTGAATTGACAATTTTAGGAAGTAAATATAGAAATCCTAAACAATTGATATAAATTTAAATTTTACTATAAGCCTTGAAGAGCTTTAGTGGGAGCTTGATTTCAGCATGTATGCATTAGATATAAGTGGAATGTGCAGGCCAAGACCAGTATGGAACGTTTTTAATTTTTGAAGTTTAAAAAAAAATTAACTTATGAAATTATTGAGTGCAGTTCAGAATCAGTTTTCTAATGGACAGTTAGATGGATAAAATAATAATGGTTTATATACACGCCACTTAATTAAAGCATAAGAATTTACTTAATTATAATTTGTCACTCTTTGTCTCTTTTACTGACTATTCCCTTTGACTTGGAAGGGTGAGACAATTCTAGTCAAAGGATCTCCACCTACACCAATGATATTCTTGGTCAACTCACCAGGTTGCACACAAGTCTGAATAGGGTCCTCCTCTTGCTGGTCCTTTTAAAATTGGTAATCTTGCCATACCCCACCACACCAAGCAATGTCAGGGTACAACGTATGACCTTCTGGTTATGAATCCAATGTTCTAGTGATGTTATCAGGTTGCCCAAATTATTTTTCCAATCAAATATAGTGCATCCAAAAAAATCAGACATTAGCTGGTAAAACAAAAGCTCACGCATCTCTACTGGCAGAAAATAACTTAATGATCATTAATACTCAAATTATTTCAGATTTGCCAAAATGGTAAAATCCCATAAGATCAAGTGAGTTACACAAAGCAATCTTACAGGCTTGCATCTGTTATGCCAGAGGCACATTGGCAAACACAGATTATATTGTATTTGTCATGTTGGAAACCCCTTGAAGATACAAATAATAATGATAATTTTAAAAGGTGATAACCATCAGATTAATAAAGCTACTGTACTTTTATTCTAAAAAAAATAAACTAACTCAGGAGATGTATCACAATATTGAAAACAGTACTCACTTACTAAATAATTACAAACTTCACACTTTTCAGAATAAAAATATTCTAAAAACAATATATTCAAATAGAATGTGCTTACCATCGTTAGATGCCAATATTAAAACATAAGTGAGAAATTACTAATCACCTGCAACTCCTGGAGCATCTTTCAATCGGTATTTTGGTCAAGTAACCCACTTTGTGAACTAGTACAGGAGGACAATCTTTACCTAATGTTATGGTCCAGGTGCTTTAACAGAGCATTACAACAAAACAACAACAACAACAACAACAACAACAACAACAACAACAAGTATTTATATAGCGTCTTTAACATAGTAAAACGTTCCAAGGCACTTCACAGGAGTATTTTAAGACAAAAATTTGACACCGAGCCACACAAGGAGAAATTAGGGCAGATGGCTTGGTCAAAGAGGTAGGTTTTAAGGAGTGTCTTAAAAGGAGGAAGGAGAGGTCGAGAGGAGGAAAGGTTTAGGGAGGGAATTCCAGAGCTTAGGGCCTAGGCAGCTGAAGGCACGGCCACCAATGGTTGAGCGATTATAATCAGGGATGCTCAAGATGGCAGAATTAGAGGAGCGCAGATATTTCTGGGGGGGGGGGGGCGTGGTTGTGGGGCTGGAGGAGATTACAGAGCTATCTGGAGGGGCGAGGCCATGGAGGGTGTTGAAAACAAGGATGAGAATTTTGAAATTGAGTTAGGACTCAGGCAGCCGAGTTTTGGATGACTTCAAGTTTACGGAGGGTAGAAAGTGGGAGGCCAGCCAGGAGTGCATTGGAATAGTCAAGTCTAGAGGTAACAAAGGCATGGATGAGGGTTTCAGCAGCAGATGAGCTGAGGCGGGGCGGAGATGGGCGATGTTACAGCGGTGGAAATAGGCGATCTTAGTGATGGTGCAGATGTGTGGTCGGAAGCTCATTTCAGGATCAAATATGACACCAAGGTTGCTATAGTGGGTATCATCATAAAAACTGATTTAAGTTACTGTTCAAATATGCAATAATGAACAATTTATGAAAATTGACGCAGTCCATTTTGAAAATTTGATCATAAGGAAAGAAGTATTTTAAAGTTCAAGCTTCACTTTGCTTTTATTTTACACAAACATTCAATTATTACGGTACTTTCCAGCTGTACACCATTTTTTACATTAATTTATTCTTGGGAGGTGGGCAACACTGGCAAAGCAGTATTTATTGCTCATCCCTAATTGCTCTGAGGGGGTTAGTTAATTTATATTTTAGCCACATCAAATATTGCGATGAAGAAATTTTCTTTAAATAGCATCTTCATGCAAATAATGTGTTTATCATTTTGATACAGTGAACTCCCGTAGTGACTAATCTGCTATTGACCAGAGTGGTAAATTTAATATCTAAATGTCATGAGTTGATAGTATAGGGATATTTATTAACTAACTTGTTACAAGTCAATATAAACTAGGGAAATTGTAGGTCTAAAACTCCGTTTATGGGTATTTCTAGAAATGGAGGGGTCATTTGAGGCTTCATCCTGTGATGGTTTGTAATAAAGCAATATCAAATAAATTTACGCTCCATGGAGTAAGTGGCATGGCTACATTGGCAAACCTTCAAATTATATGGCAATTCAAGATTATATTTTGGTAAAGTTTATTATGAAAATTTTCAGTTAATCTATTTCAACCTGCTAGACATTTGCAAATCCCATATTTGTTGATGAGAATCACACAAGTCAACAGATTAGGTGCCTCCAAATATCTTCATCTGAAGATCCCCATTATATCAGTCTTTAGACAGCGAACAAAAAGGCCGCGAATTCCCCTACCTCGGCGGGTCCGGTGTGGCCAGGTTCGGTGGCGGGTTGCGACCCCACTGCTGGCTCCAGCCCGCTGTCCAAAGTGATCTTGCGTTGATTGGGCTTGTTAAGCCCGCCCAGCACGTTTCCCGGCCAATTGGAGGAAGCGGGTTTGATGACGTCACTTGATGACGCATCATGAGCCGGTTTCCTTAAAGGGACCATGTCCAAATTGGTTTTGACATTTGTTCTGTCAGTGTTCTACATCATTGAGGTGCTTCAAACACTGACAAGCACTGCACAGAGGGGCACGGCTGCACCCAGGCTCGCTCATGACTCCCTCCATATGCTTAGGGAGGTCCTCTTCCCTTCCCATGGTTGGAAGAGACCTCCCCAGGAGATCAACGCAGTCTGGTTGCACATTGCACAGGAAGACACAAGCAGGGATGTCGTTAGGAGGACCAGGCTGCAGTGGCGCAAATCTTTCAATGATCTCAGTAGATCACAAAATGTTACTGCAAAGCCACACTCAACCTCATCCTGCTGTGCCACTCATCACATACCCATCACTCTGCCTTCCCTACCCTACTCCTGCATATCCTTGCTCACACCAACTTACCTTGCACCTCCACCCATCCCTCTCCATCTACATGATCAGTTTCCTATCTCACTACTCACCCCTCACACTCACCCTCATCCTAGTCCAATCATACCAACTAACAACACACAAGGGTAAGCACTGTGTGTTTTAGCCAATGTTCATGTGACGTTTTTGTTAATGTGCTGTCAAAAATTGAAATCTTTATTTTCAACACTTTGCGTTCTTGGACAGATTTATGTGCACCTTTGGAAGTGGCTTAGTGAGTTGCAGTGAATGGTGAGACAGAATGGTACCCCCCGCAATGGCGATGAGTGTGAAAGGAATGGCTTGGGCATTGTAGGGATGCTTTATGGTATTGGTGTGGGGTGGTGCCAATCTGGCGCATCATGTGGCAGCCAAGGTGTACAGCATCAAGTGAAGCAAATCTGGCCATGGTGAGGCCATCCCTGGCCTCCCAGGCAGCAATGTGGTCAGGTGCGGATGCCCTGTGTCCTGTGCAGCATCAGTTGATTGCGGAGAAGGTTGGTGTTGTTGGTGCTGCTGGTGTGCCTGGTGCTGCTGGTGTTGGGGCTGATCGTGGTGGGATTCTGAGGACCAAGGTGAAATAGTTTCAAGGGCACCGATGCTGATATAATAGATGGCAGGTGAAGTTGAGATGACAGAAGCGATCAGTCAATGGTGTTCCAATGAGGTGACACTGGATAGAGAGTTTACTCCAAAACACTTGCAACCTGCATACAGCTCAATCTGTCTTCCAAATGCAGTAAGCAACAGCTTTTGACCTTGGAAAGTGAACAGCTATGAGATGGGAGCTTTTATAGCACATTTGCAGCTGTCAAGTAATGAGTTGATTTCATGCTAATACAACTCCCGACCTCCTTACCTGACGTGATCCCCGAGCAACATGGACCCCGTGGGCGACCTCGTAAAATTTAAAGGTGAGCTCAAAATAGTTTTTAAGTTGCTGTTAACAAGGTCATAATTACCTAAATTGCCTCCCCCGCTGCTTGGTGTCAGGTCTGTTCAGCGCTGACTGACCCGACATCTGGGAAACTAGCGTAGCGGCGGGTTGACAGCAGGTTTCCTACCCGCCGTCAAAAAAATTCTCACCCAACCCACCACCAAATGCACCCACTGACCCCCTGAAAAATTCCCCCAAAGTGTCCAGCAAGCTTTGTCATTGAGTTCAGAAATGATCAACAAGAATTGCCAACATGGCACCAAGAGCAGGGAGCAGAAGTATAACCAAATGAAGTTACACCAAAATCTTTTTGAAAATAATTTTCACTGCCCTCTTGGATTCTCACTTAGATGAGAAATAACGCTGAAGATAGGCGAGTACATTTTAACCCCCCCCCTCAGTGGGAGTGGTGCAGGTAAATTGGGGGCGGGGGTCATGTCAAGTTCTTGCTAACCACCCCCCCCCCCACTTGCCATTACCTTTACTTACCTTAATTCAGGTACGGGAGGGCCGAGTCCTACTTTATATTAAAAAGTCATGGTTGGCACAACTGCATTATAACTTCTGAATTAGGAAAGCCGGCAGAGGGTCAACCCTGACAGCAGAACCATGGCAGGAGACATGGAGTGGCCAGAAGAGACCAAGGTAAGTTTAGAAAAATCACTTATCTGCGGAATTCTTGTGGGCCAGGAGGAGAAGGAGTGCTGCTGCAGGCCCCGCAAGGAGTCCTCGGGCCTCCCTAGCCCTAGCCGTGCCTCTCCCTCCCAGCACCAGCGTCCTAGCCCCTGCCCAATGGTAATTTTATGCAAGGGATTGTTTCGAGGCCCCAGCATCCTCAGCCTTCCAACACAATTTTTGCTCCCACCCACCAGCCCTGACGTCACACCTGCTGAGATTCCTCCTGCCACGCACCGAGTTAAAATCGACCCCAAGGTTTTTAGCATAATAAAGCCATGATTGCACTTATCTATACAGCAGCATTTTGTGTTTAAAATGTCTCTGACAGAAACGTCAAACATTTCTGTGTATCTCGGAGAAGCCTACGGCTTGAGTTCCTGGGGCCTCTAAATGCTATCACCCTTAGCAGAAGAAACTAACCAAGGTAGCAGACAACCTGCATGTTTCTGTGCCTGTAATGCCCAGAATTTTTTAAATGATTGACAGCTAGTCTGACCATTCACAGAGTATGCTAAGTTTGTAATCACGGACTCATCCTTCTTTACTGCCCATTGGTGGAAACATTTATGTTGACTGAGGATGACTTGGGAAGACAATAATTACCCCAAAAATCAACTGAATTTTTTTTTAAACTTAAAAGATTAAACTAATTTTGAATCTTTCCTATGTTACCAAATATATCTGCAAAGTACTTAGTGTTATTAATAGATGACGGTTGAATAAACATAAAAACATCAAAATAACAAAGAATAAATGCTGAAGTTTTATCGGAGATTACATTTACACAGGAACTCAATTCAAGTTATTCCGTTCAACACATTGTTTATTTAGCAAATATCACATGTTACATGTGTGTCAAGTGAAACTGCACTTTGAAAAGTTTGTCATTATTCAATTTTTACATATAATTTGGAATGTACCTAACCGATTAGAACAGCTGGATTTATTCTATTTGTGCTTCGGAGAGAGGACAGCAGCAGAAAGAAAAGACTGCACTACTATTCAAATTTGGAGGATGGTTCTAAATAAAAGTCATGAATTTAAATATGTTTATTCAACCGTCATCTATTAATAACACCAAGTACTGTGCAGATATATTTGGTAACATAGGAAAGATTCAAAATTACTTTAATCTTTTCTTAAGTTTTATATTTCTTGGCCCTCACTTTAAACAGATGGATCAGCGTGCCCATTTGCTATCCTAGGAAAAAGTTACTCTCTCCTCCATAAGATATACACAGACTCATTTATTTATGTAACTGTGCTGTGAGTGGGGAACAAATGTATTTATTTATATCTACCTGCAGTGGGTAAGGAAACCTCAGTATCTATTTTTCAGGAACAAAATCAAAAAACACACTTACTTCACCATTTCTGAACAGATTTCTTACAAACTTCTTTGCAAATCCTTTCAATGGAGGTGTGCAACCTTGCCCCACTCCAGCATCCTCTTGCAACAATGTATCCTCTGAGTGAGATCTGCTGGTATACTTCAATTATCTTTTAATCTTATTGCTGTACCTCTCTTTTACAATCATTTAGAAAAAATGTATCATGTAAGAAAAACAAAACATTAACAAGTACTCTTTGGGCCAATTTTTAATTTTTGTGCCCAACTAGCATTTGCAGCAAATAATTTAAGGGGTGATTCTGCAAATGCTCACTCCCGTAGTGAGCTCAGCTTGCTGGAATGCAGTTAAAGAATCAGGGCTACACAGTTTTAGCTCTGTCTTCAATTGCATTCCCTGAGAGTACTACTTCCCTGCTGGGAGCATGCATTCACCCTATAGCGCAAATATAGGATTTGCAGTCATTTAAAACTTAACTCTTTAAAAAAGTCTTGCATTTTGGAGGGACAGAGGCAGAAAAAAAACCTGAAGTAAATCAGTTCATCCGTGCACTAATAAATCCCGCTAGCTCTAATTATGACCACACTTTGTAAACATTGTCCTGCTCCATAATTTAAGGTAATATCTTTGCACAAATGTTTTCAAAAGTACTTTATTTTAATAATTAAATCTGGGGTGGAGAAAAATTGTTCGATTCTTACTTGTGCTATAGAGTCGTCGTTCATCTTAGGCATACCTGGTGCTCATTTCTAGGGGAAGTCTGGTTATAGTGTACAGAATATTGCAGCATAAAGCTACACAAGCTGGCTCTGCACTCCAGCATAAAGCATGAATCAACACGACATTAAAGCCAACACTAAATGGCTACATCAAATTAGGATTCCACCTGTAACTTTTCTAATGCGAATCAGCAAGATCACCTTGCATATCTTACTGTGAGGAAAGACAGACCAAAACCAGCAATGCCAAAAGTGAGAGCTCCCAATGACTCAGTCAGCGAATGCACCTCTGAGTGTGGTACTGAGCCGTGTGGCCGAGGGAAGCCCCAGATTTAATTCCGAGCCTCTCTTAAATTAGCTTATCTTAGTCGTGATGGCAGTTGGAGTGCCACAGTTGGCCTCAGTGCCCCAGGCTAGGAAAGGCTGAACACAACAATCAAGCAGGTGTCCCACTCTTGATCACTACACAATGACTCTTGCTAGAAAGTACATGCAAGACTGTTAAGTGATGACAGGTTTGGGCTCTGCAATGATTCCTTCCCTTCATTGTCGAGTAACCTGCCAATGCTCACTGCCTTAGCTCGCACAAGAAGAATGGTCACTTATTGGAGGGCTGTCAGTACCCACAGAACTGTACCTCAGCATGAATCATACATTTAGGAGAGATGGAGTGAAGAAAGTGAGCAAATGAACAGTCACTGAAGTGATACATACATGCATTAGTTATAATTTGTTTAAAATTTTTAGGAACTACAGGGTACATTTTTAAAAATACTTAACGGTCAGACAAAACAATTGGATTTATAAAGATAAATACAACAAATCTGTGGGTTCATTCTTTTGTCATTTTGTAAATATATCTTTAAATTTCACTGCACATTTCCCCAATCATATTAAGCTAACTGCACCTCTAAAGAAAATTCTATCATAGCATCTTTTATCAGGAGCTATTAAAACAACCTTATCATTAGTACATTGTTAAAAAAACAAGCATATCATTAATACAATGTTAGGTAACTTATACTTTATGCAACTGATCTCGAACAGTAAATGCAAAAAGCATCCTAAATTCAAGGTACAGCAAATAGATGCCACTGCTACTCAAAATACTGTAAAGCAGAACTGATCAATTGGCTAATTTCCCTTTTAAGTGCTTATGCTGAAAGCAACTGTTCTCCCAAGAAAGCGCTAGCTGTTTCTAGGATACTTACACACGCACAATGACTCATGTTGGAATAGATTTGGTAAACATACAGCTGCACAGAATGCAAGCACAGCCCATTCAAGGCCAGAAGAAATGAGCACAAATAAATATTAAGGAGGTAAGAAAACGTACAGCTCTGTCCCAGCAGCTCATGTGGCTCACCTCATTCTTTCAGCTTCAGCTTTGTTAAGACAGATGACATTCAATTCTACATGTCATGCAAAATAGACAATAACTGCTGAAACTTGAGCCAGCTGCCAGGTGTAAAAAAAGAAAAGATGATAAATCCATAAATTAATGAAAGACATCTGCTCAGGAAAATAAAAGATCAGAGAAATACTGCACTGCAGCTGAACCTAAAGCAGTGTTCAAACACCACATGAGTTTGTGTGTAGTCTGCATACAGAGTTTTTACAAGGCAAATATGTAGTATTACCTGAGAGGCAGATGAGTCGTTATGTCAGTGTAGTACAATATAGAACTGTACAGTTGGATCAAAGACTGCAGCAGTGCAACTGGAATATTAATTACCATTTTCAATTCAGTATAGGAAATTAAAGACTTTTTAAATCATACTTTAGTCGGGATAATAAAGCTTGCTTAAAAAATTATCAAAAGCTGCATATGCTTTAGAAATGTTACTGTAAGTATGATTGTTATGATTCTTGCTACCAGAGAATTCGTATTACAAAATTTGTGATCAAAAAGATAAGTGCAACATTGGAGGTATAATTTCTAAATTCTGGTTTGTTCTAGTTATCATATTTTGAGTAATTTCAAGTTATATGCAATGTAATCTTAGTTACTAGATTACTCTCAATTAAATACATTGGCAGTGGACCAATTATTAAACAACATTAGAACCCGATTACAGTTCTATTTTTTCTGCCCATCCCCATTTATTACTTGTCACAACTCAAGTTTCTATCCCTTATTCTATGATAGATCCATGGAGATTGACGGTTCAGATATTTTAGCCTTGCATAATGCTTTAGCTCTGTTCCAATTTGCTGTATGCAAATTTTTTTGTATTCTACAAGGCTATTTTCTTGAGATGCAAAGAGGGTTCGTGACGTGGAAGATCATGGCTGGAATCTTGAGAACAACAGTTCAACTGTTTCCTTTATCATTGCAATAAAACTTGTGTCCAATTAATATGGTTTTATTCGCAACCCTGCAGAACATATTCACGATCAAATCTAAATTTACTCTATGAGATGCACCTTTACACAGTTGCAAATAAAGTATATTTCTCTTATATGTTCACATTCTTTCCTTCTGCTTCATTAAGGACAGAGTTCTATACTTAGTGAAGAAGGTGTTGCCATTTTTTGCTTGTTACATAAGAGGACAATACAATTATTACTACAGGAGCGAAATAAGGCTGCGCGCCCTCTGAATTAATTAAGCCGATCACCTCAAAATTCCTACAACATACACAAGTTTAATATACTGGTGGGGGAGGGCAATAAAAAAGGAGAAAGTCATTAATAAACAATACGGCTACATATTATGGATTTTGAATGTAACTGTCAGAATAAGGTAATAAATATATAATAGCAATCTTAAATATACATTTTTGCTACCTGTGAAATATGTAACTGGCTATTATATCCCGAAATACAACAGTGTGCTGCTAAGCAACAACAAATGGTGCAGTATGTTACTGACTCCTGTCAACAAATCTTTGTAAGAGCAAAAATAGAAGCCCTATTACTTTGACAAAGTGATACGATAAAGCAAAAGGAAAAGCTATACAGAGAACTGGCTCTTTGACAGAGGGCGATTTGCAGCAAATAATCCAGCACAATTGTTATCATTCAAAAAAAGTGTTGAAAAGAAAATGTATACCCTTTTACCTAAAATATAGAAAAAAAGCAAGTACAGTAAATCTTGTGAAAGAAGTTCAGTTTAGCTGAGCCCACTCTGATCGTGCTCACAAGCTTTTAAAATCATTTGCTTTGTATATACAAGGACAAAAGATTTCTGTGTACAGCTGAACAGAGGTTAATCATGCATAGCAGGCAGCTGCACTGAACTTGCAGAACATTGGAGGGTGGGGGTGATGCACTTGTTGCATCTTCACCGTGTTTGGGTTATGCAAAAGCAGGTAATGATGGTACATAAAATGAATGCCTCAGGGATGTGGATTCCCTTCTGAAAGTTCAACTCACCATTCTAATAGGATACCAAGGCCACTAATTAGGTGAAAACTTGTACTCTGTCTAACTGCATACACCTATATTAGACACTAACAAATAATCAGAAAAGGATATTGTATTTCCAGAATATGGTGAAATGTCTGCCATATCCTGCAAGTCACCACACTCAGATTTAATGAGAGACAGAGAGAGACCTTCAGCTGTGCTGGATGGATGCATTGGTGAGCACGGACGATGGTTCATGTGGTGTGATGACACTTTGGTCCGCAGACAGGCAGTTTCCCTGGTCAAGTCTAAGGACTCAGGAGATGACCTGTCTTTCCCAGAAACTGTGCTGGAGGCATTACCTAGAGAGCTCTGAAAGGAATAGGCCATAAGAGGGAGAGGCAGAGGGTGGCGGAAAGCAGGGGATGAAAATCCTGCTGCAGCTGAGAGCGGGGACTGATGAAGAGAGCTGTGGTGGCCACCCATAGAAGGGGTGGAGGCAGATTGTTCTGATGAGTTTTTGCGTACTACTAGGGGCAGTGCTTCTGTCTGGTCTGAAGAATTAGATACATGCATGTTGGCAAAAGTGTTCAACGGGTTGGAAATGATGACATCACCAAAGCACTGAAGCCGTTGATTAGTAGTATGGAAGTTGTGGTTTTCTCCATTCACAGCAAATCTTGCCTGTGGAATCTGGATAGGTGGGAAGACCTGAGGAAGCTGGTGGGAGGATTTAGAGAACATTTTGACTACAGAGTCCACTACTTGTGACATGGTGGAATTAAGTTCCTGTTTAAGAGTCTCAGCTAGCTGTTTCCCCTCAGCATGCAAGGTGGCCAGGCCTTGGCTTTTCCTTGAGTGGCCATCTCTCTTTAGTTTTTCATTTTCTGCTGCCATTTCCTGTTCCCTAATAAGAGCACGAGCACGATCAAGGAAGTGTCCTGGATCTAGGTCTGACATCTCATTGTCAGACCTGTCGTGTGCCCTAGTATCAGCGGTTTCTGATTGCATGCTGTCTTCCGACATGTTGCCATCTTCATCATTCTCAGAATCTGTACTGTCGTATATTTGGTAGAACTTTTCCTGGAGCTGGCGCAGTTGCTTTTGCATGTCTTCCAATTGCTGCTTCAATTGCCGTCGTTCTTCTCGCTTTTGCTCTTTCCGGGCTGTAACCAACTGTTGAAAACTCTGTTGCTGCTGTTGGGGAAGCTTCTGCTTACGTTTGTTTTCCCTATAGCTTTCTCTGGGACTCACAGGCTGCTGCACCCCATCTCGATCATTCTCTCCACCCCGCAATGCCACATTCGGTGAATGACTCATGCCTCGAATTATGTTCTCAACTCGGGCGCGTTTGGCCCGTAGATGTTCATCGCAAAGCCGATCCACATCAAACTGGCTCATGCTGGGCCTGCTAAATGGCGACACGCATTCTTGGGCACTTTCCCTTGAAGAATTGCTGCAGGCATCCTCCTGATTTGCTTCTGAGCCTGTGCTGGAGAGACCACTGGCTTGCAAATTGAGTTCTGTGCTTCCATTCTTGGTCGCATTATTTTTCAGCAGCTGGGAAATTATGGTAGCTCCAGGAAAAGGCATCATGGCATCTTCATACGAGTTTGCCCTCTTCAACAGCTTGCGGAGCACATTTGATTTGTCCCCATCTGTATGTTGAACCACTGAGCACTCAATGTCCTGATCTGAACCGTGGGGATTCATGGCACTGAATAGCTTCACTTTCGCTTTAGTAAACACCGTAGATGTCCCTACAGTTCTCTTCACTCCAATGTCGACTCTTCGTCTTTTAGTATGTCTAGTTAAGAGGGCTATGCTGTCATGGTCAGGCATCACTGGACTGTTATTGTGCCATCTTCAAAAGCTTGTCAGCTGGGCACAGCTCGAGAATCCCGGGACCCTAGCCAATAGAACAAAAGGACTGATGAATCATTTTCTTTAATTTTTTCCAAATTTCCTGACCTCAATTCTGCATAAAGTAGAAATGCGCTGGTAGTGGGATTTATGGCACATTACATTTATTACAATTCATTATGCACTCAGTATGAAATGAAACATTTTAAAATATTTCTGCTCCAATGCTTTAAGATGGATTAAGATTTTTTAAAAAGCAAAACTGCTTAAGCACCAGTAATATGATTCACCTGTACGAATGCCTAAAATTATACTGTTTATCTTAAAAGGGGGAAAAAAAAATAACCAAAATACAATAACCTATTGATTAAATCAGACTTCAAAGTCTGAAAAAAATTCAAACAATCAGTCTGATTACAAAAAAACACTGATGTATTATATCATATCTCTGTACTGTTACATACTGCATTATCATAGCCTTTGCCATTGAAAACTACAGTTTACTGAAAAGATTATATATCTCTGTACTGTTACATACTGCATTATCATAGCCTTTACCATTGAAAACTACAGTTTACTGAAAAGATGTCCTGACATAAAATTTAAGTTTATTTTGTTCAAGTTTAATTTTTTTAATTTCTTTTCTATGCACTCTTAACTACTGAACTTGTTAATTTACATCCATTTCTTCTACACTTCATTCCTAGAATGCCATGAAGATATGGCATTAGTGACTGCACAAAATGAAAGACAGCAGAGCAAACCTAAATATAGGTTTAGGCCATCCATTTATTCTTTTTTTAACCCTATATATAGGTAACGGTTGGTGAAAGGTTATCTATCGCTGTGGTCGTAAGATATAGCTTCCTGTTTCACACCCTACAAAAAAAACAGAAGTGACAATGACGTGACTAAACATTTACATCAATTTGCAAATCTTATGGTAATATTTATCTGATCAAAGCTAAAAAGATATATATAAAACAATGAGACTTATGTACTGATCAAAGATATTTATTTGTTTTATAATTTAGTGAAAAATAATTTTCGGATGCAAGTATGTGAGAATTCCTTTATATCCTCAATCTCATTAGAAAATGATCTAAAATGTTCAGCAACAGAGCAAGAAAACATCAAACAAAAGCGTGGGAAAGGAAGGGAATATATTTTCTTTTATGTCAGAGCCCCTGATTTCCCAAGAACAGAAACACAGCTAACATGTTTGCATCATTTCTCACATAAAGACAACCTAGATGTAATCCATGCCTGGTTAATGAGCACAGACATAACCCCATGGAAGTTTCAAGTGCTGGTCCTATTGAATATAGGGTTTAGGTTTTTAACCTACATAAACAACAAATCACAATATATTTTTCATGCTAGATTTATCCTATGTGAAACTTTTACATCAGCTGAAAGCGCACATCTCCACAATAGCATGACTGCTTGCCAAAGGCAGCATGCGGACATTTTGGAATTGCTCCCATCCCTTTCAGTTCACCTGTAAAAACATCTACATATTCCCCAAGACCACAGCTGTGACAATCATTAGAGAATCACGGTCTACCTAAGCAACTGTTCGCTTTCAGTGTGCAAATACATTTGTAAATGTCCATCTCAAGATTTTTTTTTAATCAGCCCACTTACCTGCGGAAAGATTTGATATTTAAGCTTGCAATTTGTCAGTCTCCTGAACGCATTGCTCATAATTAATATAAAATAGAACAAAACATAATTCTTCGGACGACACAGCCATCAGAACTTACCACTGCTGGTTAATCTGCATCTCGTGGAAGTTGCTGACCACTGAAAGTATAAACATTTAACCAGCTAAGTATGTTTCCAGAGTTACAATATCAAAAATAGTAATGTTCTACACTGTTTAAATGCCTTCCAGTGGACTTAATTTAATTTTAAAGACCTCAACAGTAAATTGCCTTCAAAAATGTAGTTTTCTCATTCCATCCAGTTTCTTAAAAAACAGAATTCCTTTAGTAGTTAAAGATGCAGAATAAATTTTAAACCTCTTTAACAAATATTTTGGTAGGTCATTATACAAGATATTTAACTTGTTCTCCAAAAATATAAAATTATATACCAACCCTTAAAAAGTCAGTGCTTCATGCGGGGAGCGGGGGGCGGGCGGGGAGGGGGGGACAACAGAGTTGTTGTGTTGTAAACATTTAGACATGAATGGCTTCTAATTATTCTCTTGGTAGGCAAATAAAAATGGATGCACAGTCTTTAGCTCATTAGCACCTGGAAGACATACATTTTCAACAATTCTATTCCTTGGGAATAAAGTGGTCTGGTTACCTGAAGCAAGCACAAAATTCCAGTACATGCTTCTAGTCACCTGCAGATTGGGGCATAACATTTTGTGGTAAATCAGTTATGTGTTTATTAAGCTTCAGTTGCAATAAAGACAGCAGTTGTTGTTTAGCCTTCTGGTGGGGGGAGGGGAAGAATGGGGAGGGGAAGAATGGAGAAACTGATTCAAGTGGCTGTTGTAGGCTCTAAATTGATTAACAAGACTGTGTGTGGGTGGAAAAATAATTGAAGAATGACAACACTCTTAAAAGGAACTATAGTTTTACGATTCTAAAAAGTCTCAATTTCATCATGGAAAAATATATAGACACTTTCTAAAAGTGTAGTTTTGCATTAATATAAAAACATTCCCAATTTTATAATTTTCCAGGTCCCATCTACAAGTATATTATGTGAGAGACACATTGTTAATATCTTGACATTTTAAGTATCCAATAATTCTCAAGTCCTTTCTGCCTTTCTACTGAAACATCATAAATCAAAACACGCTTACTGAAGCTAAATCTATGACTGTAGGGATGTGTTGTCTTTTTAGTTTTCCTCTCTACAGCTGAACCAAGTACATAATATTCTGCACACCTGCAATGTAACATACACTGCACGGTATCTAATCCAGTGTACACGCAATTCTGTGCAAAAGATTCCGCACTTGAGAAAAATAACTTGAATAATCACAGATGTTTGACAGCATTATCTTTTAAAAAACTTTATAGCCACTATAAATGTAGGCTCCTAATCTATGCCAGGTAACAACCCAGTTTTGCTTTTACTGATATAGACAGGGGCTATAAAATATGGGAAGGATTAAATAAATGCCATTTACTTTGAAGCAGTTTCAAAAGTCGAATTGACATTTAAGAAAATTAAAGAAACACTTTATGGAGGCTGATAGATGTGGGAAAAGATGCTGTTACCTAGAACTCCATTGTTACAACACAGCTGTTACTTTGAATCATTTCAAGAGAACCAAAGTTGCAAATGTATCTTTAAAATATTTCCAAGCCAACAATTTTCCTGAAGTTCTTTGTGGGTTTTTTTTTGAGCAGTTGGAAAGCTACAAAACGTGTTTCTACAGACCTGTGGTTAGCTTAGCCCTGTGTGTACGGCACAATTGACAGATTAATTCAATACATTTAAACGGGTGCTTTGTCAAGTGATCTGATGAAAACGAGCGTTATGTAGACTGTATATTGTTCCATATTACAGGTTTTTTTTTTACAACGCAGACAGACATTTAAACAACAAAGGGCGACACCGTCTTTTTTTAAAGTTTACTCCCGGGTGGCCGGGATCTAATTTGATCCATCGTGATTTCCCATCAGATCTGGTGGCAGGCTGAACTCTCTTTCTCAAGACGGACACGGAGTGCTGCTGCTCCCGTGTAACACGAAGCTGCACCTGCCTGTCTGACACAGCGCACCTGTCCGCCACTGCCCATGCGCAGTCTCTGCCTCATGCCAACCCCATTCAACACCTTTCACCATCAGCAACGCTCGCCTTTTAAAAACAAGCTGTCTTGAAGTGCTTACCAGCCGGGGCCGGGGCCGGAGCCGGGAAGAGAGCCTTTAGGAAAACATTAGCAAAGCGAGCCTTCCGTTGGTGTGCCTGGGCTACGGGGCATCCAGCAGCTGGCTGGGTAAACATCAATATCAGGAACAATGTACAAGACTAGCAGGGATGCCAGCCACTTTGAATTGTCTGTAAACAATTAAAGGCAATTCTAAAGAGGTCACAGCTGAGCAGAACAAACCCAGATCTCCACCAACCTCAAACTAAAGGCGGCAATACGCAAGTATTGGGGAGTGACGCGTACTGGGCAGTTTTTCGGGCTTAGTGTTACAGAATGACGTTTTGAACCAGCAAGAACTGTTTTGGGGGTTCATTTAATCAGGCCACGAAACTGCATTTCCAAGATTCGTGATGCTGCAGAAACCACTTTCTGAAAGTTGATTTTACTTTCTCGACCGGGCCACTTCTTTTCCCTAACTCGTCTCCAAGTAATCTACAACACGCTTGCATTTAAATCAAAATGCGTCTTCCCCACAAATACTATCGCTCCAACTGTTCAAACGCAGCAGTTGCAATTTTGCTTTCTGTTAATCACTCCTTGTCAACGCAGCCCCGACCATTCGATCTGACAGCGCACCTCCACGCTTAACACATTGAGAGCAGTGCCAGAGTTTCATTACGCTATTGCTACGATCGCACACAGATCAAGATCCAACACACTGAGATTCGGCGAATTTTAAGAGCAGAATTGTAAATGGGTACAAAGGGGGAATTGTTGACAAAGGACACCTTGTGACGACAACTTCTTTGTCCATGTCTGACCATCAATACAGCCAGCAAGGGAGGGGAGGGGAGGGGAGAGGGGGAGGCAAAGACTGGAGCCAGTGTGATCCTCTGTATACTTTAAAAAGCCTTCATTTAATCACTGCCCCTATCAAAGTTTTAATGAAACCCAGGCGTGAACACAATGCAAGGCGAATCCAACGACACAATAGCACATTTGCAAAATAAATAATATCCCAAAAGAAAGCAAACCGAAACCAACACATCTGCACCAGGTCAATATAAAAAAGGAAGTATCCATGCAAATCAAAAGCAAATCCGTTGCATGACGAGACACGAAATACCTAGGATACAATACTTCACAAAAGACAAAGAGGCAGCAGATGATGGGACAAAAGAGTACAATGCAATATTTGGAAAACAAGCAGCGTATTGTGTACAAAACAAAAAGGGGTTAGAAATACTTTTCTGCTCCTCCTTCTCTCTTTCCAAAATACATTTTTTTTTAAAAAGCCCCTCTGAAGGGAATAGGAACTAGCTGCAAGCAAGCGTTTAAAGTTTCTGAAGGACGTAGAAAAAAGGTAAGTAAGGGACAAGGTTACTTACTGTGTTGTAGTATTAGTAGCCAGCGAGGAGGAAAGCTTGCTGCTTGTAGGAGGGAGGGAGAGAGAGAGAGAGAAGGGGAAAGATGGTGAGGATATTGTATACCTCCAGGAGGCAGGGCTTCGCGCCGCTCTCCTCTCTCTGATTGTTAATTCTGCGCGAGCCGCTGAAGATACACTTCAAGACGCGAGGAAGGAAACAGGAAGAACGCGCGTCATAGTCTTTGTGACGTCACCTGGTCGAACCAATCGCGACCGCGAACGCTGCCGTCCAATGAGAAAAGACTTGGCGGTCGGCTTCAAAAATATTCCCTTCCAACCAATCGGCGCGAGGACTGGGGAATCGTGTCACGTGCTCCAGGGATTGGGCTTTTTCTCCCCCCCCCCCTTTCGTTCAGCAATTGCCAACTTTGGCTCGAGACGCTGTGCAGCACATTGCAATAAACTGATTTCTTTCTATAAAAAGCTTTTCGATTGTCATATTTTCCCCGTGTTCGACTCGCACTCTTTGTCAACTTCAGATGAAAAGAACATAGCAGCTTTTTTTATTTCCCCAAAAATATGTAGTATAGGCTTGGGAAAAAAACCTGCTCACAAAATGACAGCAGAGCAAAAACAATCTATTTGTGTGTGGACAATAGGCATTAGAGGGGACTGTTGACGGACAAGCCAAAGTAGCGTTGGAAAAAGATGCGCAATCAATATTCGGACAGCTTCCGGACTCTCGGGGACCCTAATCTCTGGTAGGGAAAGTTGAAAGTGAAGAGAAACAAAGTGCTGCAAGGGGTTAACACCGAATATAGGAGGTGTCACTGCTTCCAAACTGAAATCTAAATTGGGTGGTTAAAGCTACAAGTGAGTTTTATGGGACGGTAACACCGAAAGTGGAGGACCAGTGAAAATAACAGAAAGGATAGGTAACTTTTTGCGGTATACGTTCTGAAATCTGTGCATACAAATAAAATAGTTATGGACTTATAGTGATATCATCCTGTTAAATCATTGTCTTTGTTCTGGTTGTTAATTTTCCTTATTTAAAAAAAAGGAATCCACAAAGCACACACAAATGTTCGCATTATGTTAGTTATTTGTCAAGACACGATGACACTTTTCTAGTCGTGAGCCCTTGATACTGGTACTTTTATGGTGGTGGGTGACGATTACAGTTAACCTACAAGTTACTTTCTGCCTCGCTTGTATATTAATCATTGTTATGATTAAATCACGAATTTGTTATTTACAGTGTAATTTGATAACATTAACCGTCGTGACAATAAACTGCGACGTATCTTCTGACAACAAATCAAAGACTTTGTAGACTTTCTACCATACGAATACGTATTTGGCCCGTGGATAGTGTAGTGATCGAGAGAGAGAGAAAATAACCGAATGATACAGGTTATATCGCAGGTGCCAAATAAGATTACTTCGAGTGAAGTATATACAACGTTCTTTGAAGTTATGGTAACAACTTGCATATAATGACGAAACATCTCAACACAAATGTTTTCTTTTGCTTGAAGTCCTATTAGGTTTAAAAGGAATCAAAATTAATTCTTGACACTGCTGTGTGTCACACTTTACACTGAGAAATATTTTCAATCACAGCCTTTATAAACACAAGTGGGATAGGGTTTTTATGCCACTCCCTATTCCAGACCTGTCAAATATCAATCTTTAGGAGTGACAATTATTCATTCTATTTTGACAAATGTCGCTGTTAAAAAGGAATACAGCTCCATGTGTTTAAATGGTTTTTCGATGTGAGCCAATGCCATTGATCTTAATTGTTAGGATCAGAATTCAACTTTAACGCCTGTCAATCGCTTATGATCTACCTTTCTGTGCAGAACAAAGCTGAGGTTTTTTTTTGGTCGATCTACCTAATGCTGGAATTCAGAACAATGAAATAAGCTTGAATGAAAATTAGCAGAGTTTCTAATTACTAAATTTAAAAACCTTCTTAGAAGTCCTGGAGATAAAAGTCATACCAACTTATGAAGTGGTGGAAAGTAACTTTACCAGGCTCGTCTGATGATTGCAGCTTTCTTGTTCGTCAGGTTATTTGGACACCTTTGCGTATAATATAACTTGCCTTAAACATAAGAAAGCAACGTGTCAGTTGTTAATGTCAACCCCAACCTTTGTATGCCGCAAAAGCGATGGATCTTCAAATCCGGTTGGCTCCGTCTATTGTGTCATGCCATCCAAAAGCATTAATCTGATCGAATAACCATTTACCAAATTGAAATAATCAAGAAAAGAATAACATGAAATAAATATCATCTAAATAAACAACTTTTGTTTGCTTCAAAATAATGTTCATGCTGAATGCATTTTTGGACACGTTAAGATTATTGAGGTTCTAATTGCTTCTAATGTGGATTTGTTCAAAGCGCTCAGCCTGTTTAGTATGTGGGGAGTCTCATCACATTTGGTTAGAACATTTCATCTTTTTATATTAGATGACCATAGAGATCATGTCACTGCAGTTATGTCAATCAGGCAAACATATTAGCGATTAATGTATTTCAGGATTAGTTTGGCACCAGTTACACGTATTGTTCAAAATTATAATGGAACAGCTTTTAATTTTAATTGCAGTTTTAAAATCCAGGTTATGGTTACACAAATTTTTACTGGCTAAAAACAGGATAAATGCCTGGATATATGCACGACTAAATTATTATGATATAAATTAAAAGGAAATGGCAAATGATACGTTGAAATCAAAAGCACGAACTCCACCCTGTCCACTGTTTAATTCTATGTGGAAGATGTAGAGGCAAGCAACTTGAAGGTAAGGTTTGTGAACCAGTTGCTAAATAACGTGCCTTATTAGGGGGAGCGGCTATCTTTTAACTCGTACTTGGATTTATTGCGATGGAAGTAGCGCTAAATGTGACTTATTAAAGTGTTGTTTTAAATATATATAGAGGGGAGACGTGCATATTATAAGTAGATTACTAATCTAAAATCACGAGACAGACCAACTTTGGTGCACTTTAAGCGGCACACTGTAAAAGTGTATTCAGCTACTAACTCCAAAATGTTTGGACATATGGAATATACTTTAGGATATTGTATCGCTGTTGTTAATTGCGAAACCATTTCACGAGTGTAAAAGTCTTGTCGTAATTAAGATTATGTCTCTCCCAGGTTCATAGTCGGCTACTGCCACTCCGGTGTTTTAGGAATTCTGTGTCCATGCATTTCTAAGAGTAATATTCAATGACTGCGCCTATTATAATCAGTATCTTCCAGTTTAGAGATGCAGGTTTATCCACTTGGGATTTTACAATACCCTACAGGTGTCACTTGAAAGTCGCACACTGCATTTTTATAGCTATTGCTTTCATTTTGTTCATATACATTGTATTTCTTCTCGATAACTGATTTAAAATAACCCCGAAGCACTTCAGCAGCTCTCCCTTCTTCTGACTGTAATACTGTAATCGGTTATGAAATGGCCAGTTGAGATCTAGATGTTGAAAACATCCCATGCTATGTATTTATCAGATGTTCGCTGGTCACATTGAAGGTTACTTTACACAATTAAAAAAAAACATTCCTTGACAGAAAACTTAAAAAAACATGTTGCATGGAGCTTGGGTATGGGGCGTGAATCAGGAGACAGCTACAATCATGTCTTGCATGGTCTTGTTTTGTAGGCCTTCTGCTTATGGATCGTAACCTATGCGCAATTACCAGAAAACATCCCGGATTGAATTCGTACTGCTTGCAAATGTGAGTTACCTGACTACCTCACGATCTCTTACTGACTCCTGTGTAAAGACGCGTTTGTTCTCCCAACACAACAACTTCGCAAAACCAAAAGGTACTCACTTTGGTTGCGAGGGTAATTTAAGGAACGTTTGGATTCTTAGTCGATGCAGGTTTGCGATGGCGTGACCCAGTCTATCAAAATATAACCTACTCAAACAAAATTAATACTTTAATTTGTGAATGTTTTCCTGCTTATATCCCACCTATAGATGTTCCTCATTGCTATGCAATATTGTCATTATTCAAGACCAGCTCTTGTAGAATTTAAGTATAATTCTCTCAGTGTTGTAAAAGTGATAAAGATGGCTGATACAGTAAATAGAAGTGTCATTAGTGAAGCAGGGAGGTATCTTCTGAAATTGGGAAACTGCTTTATTCTGAATTTAGCCCTGGCCTGAGTGCACTTCCTTGTGACGATAGCCACATAAAGTAGAAGCAGTTTCCATTCCCCAGGGATTACATCTCTAAGTCCAATGAGTGCAATATTCCTCTTCCCCCATAAAAAGTTAATAAATAGTTGGACACTCTGCTCTCACTCCTAGTCCAGGCATGGGAATGGACGAGAAAGATAATGGAAAATAATTGGGAAATGAGAAAGTAACTACTAATGTGAAGACAGTAAGGCAGTGCAACTAATTTTACTTGTTTCAACCTATAAACACACAGATATAATGTTTTTAGTACATTTTGGAAGTGGATGAATAAAAATGTTGTCTTTTAAAAATACTGAGAAAATTGGATGAGCATTTATTTTTAATAAAGGATAGTCTCACCCACTCGAGGTAGTGTGGAACTCCATACTTTGACCTCACTTGTTCTATGCATAGAGTTTTTTTTTTACCAGCATCAGTGTAGCAGTATAGAACCCAATGCCAATTCTTGACCTCAGTAACACCCTCCAGTTCTGTGATGTGCTATTGCCACCAACATATGGTCCAGTACAGTGAGCGGTTGTTCGGTTAATGCTTTGATGAGTCTAAGGTAATGAGCTGTCAAGGCATGCAGTCTACTGCATACCTCCAATCTGAGGCACCTGCCTTCATTATGACTTCCGAATAATGTGCCCGCACTATACCATTTTTCTCATCAAGATCAGCCTCAACAGTTCTCTTTTCTTGCGCTACTTCAAAGACCCTTTCATTAGTCATTCTTCTGTCCAACTAATTTTAGCATATGTCCGTAACATCATAACTTAAATATCTCCAGTCTTCTTTGTTTAGCATTGAAGGCCTAATTTTCACATCTGTACTAAGGTGCTGACCACAGATAGCACTTAAAGATTCTATTTATTACCAACTTGATTTTTACAGTTGCACAGAAGTTGTGTTCGTTTTGCAACTGCTGCAGTACCTCTGTTTAACTTATTTGTTACTTTGGCAAGCTCATGTCATTAGATTACCCACAAACTCTTTTGTGGACTACTGTGTTCAGTTTTGGGCACTGCATCTCAAGAAGGATCTATTAGCCTTGGAGAGGGTGCAGCGCAGATTGACGAGAATGATACTGGGGCATAGAGGGTTAAATTATGAGGACAGGTTGCACAAACCTTAAAATTGAGCACAAGATATAGGCCGACACTCCAGTGCAGTACTGTTGGAGGTGCCATCTTTTGGATGAGATGTTAAACCGAAGCCCCATCTTCCCTCTCAGGTGGACGTAAAAGATCCCATGGCACTATTTCGAAGAAGAGCAGGGGAGTTCCCTCAACCAACATCACTAAAACAGATGATCTGGTCATTATCTCATTGCTGTTTGTGGGATCTTGCTTTGCACAAATTGGCTGCCATGTTTCCTACATTACAAAAGTGACTACACTTCAAAAGTACTTCATTGGTTGAAAAGTTCTTTGGGACGTCCTGAGGTTGTGAAAGGCACTATATAAATGCAAGTCTTTCTTTTTTTCTTTTTGTATTCCCTTGAGTATATAAGATTGAGGGGTGATCTGTTCAAGGTGTTTAAAATTATAACAGCATTTGAAAGGGTAGATATGGATAAACTATTTCCTCTGGTGGGGGAATCAAGAACAAAGGGGCATTATCTTAAAATTAGAGCTAGGGCTTTCAGCCATGAAATCAGAAATTATTTTTCACACAAAGGTCAGTAGAAATCCAGAACTCTCTCCCCATAAGGATGTGCATGCTGGGATAATTGTAGCTTTCAAGACTGAGATCAATAGATTTTTGTTAGGTAAGGGTATCAAGGGATATGGAGCAAAAGCGGGAAAATATAACGGAGGTGCAGATCAGCCATTATTTAATTATCCAATCTACTCCTGTTCCTATGTTCCTATTTCATCCACTTGCTCTATTTCCATATTATTCATTCTGATGTCATTTTGGTGATTACTTGCTCATATTGCTTAGAACAGAGAAGTCTAAGAGGAGATTTAATAGAAGTGTTTAAAATCATGAAGGGTTTAAATAGAATAAATAAAGAGAAACTGTTTCCAATGGCTGAAAGGTTGATAACCAGAGGGCACAAATTTAAGGTGATTAGCAAAAGAACCAGAGGTGCCGTGAGGAAAAACTTTTTTACGCAACGAGTGGTTAGGATTTGGAATGCACTGCCTGATAGGTTGGTGGATACAGATTCAATAGTAGCCTTCAAAAGGTAATTGGATAAATACTTGAAGGAGAAAAAAATGCAGGGATATGGGGAAAGAGCGGGGGAGTGGGACTAACTGGATTGCTCTTCGAAGGAGCTGGTGCAGACTCGATGGACCAAATGGCCTCCTTCTGTGCTGTACTATTCTATGATTCTGTGATAATGTTCACTCTGAAGTCCATTTCCTTTGTACTGCAGTTACCAATCTCAGACTGGTAGTTGCAGAATGGATTCCAGTTCGGCAGTACCCTGTTTACACTGCCTTGCAGGAATTCCATTTCACTGGCCCAGGAGAGAACTCTGCACAGGAACTAACCATGCGTAGGCACAGTTCTTCATCCAGTAATCAAAATTTAAATGTTTTAAGATTAAAGACAATCCTTGTACTGTTAGCATTTAAATTATATCAGCTGGTCTAAAAAGTCTTCAGGGCATACAATAGACCCTCTGAATACATTGTAAAGTAGTTTGATAAGGCACTGATTTACACTCCATGTGGTGTCAAACCAATATGACTCCCAAGACCATCCCGCCAGAGAATCTCACAACATTTCTCTCCGTGGTCAGGTGAGACCCTGATTCTGCAAGCTTAGGAACTCTCATTTGTATCTGCACTCATAGGAACATAGGAACAAGAGTAGACTATTCACCTCCTCGAGCCCGTTCTGCCATTCAATTAGATCATGGCTGATCTGTATCTTAACTCCATCCACTTGCTTTGGTTCCGTAACCCTTAATACCCTTGCCTAATAAAAATCTATCAATCTCAGTTTTGAAATTTTCAATTGACCTAGCCTCAACAGCTATTTGGGTGAGAGAGTTCCATATTTCTACTACCCTTTGTGTGAAGAAGTGCTTCCTGACATCACCCCTGAATGGCCTAGCTCTAATTTTAAGGTTTTGCCCCCTTGTTCTGGACTCTCCCACCAGAAGAAATAGCTTTTCTCTATCTACCCTATCGACTCCTTTAATCATCTTAAATGCCTCAATTAGATAATCAGCACTATGTCATTGTATGAAGTATATAAATAAAATATATATACTAGTTCAAATATTCATATCTTAACTAACTTCAATGCAGGGCTGAAGTGCTGTCAGGGGATATTTTATCATTTTGTCTTTATATAGCAAATTGGCTGCCGTGTTACCTACATTACCACAGTGACTACACTTCAAAAGTACTTCATTGGCTGTAAAGCACTTTGGGATGCCCTGAGGTCGTGAAAGGCGCTATATAAATGCAAGTCTTTCTTTTCTTTTTTTCTTTTTGTACATTACACACATGAATTTGAACAGATTTGTTTTAAAGAATGGAAATGTAATCTATTTTCTCTAGGTGGGATTCTGAATAAACTTTTTTGAACAACATTGCTACATTTCTGAGAGCTTTGGCCCATTTGTAGATTAATTTTAAATTGCACTACAGGGACTTCAATTTAGATGTAAAGAAAGTTTGAATTACACAACAAACAATGAAATGATTTCTCCTGACTAAGTTAGAAGATTGTTTTAAAAAAGAGATACAAAATACTTGTATTGACTTTCTTTTAACTGTCACTGTAGTTAGATGGAATATTTGAAGAAATATAGTTAGGATTGACGTACACTTAATAACAGCTGGTTTATTAATTCGCATTGAAATAACTGGTGAGGCGGTTCAATTATATCATTAAATTAAATTATACAATTATAAACTACTCTTGCTCTGAAAGTGCAAGCTCGGTTGTTCTGAATGTTGTGCAACACATCAAAGTTTTTATAGGTATAGGAGGACGTGGCTTTTCGCAAATGAATGTTATGGAGTGGGTAATAGAAACAAAATGCTCCCGTAGTCTATTCCTTTCTTCCAAATTGAGGATATTTCGAGTTAATAGATTGCGAGACACTAAGTTCTATATAAATCCCGGTTATTGTGCCTGAGCACTAAGTGTTGCGGAGCAGATAAATGAACTAATCGAATCCAGTTAACTCTGATGTGTTTACGGTTTAAGCACGCATACATAGCAATGCTGAAGGAAAAAGATAAACTGAATTTTCATTTACTCTCACAAATTCGTTTATTAACTGAGGGATTATTCATTTTCTGCTTTGACAGATTCATTTCTTTTCTTCCTCCATTTTCATTCTTTAAACTCTCAGTCTCTTTTTTACCCACTTTTTGAAATACACTGTAACTTTCAGTGTCTTTCTTATTGCTCCAATCTGACCATGTTTTTTGTCTCTAACTTTCCTACTTGGATTTTCCTATTCAGTTATAAATTGCCAAAGTAAATACAATGTTGATTGGAAGGCGATTGCAACAGTTTCCAAGATGGAAGTAAATAACAATTCTCTCTGAGGTCACTAGGGCTATAATGATTATTTTATATTCATTTTTAGCGCTAGTCTCTTTCCAAAACAGGTGTCTCCATTCTTGGCACTTATTTTTGAAACGCGACGAATAATCTTGCATCAACCCCAGAGGCGCAATTCTGAGTAAATGGAAAAACACACCAAAACATTAAAGGAACAATCGCTTCGAAAAGGAAGGCGCTGATGAGGTGTAGAGGAAACCTGTTTATTAACATTGGACACCTCTTATCACAGACTGCACACAGGACGTTCCAGATGGATCACCCGTACAATAATTCATATTTTTGTAACAATATTGTGTAGTGCCACCCGTTCATGTGGCTTTCAGATTACTAGCAGCACGATTCTGAGGTTACAGATTACGTTTGTTATTTGCCCGCACTGTAATCTGAAAGGCAACGCTACTTCATTTGAAACTCCAGAGGGAGTTGGAAAACACGTGCTGCTTTTGGCAGGAGCGAGTTATCAAAACAATGTGGATTCTGACGTTCCGCAGCTTCAAGATCAGGCGACCTTTCGTGCCAAAGTGCGGATCGGACAAATGCATATTTTAAATGGTCGGTTAATCCTTTTTTCCGTTGTTGGTGATTTCAACATATCGTGAAATCCGCCAATTATTTATTTCATTAATTCAGTGCCCTACTTGAATGCAATTGCACGGTTTATTCCCCGCAATGACATTACAGGGTTCATCATTATTTTTCTGGAATGTTTGAAGACTTTGCAAGTGATTTGTTTAAAATTGTACTTAAATCGTGCTGTCCTACTATCGTTTGAATATAATTGAAAACGTTTTATTAATTAATTTTACATTTTCTAGGTCATGTTTAGGGGTCAAACAGAAACCATTGTCACAGTATTTTGGCTTTTGGTTATGTCACATGCTCTAATGTGATTTTCCTCAATTTTAGGTAGAATAAAATTTCCACTAGACCATCGTTTAGGCTATAAGCCACCAAATCAATTTAGTAACCAGTAAATAGATATGTGAGCAATAATAATGACACACTGCAGATTTACAGTAGTTGTGGACCTAACTATTCCAACTCAGAGGATGAAAAGTTGTATCTACTGCATTAAACTTCAATGTGAGCTGGAGCATAAAGTCCCTAAAACCTATATGGTGCTTTCTGCAGACAGTCCAAAGAGTTGATGGTTTCAGATAGATGACTAAATCAGAACATGATAAACTGAGATATATTTTACAATTTGACACAGACAAAGGAAATTTAAATATGCATGTCATACCCTCAAAAAGAGCTGTAAATCAAACATATATTGAAACAACAACAACTTGCATTTAAATAGTAGTGTCTTTAATGTAGAAAAATAATCCGAAGGCACTTTAGAGAGGCATAAGGAAAAAATAAACGGTGAGTCAAAGAAGGAAATATTAGGAGGGGTGACCAAAAGCTTGGTTGAAGATGGGTTTTAAAGCGGGCCTTAAAGGAGGATAGGTGGTGGGAGGTTTAGGGAAAGAATTCTAGACCACGGCAACTGAAGGCATGGTCACCATTAGTGGATGAAGGGAGGAAGCAATGCATAAAAGGGTTTCCAGCAGCAGATAGGCTGAGGTAGGGACAGAAGCGGGTGTTGTTATGAAGATGGAAGTAGTCTTTGCAATGGAGAGGATTAAAAAAATATTGTCCAGCTTTTCCTAATTGCTTGCCGAGCAGGGAAAGCTGTAAGAGAATTTTTAAAATTTCACAAGAGCTCTAAGCAACTAGGAAATGTAAAACAAAACCTGAATTCTACAACTCAGCAACCACCGTGCACCACCCAGAGTGCACATCATTCGTGCCACTCTGTGCTTCCATAAAAAAAATTCACACCATAAAATTAAAAAATGGAATAGTTCACAAAAAATGAAGGAAAGGCAGATTTGAATTCATGTAGCCCATATTATCTCCATCACAAAGACCGTCTACTTCCACCTCCATAATATCTCTCTTGTCCATTCCTGCCTCAGCCAATCTGCTGCTGCAAATCCTCATCCATGCTTTTGTTATCTCCATAGTGGTCATGATGCGGAGATGCCGGTGTTGGACTGGGGTGGACAAAAATGAGAAGTCGCACAACACCAGGTTATAGTCCAACAGTTTTATTTGAAATCACAAGCTTTCGGAGCTTTCGTGGCCCCTTCGTCAGGTGAAGGGGCCACGAAACTTCACCTGACGAAGGGGCCACGAAAGCTCCGAAAGCTTGTGATTTCAAATAAAACTGTTGGACTATAACCTGGTGTTGTGCGACTTCTCATTTTTGTTATCTCCAGCCTTGATTATTCCAATGCTCTCCTGGCCTGCCTCCCAACTTCCACCCTCCATAAACTTGAGTTCATCCAAAACTCTACTGCATGTATCCTAACTTGTACCAAGTTCCATTCACCCATCACCCCTGTGCTCACTGACCTACATTGGTTACCTGTCCACCAACACCTCAATTTTAAAATTCTTATCTTCGTCTTCAAATCCCTCCACTGCCTTGCCCTCCCTATCTCGGTAACCTCCTCCAGCCCTACAATGCTCCAAGAACCCTGTGTTACTCCAACTCTGGCCTTTTATGCATCTCCCATTTCCATTGCTCCACCATTGGTAGTCGTGCCTCCAGCCGTCTAGGCCCTAAGTTCTGGAATTCTCTCCCGAAACCTCTCTGCCTCTCCACCCCTCTCTCTGCTCCTTTAAGATGCTCCTTAAGACCTACCTCTTTGACCAAGCTTTTAGTCACCTGTCCTAATATCTCCTTCTTTGGCTCAGTGTCACCATGTGTTAGATTACACTCCTGTGAAATGCTTTGGGATGTTTTACTACGTCAAAGGTGCTATATAAATGCAAGTTGTTGTGGTGAAGGGAAATAATTCTGCGTTTATGTTTGAAACTAATCTTATTTCTAGTCGTATTAATTGATGGGTTTGGCTTTATTGTAGGAATGGCTTGAGACTGGAGTGTGAGGTATGGAAAGTGTTAAACTTTGCATTTTGTTTGAATTTTGAAACAAAAAAACAATGCCATCACCCTGGTGTGATATCTTTGTATCTTGGTGGAGTTGGGTGACAGACAAGTTTCCCACATTCTCCTGAAGGCAGTTACTCATGCTGGAGTGCAATTCTGTAAGTGCCGGCAACTTTCCAAGATGTCAGCCAAGGGTCCATTCTTTATTTGTGAGCCCATGTCATGAATGTCAGGAGGCTATTCTATCACTGATTACATCGCAGGCAAGCCCAATTCTGTCCTTATCCAACTCCCATTTTCTAGAAGATTGTAGTGGATACTGATCAGAACTGGGATCTTTCTTTTTTCTGCACTCCCTAGTTTGGGGTCACTGAAGCTGATTGAAATACTCTGGCTGAAATCATTTAACTCAGCACAGACTTTACATCAAAACTGGAACCTTCCTATTCTGTATGGCTCAGCAGAAAACCATGCAATGCATTTATCCAATGAGCTCTTGGGACTGCTGCCACTGAAGCTAGTTGTACACATATTACAGTTGCGTGGAACTGAAATGCTGAATGTATGTGAGCATGTTTAGCATTGCCCACTCGTTACCATCAAATAGTGCAGGCAGTTTTGGGAATATATAATAATTATTTTATATCAATTTACAATGAAGTTTATAATTTAGTTTACAATGAAGTTTCAGATTGGCTAAGTGACAGCACTCTCGCCACTGAATCAAAAGATTGTGGGGGCTTATTATTTGTGATGCAGGCAAGGCCACATTTATTTCCCACTTAGTTGCCCTGAGAATGTGCGGTGAACTTCTTATGGTGATGGTGCTCCCATGACAGTGTTAGTTAGAGATTTCCAGTATATTTACCAAGTGATAAAGAAGGAACGGCAATATATGTCCAAGTCAGGATGGTGTGCGAGTTGGTGTTCCCATGACATTGCTGTTCTTATCCTTCTCTGTGGTAGAAGTTGCAGGAAGATGCTGTTGAAGTAACCTTGGTGAGTTGCTGCAGTGCATCCTGTAGATCATACATGCTGCAGCCACAATGTGCTCGTGCTGAAGTGGTAAATATTGAGTCCAATGGCATTGGGGCTGATCAAGTGGACTGCTCTATCCTGATGTTGAGATTCTCGAGTTTTGCTGCAGTTGCACCCATCCAAGTGAGTGGCAAGTATTCCATCACTCTCTTGATTTGAGTTTCGTAGATGGTGAATAGGCGTTGAGGGGTCAAGAGGTGAGCATTAGTCTCAGAGTACCCAGCCTCTGCCCTGCTCTTGTAGTCACAGTGTTTATATGGCTGGTATAGTTAAGCTTCTGGTCAGTATTGACTTCCAAGGTGTTGATGGTGGAGGACTTGATGCTGTTGAAAGTCAGGGGACTATACCTTGGTTTTCTCTTGTTGGATATGGTCATTATCTGCCACTAAGGTTGCATGAATTTTATCTGCCACTTGTCAACTTAAGCCTAGATGTTATCCAGGTGCTGTTGTAGATTGGCATGAGCTGCTTCATGATCGGAAGAGATGTGAATGGAAATTAACATTATGGAATCATCGGTGAGCAGCCCCACTCTTGACCTTATGAAAGTCATTGATGAAACAGTTGAGGAAGGTTGGGTCAAGGATGCTTCCCTGAGGATATCCTGCAGCTATGCCATGGGGCTGCGATGATTGGTTTTCAATAACCACAACCATCTTCCTTTGTGTCATGTATGACTTCTGCCACTGGAGGGTTTGCCTTTTGAACCATATTAATCTCAATTTTGCTTGGGTCACTCAGTGCCATACTCAGTTGAATGCTGCCTTGATATCAAGGGCAGCGACACTCACCTTCCCACTGACATTTTTGTGTCCATGTCCATTATTGACTTGAAAACATAATCTAGATTGATGCTTCAGGGCAGTACTGAGGGAGTGCTGCTCTTTTGGAGGTACCATTTTTTGGATCAAATGTTGAACCAGGCCCCTGCCAACTCTGTTTTGGTGGACATAAAATATCCAATGGCACTATTCAAAGAAGAGCAGGAAGTTTTTCTGGTGTCCTGCCAACATTACTTCCTCAACCAATACCACCAAAACAGATTAACGGGTCATTTATTTCGTTTGATGTTTGTGGGGCTTTGTGCACAAATTGGCTGCTGCCAAAAATATTTAATTGGCTGTGTTGCACTTTGGGATGTTCTGAGGATGCAGAAGTGCTGCAAAATATAAGTTTGTTCTTTCTTTTTCTGTAAGTGCTGTCAATGTCTCTCTACATGGACATACAGCCATTTTATTAGGGCAATAGCAGATGATGAGTAGTCTCTACTGTTAAGTTAAAAAGGTGAGTTTTTTTAAGCATCATTGGCAATCTTTTGGAAGAAAGGGCCAGTTTCAAACAGTGTATTCTGCCAATCCCTGGTAGTCTAGTGCCAGAACCCTGAAAGTGTAATGAGGAAACGGATAGCTGGAGGAATGGCAGTGGCCCATCTATTGAAATTGTGCACTCTACTCAGAATGGTAGTGGATTTTTATTATCATAGGCTAATCTGCTTTCCAACACTAGAGCTGTTTCATCTACATTAATCAGAACTAATAAATACTAACAGTATTTTGAGTTTCGCAGATTGATTCTATCATTCAGTCCCACTAAAGCTGTGTCTGAACACAGTCGGAATTAATGCAAATCTGTCTTTTCGGTGCATAAACATTTTATAATAAATATTGATTATTTTAGGCCTAGTGTGGTAAACTCTTGAACAGGAGATTCCAGGAATGCATTATATTTCTCAAAACTAAACAATGAGGGCATTATTACACTCCCAAGGCCATTTTTGCAACAGAATTCCAAAAGGTAGCTTCATAGTCCAAAAACAGCAGCTAGTGTTTATTTTACTATAACCTTGGACTTAAAATTGAAACAAAATAGAAAACCTTTTGCAGTGTGGTGGTGAAATTTGTTAAAACCTCTGTTCTGATCCATGAAGTGGTAGGATGTGCCTTTGTATGCTCCACACACTGAATTCCTAACTATTTTGCTGCTGTGGGTGTTGTGTTGGGAGGGGGGCGGGGGTTGGGGGTCGGGGGGCGGTGAGCAGGGTTGGGTCAAGTCTTTTTTAGTTTGATAAAATAATGGGATGCAGCTGGAGGCAAAGATTGGCTTACTGGGATCTCAATGGGGCAACAGATTGCCATTGTCCATGGTTAAATCCATATTTGAATTTGTGCATATGAGCGACAGAGTTCCAGGTGACAACACTATGTGGGACTGAGATCTATAGGCAGGATAAACAGTGCTTGAAGCTTTGCTGCTGGCACCTGTGGTGGGTTCTGGAATAGGTAAAGACTTCTGAGATGCAGCATTCCTTGCTCCGAACAATAATACTGTGGTTTGACTTAAGTGCAAGAAGATTTTGCAGAAGACTGATAGCTCAGACATATCACTCCAGTGTAGGAGAGCACAGACTGTCATGGAGTAGGCAATCAAGTTTACTCATTTGAATGGCTTTGAATTGTACTAAATGCAGGAGCAAAAGAGTGAAAATAAGAAAGCACCTCCTAGTGACTGGCTTCAGAACATCAAAGGTGAAGGCCTTGGAAGCATATTATGTGCTATTTTGTCTGTGGATGGTGAATGGCACAGTTAGAATCAAGGGGAAGAAAGAAAACATTAAAGGTGGAGATGTGACCTCAAATAAAAAAAGTTCTACTCATTTTGTGTCAGCTACACTATAATATATTTTACCAAATGATTTTCCAGATTTTGAATTTTTTCCTTATTGTGTATTTTTATTTTAAAATTCATTTTATCTCTCTCATTGACCTTTCTCCTCACCCTTCAAAAGCTCTGCATCATGTCTCCCTTATTCATTTATTCTACCACTTTTGTATTGATATAATAGCTTTGGATTGATTTCAAGGCGAACGTGGGAGTATTTTTCTGACTATCAAGTGCACTAAATCTAAGGTGTGAGACCTCTTCAGAAGGCTGTCTCATATGTTTTAGTTCCCAAAGAATGCATTATAAATCCAGCCTCAGATCTATCACCCCTCAATTTCCTTGCATGCCTCTTTCTTAGCCACCCTTCTCCACCTCACCTACCAGAAAATCCCCCCCCCCCCCCCCACATGCTTCCTACCTGAATCTGTTCTGGAATTTTTAAAAAATATATAATTTTCTTCTTTCTTCCCCTCTCCCCCATATTGCTGTATGAAGTGGCTTTGGTTAATCTTCATAGAAGGTCCCACAAACAACAATGAGATAGATGAATAGTTAATCAGTTTTGGTGATGTTGAGAAATGAATGTTAGCCAGGACACTGGGAGAACTTCCATTGCATTTTTTTAATGTCCACTTTAAGTTTATCATCTCATGGGATAGAAGAGATCATCCCACCCTTACAACATGTGGTTCTGTACGTCAATGAGAGATTCAACAGTAGTTCTGAATTATAGAGCAATCAACCCAATATGGAAGGATTCCCAGAGATGGAGTGAAGGGGATTTTCATAGGATCAGGAAGGTTGTTCAAATGGGGAAGGAGTAGCTAACAGTTTTTGTATGTATATGACTCAAAGTAATTCACCTAGGTCCCACTTTTTTTTAGTGATTTCTCTAAACTTTAAACATGTATGCATAGGCGTCAGAAGAAAACGAGAAACTACTTGTATGAAGATTCACGCTAGAATTGTTTTGTGAGTTGTGTTTTCTGTTCTTTTTTAATTTCAAAATTATAATAAAATCCTGCTACATCAGAAAAAGTCCTGTTTTCTAGTTATTCTTTTATTAAACAACCCTCAAATACTCATTTAAGAGTATCTTAGTTATAATTAGTATTTGTAGGATCTGTAAACTTTGTTATTGGCTAGAATAATAAATTCAGAAGTAATTTTACTGATCTTCTAAAGAGATGCTCTTTTTTCATAAAATGGCAAGGGCTTGTTGTTAAATTGTGTTAAACTTTCACCCAAGGAATTTTTATTGGGCCTTCAGACCTTGTTTTATTCAAAATGTAATTTTCTTGTACAGTTATTCCTCCTAAGGATACTTTCTTTTTTCTTTAAAAAAAAGTAATTTAAATTGGGGAATCAAATCTGCCAATGCAACAGGTCTGAATTCCTTTCATCCTGTCTCTAGGTTAGCTGGACTATTAGGCAATTATTGCTGGACCACAAATTGCCTGGAGAATGAGATAAGGAAGCACATTCTGACTCTTTTGTCATACCTCAGAACCTGAGGGTAGAGACAGTATTACTATTGCATTGATCATCTATCCCTACAGAATTCTACAGTTTTAAGATGGCAATCGTTGGAGGAGTGGACGGTCAGTGACATGTATGGAAGTTATTTTCTGTTTGAGTCAGGTGTTGAAAATTACATTTTTTCTTTGCTTTTGTTAAAATAATTAATCATTTTTGATCTGGAGAGGAAACAGGCTCAGCATTTACACTGCATCATGCCAATTTTTTTTCTTTAATCAGAATTCTGGCACATTAATGTGAATGTACAGCAAAAATTGGTTCAAATTCAATAACTAATATTTATTTATCGGCATAAACTGGTGCTTTACAGTGCCAGAAGTAAATCAGAATGGCATCTTCAGAGACAGTATATCATTGTCTATATCTTTGATATTTTGTCTCCACTAGTACAGCACTCTCTTTTGCCATGATTTGTTGGTGTACACATACAATTTTTGCTTCGGGTTTCATTGGGATATGTGATTAACGAATGAACAGAACTGGTAGTGTTGTAATGTTAATGACCAGGCTCATTCCAGTTGCATGTACAAGATCCAGAGGAAGAAGAAGGGAGGTTTTACAATTTGGGTCTGTGATATGTAGAACATTTTGTATTGTAAATGATTGAAACTGTTCTTTTCCCCAAGTGAAACTGATCACTTAACTCACAAGTGACAGCTGTTGAGTCAGTTAAAAGGTCAGCCTCACCAGTAGAAGTCGGCCATGGAGGGAGCATTCATGCCACAACCTGTCAGACTGTTAATCAGCCTGTGAATCCTTCCACTACTTCACACTATTCTCCAAGGGAAGAGTGTGATGATACAAAAACAACCACCAGCGGAAGTAAAATTACATCCAACCAATTACTGTGCACTGTTCTATTTAATGAAACATTTGGAGAAGTAAACTGTCAGGTATATTTTTGAAAAATTGAAAATTGAGAATACACGTGTGCAATGTTGTGAGTTGGCTGCTATCGATATGCAGAGTGATTCAGTGCAACAGAAGTGGTGCTCCCGAATACTTTGACGGTGACATCTTCACTTTTTTTCACAATTCTTGTCATGAAGTGGTGACTCATGCTGGAGTATGATTCCATAGCTACTGGCAGTCCTCTGGCACCGCGTCCAAGTGGCTGTTTCTCATGTGTGAGCATAGATTAGGGTTCCCAACCTTCCAGAAATGACCGGGAGCTTCCTGGAACCGGGGGTTCCTATCGCGAGCACTGCCTCCAGCAGCCCGGGAGATGAACAACTTAAACTTCACATGGCAGTGCGCCCCCATGAAAAATAGACACATGCAGTACCGAAAATAATGACTCACTGTTAGCCTGGCGTCGGGAGTCAAAACGAGGTTAAACCATATTAATCACGGGGGTGGGGGGGGGGGGGAAGAGGGGCTTGAAATCGTGGGGGGCCTAAAATCATGGGGGGGGCAGAAATCGCCTGGGGGCTCAAGAGTTGGGGAGAGATGGGGAATGGGGGCTGGGGGGGGGGGGAGAGATGGAGACTGGCGGCATGAGGGAAGAGCTGAAGAGAATGGTTTCTCCTTTTCCCTGCCCTCGGTTTCCCCACTTCGCCTGCTCATGGGTGGCCTCCTGGTTCTTGGAACTTCTCACACAACAGCTGCTGGCATGAAACCACAAATAAAGATGCTCAACTACAGGGGACCCAACCTTTATACGGTAAATCCAATAAGATTTGTAGACGTCATGTGGCCCGATGTCATGTGATCCGATGTCATAAGAACATAAGAAATAGGAGCAGGAGTAGGCCATACGGTCCCTCGAGCCTGCTCCATCATTCAATAAGATCATGGCTGATCATCGACCACAATTCCACTTTCCCATCCGATCTCCATATCCCTTGATTCCCCTAGAGTCCAAAACATCCATGTGATCTGATGTTATGTGATCTAATGTCACATGGTCAGATGTCATGTGGTCAGAACATCATGTGATCAAACCCCCCAGGCATGCCTCCAACCAGAGTTGGCAACCCAAGCATAGATGGTGAGTGTCAACGTGCTAGTCAGTCTTAGGGGGTATCACAGTTGAGCACATTACTGCCTTTGCCTTCTATCTGTACCCAGATACTTTTCAGCAAGAGTTTCTGGAAAGGGATCAAGAACAGAACTTTGGTTGATTTATTTTCCCTCCCCTTCCTAGCCTGTAACACTGAGACCAATATTAATGTCCCACTATTTCCTCTGCTGAAATCAGCTGACAGCACAGCCCAAAGATTGATCTTGGGATTGTTCTGGTCTGTATGGCTCAATATCACACCACACAGTACAGTTATCTAGTGAGTCATCAGAGGGGTCCTGGCATGTTCATTTAATTCTTTTGAAAGCAGAGACTGTAATGGAAAGAGGTAGATCTGAAGAATTGCTGTGGAGAATGTAAGGAAGATGGCTTTGGAATAAGTTTTTGGAGCCTGACTCTTTCATGGTTGGCTGTTTGTAGCCTTATGATATGAAGAAGGCATTCAGCAGTGGCAGAGATGTTACTTGGAAATACTTTTTCAGAAATGTGAAAATGAAGAGAGGGAAATATGATCCTGGTTTTATCAAGAGATTAGGACCAGAAAATTCTCATTACTGGGCAAAAGTTACTAGCAAGTGTGGGTTTTTTCCTTTGCTCATTTTGTACTTTTATTTAGATATATAGGCCTGTACTATTCCAAGACTTGACAGGTAGCTAAACAAACTTATTCCAGGCCACTCTTGAACCAGTTGTTAATGAGTGTGTGGAAGCAGAGTGGGTTGACTTGCCCTTGGATTTTTCTCCTCCCCTCTGTAGAATTGGGATTACCTCTATTTGGCACCTTCAGCAATAACCAGATTAAGATTGAGAGAAAAAAAATGGGAAGTTGAGACTAGAAATTCCATTTAACTCAATAGGAGGGAGCTTAATATTTACCTAATAGTCTGACTAGTGTTTGTACTCTGCAACTTTGCCAATAGTTTGCAACTCTTTCAGGTTACTACAGTAGACCTTTGGTTGTCTTTATCAAATCATATATACAGTATCTTGCCAACAGATGTGGGGAAAGTAGGTATTTCAGCTGCTAGCATACCAATCACTGTGGAGAGCAATGAATAGGAACAAGGAAATTGAGAAGAAGAGTTTGGAGAGGAAATTAATGTATGGAAAGTGTTAGTATGTGGCGTGAAGAATGGTGATGGGATGAGTAACCTCAGGCTTATTGTTTTGTTTAATTTTTTTGTCAAGACTATTTACCCCATCCCTCTCAATGAAGGGTGTACACCCTCTGTATTCTTCAAGATCTGTGTCTGCTAGTCACTCGCCTCTGCTGCTGACAGAGTGGACATCCTCTTTCTAGACCTTCTCCAGTGTCCCCCTTTACTATCTGCTGGCAAGTATGTGCTAGTTACCAGCAGTGATACTCCCATTATTCTTTTCTGTTCCTTTTCTTCTGCACAGGGGGAGTGGGTGGAGCGGGGAATCAAACCTATTATCTTCCACGATGCTACACGTTAGCACTGCAGTACACCACCCTGTTCAGGGTTGTTGCTGAATATGAAGCTCATTGATTCCAGCTAATCAAACTGTTGGCCTGATAGGTTGATTAGAAAGCGTGTCATCTTGGAGTTTGTGGTGGACAGAGGCAGTGGCCTAGAAATTGATTCATACTGGCAGGCTGGTGTGAACTAGTCACAGGCAGCAATCACTGCGCCGAAACGGGTAGGCCCAAGGTACACCCAATATTGGGCCTCGGCCCTCACTTCAATGAGACCGGCAGGCTGCAGACACTTGCTGGGTGCCCCCACGCAGCTCGCCAATGAATCGGCATCGAATTTCAGATGGTTGAGTCACCAGAAGTGGCCCTCAGGTAGGTCCTGTGAGGTGGCGAGGTGATCAAGAGGGGACCAAACGGGAGCCGGCAACAGGTAAGCATTTCTTAACAAAGTTCCCTGTTTTGATGGCGGCTGCATGTAGACCACATTTTCTTGAAATCAGCCAGCCCAGTTCAATTTTGCGAAGAGAGCCTCAAGCCGCCTTTCGGCCTGCTATTTGCATATGCAAAGGGTCTAACGCTTGTTTCAGGCGCGGGCCCAGGATGCCTCTTTTTCTGCCTTTACCAATATGGCGGGCAGCGCACCTCTGGTGCGATATGCGCACGCTCCCTGCCACCCCCATGTTGGACACGTTGGCGTCTATTTTACAGGTGTAAAATAGGTGCCATGCCAACCAATTTCAAGCCAATGTGTCTGAAAGGTAGGGGTAAACAAACCATGCTCAGCAAAATGTTAATTAATAATAGTTATGAGTCCTTTTATGCAGAAACTGCCATATTCATTTTTTTCATAATTCACTTGTCTTTAATGTCAAATTATTATTCAATGGCTTTAAAGGCATTAGTATTTAAAATCAATGGATCTTTGAAAATAGTTCCATATAAATTAGTAATCACATTAAGGGTTGTTTTTTCTGCAATTATGTGATAATTTGTAAATAATTTGTTTTTCAAGAAATTATAGCGCTCTCGAATAAAGCATTTTACTGGCTGTTTTTCTTTAACATAATTTTGACAGACATGCAGATAATTACTAGCTGATAACATGTCCTGATCTGTGATATGATCTATTTAAGATGTCTCAAATCCTAGGACAAGACTAATGTCTAAAAGACTAAAAATATTATATAAATACTTCTATATACATTCTAACCTTTTTATCATATAACAAGACTGTTGTTTCTTTTGATAATTGGATATTTATGTGTTGATCAGTATATTTCTAATTCTTTCAAAGCTATGATATATGATACTGCAGGTGGATGCATACAGTAATTTAAGGGCAACAATCTACAAATATGAGTGCTACCATTTAATAAGATTCTGTTCAATATTTATATGACAACGTGTTTTAGCTGCACTTTATTGTAATTTTTTTGAATAAAGTTTCATTAAATATACTTACTAAGGTTGAATGTAAACCTACAGAGAATACAATATACCTACATTCACAGCTTATCACGTTATAAAAAGGGATACATGCAGGGGGAATGGAATTAGCAATAATTTTAAATCTCTTCTATGTACACAGTAAATTGGCTCTCTGCATGGTGGCGTCAATTGCCCTGATTATTATAGGAAGCGATTATTACAGCATATGGCTCTGAGCGTGAACAAAACAAATGCAATGACTTCAGTCTTGGAGAGAAGCAAAGCAAAAAATGGATTTTTGTTAATGTGTTTGTGCAGACTTCCTTTTACTGATAACCAGGGATCTTTGACCTATGCAGGATATAATCCCAAAATTTGTAATCATGTGAGCGAGATCCTATATGGGTGTGGAATCAAATTAATTTCAAACCATGTTTCATGATAGTGTCAGAAATAGTCATCTACTTTATAGTAGTGAGTCCAGTATTTCCACTTTTTAATGGAGAGGACAATTAAACCAAATCAAAACAAAATACCAGAGAACATAGTTTCACTTACAGACTAAATGGAGTAGGTAAGGTGCAACACTTATACACAGATCTTTATGATATAGGCTTCTTACAGCCTCTTACAGTGTAAAGCAGGAATTGATACTATCGAAAGAACTGCATACAATGGGTTTAAATGCTACTGAACATGATCAATATAATATACAATAATGGCCCTGAATTTCCGATTGGAAGCTTCCTGCAGGCAGATGCCTCCGATCAAAAAAAATTCTACGAACCTACCTGCTGGTTCCGTAGATACCGAGGCTTCCGATCCTGGGCCTCTCCTCTTCGAAATGCGCAGAGGCCCATGTATCCCAGAGGCGCATGCGGTTCACAAGCGCCCCTGGGACCACGTGGGCCAGCCCAAACAATGGAAGAAGGGAATCCCCCTTCATAGTTTTGACAGTTCCATATGTACAGAACTGTCAAAAGTATGAATGGGGATAACTGCAAAAATGCACCAACACATTGAAATAAATAAAGAAAAATCATTACATATATAAAATTAATTAAAATGGCATTTAATGCAATTATGTTAAACAAAAATGTAATTTTATGAATTTTTTTAAATAGGTTTTAACAGGGCTTAATATAACCTTACTTTATTGGACAGGGTTTTTATTTTATAAGTGAGTGATAAAATCTTATTCTTCTATTTTTTTAAACTTTTATGCTGGTAAAAGCAGGCCTTACGCCTGCTTTTACCAGGCATAAGAATTCTATGGCCTTTCAGCGGGCGGAAGTTGTGCAAAAAGCGCAACTCTTCACCCGCACAGGCACTTTTCTTAGGCATGCGGATGCCTAAACCCGGAACTTGCGTGGCCCCTATGGGCGCGTACACACCTCGTACGCACCCGTGGCGGTCGGAAATTCTGGGCAAATGTTTCAATGTGAAATGAGGGCATATACATGGGGAAAATGTGGGCATCAGGATTCTTCATATCAACACATGGCATTTATAGGAGGGAAGGTTTTCATTCAGTTATTATTCAGGTGATATCTGACCACAGAACCATCATCATGCATATCAGTGGCCATTATTCAGGAAGTAGTCATGATGCTTTCATTGTGTGCCAATCCACAGTGCTCGCATTACCTGATAGAGAACATTGAGTGGATCACTGTTAGAATATCTATGACTGCCAACCCACTGACAAATCCTTAAACAGCAGAAGAGCACCTCATTCTAGGTGTCTCATCATCTGTTTGCTGTCCCTCGGTTGCCACCTCCACCATCAAAAGTGTGCCTTGCAGTTGGCAATTGTTGTGAACAATGCTTGAAATGTTACCTCCCAGAGAGTGTGGCAGTTCCCAACTTAGGTTTGTACCATGTTTAATGGGCCCCACATGACTACAGTGGTTCAAGAAAAAGGCTCACCACCAACTCTCAAAGGCAATTAAGGATGAGCAATAAATGCTGGCTTTGCTAGAGATGCCCGTATCCCAAGAATGAATAATAAAAACAAATTTAAATATGTCAATGTATTGTTTACAATAATACTGAAAATCTTGTGTATTAAATAGACAGTTGGGTTGAACAACTACTTTGAATAGAGGCAATGCAAAATAAGTGATGTATCCATCTTTGGTCCTTTTTATTTACTGATTTTGTTGTCACTATCTCCTCTAATCAGAACTAGAACTCTAACAGCTTCTCCAACACTGAAGCTGCCTCTAATTAGTATGGTTTGTCATTTTCTGCCAAACACTTCTTTTCTTCTAAGTGATTCTTAACTTCCTATAAATTCCAAGTTCATCCAGTACTTTAACATTGCTTCCACATCAGAGAGGATTTATTAGCATCACTTTTGTATTGCTAGACAGGATAAAGAAAACACTCTGTTCCATCACAATCTTTCTTGTCTTTTTCTATTACTACTACTAAGGTCACTAACCTTATGAATTTTCCCTTTCTTATTCCCCCAAAGCTCTAAATATGCCCTATAACACACTGGCCTGGAAATTCGATAAGGCCCGAAAACGGGCGGTGGCAATGCGGGGCGAGATTTGATCGCACCCGTAAAATAAATCGCAGGCAGTACGTTATTTTGGTGCTGTTGATTTGAATGATTTCAGCGCACAGCCCAGTGACGAACGCGGTGCTTCAGGCTGTGCGCTCAGCGGGAGGCCCAATGTCACATCACTGTAGCATCCCTGGAGCGAGGCTGCCTTTTCTTAAAGCAAGGCTGTCATTTCTGAAAAAAATTAAAAAACATTCAAAAATAGGCAGCCTCTAGCCCGTAAAGCTCAACTGCCTTCTGAAAAAAACCCATTAAAAATCATTCCAAACTAGGCAGGCTTCAGCTCTTAAAGCTGAACTGCCTTCTGCATGTAAAAAAAATGGTAAAAGTGCTTTAGCACTAACACAAATAGCTCAACAGGCCAGAAAAAGGGCACCCAGCGTCCCGCATGCAGCACTCCAGCTTTGTGTAGGGGATCAACACTGGAAGAGAGGTCCTCTACCCACAGGGGGCCAGGAGGCCCTCCAGAAAGAAAGATGTGAGGCCAGATCACTGAGGCCGTCACTGCCAGCAGTGTCGCCCGCACCACCTGGCCCAAAGAAGTTTCATGACCTCAGACGAGTGGTCAAGGTCAGTGAATGCATCTTCAAAAGCCGTCTCCTACCAACTGCATCAATAGCCTCACACACTGCTCAATGCACGATCTCCCGCCGCCCCCCCATCCCTCACCTACCAACAATCTCTACCAAACACAAGGCTCGCCTCACATTCCTAGCTTCACCTCACCCCTTGGAGGACATGGCGCTGGCCATTCTTGGCAGGGGCATGACTGAGCCCTTGGCCAGCGGCGGGCTAAAAGAATACAAGATGCCGGTATCCTCATACGTTATCCTCCTTCTCACATCCCACTTGCCCCTGATCCCACAATAACTTCTGATGTAAGCATGCAGCTCTTGCTTTCCTGCCCTCCCCTCACCACAACTTTACACTTGTGCCTTCCTCATTTCAGGCACCTAAGAAATCCAGCCTGCCCAGCCAGTGGTTGACCAAGAAGAAGGAGAAGAGAGTGAAGAAGAAGAAACACTGTCACTCGATTTGACACCCCCAGCTATCAGCTCCTCGAGGTCATCCTGCAAGGCCCTCTGCAGTCTCCCCCACTGAAAGTCAGCAGCCTTCCACCAGCCATGCTGCAACCACTGGGGTAGCACTGCATGACATCACTAGGATAGGCAAAGGCTGAAGCAAGACACTCATTAAGAGAATGTACAAGGGTGATGAGTTGATTTTTTGATGTAATAGTGGATGCATATATGGATAAAGTTGGATTGGAAAGTTGGCTTTGTGGTGGCTTTTATTTCAGCATTGTGGCCTAGAGGACACTGTGATGGTCAATAACAGAGGGAAGCTAAGTTGTGGGACAAATGTTGAAAGGGGAATTGGGGTTGTGGTCACTGGTACCGCAGGCAGATGATTCGATCCCGGATATCCTGACCAGAAAGGGGCTGTCTGGGTTGCCTACTTGCTTCCACTTCTTCCTCTTTTGCTTCTTCCTCTTCCATCTGCAAGCAGCTTATCCCCTTTGCTGCCTCTGCTTCATCTCCATGTCATGCTGCAGCCCAAGGGGGACTGCAACTAGAGCCCCCCAGGACTGTGAGCAAGTGGTCTTCTCAAAGGTCTTCCTTTAACATCCAAAGCCTTGCAAACACCCAGCAGCACTCCCTGCACACTCTAACAGCTTTTTAAATGTATTGCACCTAGCCACTACTTCAATAAATATTTTTTAAAAGTCCAAAAGCTGACATCGAAACTTACCTGAAATATGTGTGTGTCCCTTTAAGAAGCACTGACATTGTCTCTGTACAACTGTTCTTCCGTGCGTGGTTAGAAGAGGGCGCTATGGCATGCGGCGATGTCCAAAATCGCAGTCGTGCGTCAAATCAGGCGTTGCACACCGATTGACATCACAATCTGCACATTTGCATTTGGAGATGCAAGTGCAGGCAATAGCAGCGCTGCTGACCTTTCCAAAAGGTCAGCCGCTGTGTCCCGCACCGGAAGCGAGGCGGCTGCCATTTTCTCAGGAAAACCGCTGTTAACGGCAGGTGCTAAGGGGAATTTCTAGGCCACTATTTCTCCTCCCTGTATCCTCTTTATTGAAATTGACTCATTGGGGGCGATTTTAACCCTACACGCTCAGCGGAAACCTGGCGGGTGGGCAGTTAAAATCGCCCTGGCTCGTACTTGCCCGAAAGCCGCCATGATCACAACATCTGCAATTTTAACCTGCTCTCCAGAGCAGGCAGCAAGGACATGCGCCCGAAGCCAACAGGGTCCTTTACATATACATGTTGCGGCCCGATGACATCATTGAGACCCGACTGTAATTATAACTCAGGCTTGAGTGGGGAATCCACCTGGAGTTAAAATCAGGGCTAATGCCATTTCCTACTCTAATTCATGCATTCCCAGGGCTTCGAAATGGTGCTAATCACATCCTATAAGAATCCTCGCCTTCACAGAAGCACTCTTGCCTCTCTCTTCTACTTTGATAAAGACATCCTTCTTCCTTCCTCTTCCTTTCAGAGGCAGACATACCCCCTCGTTGGAGGCATTCTTCCTCTCTCCTCCCCATTCACAAAGACGCTGTTTCCCCTCCCATTGCATTCAGAGGTGTGCTTTCTCCCTGATGCACTCCTTACTGTTTGTTTAGGCTCCAGCTCTCACCTTATGCTGTTGCTTTACTCTGGGAGTGGATTATCTGCATGTGATGTAGACAGGAGTTCGTGATCTGGCAAAAACTATTGCAAGGTCATGAAATCCCACCCACAGCGCAAGGCACAAAATCCATTCCTGGAACAGAGCACAGTATCAGGCCGGTGCCGGAGGAGGAATGGTATTGAAGAATGTATTAAAGACTGGAGTGGCAGTGACCCGTCTGACAACTGTTTGTCAGGCTCAGAGATCGTGTCTCATTGGTTCACAACCACTGCTCTAGAGTATGCAGTAAAACAGTAAAAATGATGGAATTGCAATAGCATCGATGAACTGCAAGATGAATAACATCATCTTAAACCCTTACCGTGTTCTCCTGTTGTACCACACTATCAACTGTGCTATCCAATGTTTAATGGAAGTACAAAATAGATCTGACTTGTTCAGATAATGCATTAAATGCAGCTTAATTAAATTGAATCCCTATTAACTACATCATTGTAAACAAGGTTATGCTTAAATTATTCTCAATGTATTCATACACACATTCCCTGATACAATTTGTGCAACACTCTGGACTAACTCCACTGAGTCATTCGTTTTAAAGCAAAAACAGAGGTGGAAATAAGAATGAAGAGATGTGATTACATTTTATTTCACATAATTAAATAAACCAGATTAAATGATCTAAATTTATTCATCTAAAATCTAATTTTTGAGATAAAGCAGATAAATGTGACCATGTGATATCTAGTTTTTATTGCAGTGTGATGATGTGATTGGCAATACTTCCACTTCGCTGATTATTACCATAAATCTGATGTATTCCTGGACCTTTCAGTACAATTGTCACAGTTATGACCTTTTGTGTAAAATTGCAGTAATAAATGAGATGCCTCTATTAAGAGTCCAACAAAACCTGACACTCTGAGGAAAGAATTGCTCTGGTTATTATGTGCAGTGACATTGTAAATATATTAAAAAAATAATGTTTACAATACACCTCCATTTAAAAGAAATGATTTTGTGTAGAATATATTTGCATATAAAGGAACAGATATTCTGGATCAAAATGGTCCTATGAAGTTTCTGGTTCCTATGCACTAACATTTCTGAAATTTATTTAAAGTTAAAATGTCCTTATGTGACATAATAAGATTGAAGCACCTTTCATGCTTTTAATAATCCAACAAAATTAAATTGTGCTGTCTATTTAAGAACTATGGATATCTCTCTGAGCATCCCTTTGTATTTGGAAGTTATGTACGAGGAGGAAGTTTAAAGGTGCATTTGCACTTTAGGCAGTCAATTATGATTTATCCTTGCACTGCGACCCTTGTTTACTGAGCCAGACAAGCATACCTGGACATGTCTGGAGAAACCTACATAATAGAAATTACAATTCCAGAGGGAGGCCATCACAGAAGTGTGTACACTCCAGAAGCCAGGCTTGGAAACCATTTCCAGGGCAGGAATTGCTCTGCCAGTAACTGTCAAAGTAACTACTTTTATACCACTGTGTCCTACCAAGAAACAGGAGGAGATATATTGTCAAATCTCTCAATCTGCAGTGCAGAGTTTATTATGCAGGCCACAGATGCCTTATTTGACAGGCCAGTCAATTCATCTATTTCCCATGAAAAACAATAGAAAGGGGCTGTCCTGAAATTGCACCATCTGGCTGGATTCCCCAAACTGCACGGTATCATTCATCGCACCTAAGTGGCCATAAGGGCCCCTATCCTCTTCATGAACAGGTAGAGATTCCAATCAATGTATGCGCAGCTAGTCTGTGACCATAGGTACAGAATAATGCCTGCTTGCAGTTACCATGATACATTATTTTTATACCAATCCACAGTGAGATCATTATTTAACAGGCCATAAAGATTGGATGCCAGGGAATCAAGGCTATGTCATTATCCCATTGAGGCACTCAAGGGCAAGAAATGAAGAGCAATATGATGAGGTGCACACTGATAATAAGATTCTTGATGGGGCAGATTATTGCCACCCTGAAGCAAAAATTAAGATACCTAAACAAACGGGGTGAGTGCTGAAGTTCCACCAAGCTGTCCAAATTATTGTAGTTTGCTTTGCATTGCACAGATTTGTCCTGAAAGAAAGCCTTGTCATGGAACAGGCAAGGGAAGGCAGGCAACAGTGACCAGAGGCAGAAGACTTGTTTGCACAAGGAACTAGTCACTCAGCAGCAGTCATAAAGAAGACTGTAATAAGGACACACCCTGAAACAACCAATGTACAACGTTCATCTGCACATGTGCCCAATAACCTTACCTGCAAGAATCACCTGCAATGGCTTCTCTTCCCACTCCTGCATCGTTACGATCTATCCTTGGCACCTCCTATTTCTCATCTACATGCTGCCACTCGACGACATCATCTGAAAACACAGCGTCAGTTTCCACATGTACGCCGACGACACCAAGCTCTACCTCACCACCACTTCTCTCGACCCCGCCAGGTTCTCTAAATTGTCAGATTGCTTGTCCGACATCCAGTGCTAGATGAGCAGAAATTTTCTCCAATATATATTGGGAAGACCGAAGCCATTGTTTTTGATCCCCGCCACAAACTCCTTTCCTAGCCACCGACTCCATCTCTCTCCCTAGCATCTGTTTGAGGCTGAACCAGACTGTTGGCAATCTTGGTGTCATATTTGACCCTGAAATGAGCTTCTGACCATATATCCGTGCCATAACTAAGACCGCCTATTTCCACCTCCATAACATCGCCCGTCTCCACCCTTGCCTCCAGCTCATCTGCTGCTGAAACCTTCATCCATGCCTTTGTTACCTCTAGACTTGACTATTCCAATGCACTCCTGGCTGGCCTCCCACGTTCTACTAAACGTAAACTTGAGGTCATCCAAAACTTGGCTGCCCGTGTCCTAACTCGCACCAAGTCCCGTTCACCCATCGCCCCTGTACTCGCTGACCTACATTGGCTCCTGGTTAAGCAAAGCCTCAATTTTAAAATTCTCATCCTTGTTTCCAAATCCCTCCATGGCCTCGCCCCCTCCCTATCTCTGTAATCTTCTCCAGCCCCACAACCCCCCAAGATATCTGCGCTCCTCTAATTCTGCCCTCTTGAGCATATAAAGGTGCTATATAAATACAAGTTGTTGTTGCAACCGAATAAAATATCACCTTCATGAATAAATCATCATTTCTCCCCAACTATCTTAATTTGTCTCATAGGAAAAGGACATATTCCAGTAACCTGCTCACTGAAGTGCAGTTTGGGTTCCGCCAGGACCCCACTTGGCTCCAGACCTCATTACAGCCTTGGTCCAAATATGGACAAAAGAGCTGAATTCCAAAAGTGAGATGAGAGTGACTGCCCTTGACATCAAGGCAGCATTTGACTGAGTGTGGCACCAAACTGACCTCCAATCCTCATCCAGGGTGCAGCACCAATCTTTTATAGGCCTATCAGACTTCTGCAAAACTTTGAAGAAGCAGAAATGAAGCATACAGTACATCAAATGTCCCATGATCCAGGGAGCCACTGTAAATTACAATTCTCTGACTTAACTGTAAGTGTACAGTCCCATGTTCTACGCTGAAAATACTTTTTGTTTATCCCTCATTTTTACTCTTCCTTAGGTTCTCCTCACTACCAATGGTGGCAGTGCAAAGTTCCAGCAAGAAGCTTGCCCTGACTTCTTAATTGCCTTTGTTTCACTTGGATCAGATTTATCCTAATGGTGGCCTGTCCTTTGATGCTTGAGATCAGCCTCATGGCTCTTCTCTTCATCACTTCTAGGGCTTGAATGTCTTCTGTGTGTTTCAGTGAACAAAACTGAACAGAGTGCATAAAGTGTAGTCTGAGCAGAGAACTGTATTATTTTAGTGCAACATCCGTTGACTTAGACTACTATATAGTTCAGCATTCTATTTACTTTGTTGATTTCTGTTTGGCGACAACAACAACAACTTTGATTTGCATCGTGCCTTTAACGTTGTAAAACGTCCCAAGGCGCTTCACAGGAGCGTTATCAGATAAAATTTGACACCGAGGCACATAAAGAGATATTAGGGCAGGTGACCAAAAGCTTGGTCAAAGAGGTAGGTTTTAAGGAATGACTTACAGGAGAAGAGAGAGGTGAGAATACCAGAGAGGTTTAGGCAGTGAATTCCAGAGCTTAGGACCATGGCAGCTGAAGGCACGGCCACCAATGGTGGAGTGAAGGAAATTGGGGATGCGCAAGAGGCCAGAATTAGAGGAGCGCAGAGATCTTGGAGGGTTGTAGGGCTGGAGGAGGTGAGTGGATATGTTAAGTGCCGAGTGTACTAATTCCCCCTTTCAACTTCCTCATTTGATAGTACAGCACTATTCATAGTCTGTGGGGCCAATTTTTAACTCACCAAAATCAGCATTAACGTGGTGGTAATGGCCTCAAAATGGAGTCAGAAGACTTAACACCCCATTGACGACGATGCTCTGGCTGCCGCTAATTTTACAGGGACCAACCACTGGGCAGCCAAAGTATGACGTGCATAGGACCCCGATTGCCAGAACTGGTCGGAGTGTGAGTCCTGCACTCTCTGACCAGTTTTACTGGTGAAACATGCAAGGTGGTTCCGAAAATATAAGTTATAAATTACTGACCAATTAATGCTCCTCCGGCCCCCTTGTGACTGTGATCCACCCCCCGCCCCAGGACTTACCCTGCTGCCAGCCAGTCACCCGTCAGGCTGGCCAATATTGCACTGTCCCATTTCCAGTGAGCTGCATCAGTACGTCTGTTTGGGGTGGGCAGCTCGCCAGTTCGATTGAAATGAGGCCTGGGCCTCAAAATGACTCCAGCTTACTTGCTCACGGAACGGGTATACAGTTGGCCACCCAAAAATTAAAAACTACCCGTGTGTCCCATTTGTTTCTTTGTACGTGAAAAGCTTTATACTTGTGCATATCTGATTTTGTTTGGGACTGGTCTGCTCATTTACATATTCTACCCACCTCATTTTGAAGATCTTTTGGCGGCCCTTTCAGATTTGACCGCCTGCTAGCTTAGTGTCATCTTTGAATACGACCAGTTTGCATGACCTTCTGAATCCAAGTTGTTTATGTAAATTAGAAATGTTAGCGGCCCCAACATTCATCACCGAAGCACACCACTCAGAATTTTATCTTAGTAAGCCTTTTTAAATTTTGGTCTATGGGTTGGCTCACAGAAGAGCAATATCCGTGTGCCAGCTGCTTGAATTTGCATTGTTAAAACTGGCTCCCTTATCCTGATCTACAGATCTGCAGTTGAAATAAAGGAGCTGAAATAAGGTGTCACTCCTCTGCAATTCGAACTGCAGAAGCCTCAAATGTAAAAGCACTTATTAAGAGGTGATGGGACAGTTCACTCTTTACTAACATTAAAAATATAATCAGGATTTGATTGTACATGAACGGTTCTCTGTGCATGTATTTATGTGTGCCTATGCAGACTCTTTCTCCAAACTCAAGCCTCATGTTAGCAGGATAGTAAAACTTGGTCTTGCTCACTTGCACCACTGTCAAACTGAATTAAATTAAATCATCCAGAATAATGCAAATTACAAGCAGCTTTATACTGTGAATTAACTCTATTGGGAACGGAGCTAAGTTTAGCAACAGTCACTTCATTTAGGATCTTTGATGGCCATTGAGGAGAAATTTTCATCTCATCAGTTGATTTAAAGTCAAATCCCAGAGGTGAAGGGACTGTCCTAGCCCACTATCATAGAATCACTTGTCACATAGTTTAGATTTGTTAAATTTTCCATCTGACTGCTATAAAAGATCAGATTTCCTTTAGCATATTCCAGGGATGGAAACAGCCCAGAAAGTTTATTGTATAGTTGTGAAAGTTAACTGTTAGTCCTGTGTGACAGTTTGACATCTGGACTACTGAGAATTCAAGCTGTGGAAATATTTAGACTTTCATTATTTGCTACATTGAAATGGGGAAAGTTCAGTGTTACAATTTGCTTTATGTGGCTAGGCATTTCCATCTCTGAACACAGATGTTTCATTTGTCCTCTATTTTTTTTTAACGGTTTCTTACACTTTTTGAAAAATCCTTACACTTTTTATATTCTGAGTGCACTTGCGAGAAAGTTGCTTGTTTTTATCTTTTTGTGCAAATTAAAGATGACATGCCATTAATCATCCACTGTCTTTTTGAGGGTTTTCCAGATATAGCTTAAGTGGGCAGTACACATAATAACATAATTATGGGTAATAAAATGACGCAGCAGCAGGCGCTCAGCTCTTAACTCCTTTGTTTTCCATTCACACCCACGATGATCCGCAGCTATATTTAGGTATTTTTTTACACAATACATATTATCATGGGCTTTAGTGTATTTGGTACATGTTAAAAGAAGTGCAATTCTCAATTGCAATGGTAAAAATAAGACTGCTAGTTGGGAGATTTATTAGTGGCAATGTAAGTTCAAGTCTACAAACCTGCACATTTTTTGAATGCATTAGTATTTTTAAGCTGAGTATTTTATGTTATATTTAAAATTGACAATATATGTGTTAGGACATTATTCTAAAATTGAACACATCTGAAGCTATCAATTCAGTTTGTCCTCAATGCCGTGCCTCCAAAATGTAGATGTTTTGCGCTTGCACAAATTCTTCTCCCATTGTTGGCACTAGCAGCCTGTAACAGCACCCAAGAAGCTTTTGGCACAGAATCTCACTGTAACTCCATGGAACCAGGTCGAAGGGTTGTGCTGGACAGATTTTAGGCTCAGTCTGCACTCCTAATGGCTTTTGGTAGAAAACCAAATAAGTTGCACTTTATGAGACCTTGTAGATCGTGGAACGTGTGTGAACAGGATATTTTTTAAAACAGGTTTACTTCAAATTAGACTCCAGTAATAGCAGGACTAGAATCTATACAACTCTGTTTTTTGTTTGTTAGTGAAAGCTTGTGAGGAATAAATGGATATGTGCATTGTCTGCATCCTGTACGTGTTCTTTCCAGGTAGAGTTCTTGAAGTGACAAACATGTGCTATATACTTGCACAACAAAAGTGTACTTAAGATTCATTGAACTGCAAGGAGACAAATATAGTTACAGTTGTGTTTGCATTGAGAAAAGAGGTGGATTATTCAGACACAGTTGCTGGAGAAATTTCTGCTCCTTCATTTCTCTAGGTTAACTGTTTAACAAAGCAGAATTTTAAACTTACTATTCAGAAGTAATTTAGCACTTAAAAGGTCAAATTCAGTCATTTTTGAACTTTGAGTTGGAATACACTTTGAATATTTTAAACAAAGACATTAGAGCATATATTGGTAAATTTTTTGTAAGTTATTTCTTTTCCCCATTTCTCCTTTTGAAGTTGCACCAGGTGAACCAGTACCATGCCATTCTGCGGTGTTCTATATTGCATTTTTATAGTGGACAGAATATTGTTCCTACTGTTTGTAGCACCACCATGGTCTCACTAAGTTATGTCTGGTATTAAACTTCAAAGTAGCTATTTTATTCTGTTGGTGTATTCCAGAGCCCCATCTAATAGTATGACACGTTATTGAAGCGAATGGGGAGGATCGACATAAGTCGGAAAAACAAAGGTAAAAAAGTTTTCAGATTGAAGTAAACAAGACAGTGAGAACCTGAGAAACACAGATTAACTGACTAAATTTACTGACTCAGGAGGGGATTGAAAAGGTTGTACAGAGGTGAGTAATATGGTCACCATCATTGGCACTGGGAAGGAATCATTGGACTTCAATATGTCTCTCATTTCTTTATACAGATTATTCAGCACCTGAATTTAAACCTACAATTATACAAAGAAAAACTTGCATTTACATAGTGCCTTTCACGACCTCAGGATGTCCCAAAGCTCTTTACAGCCAATGAAGTACTTTTGAAGTGTAGTCGCTGTTGTAATGTAGGAAACATGGCAGCCAATTTATACACATCAAGATCCCACAAACAGCAATGTGATATATGATAATCTGTTTTAGCGATGTTGGTTGAGGGATAAATATTGGCCAAGACACTGGGGAGAACTCCCCATCTCTTCTTCGAAACAGTGCCATGGGATCGTTTACATCCATCTGAGAGGGCAGTCGGGGCCTCGGTTTAACGTCTCGTCTGAAAGACGACACCTCTGACAGTGCAGCACTCCCTCAGTACTGCACGATGGTGTCAGACAACCTTCTGACTCAGAGGCGAGAGTGCTACCACTGAGCCACAGCTTACACCCTTAACCATCAGAACTGATTAAGGAGTTTATAGTGCCTCTAGACCCTGAGACTGCGTCCCTTTCTACTGTACGTATCATGCCCTGTGATCCAGAGTACTTTAGTTGTTGTGGATTTTGCAATGTGTCTGTGACAATTGGCTTTAATGTGCTGCACCCTCGCAGGATAGTCTTGGATTGCTCCTTTTTTTCATACCCTAGTGGGCTGTAAACCAGAGGCCTAAAGATGCACAGAACAGTGGGACTCCTGAGATCCTAAAGTAAGAGAGATGTGGGCAGCAAACTGTCCATAAGTATCACTGGTTTACACTTAAACCAAGGAATAGTAGGTTAAATCATTGATTTTGTGTGTGTGTAGTGGGAGGTGGGGGCCGGAGGTAACCCTATCAAGTTTTTCTGTGCTGCAGAAACCCCAGGAATAGATAGTTAGTGAAGTGGCATCTGTGATGTGTATACCTGCATAGAGCCTGATTTGCCTTAGTGCCAAGCCATAAAAAGGTCTTAGGCTTAGACTAAACCTGAATTCTGTCACGAGACAGTGCTGTGACTAATTAGCATGAACAAAGAATGGAATAAATTTTCCTTGTTTTGCTGCATTAGTTTATCACTGGTTTATCACAACTGAACAAGTTTGACTTAAGCGTTTATTACTCTTTTCAGTGACACATGAATGTTCTAGAAACAACTGCAGAGCTTAAAAAATTCTTGCTATTCCCCTTCTATATTTTTGCACACTGTACATTAGTATTGCAGGAATTTTTACACATATCCCTGGGGACAAATTAAAGCACTGCTGTAATAAATCAGGGGAGGACCACCATTAGGGCACCATCCACCTTGCCTTCCCGCCCGCTTTAACTGTTAAATAAATCATAACATCCTGTTAATAGTAATGTCGGTAAGGATGAATAAGTAATTCCAAATGGTGGCCAAATTACAAGTGTGTCTTGCTTCCAAGTTTTTGTTTGTAACAAGTAACAACTCTAGACTTTTGATAAATGAGGTCTTTAAGGATAACGTTTTCCATTCTGACTACTCCCTGCTAATGTGGAAAGGGCAGAGGAATAGGAAATTAACAGATGAATGGGCTGGATATGCCATTCATCTGTTTGAACCATTCAACCTCTTTCCAGCTTCATGTAACCGTGTGCTTGCTCATAATTTTGTTTTGACTATTTTGACAGCCATTCTGTATAGAATAGTGTCTTATCGGGTGTAATTGTCATAGTCAAATTAAACTTTATTGAGGAAATACAAAAAAACATGGTCTGCACACTATTGCCATTTCTAACTTCCTTTATTCATTTGTGTGAAACAGATTAATTCTACAATTTATTTCTGTCAACTATAGGAAAAGTCTAGCAATAATGAATACAGAATATTAGTGTGAGTCTAACCAAAAGCAGTGCAGTGTGCTATTCAACAACAACTTGCATTCATATGGCACCTTTAACTTCGTAAAGATGCTTGACAGGAGTTTTATAAGAACATAAGAAATAGGAGCAGGAGTAGGCCATTCGGCCCTTTGAGTCTGCTCCGCCATTCAATAAGATCATGACTGATCTTCTATCTCATCTCCACTTTCCTGAACTATCCCCATATCCCTTGATTCCCTTAATAGTCAAAAATCTATCGATCTCTGTCTTGAATATACTAAACGACTGAGCCTCCACAGCCCTCTGGGGTAGAGAATTCCAAAGATTCACCACCCTCTGAGTGAAGAAATTTCTCCTCATCTCAGTCCTAAATGGTCGACCCCTTATTCTGAGACTGTGACCCCTGGTTCGAGACTCCCCAGCCAGGGGAAACATCCTCCCTGCATCTACCCTGTCAAGCCCTGTAAGAATTTTGTATGTTTCAATGAGATCACCTCTCATTCTTCTAAACTCTAGAGAATATAGGCCTAGTCTACTCAATCTGTCCTCATAGGACAATCCCCCCCCCATCCCAGGAACCAGTCTGGTAAACCTTCGTTGCACTCCCTCTATGGCAAATATATCCTTCCTTAGGTAAGGAGACCAAAACTGTACACAATACTCCAGGTGTGGTCTCACCAGGGCCCTATATAATTGCAGTAAGACATCTTTACTCTTATACTCAAATCCTCTTGTAATAAAGGCCGACATACCATTTGCTTTCCTAATTGCTTGCTGTACCTGCATGCTAACTTTCAGTGATTCATGTACAAGGACACCCAGGTCCCTCTGAACACCAACATTTCCCCACTATCACAGAAGCCAGTCTTCAGCCAATTCAATTCACTCCACGTGATATCAAGAAACGGCTGAGCGCACTGGATACAGCAAAGGCTATGGGCCCCAACAACATCCGGCTATGTGTTCCAGAACTAGCCATGCCTCTAGCCAAGCTGTTCCAGTACAGCTACAACACTGGCATCTATCCGACAATGTGAAAACTGCCCAGGTATGTCCTGTCCACAAAAAGCAGACAAAGCCAATCCGGCCAATTACCGCCCCATCAGTCCACTCTCAATCATCAGCAAAGTGATGGAAGGTGTCATCGACAGTGCTATCAAGCAGCACTTACTCACCAATAACCTGCTCACTGATTTCCAGTTTGGGGTCCGCCCAAATCACTCAGCTCCTGACCTCATTACAACCTTCATCCAAACATGGACAAAGGAGCTGAATTCCAGAGGTGAGGTGAGAGTGACTACCCTAGACATCAAGGCAGCATCAAGGAGCCCGAGTAAAACTGAAGTCAATGGGAATCGGGGGGAAAACTCTCCACTGGCTGGAGTCATACCTAGCACAAAGGAAGATGGTTGTAGTGGTTGATGGTCAATCATCACAGCCCCAGGACATCGCTGCAGGAGTTCCTCAGGGCAGTGTCCTAGGCCCAACCATCTTCAGCTGCTTCATCAATGACCTTCCCTCTAACATAAGGTGAGAAATGGGGATGTTCGCTGATGACTGTACAGTGTTCAGTGCCATTTACAACTCCTCAGATAATGAAGCAGTCCATGCCCGCATGCAACAAAACCTGGACAACGTTCAGGCTTGGGCTGATAAGTGGCAGGTAACATTTGCGCCACAGAAGTGCCAGGCAATGACTATCTCCAACAAGCGAGAGTCTAACCACCGCCCCTTGACATTCAACAGCATTACCATCACCGAATCCCCCACCATCAACATCCTGGGGGGTCACCATTGACCAGAAACTTAACTGGACCAGCCACATAAATACTGTGGCAACAAGAGCAGGTCAGAGGCTAGGTATTCTGCGGCGAGTGTCTCACCTCCTGACTCCCCAAAGCCTTTCCACCATCTACAAGGCACAAGTCAGGAGTGTGATGGAATACTCGCCACTTGCCTGGATGAGTGCAGCTCCAACAACACTCAAGAAGCTCAATACCATCCAGGACAAAGCAGCCCGCTTGATTTGCACCCTATCCACCACCTTAAACATTCACTCCCTCCACCACCGGCGTACCGTGGCTGCAGTGTGTATCATCTACAAGATGCACTGCAGCAACTCGCCAAGGCTTCTTCGGCAGCACCTCCCAAACTCGCGACCTCTTCCACCTAGAAGGACAAGGGCAGCAGGCGCATGGGAACACCACCACCTCCAAGTTCCCCTCCAAGTCACACACCATCCTGACTTGGAAATATATCACCGATCCTTCATCGTCGCTGGGTTATAATCCTGGAACTCCCTACCTAACAGCACTGTGGGAGTACCTTCTCCACACGGACTGCAGCGGTTCAAGAAGGTGGCTCACCACCACCTCTCAAAGGCAATTAGGAATGGGCAATAAATGCTGGCCTTGCCAGTGACGCCCACATCCCATAAACGAATAATAAAAAAAAAATCTCTCACCATTTAAAAAATACTCTGCTTTTCTATTTTTCCTACCAAAGTGGATAACTTCACATTTCTCCACATTATATTCCATTTGCCATGTTCTTGCCCACTCACTTAGCCTGTCTATATCCCCTTGAAGCCTCCTTGCATCCTCCTCACAACTTACATTCCCACCCAGCTTTGTATCATCAGCAAACTTGGATATATTACATTTGGTCCCCTCAACCAAATCATTGATTTAGATTGTGAATAGCTGAGGCCCAAGCACTGACCCTTGTGGTACCCCACTAGTTACAGCCTGCCAACCCGAAAATGACCTGTTTATTCCTACTCTGTTTTCTGTCCCTTAACCAATCCTCAATCCATGCTAGTATATTACCCCCAATCCCATGAGCCCTCATTTTGTTTAATAACCTCTTGTGTGGCACCTTATCGAATGCCTTCTGAAAATCCAAATACATCACATCCACTGGTTCCCCCTTATCTATTCTGCTAGTTACAACCTCAAAAAACTCCAACAGATTTGTCAAACATGATTTCCCTTTCATAAATCCATGTTGACGACCCAATCCTATTATTATTTTCTAAGTGCCCTGTTCCGACGTCCTTAATAATAGATTCTAGCAATTTCCCTACTACTGATGTCAGGCTAACTGGTCTGTAGTTCCCTGTTTTCTCTTTCCCTCCTTTCTTAAATAGTGGGGTTACATTTGCTACCTTCCAATTGGCAGGAACCATTCTGGAATCTATTGAATTTTGGAAAATGACAACCAATGCATCCACTATCTCTATAGCCAACTCTTTCAAAACCCTAGGATGTAGGCCATCAGGTCCAGGGGATTTATCGGCTTTCCGTCCCATTAATTTCTCCAGTACTACATTTTTACTAATACTAATACTAGATCCTTGGTTGTCCACTATTTCCGTGAAGTTTTTTGTATCTTCTTCTGTGAAGACAGACACAAAGTATTTGTTTAATTTCTCTGCCATTTCCTTATTTCCCATTATAATTTCTCCTGTGTCAGCCTGTAAGGGACCCACATTTACTTTTGGTAATCTTTTCCCTTTTACATACCAAGAGAAGCTTTTACAGTCTGTTTTTATGTCTCTTGCTAGTTTACTCTCATATTCTATTTTCCCTTTCTTGATCAATTTCTTGGTCCTCCTTTGCTGAATTCTAAAAACCTCCCAATCCTCAGACTTACTACTCTTTTTGGCAGCATTATAAGCCTCTTCCTTTTATCTAATACTATCTTTAAGTTCTCTTGTTAGCCACGGTTGGATCACTTTTCCTGTGGGATTTTGTGCCTTAAAGGAATGTATATTTGTTGTAAATTATGTATTAATTCTTTAAATGCTAGCCATTGCTCGCTCACTGTCATACCTTTTAATGTAGTTTCCCAAACAACCTTAGCCAACTCGCCCCTCATAACTACGTAGTTTGCTTTGTTTAGATTTAAAACCCTAGTTTTGGATTTAACTAAGTCACTTTCAAAAATATTATGGTCACTCTTCCCTAAAGGCCCCTTTACCACAAGGTTATTAATTAACCCTTTCTCGTTGCACAATACTAGATTTAAAATAACCTGTTCCCTAGTTGGTTCCTCAACATGCTGATCTAGAAAACTATCTTGCATACATTCCATGAATTTGTTATCCACACTATTACTGCAAATTTGGTTTGCCCAGTCTATATGTAGATTGAAGTCCCCCATGATTACTGTATTACCCTTGTTACATGTGCATCTAATTTCCTAATTTATACTCTGCCCTACATTACAACTACTGTTTGGGGGCCTATAAACAACTATAAAAAATGGGCCACCCGTAAGGCCACCTGATGTTCCGTTACATTTGCTACCTGTGCATGCGTGGGAAACCGGAACTTCTGTTCCCTTGAAGGAAGGGGTTCAGAAGTCGAACGCCGTGCGTGGGAGAGGCAGCGCGCACGCAGCGAACTTCGGTTTTTTTTTCAGGTTTCTCCGTGAGGGTAAGCATGGAGAAGCTGCACATTTAAAAAGAAGGCGCAAGGCCTGTTTTTAACAAGGTAAGTGGTTAATTAAGTACAATTTAAACATTTTTTTAACAGGTTTATCTTTTTTACATACTTTAAAGAAAGGTAAGTTTATTTTTAGCACCGTTAAAAAGTTTAATTAATTTTTTCAAAATTTAAAATTTTTGTTTAAAGTAGTTAATTTATGTAATTTATAGTTATTTTAAAAATGTGATGGTTTTTAAAAAATTTATTTGAAGTTTTAGTGTGGTTTTGGGGCCGATCTCTATTCATAGATTTGACAGGTCTTCCTCTCAAATCTATGAATGAAAATGCCCTGCTACGATTGGCTCTCCATGGCCCACGTGATCCCAGGGGACGCTTCGAACGAACTGCGCCCCTGGGATACACAAGCACTGCGCGCCGGCAGCTGCAGGAGGCCCAGGACCCGAATTCCTCGTGGGCCCGAAGCACAACGGCAGGCGCGGTAGGTAAGTACGTGCACGATGCTTGCACCCGCGGGAAGCCGGAGAGCCGAATTTCTGGCCCAATGTTTGCTGCCCCTTGCTGTTTCTTAGCTCCACCGAAACTTCTTGATTTTCGGAACTAAGATCCTTTCTCTCTTCTGTCTTTATCCCATCCTTTATTATCAGGGCTACCCCTCCTCCTTTTCCATTTTGCCTGTCCCTTCTAAAAGTTATGTATCCTGGAATATTTAGTTCCCAACCTTGGCCACTTTGCAACCACGTCTCCATTATGGCTATTAGATGAAACCTGTTAATTTCTATCTGCGCTATTAATTCATCTATTTTGTTGCGAATGCTTTGCGCATTCAGATATAGTGCCTTTAGCTTTGACTTATTTCTCTTTTTCCCTGATGTTACCTTAGTCACTGATGCCTTATTACCTTTGTCACTCTCTCTGTCCCTTCCTGACCCACTCTGGTTATTTTTACCCAAAACTCTACTCTGCTCCAGAGCCTTGACATTTCTCTCGTTGCTTTTAAATTTACTCTTTCCTGAATCCTCCCACCCCCCTTCATTAGTTTAAAGCCCTGTCTACTGCCCTAGTTATTTGCTTCGCCAGAACACTGGTCCCAGCCTGGTTTAAGTAGAGCCCCTCCCAACAGAACAGCTCCCTCTTTCCCCAGTACTGGTGCCAGTTATCAGACAAAATTTGATACCAAGCCACATAATGAGATATTAGGACTGGTGACCAAAAGCTTTGTCAAAGAGGTAGGTTTTTAGGAACGCCTTAATGGAGGAAAGTTGGAGAGTTGGAGAGGTTTCGGGAAAGAATTCCAGAGCTTAGGGCCTAAATGGCTGAAGGCAATACCACCAATGGTGGGGTGAAGGAAGTGAGGGATTCACAAGAGGCTCGAGTTAGAGGAATGCAGAGTGTCATAAATCGCAACTTCTACAAGAAGTAACTCAGGAAGTACTACTGGGCGGCCAGCTGGGGTGCCGTCCGGGGAGTATAAATACTCGGGTGTGGGCCCATCTTGGGCAGAGACAATCATAGAAACATAGAAACATAGAATCTAGGAGCAGGAGTAGGCCATTCGGCCCGTCGAGCCTGCTCCACCATTCAATACGATCATGGCTGATCATCCAAATCCAGTACCCTGTCCCTGCTTTAATCCCCACAGTACACATATCCCACCCTACCCCCGTAACCCCACATATTTAATTCCCCCTAACATATCCCATCCTATCCCCATAACCCCACATATTTAATCCCTCCCTAACACTAAGGGTCAATTTATCATAGCCAAATCAACCTAACCCGCACATTTTTGGACTGTGGGAGGAAACCGGAGCACCCGGAGGAAACCCACGCAGACACGGGGAGAATGTGCAAACTCCACACAGACAGTCACCCGAGGTCAGATTCGAACCCGGGTCCCTGGCGCTGTGAGGCACCAGTGCTAACCACTATGCCACCGTGTTGCCCAGGAAACAGGAAGCTAGTGACTGCTAACTAGACCTCCATGTTTTGTTACAGGTCGATTAAAGCCTTGCTTTATGTTCAACCAAGTGCGTAGTGAGTCTTTATTACGTCAATTTAATCGACTTGGCATCGTCTCCACGCTTTGGGTGATTCGGAACAACCAGCTGCAACTCCAACCACAGAAGGGAACTAGGGCAAGAAACTGATCCACCATGGAAAAACTCCTTTGACCTGCTCGTCTCGACCTGGACCCGAATGCTCCTGTGGCGGCCTTACTCGGTGAACCCTCCCTGTTTACCAATCTTCCCCCCCCCCCGCTGTAAACCCATAGCCACCAAATCGCGGCACTTTAGCCAAGACGATCGAGCATTTATTGAGGCGGAAATCTCTCGCCTTTTAGTCGACAGTATTATCGAGCCGTGTTCATCTCCCTGGCGGGCTCAGGTCGTCATTGTGAAAAATCCCTTAAAACAACATAAAAAACGTCTGTGTATCGATTATTCGCAGACTATTAATCAATATACCGATCTGGATGCCTACCCGCTGCCACGCATAGATGACATGGTCAACAACCTTGCCAAATACAAGGTATTTTCGACCTTCGATTTGAAAAGCGCGTACCATCAGGTGCCGCTGCAAGACTCCGACAAGAAGTATACGGCCTTTGAGGCCAATGGGCGGCTTTTCCAGTTTCGCCGCCTTCCATTTGGTGTCACCAATGGGGTGGCCATCTTCCAACGGGCCATGGATGGCCTAGTCCAGCAAGAGAACTTGACGGATACCTTTCTGTATTTAGACAATATCACTATTGCCAGCCATGATCAAAAGGAGCATGACGCCAATCTTCAGAGATTTTTTGACGTACTCCGTCGTCGCCACTTAACGTTAAACGAATCCAAATCGGTGAAGTCGGTGCCATCGGTGAACATTCTTGGCTACTGGGTGGGCAACGGTGTTATTAAACCAGACCCAGAGCGACTTAGTCCACTTCAGGAGCTCCCTCCCCCTACGAACCTTGGCTCTCTTCGTCGGGCACTTGGCATGTTTGCTTATTACGCAAAATGGATACCACACTTCTCCGATAAAATACAGCCCCTGCTCCATGCAAAGTCTTTTCCATTGGGAGCTACGGCTATTTCTGCCTTCAACCTCCTCAAACGACAGCTGGAGAAAGCCACGCTTCGCTCCATTGACGAAAACCTTCCTTTTGTGGTCGAATGCGATGCATCGGAGGTGGCGATCTCGGCTACCTTGAATCAAGGTGGCCGACCCGTGGCATTCCTATCCAGAACCTTGCAGGGTAGTGAGCTCCATTACCGCCCCCCCCCCGGTCAAGAAGGAGGCTACGGCCATCATCGAGGCTGTATGCCAATGGGGTCATTTTCTTGCTCGGCGTCATTTTACGCTTATAACTGACCAGCGCTCCATGGCCTTCATGTTGGATAACCGGAGGCGCACGAAAATCAAAAATAATAAAATTCAACTCTGGAGGATCGAGCTGGCCGCCTTTGGATAGACTATCCGTTACCGACTCAGCAAACAGAATGTGGCCCCAGATACCTTCACACGGGCATTTTGCTCCTCAATGTCAACGTCGACTCTGGCGGATTTGCATATGGACTTATGCCATCCTGGTGTGACCCGCATGTTGCACTTCGTGCGCTCCAAAAATCTACCATTCTCAACGGAGGACGTAAAGTAAACATGCTCCTCCTGTAGGATTTGTGCAGAATTGAAACCACAATTCTTCCGCCCATCAGATGGCTTACTCATACATGCAATGCAGCCTATGCAGAGGCTCAGCATAGACTTTAAAGGGCCATTGCCTTCGTCGACATGGAACACCTACCTACTCACGCTTTCCCTTCCCCTGCCCTAATATGCTTACCTCTACGGTAATTAAATGCCTCGATCAGGTCTTTTCGCTTTGCGGGACGGCCAATTTTATCCACATGGATCGGGGTCCCTCCTTTATGTCGAGTGAACTTAAAGGTTATCTCTCCCAACGGGGAATCGCCTCAAGCAAGACGACACCATATCATCCAATCAGCAACGGACAGGTTGAACGATACAATGCCATCATCTGGAACGCTGTCCGTCTGGCACTGAGGTCACGCAACCTACCAGACCAGCAGTGGGAAACGGTGCTCCCCGACGTGTTACACTCTATCAGGTCTCTACTCTCCACATCTACTAATGTCACGCCTCATGAGCGATTCTTCAAATTCTGGCGTCGCTCTACACATGGGACGTCTCTACCGTCTTGGTTGGTGGCTCCAGGCCCTGTGCTATTCTGGAGGTTCGTCCGGTCTGCCAAAAACGACCCTCTCGTTGACGAGGTGGAGTTAACGGAGGTAAACCCCACGTATGCGCACGTACGGTACCCTGATGGCCGGGAGGCCACCGTCTCGCTCAGAGATCTGGCTCCCTGCCCAACCGGTCACATGGGCCCGAATGAGGAAGGATCCCACGACAATGATATCAACACTCCGCACCCCTATGAAAATGATGCCCCGCTTGGGACATCGGGGGATCTGCCGGCAGCGCTACCGGATCAACTCGGGGAGCCGGATGCTCCCCGTAGGATGGCCACCCGAGGCCAGGACAATCTCCAGCCACGACCCGGGATGAGGCCAGCTCTGCGCCTGTGGGGACCTGCACCCGGAGTCATGATACTCCCAGTCCTCCACAGGACGATCAAGACGACGCGGACTCTACCGACTTACCGGTATGGGCCAAGCGACCCAGGGACCAGGACACGGTCCGGGGAGACATGCCTTCCGGTCACAAGCAGAGAGCTAAACGACTACGGCTATTTCTGGTCCGCCTAGTCTGTTAAAGGAAGACTGGACTTCCAAACCATTTAGGGAGGAAGAATGTCATAAATCGCAACTTCTACAAGAAGTAACTCAGGAAGTACTACTGGGCGGCTAGCTGGGGCGCCGTCCAGGGAGTATAAATACTCGGCCGTGGGCCCACCTTGGGCAGAGACAATCTGGAAACAGGAAGCTAGTGACTGCTAACCAGACCTCCATGTTTTGTTACAAGTCGATTAAAGTCTTGCTTTATGTTCAACCAAGTGCGTAGTGAGTCTTTATTACGTCACAGAGTTCTTGGAGGGTGATAGGGCTGGAGGATATTAAATAGATAGGGAGGGGTGAGGTCATGGAGGGATTTGAACATGAGAATGAGAATTTTAAAATTGAAGTGTTGGTGGTCGGAGAGCACTGGGGTGATGGGTGAACGGGACTTGGTGCGAGTTAGGATACGGGCAGCAGAGTTTTGGATGAGCTTAAGTTTATGGAGGGTGGAAGATGAGAAGCCGGCAAAGAGAGCCTTGGAATAGTCAAGTCTGGAGGTAACAAATGCATGGACGAGGGTTTCAGCAATAGCTGGGCTGAGGCAGGAGTGGAGAAAGGCGATATTAAGGAGATGGAAATAGACGGTCTTGGTGATGGAGCGGATATGTGGTCAGAAGATCAGTTCAGGGTCAAATAGGACGCAGAGATTGTGAACAATCTGGTCTAGCCTGAGACAGTGGCCAGGGAGGGGATGGAATCGATGACTAGAATTTGTGGCGGGGATTGAAGGCAATGGCTTCGGTCTTCCCAATGTTTAATTGGAGGAAATTTTGGCTCTTCCAGGACTGGATTAGGACAAGCAGTCAGACAACAAAGAGACAGTGAAGGTTCCAGAGAGGTGTTGGTAAGGTAGAACTGGGTGTTGTCTGCGTTCATATGGAACCTGATGTTGTGTTTTTGGATGATGTCGCTGAGGGGAAAGCATGTAGACGAGAAATATTCATGCCTATCTAACTTTCTGGGCACCAACCCTGTCATAGTTTCCCAGCACAGTCTCACAGTCCCCCTGGGGGGTGTTGGGGACATCTTTTGTATGGTCAAATATTAGCCCCCAAGGAGAGCTGTTAGGAGAATGGGAGTACATCTTCCACTGTCAACTCCAGCATTCCATGCATGTTGAGGTAGTCTAGGAAGAACTTTAATGATCTTACCAGGTCAGGCAAGATAAGATAAATTATCCAGACCATTCAGTAATGTACTGTACGAAGCATATCGACCTACAATTATATTCCCTCGCATTCGCTAAAGTAATTAAAAGCTTACCATGAATGCCCATGAAGCAGATTTCACCTGGGACTGTTGTTTCACTCACTTCCCTATATGCATTTAGTGTACCAAAAGCCTCCCACGTAATGTTGCTACAGGTATGTAATTGTCATTACACCCAATATGTGTTGCATGTTGGATACTACTGCACATCATTGATAACAATAGCTGCTTCTCACTTTTTGTACTGTTTTTCAAGAAAAAGACAGCCTATAACCACAGAGAGAGTTGCAGGTTTACAGACTTGCAAACCTGAATGACAAGTAGTTCCAGAAAACAGTGAACAGCCAGAGTGACAGCAGTGATTGGGTCGGATGGCGAAGGTGATCGGGGGGTTGAGGTCGTGATGGGGGTCGGGGGGGGGGAAGCACTGGCCAATAGTGACTCGTGCAGTTTTAATGTGGGGCCAGGAGGAGCAGCGGTGTTAGGCCACATGTTGACCACATTTTAATGAATGCAGCTGGCTCTAGCTGTCTAAGCGCAACCCAATTTTCACAGGGGGCTTCAAACAGGTGTTAGGCTCCTTATTAGCATATGCAAAGGGTCTCACGCCAGCTTCAGGCACGAGCCCTGGATGCCTGTTTTTATGCCTTTACCGATATGGCGATAATGAACATGCGCTTCCTGTCTGCCATATTGGAGGATTAGAGGGCTGTTTAGTGGCTGAAAAATGGGCACTGCGCAATCAAATTTCTAGGACAAAATGTTACAGAAAAGAAATAGGCCCATTGAGTCCATGCAGCTGCACTGATGTTTTTCTCCACATGAGCCACCTGATCTAATCCCATTCTCTTGCTCACTGCCCATACCCTTTAATATCCTTCTTTTTAAGCAACAACCTCATTTCCTTTTAAAAACAGACTTGAGCTATTCATTTAAAGAAGATATACAGAGGGCAATCGTGCAATGTCACTCCTTCTACTGTAATTTAGGTGTGAAGTTTGCTCATTAGTACACTATTGTAACCTTTCTTCCTTTTCTTTTTCTCTAGGTTTGCCTGAGGAAGAAGACCCAGGCTCCAGTATATCTGGCCTTGCCAGCATCACTCCCCCTCTCCCTCTGAAGTACCAGTTTACATACATCCATCACAGTGGATTTAGACAGGGAGCTAAAGGGGAATGTGCTGGGTAAGAGATGCAGGGGGCTAAATTTGATAAGGTGCGAACACGGGCGAGGGGATCGCGATCAGCCCATGCCCGTTTAAAGTAATGTTTAAAATGTATACTGCCTGCTAATTAACATGATTGAAGCCCAGCGCTGAATGCGCTGCTGGTTGGCTCAGCGCTCAACAGGGGGCCCAATATTATGGGAAGTCTGACCTCTATTTAAAGGTTGCTTGCAGAGTGAAATGCGGTCTGCACTTCTTAAAGGGGAGGTGCTTTCTGAAAGAAGCACCTCATTCTTAGTGAAGCAAAGGAAAGGGGAAGGTACCAATGTCGCAACAGGGCAGAGAAAGGGCACCTTGGTTCTCGGACGCAGCACTGGAGGCCTTACTGCAGGTGGTCGATAGGAGGAGACAGATCCTCTACCCGCAAGGGGCCAGAAGGCCCTCCAGACAGACTGTACGAAGGCAGTGGGAGCAGATTGCTGAAGTGGTCAGTGCAACCAATCTTTCCCCCAGGACCTGAATCCAGTGCTGGAAGAAATAATGACCTCACACAAGTGGTCAGGGTCAGTGAATGCATCTTCAAATGCCATATCACACCAACTGCACCACTAAACTCACACACTGCTCAATGCACCACACCCTATCACTTACCTACCAACAATCTCTAGCAATCATGACTCATACCTCACAATCATAGCTTCACCTCACCCTCACACTATTGCAAGCCTCGCACCTTGCACACAATGCTAGCTATTCAACCCTGACAGGTACATCACCAAAACATATTGCACCACACTCACTGACACACTTCCCTTTCTCTTACAGGCCAAGGTTGCACATAACCGGCACCAGTAGAACCTGACCCAGCTGGAGGAGACAGTTCTGGATATAATTGGAGGGGCTGTCACTGAGGCCGTGGCATGTACTTCTTGCTTTCCCCCACTCCCCTCACCACAATCCGACCCTTGTACCTTTCTCCTTTCAGATATCCAAGAACTCCAATCAGCCCAGCCTGTGCATGAAGAAATAGAGGATGAAAGTGATAGAGAAGAAGAGACACCATCACTCAATCGGACACTCCCAGGCACCAGCTCAGAAAATGGCACTGCGCGTACTTTAGAGGGTAGTAGATGGAAGATTAAAGCATCCCCATCATGCGACTGTGGAGCTCCTAATCAGACCCTAGAGCACATCATTGAGCACTGCCCTCAGAGGGAATTCGCAGGCAGCCTACAAGATATCCACGCTGTTACACTGGAAGCTTTGGCCTGGATATCTGACTTAGATATTGATATTTGATTTGCTTTGCTACTACCATACGAAAGAAGAAGAAGGGTAGTATAGAGGCTGGATCTGAACATGATGAGTCACTGGGTACGAGTGGGCTGCAGCCAGAGCGGAGGAAAAGGGTATCGCAGGTGCCAGCTCCCCGGAGGGCGAGATCACACATGAGTTCTTCTGCATGGGACTCAGATGAGGACTTCAATGGGGTGGCCTTCAGAAGAAGAGTGATGGGCATGCACAGAGAAATGCTTGGTGAAATGGCAGGCCTGCCAGAGAGCTGCTTGCCACTGCCAAGGAGCATAGAGGAATCCAGCTCCAACCTTGCACAGGGTTTTGTGCAGTGCTTGGAGCTCATGATTTCCAGGATGGAAGTGATGGGCAACTCCATTAGTGCACTTGTGGACCCAACCATGATGCTGGGTGTGATGTGCGATGTCTCAGCTTCCATTGCAGCACAAGAGGAAGCGACCCAACGTCTAAGTGCTGCAGTGGAAGCTCAGACTCCTGCCACGCAAGCTCAGACTGCTGCCATCGAGGCTGCATTTACCAGTGTGGATAGGGGCTTGCAGGGTCTCACAGCAGTCCAGCAATCTGTCCTCCAACAGATTACTAGGATTGCTGAGGCGCCGTCCCGGGTGAGTGGCAGTGGCTCCATGGAGCACGAGCCTGCTGTCCTCTCCCAGGATGACAGCATTCGTACTTCCACCACTGCCACTCCGCCAGTGCCATTACAGTTCCCTGTAAGCCAGCCAGCCCAGACTACTGCTGCCCATGCCGAGGTGGTGCAGTCTACAGCTGAGCCTTCTAAGCCCAGAGATGCTCAAGGTCATCCTGCAAGGCCATCTGCAGTGTCCCCCATGGAAAGTCAGCAGCTTTCCACCAGCCATGCTGTAGCCTCTGGGCTAGCATTTCATAGGAGCACTAGGATAGGTAAAGGCATACGAAAGACAGACACTAAGGGAATGCACAAGGGTGATTAGTTGACTTTGTAATGTAGTTTTGGAATTCATCATTTATAAATTATGTTTGGAATGTTTGTTTGGTGGTTGCTTTCATTTCAGCATTGTGGCCAAGAAGATGCTGTGATATTCCGTGACAGAGGGATGGTAATTTGGGGAAGTGTTGAGCAACGGGGGTCTGGGGTTTCATTCAGGGGAGCCAGAGTCTGATGATGCACTCAGGGACAGCCCGTCTGGAATGAGGATTTGCAGGCTGCCTCCTCCTCTTCCTCTGCCTCCTCCTCTTCCTCATCCTCGACCTCTTCCTCCTCCCCCTCCTCCTCCTCCTGAGGTGGTCATGATGGCCATGTGGCAGATGCAGCAGACCACCACAATTGGGACATCCGCTCCAGTGAGTACTGGAGAGCTCCTCCCAAGCAGTCAGTAGAGCGGATAGCTCTTGTCGCCTAGCAGTCACCCTTGGGTTCGACGTGGTGGCTGGAAGATTGCTGGCACAGCGGACTGGCGCAGGATGAGAGCATCATGACTGCTGCCAGGATACCGGGCATTCACCAGCATGATGTGCTGGACGTGGTCACACACCAACTGCATGTTAAGTGAGTGGTACCCTTTGCGGTTACGGTACATTTCAGCATTGATATGCGGCGCCCGTAAAGTCACGTGTGTGCAGTCGATGGCGCCCCGCCCAATATCTTGGCAAAGCCAACTGTGTGCCCCTCCTGTTTCTCTGTTTAGAGAGAAGGCAATGAAGTCCCTTCTCCTGGAGTACAGAGCCTCTGTGACCTCCCGGATGCCGTGATAGATGGCGAACTGTGAGATGTTTGCTATGACGCCTATTCCAGCCTGGAAGGATCTGTTGGCATCGTCGCCCTGCACTGAGGCTGCAGGTCTGGTTGCAAGAGGTGGCAGAGTTCTGTAACCAACTCCTTGGTGAAGCGGAGCTGCAGAAGACACTGCTCCTATCTTAGGTACAGGAAGGAGAAGTTGTCCCTGAAGGCCCTAGGTGGGTAAGGCCTCCTGCTGAGAGCCCTCCTCCCCCTCCTTCTCCTCCTCCCTCAGCGAGCAGCTTGTCTTCTTTGCTGCCTCTGCTCCATCTCCCTGTCATTCTGCAGCACGAGGGGGACTGCAAGTAGAGCCCCCAGGACTGGGAGCAAGTGATGTAATCAGAGGCCTTCCAGTAGCAGCCACGCCTTCCCACCATCGAGCAACAGTCCCTGCACACTTTAACAACTTGTGCAGCAAGCCAGTATTCATAGAAACTCTGCAAGAGCCAGTACAAGAGAAATAATCAACTTACCTGCAAGTTGGATGTATCGCTTAACGTTGCGCTGGTGGGGGTCCCTCGTGCAACTGAACACATGTTCAGCTGTGCGTGTTTAGGAGAGGGCGTCGATTGGAGCGGCAACATCGAAAATAGCTGGTCGTGTATCAAATCAGCGTTACACGCTGACTGGTGTCACGATCTCCCTACTCTGCATACTGTGGGCGCACGCACATCCCGCCTGCACTATCGCCTTCACCAAGATGGCGAACAGCGCAGGCAGCGCTGGAAGTGAGGCGGACGCCAATTTTTTTCTCCAAACTGGCCTTAACTACTAGCGTTAAGGTGCCGAATTTCGCGACCGCAGCCTGAGTCAGCAGGAGCAGCTAGTGATGGCTGAAGTGGAGGAACTTGCTGTCCTGAGGGCCAGCTTGCATTGTGTCTTGGTTGACCAGCCTATGGAAGTGGATTTCACAGGCCTTCTTTTTGGGGGATGTGAATCTCACAGGTCCTGCTTTTAAAAGAAGGATGCTTTCTGAGCAGCAAACCTTGGTGCAGGCATTGGTAGGTGTGCCAAATTGTGCCAGAGATGGTAGCTCGGTCAGAGGTGTCCACTACCTGCATGTGTATCACTACCAATTTAGATAGCTTTGCAATGCTGTAACCACCATGGGGCATGTGGCACCTGCAGGGACATCCAAAAGGGTGCCCCCCCATGCCAGAGATCTTAAGGGCAAAAAGCTTTTCTATGGATGCTCAGACTGCTGCAGAGAGACCTGGGGTGCCAGCATAGAAGAGGATTTCTCTTCTGGCTTCAACAGCCTTGATGAAGAGAACCCTGAGATAGAGCTTTACTATCTCATTGAAACCATTAGGGGTACGGTAGCGTAGTGGTTATGTTACTGGACTAGTAATCTAGAGGCTGGGACTACTGATCCGGAGACGTGAGTTCAAATCCCACTGTTCTCAGTCAAAACTAGTGTCAGTAATGACTATGAAACGACTAGAAAAACCCATCTAGTGTCCTTTAGGGAAGGAAATCTGCCGTCCTTATCTGGTCTGGCCTATATGTGACTCCAGACCTACAGCAATGTGGTTGACTCTTAATTGCCTTTTGAAATGGCCAGCAAGCCATTTGTACTAAAAGTATCACGGACTGCAGTGGTTCAAGAAGACAGCTCACCACCACCTTCTCAAGGGCAGTTAGGGATGGGCAATGAATGAATAAAAAATAAGTGAATGAATAAAAAAAAAGGTCTGCCTTAGCGCTGCTCACTGGCCATGGTAAGGCAGTGTACAGCAGCAGGAGCATGGCTGGAATGAGAACAAAAGGACAGACTCCCCTGCTAGCATCCTCTAATGCCTGCACAAATGTCAGAAGGCACACAGGCCCACTTTCAGTTGTGGAAGTGCTGCAGCCTGCCGTAGATCAATGTCAGGACTTGGCTGCCATGACGTGAGAGCCAACTCAATCCTACGAGGTTCCTATTTACATGCAGCAGCAATGTCACCTCATACATTCCTGCCACTGAGGTACAATCTAGATTAAGCACCAGGTTAGGGTCAAGAGGACATATTTCACATATTGACAACAAGGCGGAACAAAGTGGTAAGAAACAATAGGTGCTGCATGGATGCAAAATGTATGGAAATTAAAAATATGATTGCACTACAGTTGTTATTTGTGCCGAGAATATTCTTGGCAAGATTTGGGGAGCAGGTTTCAACAGGCAGAGTTGCACTTAAAAAAGAAGGTACTGTAGGAGAAGGTATGAGGAAGATTGTAGACAAGACTGTTAATGCAGGAGGCACATTTGAAAGTTAGGAAATGATCTCCTGTATGAGAGCTGTATGAAGTTTTCTCATTACTGCCTAGCTCGTCATGTTGCTCTGGCTCCTCCTGATAAAAATGAGAAGTCGCACAACACCAGGTTATAGTCCAACAGATTTATTTAATTTTACAAGCTTTCGAAGCAGTTCGCTCCTTCGTCAGGTAAGTTAGCAATGAGAGAATCTCCCAGAATTCACAATTTAAACCCAGACAAAATCTATTCACATTATTCACTACAACAAAGAGCACAGCCAAGACAATGAGATGTGTCCCAGGGGGTCCAACGTGTCAAACCACCTGCTGGCTGCATATCCTGTCAATTTGTGTTTTTGTGTTAGTCTTTTTTTTAAAAAAAACACCTGGGAAGACCGGCCATGATGTCAAGTCACGTTCTGTATCGTGACATGAACCCGATATCGCGATTGAGGCCATCCTCATGAGTGCGGAACTTGGCTATCAGTTTCTGCTCTATGATTTTGCGCTGTCGTGTATCTCGAAGGCCGCCTTGGAGAACGCTTACCCGCAGATCCGAGGCTGAATGCTCCTGGCTGCTGAAGTGTTCCCCGACTGGGAGGCAACCCTCCTGCCTGGCGATTGTTGCGCGGTGTCCGTTCATACGTTGTCTCAGTGTCTGCATGGTCTCGCCGATGTACCATGCTCTGGAGCATCCTTTACTGCAACGTATCAGGTAGACAACGTTGGCCGAGTCACATGAGTATGTACCGTGTACCTGGTGGGTAGTGTCCTCACGTGTAATGATGGTATCTGTGTCCATGATTTGGCATGTCTTGCAGAGGTTGCCGTGGCAGGGTTGTGTGGTGTCTTGGTTGCTGTTCTCCTGAAAGATGGGTAATCTGCTGCGAACGATGGTACTTTTGAGGTTAGGCGGCTGCTTGAAGGCGAGTAGTGGAGGCGTGGGGATGGCCTTAGCAAGGTGTTCGTCGTCATCGATGACATGTTGAAGGCTGCGAAGAACATGGCGTAGTTTTTCCGCTCCGGGGAAGTACTGGACGACGTAGGGTACTCTGTTGGTTGTGTCCCGTGTTCGTCTTCTGAGGAGGTCTATGCGGTTTTTCGCTGTGGCCCGTCGGAACTGTCGATCGACGAGTCGAGCGTCATATCCCGTTCTTAGGAGGGCGTCTTTCAGTGTCCGTAGGTGTCCATCACGTTCCTCCTCGTCTGAGCAGATCCTGTGTATTCGCAGGGCTTGTCCATAGGGGATGGCTTCTTTAATGTGGTTAGGGTGGAAGCTGGAGAAGTGGAGCATCGTGAGGTTGTCCGTGGGCTTGCGGTAGAGTGAAGTGCTGAGGCGTCCGTCTTTGATGGAGATTCGTGTGTCCAAGAATGAAACCGATTCTGAGGAGTAGTCCATGGTGAGTTTGATGGTGGGATGGAACCTGTTGATGCTATCGTGTAGTCCTTTCAGTGATCCTTCGCCGTGGGTCCAAAGGAAGAAGATGTCGTCGATGTATCTGGTGTACAGCGTTGGTTGGAGGTCCTGTGCAGCGAAGAAGTCTTGCTCGAACTTGTGCATGAAGATGTTGGCGTATTGGGGTGCGAATTTGGTCCCCATGGCTGTTCCGTGTGTTTGGGTGAAAAAATGGTTGTCGAAGGTGAAGACATTGTGGTCAAGGATGAAGCGGATGAGTTGTAGGATGGCGTCCGGAGATTGGCTGTTGTTGGTGTTGAGTACTGAGGCTGTCGCAGCGATGCCGTCATTGTGGGGGATATTGGTGTAGAGTGCCGATACGTCCATTGTGACGAGGAGTGTTCCTGGTTCAACTGGTCCATGGGTGCTGAGTTTCTGCAAGAAGTCTGTAGTGTCGCGACAGAAGCTGGGGGTTCCCTGTACGATGGGTTTCAGGATGCCCTCGACGTACCCAGAGAGGTTCTCACACAGGGTTCCGTTGCCTGATACGATAGGACGTCCGGGTGTGTTGGCTTTGTGTATCTTTGGGAGGCAGTAAAAGTCTCCTACGCGGGGAGTACGTGGGATGAGAGCACGTAGGATGTTTTGAAGGTCTGGATCGAAGGTCTTGATCAGTCTATTGAGTTGGCGGGTGTGTTCTTTGGTCGGATCTGCGGGTAGCTGTCTGTAGTGTTCCTGGTTGTCCAGTTGTCGGTATGCTTCTTTGCAATAGTCCGTTCTGTTCTGTATGACGATGGCTCCTCCTTTGTCCGCTGGTTTGATGACGATGTTGCGGTTGGTCTTGAGTGCGTGGATGGCGTTGCGTTGTGCTCGGGTGACATTCTGTACTGTCTTGTGAGTACGGCTGATGAATCTGGTGTTGATGCATTTCCTGACAGCTTGAGCATACATGTCAAGCTTAGGGTTGCGACCCTCCGGAGGGGTCCAATTTGACTCTTTCTTCCTCGGTTGTAGCACTGCGGTTCCCTCTGTCTGCTGTTCCGGATCATTGATTGTCCCATTAGGAATGTTGCTGACATCTTGGGATTTGTGGTAGTATTCCCGGATCCTCATTCTTGATAAGCCTGGGGTCTTCCTCCTTAGTGGCTTCCATGGTGTGCCTCTTTGAATGGTAAAGTTGTACAACATGCAGCAGACAGCAGCAATCCTAGAAACTGTCAACAAGCTGTATTCCAGGATGCCACCAGACCAATCTAGACACCTGAAGTGTTGCTACAGCATACAAATGGTGTGCATAATAACTCTACTGAAGGTATGCATCTCATGATATCTGCGTTCAGCTCATCTTCTGGGATACTGCAGAAGTGTCATGAGCCACGGCTGCAGAGGATAGCATTGATGCCCCAGATGTTACTCTGAGACTTGCTTCTCAGGGTCGAATATTGGTGGGACTTAAGATTGCCTTAAAATGAAGGCATTGTGACAACTGCTGGGTAAAGTGAACATTTACTTACATTATAGCTGATAACTATAGACAAGCTGAATGTTAAGAAAGTGGAATTCTTTGCAATTCATATAGGTCATAGAACTGAAATGGAGAACATAGGGTCATGTGGGTACAACCGTGGTTGACTCTTAACTGCCCTCTGAAATGGCCTAGCAAACCACTCAGTTGTAACAAACTGTTAGAAAAAACAATGGGCCAGAAATTCGGCTTTCCGGCTTCCTGCGGGTGCAAGCATCGCGTGCGTACTTGCCTACCGTGCCTGCCGTTGTGCTTTGGGCCCACGAGGACTTCGGCTCCTGGGCCTCCTCCAGCTGCCGGCGCGCAGTGCTTGCGTATCCCAGGGGCGCAGTTAGTTCGAAGCGTCCCCTGGGATCACGTGGGCCATGGAGAGCCAATCCTAACAGGGCATTTTCATTCATAGATTTGACAGGAAGACCTGTCAAATCTATGAATAGAGATCGGCCCCAAAACCACACTTAAACTTCAAATAAATAAAAAAAAACACATCACATTTTTAAAATAACTATAAGTTACATAAATTAACTACTTTAAACAAAAATTTAAATTTTTGAAAATTTTAATTATACTTTTTAACAGTGCTAAAAATAAACTTACCTTTCTTTAAAGTATGTAATAAAGATAAACCTGTTGAAAAAATGTTTAAATTGTAATTCATTAATCACTTACCTTGTTAAAAACAGGCCTTGCGCCTCCTTTTTAAAAGTGCAGCTTCTCCATACTTACCCTCCCGGAGAAACTTGAAAAAAAAATGAAGTTCGCTGCGTGCGCGCAGCCTCTCCCGCGCACGCGTTCGACTTCTGAACCCCTTCCTTCAGGGGAACGGAAGTTCCAGTTTCCCGCGCATGCGCAGTGCATGCAGGAAACCTGACACTTCAGATGGCCTTACGGGTGAGTACACAGCGCGTACTCACCCGACAAGAGCTGAATTTCTGGCCCAATATATGAATAAAACCGGGCGGACCACCCGGCATCAACCTAGGCACCGGATTCGGACATGGCAAAGGCACACCCAGCCCAGTCAACCCTGCAAATTCCTCCTCACTAACACCTGGAGACTTGTGCCAAAATTGGGAGAGCTGTCCCACAGACTAGTCGAGCAACAGCCTGACATAGTCGTACTCATAGAATCATACCTTTCAGCCAACGTCCCAGACTCCTCCATCACTATCCCTGGGTATGTCCTGTCCCACCGGCAGGACAAACCCACCAGAGATGGTGGCACAGTGGTATACAGTTGGGAAGGTGTGGCCCTGGGAGTCCTCAACATTGACTATCGCCGTTTCTTCATTGTCGCTGGGTCAAAATCCTGGAACTTCCTCCCTAACAGCACTGTGGGAGTACCTTCATCTCACGGACTGCAACGGTTCAAGAAAGTGGCTCACCACGACCTTCTCAAGGGCAATTAGGGATGGGCAATAAATGCTGACTTTGCCAGCGATGTCCACATCCCATGAATGAATAAAGAAAAGAGGAGCTGGATTCCTCCCACCAGACCTCACAAGTTATCCTTCGGCCTCCCCAGCCCCAATCGCGGGCCCGATCTTTTGACACCTCCCCCTTCCCCCAACCCCGATCATGGCCCTGATCTTTTGACTCCCCCCCCCCCCCACCCCACCCAGCCCCGCCCCAATATTTTGGCTTCCCCCCCTGCCCCCCAGTCGTGGCCAGGAGCATTACTGACTGCCAGGGATCATCCCCATGGGTCCCCGGCTGCAGCCTCCTGCTGCTAGTTTCTGCTCCCACTCACCGGCCACGCAGTCCAATCTGGCCGGCTGTCAGGCGGGAGTCTGCCCAAAATTATTCAAATGAGGCCCTGCTGTTAAGATCAGCAGGGCCTCTACGTCAGCGGCGTTGCCGGGTTCTTCGCCCGCTGCTGGGCTCCCCCGCACCCTCCCCACCTCCCCATTCATATAGGAGCCAAAGTCTTTGCAGCACTACTCCTTGGAGAAGCGGAGTCACTACCTGTACATTCTCAGATAATGATATTGGACAGGGTACTAATCATGTCAACCTGACCTACCTTGCATCTCTCATGCTTTTCCTATGGCAGCTTGGGTAGAACAAAATGCTGCACCACAGCAATAGCTATATAGGGCTGGATATTTACTGGTGCCAGTTGCGTAGGCAGGAGCGGGGGGCGGAGTTTCAGACGGGAAACCCGAAAGTCCACTGTGTGCGACTTTTGGCACTGACAGGTTCCCTGCCCAGAAGTCAGCCTGATTGAAAGGAGGCCGTAGGACCAGGTAGGTCTGATCCCCAACTCCGGTGGGGGGTGTTAGTGCGATCCCGGGGATGGGGGCCGGGTTTGATCCCGAAGGGGGCTTGTATGTGGGGCTGCGGGGGGGGGGGCGGGGTCTGATGGTGGGTAGCTTTGGGGGCTGGGAGGAAGCACGCCTGCTCCTCCTGGCCCACAAGGAGCGCTGTGAAGGCACTTACCTTCTCCCGAGGCTGTCATCGTCTCACTGCAGCTGCCGGCACAGCAGGTTAAATCTGAGGCTTCCAGCCTCAATAACATATTTAAAATGCCAACCCGTCTCCTGGGAGCAGATTGGCTGCCCGCCTCAGTAAAACCCGGAAGTCGGCGGGTTGGAGCGGGCTTCCCAACACGTTTGGAATTTTTGCCCACTTAACCCCCCCACCCGCTCCCAATCCCACCCGCTCACCCATGTTAAAATTCCCTCCATAGTCTCTTCAAAAGCTTCAGTTGCAACAAGAGGAAAGGTGGGGGGTCGACAAGAGAAAAGCTTCAGCAATAGCATGACAATTTTATAATCTCACTTCTGGTCTCTTTTAAACTGATGTCTGTATGAAGCACAATGCCAAGCAACTCAGAATTCCCCTTTTATAGGCTAAGTAAAGGAAACAGAGTGCAATGGGCAGAAATGACAGAAAATCGGGTATTTGACATTGTCATATCTTTATGCACTAGCTTACATGCATCTATCCACAAGCTGGTGGATAGTTCCTGCACCAATTAAATCCTGATCAGAGAATTGAAATGGAGGCAAAATGGGCAGAGATCCAGTGGATCAGATCTCTGCCCAGTTTTCTGATCTGCTGGACTTTATGCTCGAAAAACTGGCATTCCCGATCAGAAAATTTCAGCTATTTTCTCCTTAAATGTTTTCTTTCTTGGTTCTTTACAAATATTTTAAATCATGGAGGAAAACATTAACACTGAAACCTAGAAATCAATTTGTTTTGGTGGCCTTCAGTATTAGTTGTATTCCTAGTCTTCTATGGGGATGATTTCCGCTGATTGCTATCTGTAACACCATCATAAACAAATTTGGGAAGATTTCCTCTCTGTTCAGTATCTCTAGCAAAATCTGAAGTCTATTCTTTTTTTAGTGTTTCACTAGAAATACAAAAGTTAATCTTCCCATATTTGTTTATGTCACTACATTTAGTGACTAGAGGAAATCATCTCACACAAGGATGCCCATCTCATAGCTTAAATACTACAGACTTTCACTAGTAAATCAAAAGCAACTGTGTTTCTATTTTATGATTCATAAAATTACAAGCCATTATAAATTATCCATTTATTTTATGTAGCCTCACCTGCTTCCATACCCAAATGCCCTAATTTTCAGATGTATCACAGGCCCCTGGAGGCATCTGTAGTGTGCAGTGGATGATACCAGTGCTTGTGAAGTATCAGAATGCATGCTGTGTAACTTACAGACAATATTCTCCTTTTAATTAATTTTGTAATTACGAGCAATTAATTTAGTTTAAATGCGCTAAGTCTTGTTTGATGGAGTCAGCGTACCCATGTTTTCTACCCAGCATGAATCCCCACTGCTAAAATACTCAGTACTGAATGGTTGCATTTAAGACCTGTACAAGCAATTTAGAGTGAACTTCACAAACATTCTGCTCTGTAATTAGTATGCTTAATTAGGTCTAAAAAAAGGTTGTTATTACAACCAGTAATTTTGTTCTAAGTACTCTCTCCCCACTTTATATGGGGAAAAGAATCAAATGTATTGAACTATTGAACACTCCTCAATTGACTTAGCTAGTTAAAGCAGTCCCAGGTTTGAGCCCTGTGTTATGTTAGTTGATATCAGCTAGGCATTGGTAGGGATTTTACAATTGAAAATTGCCAGGTTTCCTGCTTTTAATTGTTGTCCAGTAAGGTCTGGTGGAAGTGTTCATGTATGAACATCAGGCGACGTCAGAATAGCCTATCAGCATTCATTGTCTAGATTCACTCATGAAGAATGACCACTTGGACGAAAGTGAGAAGTCGCACAACACCAGGTTATAGTCCAACAGTTTTATTTGAAATCACAAGCTTTCGGAGCTGCTGCTCCTTCGTCAGGTGAAGTGAAGGTATTCCTTCACTTCACCTGACGAAGGAGCAGCAGCTCCGAAGGTATTCCTTCACTTCACCTGACGAAGGAGCAGCAGCTCCGAAAGCTTGTGATTTCAAATAAAACTGTTGGACTATAACCTGGTGTTGTGCGACTTCTCACTTTTGTCCACCCCAGTCCAACACCAGCATCTCCGCATCATGGCCACTTGGATGAAGTAATAGAAGGTGATCGATGCCTGTGGAACCATACCCCAGCAAGGAGTCAACACCTTCAGACAGAGGAAGAGGGTAGGGGAAGGGAGAAAATTAATGCGGAACAAAGCAAGCAAATAAATGTTTTTACCTCCAACAGAGGGTTGGGTTTCTTCCCTGCTAGGTCCCACCATGATGTCACTAATGGAAAGGTGCCCTAGAATGACCCAACTGAAAGCAGTTAATACCACAATTATATATGGGTCTGGGAGATGGAGCAGAACAGGGCAAACCTGAAAAACCATGCTACTATCTGAGTACGCTGCAGATGCAGTCTATAGGGTGAATGGCTGGGCTTGCTTTCAATGGAGCCATCATTGGAATAACCTAGCAGTCTGGAGACTCGAGTTGGTGGATCTCGGTTGAAGGTAAAGACTTAAGGTTTTCATATAGGTTGCTTCATCTTAATAATAACACGTCTTGTTTCTATTGTTTATGTCTAACCTTTGAGTCTGCCATATTTTTCATCCTCATTGATTAAATGTGTGTTTCCCCCTTTTTTAATTGCTTATTTTCTACGTTAGTCCTGCTTTAGCCGTAGCCCTGAACTTTCATCTTTCTCCAGTTTCTCTCCTATCTCCCCATATACCCTGTCTGAGCTCATCTTGTCCATGAGACCCACCTCCTGCTCCCTCGATCCTTTTCCCACCAAACTGCTGACCACCTAATTCCCTTTCTGGCCCCCATGTTAGCTGATATTGTTAAAGGTTCCCTTTCCTCAGGAACTGTCCCGCTCCCTTTCAAATCTGCCGTCATCACACCCCCGCCCCCCCCCGCCTTCTTAAAAACCCACCTTTGACCCATCTGTCCTTGCAAACTAGCACCCCATCTCCAACCTCCCTTTCCTCTCCAAAGCCCTAGAACCTGTTGTCACCTCCCAAATTGTGCCCACCTTTCCTGCAACACCACATTTGAACCCCTCCAATCCGGTTTCCGCCCTGCACTGAACTGGCCCTTATCAAAATCACAAATTACCTCCCATGTGACTGTGACCATCGTAAACTATGCCTCCTTATCCTTCTCGACCTGTCTGCAGCTGACAGTTGACCACACCATCCTCCTCCAGGGCCTCTGCTCTGTTGTTCAGCTGGGTGGGACTGCACTCACCTGGTTCCATTCCTATCTATCCAGTCATAGCCAGAGAATCACCTGCAATGTCTTCTCTTCCCGCTCTTGTATCGTTACCTCTGGAATCCTGCAAGGATCTATCCTTGGCTCCCTCCTATTTCTCATCTACATGCTGCCCCTCGGTGACATCATTTGAAAACACAATGGCCCAAAATTTGCGATCGGAGGCTTCCCATGGATGGATGCCTCCGACCTGTAAAAAATCTACGCATTTACCTGGTGGCCCGGGAGGAAGGGAGACTTGCGATCCTGGGCCTGTCCGGGTACGCGCGGGCAGAGACCCACATATCCCAGGAGCGCTTGCGGTTCACAAGCGCCCTGGGATCATGTGGGCCAGCCCAACCAATAAAAGAAGGGAATCCCCATTCATACTTATGGGAGTTTCGTATGTACACTAAGACTCCTTAACATTGCCTGTCTCTGCCCCTGCCTCTGTTCATCTGCTGCTGAAATGCTCATCCATGCTTTTGTTATCTCTAGACTCGACTATTCCAATGTCTCCTGGCTGGGGTCCTACCTTGCACCCTCCAGAAACTTGAGCTCATCCGAAACTCTGCTGAGTACATCCTAACTCGCACCAAGTTCTGTTCACCCATCGCCCCTGTACTTGCTAACCTACATTGGCTCCTGGAAACACCTCCATTTTAAAATTCTCATCCTTGTTTTCAAATCCCTCCATGGCCTCGCCCCATCCTATCTCTGTAACCTCCTAGAGCCCTACAACCCTCCGAGATCCCTGCTCTCCTCCAATTCTGGCCTCTTGCGCAAAACCCGATATTGCTCAACCATTGGGGGCCATGCCTTCAGTTGCCGAGGCTCTAAGTTCTGGAATTCCCTCCCTAAACTTCTCCGCCTCTCTACCTCTCTCTCTTCCTTTCAGACGCTCCTTAAAACCTACCACTTTGACCAAGCTTTTGACCACATGTCCTGATGTTAACCTACTCTTATGCAGATCGGAGCCCAATGATGTCATCACGACCCAATCTGCTATTTTAGTCTAAGGCCTGATTGGGGGAGCAGTGACAGCTTCCCCATCAAGGCAAACCTGTTAGGAGGGGATCGTGGGCCTGAAGAGGCCTGGGCAGGTAAGTTTTTAATATTTATTGAGGTTTCCTTGTGGGCCAGGAGGAGTAGGAGTTCTTCTCCTGGCCTCACAGAGAAGCCTCCCTTGCTCCAGGCTTCCCCTCCACTCCCTGATGGCCTTTGCCCCACTCAACCTCATATCACTTACTTGAGTGTCGGGGACTGATCCTGTGGGTCCGCGGCTGCATCCTCCTGCCTCAGATCTTCCGCCAGGTGTGGGCGGGGCTCCGATGGAAGTTATTTTAATGAGACCCAGCTGTTATGAACAGCAGAGCCTCCCCGTGCCCGGACTCACCGGGTGTGCTGCCCCACTTTGGGCCTCTTCGGTCATCTTGCTAGGTTCCTGCTGTCGGGGCGGGTGCTGCGGGCATCCCGATGACTTCCTGGTTAAGATGGCATTGGGGTCCTATTGATATTATTGGATTTGTGTAAACGCATGAGACTCCGGTGGGCGCCTCATACACCTGAAAAATGAGACATTTAAAACTACAACAGATTGGGGACAAAGTATTAACAATGTTTGTTGTTTGACAAGAGAGAAATCCTTCATTACTATAATAGATACTTTATTCTATCCAGCAATTGTTATGTATGAGTATATACAATGGATGAAAGGTTGTATGTGTGGTTGAACATGTGTCTGGTATGAAGTTTCTTGCCTTGGTGCTAGAGTTTGCCCTAACTGGTGGGTGATAATCAGACTGCCCTTAGCCTTCTGTGCCAATACAGTTTCATCATCTGTTGGAGCAGATAGTTGAAATACTTTGTTCACTTTGGTCATGGCATTGCTCTATTCTCATTGAGTTGAAAATAAATCTTGTTCACAGTAGCATGGTTGTACAATATACAGCCGATCACAATCTTTGAGCATACTGTGGCTAGGTCATATTGATAATCTGTCCCCCAAGCTGTCATGGGAATTGAGATCAGGAGTCATTCCTTAGGACACTGATGGTTTGCTAAATGAAAGCACATTATCTTGTATGCCTGGTTTAACTTTTTTTCTGCTTATTTCTATGGATTGTACAACAGGATCAGGAGCTGTCGTCCAAATCCCCAATAACCTGCCTTGCAGTCAGTTGTCACAAACAAATATTAGATGCTAGCATGGTAGGCCATACTAGATTCAGTAATGAGCCAGACTTAGTTAATAATGTAACAGTAAGGGAACATTTCTCTAACAGTGACCATATGATCAAATTCAATGTAAGGTTTGAAAAGGAGAAACTTAACACAGTTGCAAAGATTTTAGATTTTGGTAAGGCTAGCTTTAACGGGATGAGACAAAGGGCTGGATTTTCAATGCCACGTGGAGTCGGGTTTGGAGGCGGGGGGGGGGTGGTTAAAGTTGCAGATTCGGGGGTCCCGACCCCATCCCGCCTCCAACCCGCCTCCATGCCAGTTTCTCTGGCGGCGGGTACCCGACATGTGCTGGAACCCGACTCCCCGAGGCGGGAAGGGATTAGTGACAATTAACTGCCTGTTAACAGGTAGTTAACAGGCAGTTTTTTGCATAATCCCTATTTTAAAAAGAAAAGTGTGGGCTTCCCGACAGGTGGCAACCACGCCAAGTTATCAGGGCGGGCCATGGGTCTGCAGGGGTTGGAGGGGTCGATATGTCCGGTGGGCGCATGTGTGCAGAGGTAAGTGTGTAAGGTAAGTGATAAGTGTTGGAAAAAGTTTTACTTACCTTAACTTCCTCCTGCAGGTGTCAGCCCTTCAGTTCTCGGGAGTTAGAAATCTCACCGGCACAGAAAGCAGGAAAGCCGTGGACCTGTCAAAAACTGCAGCCTTCTGTTTTCTGTGGTGGAATGATTTCTAACTCAGCCTGAGAGGAAGGACTGAAGTTAGAAATCATATTGTGAGTGTTTGACAGCTTCACAGAGATGTCAAACGCTGATATTTCATCTGTCAAAAGCTCTTGACAGATGAAATGTCAGTCTGTGACGTCACCTGTTGCCGGGTGGCCCTTAATTGGCCTGCTGAGCCCACTGGGCGGGCTCAACAAGGTCAATCAAGAGAAAATACAGTGGGTTGGCCACATCTCGATGGAGGCGGGTTCACAAGCCAGAATGTGTGATTCCCGACCCCAATCCGACCCCAGTTTCAAAATCCAGCCCAAAGACTGACGACAGAAAAATGGTCAAAACTATTAGCGGGTAAAACTACAGATGAACAGTGGGAGGTGTTCAAAAAAGAATTTAGCTTAATGCAGGACCAGTATATACCCCTAAGGGGCAAGAGCTGTACTTGCCAAATAAAACAGCCATGGTCGACAAAAAAGGTGAGAGTTAACATAAAATTAAAGGAAAGAGCATACAAAAGTGCAAAGAATAGTGTAGATCCAGGAGACTGGAAAAGATATAAAGAACAGCAAAGGAAGGCAAAAAAGATAGTAAGAGCTGCAAAAAGGCATACAAAAAGAAACTTGTGAGGGATATCAAGATTAACGTAAAAAGATTTTACTATTATATTAGAAGAAAAAGGGTAGTCCAGGGTAATGTGGGCCCTTTAAAAACAGGTAATATTGCAAATGAAGATAAGGAAATGGCAGACTTGTTGAATAATTACTTTGTGTTAGTCTTCACAGTAGAGGAAGAGGATAATATACCTGATATTTTAGGGAAACTAATACTGAATCAAGGACTGAAACTCACTACAGTTAACATAAGCAAGAAAGCAGTATTAGAAAAAATAATGGCACTAAAGATCGACAAATCCCCAGGACCTGATGATTTCCACCCCGGGGTTTTAAAGGAAGTAGGTGAGGAAATTACAGATGCTTTAGCCATAATCATCCAAAGTGCTCTCGATTCAGGAATTGTCCCATTAGATTGGAAAATTACAAATGTAACTCCATTATTTAAGAAAGATGAGAAATAGAGAGAAACCAGGAAATTATAGACCTGTTATTGGAATCTATAATTAAGGACAGAGTGATTGAGCACTGAGAGAAATTTGAGCTGATTAGAGAGAGCCAACATGGATTTGTAAAGGGATTTGTAAATGTCTAACGAACCTAATTGAATTTTTTGAGGAAGTAACTAAATTAGTAGAGAGGGGAATGTCTATGGATGTAGTTTATATGGACTTCCAGAAGGCATTCGATAAGGTTCCACATAAGAGACAGTTGGCTAAAATTAAAGCTCATAAAATTGAAGGCAAATTATTGACCTAGTTGGGACATTGGTTAGGTGGTAGAAGACAGAGTAGGGATAATGGGTATGTATTTGAATTAGAAGGAAGTGACTGATGGTGTCCCACAAGGATCTGTGCTGAGGCGTCAACTATTCGCTATCTTTGGGCTGGATTTTACTTACTGAGACGAGTTGAGGACGGAACTGCTGCCTTCCGGGTTCTAGTCCTGCCCCCAGCGACGTCTGATGAACAGATGCTATTTTGCCCTGATTGGCCTTGTTAAGCCCACCCTGCGGGCTTGCCGGCCAATTAAGGGAAAGCCGGTGTCAGATGACGTCAGTTGATGACGCTTCATCTGCCGGTTTTCTTAAAGGCATATGCATCACACTTGTTTGACAGATGAATTGTCAATGTTTGACAGCATTGAGGTGCTGTCAAACACTGACAATCACTGTACACAGGTGAGCCCTTGCCCAAGGCTCTCCAATTACTCTCTCCTTAGGATAAAACAGATGGCAGCTGCAGCTGAGATTGCAGAAGCCATCTGTCACTTCTCCTGATGAGATGAGGCTACACAAACACTTCACAGCTTGTCACCTGCAGAAACATCTAACCACATTAAAAATTACTTTCACAACATTTCCTGACCTCTGATACTAATCATTGTTCCTTGCATCCTTCCCACCACTTCTGCAGCTGTCATCCAAACACCAACATAACAACAGACCCACAGCACGCCTCACTTACCCTGGCGGGGTTCCCCGACGACGGGAAGCCCGCAGCAGCAGTCGAAAAATTGGGAAAAGCCTCTTAACTGCCTGTTAACTACCTGTTAACAGGCAGTTAAATGGCTATAATCCTCTTCCCGCCGCTAGGAGTCGGGTCCCTGCGCAAATCGGGGACCCGACTCCTGGGAAGATTGGTTGGAGGCGGGTTGGGAGAGGGTTCGGGACCCACTCCCATTCTTTTTGACTTTCCCAGCAGTCCCGCCTCCAAACCTGCCTCCTCAGGGCTGGTAAAATCCAGCCCTAGGTCTTCAATAACACAATAGAGAGCCATATATTCAAGGTTGCCAATGACACAAAGATTGGTGGCATAGTAAGTCGTGTAGCTGGGAGCATAAAATTACAAAGAGACATTGACAAAGTGAGTGGGCAAATCTGTGGCAGATAAATTTCAATGCAGATAAGTGTGAGGTCATCCATTTTGGACCATAAAAGGATAGATCAGAGTATTTTTTAAATGGTGAAAAGCTAGGAACAGTGGAAGTCCAAAGAGATTTAGCGGTCGATGTACTCGGATCACTAAAATGTAGTAGTCAGGTACAAAAAATAATCAAGAAGACTAGTGGAATGTTAGCCTTTATAACTAGAGGGCTAGAATATAAAGGGGAGGATTTTTCTGCAGCTATATAAAGCCCTGGTTAGACCACATCTGGAGTATTGTGTACAGTTCTGGGTACCGCATCGTAAAAAGGCTACATTGGCCTTGGAAGGAGCGCAGCACAGATTCACTAGAATGTTATTAGGGCTCCAAGGGTTAGATTATGATGAGAGATTACATAAACTAGGCTTACATTCCTTGGACTATAGAAGGTTAAGAGGTGATTTGATTTGAGGTTTTTAGGATTTTGAAAGGAATTGATAGGGTAGATAGAGAGAAACTTTTTTCGCTGGTGGGTGAGTCTAGGACAAGGGGGCATGATCTTAAAATCAGAGCCAGGTCATTCAGGAGAGAAGTTAGGAAACACTTCTTCATGCAAAGGGTGTTAGAAGTGTGGAACTCTCTCCCACAAAAAGCAGCAGATGCTAGCTCAATTAATAATTTTAAATCTGAGATCAATAGAATTTTGTGAACCAAAGGTAATAAGGGATATAGAGCCAAGGTGGGTAGATGGAGTTAGGATACAGAACAGCCATGAGCTCATTGAATGGTGGAATAGGCTCGATGGGCTGAATGTCCTACTCCTGTTCCTATGTTCCTAAGTAGCACAGCCAGAAATCATTGACTGAAGATGAAGGAGTTGTGTTTTGATCCTGATAATGCATTCATGTTAAAGGTTTTGTGTTGTGCATTGCAGACTACCTGCATGTCGAAGGAATTGAAACCTGCTTGGTTGATGTAGGTGAGCATTATTAAATCTTTTCAAAATTTTTTTTTGCATATTTTTGCAATCTGTCCCATTTTCCTGTAACCATTGGTGCTTCTGTGACTAATGAATACTAAAATGTGCTCTCCCTTCATGGAGGCACTCTTCTCCCTCTCCTCTTTCACTCGTGTGATTCTTACTGTTGGATGCAGCTCTTATCTGATTCTGTAGCTATTCTTTGGGAGTAGACTTTCTGATGAGTGTACAGGTGGAAATTCCTTATCTGTAGAAAAATTATCAAGAATTCCAATGTGAGGAGCTCAGCAGAGAATTTGCTCCTGGAATGATGCAACAGCACCAGGTAGGAGCTGAGGCGAGCACTTGCAATAAAGAGTTTATCAGGGAGTGATAATTTCTTTTTATTTATTTGTTCCTGGGATGTGGGTATTGCTAGCAAGGCCAGCATTTATTGCCCATCCCTAATTGCCCTTTAGAAGGTGGTGGTGAGCTGCCTTCTTGAACCGCTGCAGTCCGTGTGGTGAAGGTAGTCCCACAGTGCTGTTGGGGATTTTGACTCAGCGACGATGAAGGAACGGCGATATATTTCCAAGTCAGGATGGCGTGTGACTTGGAGGGGAACTTGGTAGAGACCTATAGGTTGATATTCACTGATGTAGGCTATTGAATAGGTCATCTTGTAGTTGGGAACACACAAGACCTTAGGGAAGGCAGCACTCGCATGGAATTGTTGCTCTTATACAGCTGTTGCTTTGTACCTCTGTGAAAATGGCTTTGACTGCACCCACTCTGGGGAAAATGCATCAGTCATGTGTTCAATGAAAGTGGACATTGTATTCGGGCTTTTGCTTACCAGATCACCAACACATGATTGGACCATCATGCTCCCAAAAGTTAAACCAACAATAACACAATCCTTTAAGGAGGTAATCTATCCCCTTCAGACTCCATTCACAGAGACACCGTAAGACCTCCAACTCCAGCCTATACAGAGGCACTCTTTCCCCCCACCCTCCAATCTTCCCAATTTTTCCTGGCACTCTCCTTCCTCCTCACCTCAATTCAACCTGGCACACTTCTTCCCCATACCCTTTTAAACTTATTTTCTTCCTTCTTTCCCTCAGTTCAAAATGGCACTCTTCTGCTTCTCCCTCCAGCTGAACATGGCACTTCTCCCCTTCCAACTGTCTAAATTCTTGTTGACACTCTTTTCTCCCTTGCCCCCCATTCAAGCTGGCATTCTTCTTCCCCCCCCCCCCCCCCCCATTCAAGCTATCACTCTCCATCCTCACGTTCAAACTAGCGCTGTCCTTCTCCTTCAACCCCAGTTAACATTGGTACTCTTCTCCACATCCCACCCCCAGTTCAAGCTTGTTCTCTTTCCCCCTTAGTACTTAGTTCAATCTGGCACTCCTCTCCCCTCTTCCTGTATAAGATGAAAAGCGCCTCCCCTCTAAACCTATCCAAATTCACGCTGGCTTTCTTCTCCTCCTCCTCCCCGAGTTCATGCTGGAGCTCTTCTTCTCCTTCCCATTAGTTCATGCTGGCACTCTCCTCTTCCTCCTAATTCAGACTGACACTCTCCTCTTCCCCCTAATCCAGACTGGCACTCTCCTCTTCCCCCTAATCCAGACTGGCATTCTCCTCTTCCCCCTAATTCAGACTGGCACTCTCCTCTTCCCCCTAATTCAGACTGGCACTCTCCTCTTCCCCCTAATCCAGACTGGCACTCTCCTCTTCCCCCTAATCCAGACTGGCACTCTCCTCTTCCCCCTAATTCAGACTGGCACTCTCCTCTTCCCCCTAAACGAGACTGGCACTCTCCTCTTCCCCCTAATCCAGACTGGCATTCTCCTCTTCCCCCTAATCCAGACTGGCACTCTCCTCTTCCTCCTAATTCAGACGGGCACTCTCCTTTTCCTCCTAATCCAGACTGGCACTCTCCTCTTCCCCCTAATCCAGACTGGCACTCTCCTCTTCCCCCTAATCCAGACTGGCACTCTCCTCTTCCCCCTAATCCAGACTGGCACTCTCCTCTTCCCCCTAATCCAGACTGGTACTCTTCCATGGTAGAGGCAGAAACCGTCATCGCATTTAAAAAGTACTTGGATATGCACTTGAAGTGCCGTAACAAGACGACGGACCAAGAACTAGAAAATGGGATTAGGCTGGATAGCTCTTTTTCGGCCTGCACAGACACCATGGCCTCTTTCTGTGTCATAAACTTCCATGATTCTATTCCCTCCTCCTTAACACCACTCCTGACTCTTATCGCTGCTGCTCTAATTGACTGAATGCCACTGCACACTTTGGAGAGAATACCTTATCTTATGAGAATTGCCACTCACAGCACCCAGGGGCATCACTTACAGCAGCAGCAACAGGAAGTAGGGGACTGGAGTGATGCTGAAAGATTTTCATCCACAAAAGTAGGCACTGCCCTGGAAATGCTGTCTGCATCAAATGTGGATAGTTAGCATGTGTGTTCTCAGTACTTTAGTTTGGATGTTCTTAAGCATTGTGATGGACTCCAATGCAGGTGACACACCTGTCTGATCAAAAAAACACCAGTTGCTACCATTTGACACAATCCAGTGATTGCCCCGCTGGAGAGTCCCAATCTCCGTGGAGACTCCTCTGTATGACATTCTGGCCCAATGGATTTCCTCTCATGCACATGATTTTCTGCTGAGAGTCCTGTAACTCTGTGCCCAAATTTCTTGTTCACCCTGCTCCTGAAAGAATGATGAGAGCAAAACTCAAGTTGTCCTCTTGCTTCTTGAAATATTCATCCTATTAGAATCATAGAATGGTACAGCACATAAGGTGGCCATTCGGCCCATCATGCATGTGCTGGCTCTTTGGTAGCATCGTCTCTGAGATGGACTTGTAGGCAATATGTGCACAATGGCATTGTTTTGTTTTAATTGCATCCACTGCCCCATTTTTGAAGCTTAATTGCCATTTTTAAGGTAGGTTTGCAAAGCAATTTCTGATATAAACTTGTCAGAGGTTAAGCAGGTTCCACAACAGATTACTTACTTGATGTACACTGTCAAAAACATTATTGATAACTGGAAAATTACACCCGATAGGGAATGCCAGTTCCTGGCACAAAGTAGAGGAAAAAAAGGGGAGAGATCTGTTAAGCCAAGTCTCTATGTTGCCCAGGGATCCCCCATTGGGCTTGGTAGGCTGATCGCCACCTTGTTCCATACTTTCCTAAATGTTGAACAGTATCATCAGCCACAGTAAATTGGTGCCTATGCCACTGGGCTCTTATGAAATAAATGCACCCATATAATGAATCTTTCACCCAGATCATGGTAAAAGATTGTTATCATAAGAAGCTGGTAATAATGAGGTCCAATTTTTCTTTAAAAGGATTATTAGAATCTTTTAAAAAGTATATTTTTTAGGATAACTTTCCAATAATTTCAGTAATGCAAACAGATCAAAAATGTAGTGCATCTGTAAAATAGTCTGGAACTGCAACATATTTAGAAGATTTACAAAGTACAAGCAACATCTTAGTAATTTTTAGAAAATTGTATGGCAAATTGATTAAATGTAGAGGCCATTACAATTTCCCTTCTGCAAACTAAAATTCATTTTAAGTAATTCCATCATTTTAAAAGTCTAAAGATTAAATGGCTAATGCTTTGTCCTCAGATGACAGATTTTGTGACTTTTTCCATCAATTTTAATGGAAACATTTTGCTGAATTTTGTTGATAAATGAATAATGAAACGCTAACATTGATTTATTATTGTCTTTGTAAAATTTACTTAAGGGACTCTTTGTCCACTGTATAAATCAATAGCTTCAAGGTCCATCCCCCTTTTTATTCAGCATGATTTCCCAAGAATAATTGGAAGACATTCCATTTAGGTCATTTTTGGCTAATGTTTATTTGCTGATACAATTACTCTAAGAAGCACGCTTTTTAGAAGGAAAGTAAAGGTTAAAGTTTGCTATTGATATTCATCAGGAGATGGATATTTAATCTTTAATCTCTTGTCCTCGGCCACTACTTTGGATCAACTCATTATTTTGAATAAATGATGTGTCATTCCCATTATTTATGTTTCACTGCAGCCAAAGGATTGGATCACGTTTGGTAAGCACCATTTATTTGGACCATTCAGTATTAATCTCCCCACATCTTTCCTGTCCTTAGTACTGTCTCTATTTGCTTTCATGGTTTTTCCACGTTGTGTTTTAAAAGGATAATCTTTGACGAACCAGGCAGAATTGTGTGCCAAACTGGATAGCTTGGACGCTGTCAATATATCATCTAAACTGAAGTGAGATTAATACACTGAGGCTCTGAACTAGGTCAGGATATGGGCAATTTTTTTCTTTTGCATCATGTAAGAGTGACTAATGATGCTGGAGCCCTTCAAGATGGATAATTCCAGCAGATGGGCTAAAATATATTTGCAGCAGGCTGCAGTTTCAAAGTCATGGAGGCTCTCTTGGTCAAGTGCCCTGTACAGCTAGACAGTTGTAGGATACTGATGGAGTATTGCAGATCACAGTATTGGCAAAATGCAACAGCCATATTTCTTTAACTCTTTACCTCTCTTGATGTTTTAGAAATTTGCATTATTTTCAATAAAGGACTGTAGCTGTTTTGGGTGGGGAGGATTTAATGTCACTTTTGATTTTCACTGTTGTGTGACATTGGAAGATAATAAATACTCTCACATGATATCTGTTTTATTAATAGTTATACTAAGGTAAGGTCACAGTATTCTGGGTTAAAATACAGCCACAGTCTACAATAAATGAATGGCGGTAACTGTGTACTTCTAAACCTACACAATATTACACTAAAACTTACGGAATGTGAAATTAAAATGCTAATAAGATTTAATTATTGCCATTTATCTTTTTAACATTTAAAATAAAATTGTAAAGTTTTTTTCTTTTTTCTTTTCTGTAGCTCTTTTTTTTTTGAAGGAGTTGGGAGAGGACCTCACCCTCCAGCGAGCTGTCATCCAGGCTGTCCCTGCCACCACTACCTACTCCTTTTTGCTAGTGCTGGGTACATCACCACGTGCAGACCCCTCTGCGAATGATTGCCCTCCACCAAGAATTCTGGCCAATATTTATCCCTCAATCAACATCACTAAAACAGATTATCTGGTTATTATCACATTGCTGTTTGTGGGAGCTTGCTGTGTGTAAATTGGCTGCCACGTTTCCTACATTACATAGAAACATAGAAGATAGGAGCAGGAGTAGGCCATTCGGCCCCTCGAGCCTGTTCCGCCATTCAACGAGATCATGGCTGATCATCCAAATTCAGTACCCTGTCCCTGCTTTCTTCCCATATCCCTTGATCCCTTTAGCCTTAAGAAATATATCTAGCTCCTTCTTGAATATATTTAATGAATTGGCCTCAACTGCCTTCTGTGGTAGAGAATTCCACAGGTTCACCACTCTCTGGGTGAAGAAATTCCTCCTCATCTCAGTCATAAATGGCTTACCCCTTATCCTTAGACTGTGACCCCTGGTTCTGGACTCCCCCACCTTCCTGCATCTAGTCTGTCTAATCCTGTTAGAATTTTATAGGTTTCAATGAGATCCCCTCTCATTCTTCTAAACTCTAGCGAATATAAGCCTAATCGACCCAATCTCTCTACATACGTCATTCCTGCCATCCCAGGTATCAGTCTGGTGAATCTTCGCTGCACTCTCTCCATGGCAAGAACATCCTTCCTCAGATAAGGCGACCAAAACTGCACACAATACTCAAGGTGTGGTCTCACCAAGGCCCTGTACAACTGCAGCAAGACATCCTTGCTACTGTACTCGAATCCTCTCGCTATGAAGGCCAACATACCATTTGCCTTCTTAACCGCCTGCTGCACCTGCAGGCTTACCTTCAGCGACTGGTGCACAAGGACACCCAGGTCTCGTTGCACTTCCCCTTTTCCCAATCTATTGCCGTTCAGATAATCTGCCTTCCTGTTTTTGCCACCAAAGTGGATAATCTCGCATTTATCCACATTATACTGCATCTGCCATGCATCTGCCCAATCACCCAACCTGTCCAAATCATATTGGAGTTTCTCTGCATCCTCCTCACAGCACACACGCCCACCCAGCTTTGTGTCGTCTGCAAACTTGGAGATATTACATCTAGTTCCCTCGTCTAGATCATTAATATATATTGTGAATAGCTGGGGTCCTAGCACCAATCCCTGCGGTACCCCACTAGTCACTGCCTGCCACTCAGAAAAAGACCCGTTTATTCCAACTCTTTGCTTCCTGTTTGCCAACCAGTTCTCTATCCAAGTCAGTACCTTACCCCCAATCCCATGTGCTTTAACCTTGCACGCTAATCTCTTATGCGGGACCTTATTGAAAGCCTTCTGAAAGTCCAAATACACCACATCCACTGGTTCTCCCTTATCTATTCTGCCAGTTACATCCTCAAAAAATTCCAGTAGATTAGTCAAGCATGATTTACCTTTTGTAAATCCATGTTGACTTTGTCCGATCCTGTCACTGTTTTCCAAGTGCTCTGCTATTACATCTAGCATTTTCCCCATTACTGATGTCAGGCTTACCGGTCTATAATTCCCCGTTTTCTCTCTACCACCTTTTTTAAATAGTGGGGTTACATTAGCTACCCTCCAATCCATGGGAACTGTTCCAGAGTCTAAAGAATTTTGGAAGATGACCAGCAATGCATCTACTATTTCTAGGGCCACTTCCTTAAGTACCCTAGGATGTAGATTATCAGGCCCTGGGGATTTATCAGCCTTCAATCCCGTCAATTTCCCTAACACCATTTCCCTACAAATACTGATTTCATTCAGTTCCTCCCTCTCATTAGACCCAATGTTCCCCGACATCTCTGGGAGGTTATTTGTGTCCTCCTTTGTGAAGACAGAACCAAAGTATGTATTTAATTGTGATTACAACAGTGACTACACTTCAAAAAGTACTTCATTGTCTGTAAAGTGCTTTGGGATGTCTTGTGGTCGTGAAAGGCGCTATATAAATGCAAGTCTTTCTTTCTTTCTTTTTCAGGGGGGTTGTGACTGTTGAGAAGGACCTAAAGGAAAGAGATAAGGAACCATACTTAGGGTGGTTCTGAAAGGCTGGACAGTTGCAACCTTAAAATCCCCAATGTACATAGCTCTTGCAGAGCCACTTATTTCAAGAGCTTGCTGCTCCAGCTATGATATGACCAAGATATTGTCTGGTGCTCGCTTGGTCCTACTACTCTTCCTGGGGTTGTTTGCTGTTTTCTCCTACCAGACTTGGTGAGTGGCTCCTTCAAAGGAGACTGCACATATCTGGGGCTTCTGCTTACATTGCACATGCTGAAATGGAGAAGATGCAAACAGGATGGGGAGGTGTTGAATAGAAAACAAGTGGATGAAGTGTGAAGTGAGGCGGGAGTAGTGGGAGAAGTTGGTGATTCTGCAAAGGCTATCAAGTAAGAGGAGAATGCTGCTTGTGGCTAATTATGAAGTGAGCAAGGAAGAGGAGAAGGTGAGTTTGGAATGAGATTGAGAGGTGGTGTAGTGTGCCCTTGTGATGGGTGGTGAAGGAATTGATGGAGGGGAGGGAATAGATCAGAGTGCTGGGGGAAGAGGGTGAAAGACTTTCTGCTACGTATTCTTGAGAGAGATGGATAAATAAAGAACTTTACTCACCCTTGCTATTCTTGTGAGGTCATTGAAGTGCTTCCTGCTCTGGATCCAGGTTCTGAGGGTCACACTCTTGGAGCTTACGATCTCTTCCACCACTGTCCATGCCTGGTGCACAGCATGCTTGGGAACCCTCCTTCCACTGCTGGGATACAGGATTTCCCTCCTCACCCTTTCTTTTTCCAACAGCACCTCCAGGGAAGCTTCTGAGAATCTGGGGGCTTGCCTGTGACTCATTCTTACCACTGCTGTTTCCAAACAGAACCAGGCAGAAGGGAATGCAGACTCCCTATAACAGGTGCATTTCCGCTTGAACTAGGTTGGTAGAGGGCCCTGTGGAATTTGAACAAAAAAAAGTTGGTGGGATTCCTGTTCAGTCACAAATTGGGTAGGGAACCTGCCTGTCAGAATTAAATGAGGCCTGGGAGTTAAAATACCCCAGGGCTAAAATTTTGAGTGAATTTTGCACTCACCCCGTCCCCGCCTGCCTGAAACCCGTCCAGGGTTAAAATCAACCTTCTGCTCTATGGCCCCTGTTTCTTCACTCCCCAGTCCCCTGCTGTGCTCTAGTCCCTGGCTGGAAATAAAACCATGCTAAATGTCATAACTATGCTCCATACCCCAAGTTATTCATGAGCTATGCCATGACAGATCCACTACTATGTTACAAAATGTGTTAATCGTGCCCTTAATGATAATAAAAGCCCAATTTGCAACATTTTTATATGGCGAGATATGAACTGAAAGCCAAAGGTAGCCAAATGTTCTTTTGACATTCCTATCCCAGTGTCCAGACTGACAGCTGAAAACAGCTGTTATCATTAGCACAGATGCTTATTTCCATATGGCTTGAATAAAAGCATTGACAATGGATATGGTTGTAGTCCCATTAATTTATTGTAAATGTGCTTCAGTACCATTAACACTGTACGTGCTTATTAAATATATACAGCCAAGGGTGTAGTTGGGGGATAGATAGGGGTATATACTATATACATTTAATTTCAGGGGAGAAACATATATTTATTTTTCAGCCACTGAAAACTGGCATACTCTTCTCTCCACCACTCTAAGTGCTACTGCTGCTAATAGACAAACTCCTCTCCCCTCAATGCTGTTCCCCAGTCCTGCTGCTGATGGAAAGTATCCTTGCCTCGGTTAATCGATCAACAAACTACAACTGTAGGAATATCTCCCCCACTTTTTAACAAAAATTGAAAGACCATGCAGGATGTCTACTGGATCAACAAGGTCAGTTCTTCACCCATTAACATCTACATATAGGATCTGCCAGCAGAGAAAACATAGGTTTATTGACCTTTAAGTACTGCCTCCCCTCCCCTTAAATATAACAGACCACTTTTGCACATGGTAATAGTTACAAAACAAGGCAGAGATGGGTCCAATGTATTGTAGGCTGTCTCTGGATTTATTGGGAATTTTATTCTTACAAGAACTGGGCGCACATAATACCTGGAATTGAGTGTACACCCAATAAGACGAGCAAAGTCATGCACATCTGCAACCCATTATGAACTGCAGTACCTTCAAAGTGCGTTGTTTGTTTGGAAGTTCTGAGATGTCAGGCAGCAGTGCAGGAAGAAGGAGGACCTTCTGCTTTCAGGATGACGCATCTCCAGAGCGATGTTCTAATTCCCCAACGTGGTCATAGAATGTCTAAGATCATAAATAGAGTCATAGAGTTATACAGCACAGAAAGAGGCCCTTTGGCCCATCGTGTCTGCGCCGGCCATCAAGCCCTGTCTATTCTAATCCCATTTTCCAGCACTTGGTCTGTAGCCTTGTATGCTATGGCGTTTTAAGTGCTCATCTAAATGCTTCTTGAATGTTGAGGGTTCCTGCCTCTACCACCCTTTCAGGCAGTGAGTTCCAGATTCCAATCACCCTCTGGGTGAAAAAGTTTTTCCTCAAATCCCCTCTAAACCTCCTGCCCCTTACCGTGAAACTATGCCCCCTGGTTATTGACCCCTCTACTAAGGGGAAAAGTTCCTTTCTATCTACCCTATCTATGCCCCTCATAATTTTGTACACCTCAATCAGGTCCCCCCTCAGCCTTCTCTGCTCCAAGGAAAACAACCCCAGCCTGTCCAGTCTCTCTTCATAGCTGAAACGCTCCAGCCCAGGTAACATCCTAGAGAATCTCCTCTGCACCCTCTCCAATGCAATCACATCCTTCCTATAGTGTGGTGACCAGAACTGCATACAGTATTCCAGCTGTGGCCTAACTAGCGTTTTGTACAGCTCCATCATAACCTCCCTGCTCTTATATTCTATGCCTCGGCTAATGAAGGCAAGTATCCCATATGCCTTCTTAACCACCTTATCTACCTGTCCTTCTGCCTTCAGGGATCTAAGTACATGCACACCAAGGTCCCTCTGATCCTCTGTCCTTCCTAGGGTCCGACCATTCATTGTGTATTCCCTTGCCTTGTTAGTCCTCCCAAAATGCATCACCTCACACTTTTCAGGGTTAAATTCCATTTGCCACTGTTCTGCCCATCTGACCAACCCGTCTATATCGTCCTGTAGCCTGAGGCTTCCCTCCTCGCTATTTACCACTCCACCAATTTTCGTGTCATCTGCAAACTTACTGATCATACCTCCTACATTCATATCTAAATCATTAATGTACACTACAAACAGCAAGGGACCCAGCACCGATCCCTGCGGTACACCACTGGACACAGGCTTCCAGTCACAAAAACAACCTTCGACCATCACCCTCTGCCTCCTGCCACTAAGCCAATTTTGGATCCAATGTGTCAAATTGCCCTGGATCTCATGGGCTCTTACCTTCTTGACCAGTCTCCCATGCGGGACTTTGTCAAAAGCCTTACTGAAGTCCATGTAGACTACATATACTGCACTACCCTCATCCACACACATAGTCACCCCCACGAAAAATTCAATCAAATTGGTTAGACATGATTGCCCCCTGACAAAGCCATGCTGACTATCCTTGATTAATCCTTGCCTCTCCAAGTGGAGACTAATTCTGTCCCTCAGAATTTTTTCCAATAATTTCCCTACCACTGATGTTAGGCTCACTGGCCTGTAATTCCCTGGTTTATCCCTACTACCCTTCTTGAATAATGGTACTACGTTAGCTGTCTTCCAGTCCTCAGGCACCTCCCCTGTGACCAGAGAGGACCATGGCAGGTGATAGTGGACAGCATTAGTGCAGCGTTGTACAGAGGATGTGATTGTAGTGCAGGAACAAAATTCAATAACTTAATCAGGCAGGGCAAACTAGGTGCCTGTAATCTCAGCTCATATTTATTTACTACACCAGCTATTACTATCTTGAATTCTTCTTTCTTACCCATGCATTACTTCACTTTCTCTGCACCTTCCCATGGGGTTCCAAGAAGCTACACACTGCACTTTTCAGCACCTCCCTTGTGCTTGTTTCGGGCATATATCAGGCGGATGGTGGGAATCAAAGATTGTGACCAATGCCTCTACTATTTCTACCTTTGCTTCTTTCAGCAATCTAGGATGCATTCCATCTGGACAAGGTGATTTACCAACATTCAGTAATGCTATTCTTTTTAGTACGTCTTCTCTATCTATTACTATCCTGTCTATAAATTCCCTCTCCTCTTTTAATGTAACCTTCACATCATCCGCTTCCTTTATGAGGAGAGATGCAAAGTATTCATTTCATACTTTAGCCATGTTCCCTTCCTCCATATGAAGATTTCCCTTTGCGTCCTTAATAGGCCCAACTTTTTCTCTAGCTAACCTCTTACACTTTATATGTTTATAAAATGTTTTAAGGTTCAATTTAATGTTGCCTGCTAATCTTTTCTTTTAACCTCTCTTTGCCTCCCGTATTAACTTTTTCAATTCCCTGCTGTACTTTCCATAATCTTCCTGGTTATTAACTGAATCTTGCTCCTGACGTTTGTCATCAGCCTCCTTTTTCTGTTTTATTTTAACTTTTATTTCCTTTTGTCATCCAGGGTGCATTAGCTTTGGATGCCCTGCCTTTTCCCTTCAAAGGAATATGCCTAGTTTGTACCTGAACTATCTCTTCCCTGAATGCCTTCCTTTGCTCCTTTACTGCTTTACTCTGTAACCGCCTAGACCAATCTACCTGTGCTAGGTCCCTTCTTAAATCACTGAAATGAGCTCTTCCCCAGTTTAGCATGAAATCTTTGGGTGCAGAGTGTACCTGCAATGTTAGTTGACATGAATATCAATGTTGGTCTTGCAGTTATTTCTCTGTTTACAAGCATTCCCTTTTGTCTGCAGCCACAGCGCACCACCACTTTAAGAACTCCTGATGAGGCTAAGTATTGAGCTTGTTCATATAGGATTTTTTTAAATTCATTTTTGGGATGTGGGAGTCACTGGCAAGGCCAACATTTATTGCCCATCCCTAGTTGCCCTTGAGAAGGTGGTGGTGAGCCACCTTCTTGAACCGCTCCAGTCCGTGTGGTGAAGGTTCTCCCACCGTGCTGTTAGGTAGGGAGTTCCAGGATTTTGACCCAGCAATGATGAAGGAATGACGATAAATGTCCAAGTTAGGATGGTGTGTAACTTGGAGGGGAACTTGGAGGTGGTGGTGGTCCCATGTGCCTGCTGCCCTTGTCCTTCTAGGTGGTAGAGATTGCGGGTTTAGAAGGTGATGTCAAAGAAGTCTTGGTGAGTTGCTGCAGTGCATCTAGTAGATGGTACACACTGCAGCCACGGTGCGCCGGTGGTGGAGGGAGTGAATGTTTAAGGTGGTGAATGGGGTGCCAATCAAGCGGGCTGCTTTGGCCTGGATATTGTTGAGCTTCTTGAGTGTTGTTGGAGCTGCACTCATCGAGGCAAGTGGAGAGTATTCCATCACACTCCTTCTTGTGCCTTGTAGGTGTTGGAAAGGCTTTAGAGAGTCAGGAGGAGAGTCACTCGCTGCATTATACTCAGCCTCTGACCTGCTCTTGTAACTACAGTATTTATGTGGCTGGTCCAGTTCAGTTTCTGGTCAATGGTGACCTCCAGGATGTTGATGGTGGGGGATTTGATGATGGTAATACTATTGGCCCTATTTCTGCAGTGACACATTTGGGGGAATATACCTACTATTGGGGGTGATCCAGACTTCTTTAGTGTGGGTGCATGGACTCCAATTCATGCAGGAAATCTACTATATCTATCAAAAAGAAATAACATGGCAGTACAGAAGGCAGGAAGTATTGAAGTAGTATCACACACCACTAGACTATCAACGTTATAGAATGATGGAATATAAGTTAACTCAGCTTGTTACCTGCTCTGAAGCACACCACTGTAAGGAGGCACTGAAGCCAGGTGACCTAATATTGGGGATGGTGGTTGTGGGCGAACAGATGGGGAGTCTTTACTGAGACAGCTCTTTGGCTGCTCTTAATGACTAGCCAAGAATAGTATAGCAGGTTCTTTCACCTTGTCTTCTTGGCCATTGTCTGGGATAGACCAGTAAACAGAAAAAGCAAGAGAGGAAAAGAGAGTACACGTCTTTCATAACTTTTAAAACAAACAGTTTTTAAATGCATGGAAATTGTACTACAGTTGGCATAAAGAAAATTTAATGTAAAACCAAAGCTTGTAAGTGACATTATTTATATAGCCACAATTGGGGTTGGGAAAATGACAGGAGCATTGTAGGCTTTTTTGGGGTCTGCTTCGTAAAAAATCTCAGAACAGTGTGGCATTCAGAGCTGTCAACATTGGACAAAACCTAAGTGTAAGATTTTCAGTTGTGAGTCAGCTGCATTCCCAAGTCATCACTTCATGCCAAAATCATAACCATTATTATAAATGACAAGCTGCATCTTTCACATGGGTTACTAGGGAAGACTTGTCCAAGTTTTAATCCAAGTTTGCTTTCTTATAGCTGCTGACAAGGCTGTTCCAAATCACTGATAATCTTCAGTTGTTGTTGGTGCAATGTCTCCTGGTATCTACAGGAAGGCGTGCTTTCAGCCAATCATAATTGTCAAGAGATTTCACTGGGAAGGATGATCATTAGCTGCAGTATTAATGCAGTTGGTAAAAAGCCCCGACCAAAAAAAAAGTTTTAAAGTTAAAACAAACTCTGGTGGCCCACTCTACCACAGTTCATATTTTAACAACTGAAAATAACTCCCAAGCTATTTTTGTTCATTAAAAATCAAACTAGTAGTGGAGGAGTGTTGTGTATGTTTCCTTGCCTTCTCCTAATTTACTGTAAAAATGTGGCTTCAAATGCTATACAGTTCAGTGCAGTATACATATAGCATTAATATATTCTTCTGTCCTCTTTTCCTCCTCTCTTCTTATTCCTTCTTTTTTTACCTCTTCTTTCTATTATCTCCTTTTTCTCCATTTCAAGTTCTTATTCTTTTAACATTGACTTTGTAGTTTTTCTGGTTTATCAACATTTATCGGCTCATTTAGTGCATTGTAATGTTTCCTTTTGTTTATATTCCTGCAAAGAGACAGTCTGCCAAGTGCTGGTACCCTCAATATGCAAGTGATAACTGTAGAAATAGAATTGTGAGTCTAATTGTCTATGATACGTGTTCAGGCTTTTCCTCATTACCTTTTGCAACCACTGCTCTGCTGTTATCTCACAGCCCCTGCGCTGCCTTGTGATGATTTTTTTCTGTGTGTACATGCTCCCCACTAATACAATTCACACACATGTAAAAATAATTTTGTACACAATACAGCAGCTCTCCATTGCCATAAAGTGAACCTGCTTAAAAGCATGAGTCATGAGAATTGCTCTACTGCCTCCAAACATGAAGCATAATGGAGATATAAATAAGCTGAAGAAGAGTTCATGAGCGTTCAAGTTGTACGTGGAAAGGAGTGGGTTTGATTGCCCAAATACATTTTCTTATTATGTATTTTGTGTTCTTGGTATTTAGCACTGCGTTCAGCATGTCACAATATAATGTCAGACAATCAATTCTTCTATTATCACACTTAAGCTAACTCTTGCTCACATCACAGTCGTTTATCATTTACCAGCTTGTTCCTCACCCTTACCCCCTGTTTCTAACTCCACAATATTGGCCACTTATGCCCCTACCTCACTCCTTGCCTGCTTCCTTCTCTGCACCATCATCACCTCTTGGACCAGGTTCTTAAATGCTCTATTCACTGGCCACCTACCTCCACCCATCACAACTCCCATCTATCCCAATTCTGTGGCCTAAGACCCAAGCAAAATCCTGCACAACCATTACCCCAGTCCTCACCCACAACCACTGGCTCCCTATGTCACAGCAATTCAACTTCAAGATCTTGTTCCTTGTTTTCAAATCCCTCCATTCCCTCTCCCTACACCACTTGGGTAATCACACAACCAACTCTCATCCCTTATTTCTCTGCCTCCTGATTACTGTTTGCCCTCTACCACCTCTGTTCCACTATTAAAAGCTGATATTTCAGCCATTATATGTGCCGCCTGGAACTCTCTTCCTGCCTCTCTCTCCCTTGTGACCTTTACTTCTTGCTCTCAAGAAGTGTCCCCCTCGCTCCTCTCAAAAGAGCTCTGAGATGTTCTTTTTTCTGTGAGAAGTACTAATATAAATATAAACTGTTTAACAATTATGGGCTTTACAGAGCAGGATATCAAGAAATAGAGAAAATAAAATGACACAACTTTTTTAACCATGTGTTATCAGGATAGTTACTACCTTAAAGGCTATAACATGTAGAGGGATTGAAGAAATATTAAAGTACAAGAGCAAAACTCCAGAGGTAGATCACCAGCATCCCAAACCAAGTGTATTGTGTATTCTGGAAGACTGTGTATTATATACAAGGGGCGGAAGTTGTAGGGAGCAGGTTTATTCCATTTTTGTGGCAATATTTTGGTGGCAGTGAATGTTCTGTTCGCCAGTGAACAGCCAGCTTCCGCAAACGATTCATGTAATTTGAACTAAAGTGCTATTGCAACACCTGATCGAAACTGCAGTGATCTTGGTTTTAATTTTACTACATGTTAAAGAGGAATACCATTCTCTGCATATATATAATAAAATAAAAATTACTCCCAATTCATGTCTATCTGTTTCTGGAGTATTTAATTGATGTTGCTGTTACTCTAGTCAAACATTGGAGCATTTGTTTTATGTAACCAATGTTATAATTGCTTACAAGCTGTTGTGTTTTGAATGGTTTTTCTGGCAAATTTTCAATAACTCTGAAGTATAAATTTGCTGAACTACTCTGGTACGACAGCACACCAGCACACCAATGTCAAATCTATCTGATATTTTTTGAAGCTGCACTTCTTTGTTAATGTGCTAGTTTTGATTCAGATACATATGAGAGGTGAACCCTTTTTCTGTTTTTTATTTGATCCTGTATTTTTATTTAATATTTTCTGATTTGTGATAGTTGTATGGAACCGGGTTAGTGTCAAGATTCACTAAACTTCTGGGGGTAAAAATTCACTTGGTTGCGCCTCCCGTTAGCGCCTTAAGAGGGCGCTAATGGGGCGCAAAGCCGCTAACGCCCGGGCGCAGCGATGTTTGCGCCGCTCGAGAACTTAACTTGAGATTGTGCGGCGGCGCTAAAACTTACCGCTGCGACCACCTGCGCGCGCAGATTGTGACGTCATTCCATGGTGCAACGCCCTTGTGGCGCCCCGTAGCGGAAATTGAGTGGCGCCCCCTGCCTTACCGCCTGGCGCTTCCAACGACCAGAAGACTGGAACGCTATCAATCACTGTGGGGCTGGGGGGGGCGCTATTTAAAGGGGGCCTCTTCCTGTCTTTTATTGTTGGTGGCATTTTTGAACTACGCATTCTGAGAGAGAGAGGGAGAGACTTCTGGAGAGATTCAACGTTGTGTGAAGGAGTTTTGGGTACTGAGCAGCACTTTGCAGGTTCATTTTGATTTGCCATTCCTTGTATCGATTTAGCAGAGACTGTGGGAGCTGCACTCTGAGCTCTTTGCCTGGTACGCTCCATTGTTCTTTCCAGCACATTTGATGTGCAAGTCTCTCCAGGCCGAGATTCAAGGCAGCAATGAACAGGATGTGGATGGAAAGCAAGATTAACCATCCCCTTTAAGAACTGGCCCGTGCCATTGTGTGTGTGTTCCATTGCTGACTGACATTACATGAGCTTCGCCAGCGCTCCGAGTTAGTGCCTCACTGCTCGGCCTTTGCGCCTTAAGAGAGGTGTGCAGCGCCTGCTTTAGCGCTCCACTCACCTCCCGGGGCGGTAAAAGTGAAGTTTCCTGTCAGTGCCGATAATTAGCGCCAGGCGCTAATATTTGCGTCCAGACGATATTTGCGCCCCAAATGGGGCGCGACCTAATTTCTACCCCCTGATGTTTAATCTCGACAAGCTGTTGGCAATAAACAACCTTCCAACTCTGAGAATGGTTACTTTTCTTGTTTCAATTTGTGCAATATTTTCTGTGTGATTTACATTTGTCATCGATACAGATGAGGGCGACTATTTGTCCCATCTTATCTCATCCACCCAGAATAAAGAAAAACTTACTTTACCCCATCATTCATCTGTCGGCTGAATAGGCTCGAGGGGCTGAATGGCCTACTCCTGTCCCAATGTTCCTATGTCCCGTGAATGAGTCTAAGGTTTTCACCTCCAATATCCTATTTGTAAGACCTTTCCAATTGTTGATCACTGTTTACATGAAGAAGTCTTTCCTGACATCTGTCATTATTTCTCTTTCAGCAATTTTAAACAGTGCCCTCTTGCTCTAAAATCAGCACCTTGAAGTTGTGCTCTGGATTAACTTTATCCATGCTGTTTAAATATCTTGTAAACTCTATAGGGTCCCCTCTAAGTTACCTCCTTGCAAAGATAAAGAGATCAAGTTTCTCCGGTCTTTCAGCAGAACTCAAACCTTTAATACTGGAGATCAGTCTTGTGACTTCTTTGAACTGCTGCCAGGCTTTAAATGTTTCTCTTATGTCTTGGAGACCAAAAATGAACACAAAGTAAGTTCTGACCAAAGCACTGTCCAGTTTTAGGATACATCTTCCATTTGTTCTCTGCTGCGGTATTAATAAATAATTTCCCCCAGCCAATCCATTTTAGTTCTTTCCTCATAACCTTATAGTTATTCTTTTTAAAATGTTAAAACCTCAGTATCAAGCCTCAATAGTGTTGAGTTCCAAATCATATCAAACTTAATCATGTTGTGGTCACTATCACCTAGAGGTGCCATGACTTTAATCTTTATATCTTGTCGGGGTGATCAAGTTGCTCTGAGAACTGCCTCTTGTGGTTTCCCTCACACACTGGGTCATGCAGCAATCATGTATTATATTTACCAATTTTGACTCTAGGCCACTTGAGCTTTCCCTACTTATGTTGGTTGGTTAAAATGCTTTATTCATATAAACCTGTTTTCACATATTCTTCTTATCTCTTAAGTATTTTGTTCCCTTTCTCATTCTGAACTGACAATCAAGAGTAATTCTTTACACGAGGAACTTCCTCAAGGTTCTCCCAATCAACCACCAAAACTCTGGCAGAAACCCTGGAAGGATGCATGAATGAACTTTCTGATCAGGAAATTCCCAGTGCTAATTTTACTTTTGTTTTTCTTTGTGTTAGAAACCTCCAACCAGGGTATTTTGTTTGGTATTTTTTCTCTTTTCACAAGGTTTACTTCTTCTATCTCCCAAGTATCCCTGATGTATAGAGCTACACCCCCTCTTTTCCAGTCTATTCCATGATTCCTGAATTTGTTGTACCTTACTACACGCTTCAGTTATTCCTATTACATCATAGTTCACTACTGATATGACCTCTCTAGTTCAGGCATTTTGTTACAAAATACTTCTAGCATTTATGTATAAGCACCGTGACAAACTTTATCTTCTCCTTTAATATAAGAATAGATAATAGCCACAGACTAGCAGGAATTCACTAACTCAGGATGAAATACTAGACCCGGCTTTGAGCAACACTTGGGCATTCAGGGCACAAAGAGGAGATACAACTTTATTGAGGTTCGTGCACCTAAATACTAGAAGTATTTGTAACAATATGCCTGAAATAGAGAACCAGCAGTTGGGCCATTCTTTGACTCAGCTTAAGGAGGTAGAGGGCCATCTCACTCCCAAAAGGCTCCCATTGATACAGCGCACCCTGACTGCTGCTATGAGGGATACACCTAGAAGGAGCGCAAGATTAGGGACAAGAGTACACCATATGATGTCACCAAAAGGAAGTACCTAGGTGCTAAACATTAGGCAGACACTTACATCACTAAGATAAGGAGCAAACATTTGGTTGCAATAAAGTTCAGCTGTGTCTAGAGAATATTCTTTGTATAATGATGAATAATGTACCAACAAGTGATAGGATTGGAAACCTTAGTACTTTAAAGCTAATGTTGGTGAAGGTGTTTTTTGTGAGGACATGGCGAAGATGGTTGGAGGTTTGTTGATGCAAGGGTTGATATGGGATTTAGCCAAAGGTCTCAGAAAAGAGAGCCTGGCATTTGACTTAACAGCCTGCAAAGAGGCTTCAGCAGCAGGAACTTCTGACTCCTATTGCTTGTTTTAACCTGCCTGCAGTGATTAGTTGTCCTGAGTTCTCCACTGTTATGCCTCTTAAGAACACACAATTGTGTAGCATGCAGGAGACCACAATGATCCTGGAGACTTTGGTTGGGCTATATTGTAGGACACCCCAGATCTTTCGAGGCACTGGAAATGCTACTTCAAGATATCTATGATGTGCTCAATCATGATTCTGCTCGGCAGCTGTTTGCAGGTATTGGAGATGTGTCCTGAACCAGGGCTAAAGGACCCTGAACCAGGGAAGCCTTGGTCTCTGAGGAATTAACATTGCGGTCTTTGTGGGTTAGATAATGGGGATGTCGCTAAAATGAAGGCAGAATGACCACTGCCTGGAATTGGGCATTGGCCTGCATGGAGAAGGGGAAGTGAAACGAGATCTGGGAGTCCTTGTGCACCAGTCGCTGAAGGTAAGCATGCAGGTGCGGCAGGCGGTGAAGAAGGCAAATGGTATGTTGGCCTTCATAGTGAAAGGGTTTGAGTACAGGAACAGGGATGTCCTGTTACAGTTGTATAGGGCCTTGGTGAGACCACACCTTGAGTACTGTGTGCAGTTTTGGTCGCCTTATCTGAGGAAGGATGTTCTTGCCATGGAAAGAGTTCAGCGAAGATTCACAAGGCTGATACCTGGGATGGCAGGAATGACATATGAGGAGAGATTGGGTCGATTGGGCTTATACTCGCTGGAGTATAGAAGAATGAGAGGGGATCTCATCGAAACATATAAAATTCTGACAGGTCTGGACAAACTAGATGCAGGAAGAATGTTCCCAATGGTCGGAGAGTCCAGAACCAGGGGTCATAATCTAAGGATAAGGGGTAAGCCATTTAGGACAGAAATGAGGAAGAATTTCTTCACCCAGAGAGTGGTGAACCTGTGGAATTCTCTACCACAGAAGGTAGTTGAGGCCAAGTCATTAAATATATTCAAGAATGAGTTAGATATATTTCTTAAAGCTAAAGGTATCAAGGGATATGGGGAGAAGGCAGGTACAGGGTACTGAGTTTGGATGATCAGCCATGATCTCATCGAATGGCGGAGCAGGCTCGAGGGGCCGAATGGCCTACTCCTGCTCCTATCTTCTATGTTTCTATGTTTCTATGGTCACAGATGTAGTGGCAGTCCTTGCAGTTCATGAAGGCATACCTGCTGTGTGCAGAAGTGCCTGGGCCACATGATTACTAGCAATAATGCTATGTGCTGTGGGTAATCCTGCCCTCTCATGCTGTTGTCCTAGTCCATGGAGAAAGGATATAATTACTTTCTCTGGACACAGGGGCCTAGAACTATCTCTAATTGAGTTGCACCAAACATGGTCAGTGCTCCTCTAACTGTAGATCTGAGTTAAAGAGTAAGGACAGGTGTGGGCTGTCCCACTTTGGTGCAACCTCACCTGCCTTGCATGCTTTTGAAAGTCCTCATCATCCTCAAAATAATATAAATATATAATGGGATTTCCATAGGGCAATTAACTGAAAATGGATCCACTAAAATGGAAATTTCAGCATTCTTGGCACAAATAGTCTGGGGGAGAAAGGTGAGCTCAAAATTACATAGAGTTGCAACATGGAAACAGGCCGTTCAACCCAAACAGACCGTGTTGGTGTTTATCCTCCATATGAGCAGTAATCCTAATTCCATGTGCCTGGCCCGATTCCTTTAGTACCTTCCCCTACAATCATCTATCTAACTAAATCCTAAATTTTTTAATGGTCTCTGTTTTCAATTAGTAACTCCGGTAAAGCACTTCAGAGCCAATATGAAAGTTATGTTTTCATTATTTTAGTGCCACCTGCACTCAGTATTTAATCTTACCTGTCAAAGAAACATAGCTTTGTCCTGAGGCTCTTCCAGTTACCACCCTGTGTATTAGTTTTACTCACTCCTGTATATTGGGATTCTGTAAGACATAGGGCAATACTATTATTCTGAATATTTTATGTGTAGTTCCCTCGTATGCACTGTTGCTAAGTTTTTATTTTGCATTCAGCAAAATGGATTTTAAAAAGATAAAGGTGAAAAGGGCCCGTTTTAAAAGACACACAAAAAATGCCCCAGCACATTTTGTATAGCTCATTTTTTGCACAATTAAACAAAACTGCTATTTTCGGTAATTTTTGTGATAATGTTTCCATTAGTGCAGTCAATGAAGCATCTGACCAAATCAGCTGCTACATGCAATGGATATTATACTGAGTTGTTTGGTGTAATCGGAGGGCAAAAGCGTCCTTCCCACTGTAAAATACAGCACAGAAGTGGTAAACAGAGCTTTGCATCTGGAGCAGCAGTTGTTTGCAGACAACTGATTATTTCATTTGAGATATTTACTGGACTGTTTTGGTCTCAAAAAATGTAGCCTGTTTTTTCATGATTACTTTATGGCATGAATGGAAAATAAAATGAATTTATACTTAATATTTTTATAAATAATTTGCCAAAATTTTGAACCATAATAGTTCCTGCTCTAAAGAATTATAAAAGCCAAAAGCTTTACTACGATAGTACCAATTTTCAAATTCTTTGAGTCAGAAATATCCGTTGTAATTTTAAAAATGTACATCTTTTTAAATTACAATACCTATAAATCAAATAATTTTGAACATTGGTTGTTACATATTAGAATTTATGGAAACTGAGCACACTATTCCCTAAATTGTGTTAGTGTTATATTTTTATGACAGAAGTGCTATCATAGACCTCATTGGATGAAAAAGGCACTATTGTTCCAGTAAAGCCCTTTTTGTTTTGTTAATTTTAGTCTGTTCACAATCAAAACAACTGCTTCACACTTGTGCAAACAGTGCTTTTAAAATCTCATGTATAGTAATAGTACAAATAATAAAAGACATAACATTTTTGGAAATCGGGTTAATGGTCTCATAAAAATGATGAATACTTCCGTGATGGTCTGTAGAATGTTAATATTTAAAGTAGCAAAATGGACACAACCTGAACAGCTGGGCAGTGTTACCAAAAAAATATGAAGTGTGAACACTTCTCAAAGAAGCCATTTTATTAAATACATCAGTCTTAAAACTGAGCATCTGTTTCCTCAGGATAGACCAGGTATGTGATTCTAAAACAGTCTAGAAATTGCACTGTCTGCAGTTACTTTGCAAAACTGCAGGCGGTTAACTCCTGTGAGAGAGGGTTGTCCTATGAGGAGAGATTGAGTAGAATGGGCCTATATTCTCTGGAGTTTAGAAGAATGAGATGATCTCATTGAAACGTATAAAATTCTTACAGGGCTTGACAGGGTAGATGCTGAGAGGCTGTTTCCCCTGGCTAGAGAGTCTAGAACTAGGGGTCATAGTCTCAGGATAAGGGGGCGGCCATTTACGACTGAGATGAGGAGAAAATTTCTTCACTCGGGGTTGTGAATCTTTGGAATTCTCTACCCTAGAGGGCTGCGGATCCTCAGGCGTTGAGTATATTCAAGACTGAGATCGATAGATTTTTGGGCACTAAGGGAATCAAGGGATATGGGGATAGGACGGGAAAGTGGAGTTGACGTAGAAGTTCAGCCATGACCTTATTGAATGGCAGAGCAGGCTCGAGGGACCGTATGGCCTACTCCTGTTCCTACTTCTTATATTCTTAAAACCTGGTTGTGGTAAATGTGCTGTCCTTTTCTCTTCAGTCTTCTTCATCCAATTTTCTCCCTTTCTCCTCCTCTCCTGAAGACATTGCTAAATTAATGAGATATGTTCTATGAGTTCTGATTATCCTCCAGTACTTCGGCAAAATGGCCATTCTTCATGTGTGGCCCTAGACTGTGAGGTTTGGTATGCTATTCGATTGTACGGGCATCACAGCCAGGCGCAATCCAGTCCTTAGCCAACTTCCATCCATACACTTGCAGTAGAATATCAATCATGAACCCTGGTCAATTTCATCTCTCCCCCTTCCCTGTGAGGCGAATTGTAGTAACCCTACAACTGGTCAGCTGAGATCAGCTAACTCAACACAAATCAGCGAAAAATCTAGGATCTTTGTGGTCTACGTGGCTCTCCCGTTCAATACTTTAACCAGCTGAGCTGCTAGGTGTGAAATTTTCAGTGACCAGCCTTTGACATCTTGGAACCACAGCCTTACATCAAAATTATATCCTTGAAGAAACTATTCCAGAGCTATTAAGATTAGAGACTATGAAGTGACAGGCAAAAATGAAGGGAAAGGAAATCCAGGATGCAAGCATGAGTCTGCAGGCAAGTGACAGAGCAGTCTAGTACAGCAACTAATCCCTTGTTTGATGGCCACTGAAGTGGAGGTTGGGCTGCGTGAGGTAATTGCTAGGAGGTTTCCCTCTGTGCCACCCAATGCCACTATCCCTGCACTGCAGCATGCCTGCACGAGTTGACCATTACTGTAATTACACTCAATTTTCTGCTCCTAGCACTAGTGTGCTCGCTGCACTCATCCAAATCTGTACTTGAGTTAGACGTAATTATGGGCACAGAGCACCTCCCATGACCTGCTTGCACCCTCCATTGGTCCCCTCCTCTTCTTTCAAATACATCAAATAGGGGGGATTCTCAATCGGAAACCCACTGGTGCCAGTGATGGTGCTGGGGCAAAATAGAATTAGAACATTTGGCTCAAAGGCCAATAAATGCCAGCAGGGGGAAAATAAAGAATAGAAAAAAAAGAAAAACGGTCAATAAATGACTGAAATCACTTGGAGGGTGCAAGTCTAGGTGGGTTAGAGGGACAAAGGGATCTCTGAGTACAAATACACAAATCACTAAACGTTGCGACACAGGTTAGCAAGGCCATAAAAAAAGCCAACCAAGCACAAGGGTTTATTTCTAGAGGGATAGAATTGAAAAGTAGGGAAGTTTAACCAATTTATTGGAGTTCTTTGAGGAAGTAACATGTGCTGTGGATAAAGGGGAACCGGTGGATGTCCTGTACTTAGTTTTCCAGAAGGCATTTGATAAGGTGCCACATCAAAGGTTATTGTGGAAAATAAAAGCTCATGGTGTAGGGGGTAACATATTGGCATGGATAGAAGATTGACTAGCTAACAGAGAGTAGGCATAAATGGATCATTTTCTGGTTGGCAAGATGTAACGAGTGGTGTGCCACAGGGATCAGTGCTGGGGCCTCAACTTTTTACAATTTATATAAATGACTTGGATGAAGGGACCGAAGGTATGGTTGCTAAATTTGCTGATGACACAAAGATAGGTAGGAAAGTAAATTGTGAAGAGGATATAAGGAGGCTACAAAGGGATATAGATAGGTTAAGTGAGTGGGCAAAGATCTGGTAAATGGAGTATAATGAGGGAAAATGTGAAATTGTTCATTTTGGCAGGAAGAATAAAAAAGAAGCATATTATCTAAATGGTGAGAGATTGCAGAGCTCTGAGATGCAGAGGGATCTGGGTGTCCTAGTGCATGAATCACAAAAGGTTAGTATGCAGGCACAGCAAGTAATTAGGAAAGCTAATAGAATGTTATAATTTATTGCGAGGGGAATTGAATACAAAAGTAGGGAGCTTATGCTTCAGTTATACAGGGCATTGGTGAGACCACATCTGGAGTACTGTGTACAGTATTGGTCTCCTTATTTAAGGAAGGATGTAAATGTGTTGGAAGCAGTTCAGAGAAGGTTTACTAGACTAATACCTGGAATGGGTGGGTTGTCTTATGAGGAAAGGTTGGACAGGCTAGGCTTGTATCTGCTGGAGTTTAGAAGAGTAAGAGGTGACTTGATTGAAACATATAAGATCTGAGGGGTCTTGACAGGGTGGATGTGGAGAGGATGTTTCCTCTTGTGGGAGAATCTAGAACTAGGGGTCACTGTTTAAAAATAAGGGGTCGCCCATTTAAGACAGAGATGAGGAGAAATTTTTTCTCACCAAGGGTCGTGAGTCTTTGGAACTCTCTTCCTCAGAAGGCAGTGGAAGCAGAGTCTTTGAATATTTTTAAGGCAGAGGTAGATAGATTCTGGTAAGCAAGGGAGTGAAAGGTTATCGGGGGTAGGCGGGAATGTGGAGTAATCAGATCAGCCATGATCTTATTGAATGGCGGAGCAGGCTCGAGGGGCCGAGTGGCCTACTCCTGGCTCCTAATTCGTATGTTCGTAAGTTATGCTAAACCTATATTGAACCTTGGTTAGACCACACTTAGAGTACTGCGTGCAGTTCTGGTCGCCATATTATAAAAAGGATATAGAGGCACTGGAGAGGGAGCAGAGAAGATTTACAAGAATGATACCAGAAATGCAAGGGTATACATATCAGGAAAGGATGAACAGGCTGGGTCTCTTTTCTCTTGAAAAAAGAAGGCTGAGGGGTGACCTAATAGAGGTCTTTAAAATTATGAAAGGTTTTGATAGAGTGGATACAGAGAAAATGGGCGCGATCTTGCCAGCCCTCGGGAGGTGGGTTTGAAGGCATGACTGCTGGGAAAATGGCAGAATCTGGGGGCGGGTGCCCATCCCGCCCCCAACCCGCCTCCGTGCCATCTTCCCAGGAGGCGGGTAGCCGACCCGTGCCGGGTCCCGTCTCCTGGAGGCGGGAAGGGGATTACAGCCACTTAACTGCCTGTTAACAGGTAGTTAACAGGCAGTTAAGCGGATTATCCCCATTTTTCCAACAGAGGTGTGGGCTTCCCGACGTCAGAAAACCCCGCCAGGGTCACCGAGTGAACAGTGGGTCTGCGGGGGTCGGAGGGGTGCAAATGTGCACTGTGAAGGTAAGTGATGGGTGCAAGTGTGGAGAGGTGAGTATGTGAGGTGAGTGGAAAGTGATAGAAAATGTTTACTTACCTTTGTTTCTTCCTGCAGGCTTCAATCGTTGGGGATGCGGAGAGTCTCGCATCTCACCAGCAGAGATGACAGATGGCTGCTGCATTCTCCGATGCAACAGCCATCTAATTTCTGCTCACAAAAGAGGTTTGATGAGTCTTGAATACAAAGACTCATCAAACAACATAGAATGTCAGTGTTTGTCAGCTTCACAGAGCTGTCAAACGATGACAATTCATCTGTCAAAAATTTTTGACAGATGAAACATCATACGCTGATGCTCTCTGTAACCGGCTTCCCCTTAATTGGCCTGCTAAGCCCGCTGGGCAGCTTAACAAGGTCAATCAAGGGAAAATAGTGTGGGTTGGCCACAAGTCGATGGAGGCGGGACTAAAACCCGACAAGCAGCAGTCCCGCCTCCAACACGCCCCCATTGGCAAAATCGCCCCCAATGTTTCCACTTGTGGGGAAGAGCATAACTAGAGGCCACCAATATAAGATAGTCACCAAGAAATCCAATAGGGAATTCAGAAGAAATTTCTTTACCTAAAGAGTGGTGAGAATGTGACACTCGCTACCACAGGGAGTGGTTGAAGCGAATAGTATAGATGCATTTAAGGGGAGGTTGGACAAGCGTATGAGGGAGAAGGGAATAGAGGGTTTTACTGATAGATTTAGATGAGGAAAGACGGGAGGAACCTCGAGTGGAGTATAAGCACCGGCATGGACTGGTTGGGCCGAATGGCCTGTTTCTGTGCCGTATATCCTATGAAATATAATTCTCGTAACATTACCGTGTCCTTTAAATTAACTTCTGTATACTTACCACTGCCTGGCAACTTTGGTTGATCAGTTTACATGGGTGAAGTTATGAATATATGCCTTCCATGCACAAACATCAGGAAATACATGCAAGACATCTATGTCCACATTTTAATATCTAAATGAAGTTCCCACCTGTTTCAGACAGGTGCTTCCTGCCTCTGATGTATTACATGCTGGAAAGAGACACGTAATGTAAAATGGGTGAAGATGCAGTGTTATAAATATTTGCCCACTATTCTGAACAGATCAAATGGGAAATCTAGGCTATTAAGGAAGTATCAAAGCAAACTCAACTGTCAAGACCAGTGGCTTACTCCAGTCATAGCCACTGCTTTTGTAAAATATAATTGTGTGCATCTCACTGTTTAAAAACAGTTAGTGGAATAATGCTAGTTATCTAGCTATATTGAACTTTACTGATTCATTGCCTAAAATGTTAGTTTAATATACTTCAAAACCATATACTTGGTTATATTGAGCTTTGGACTTGTGGTTGTATGTAAGTGGCAGGATCCTTTTGCGCATTTGTGCAATGATGGCATCCCGCAGTGCCTATCAGTCTTTGTTACTAAAAGGACATTATCTGTGCTGTACTGTACTTCACTAAGGGAAGCAGAACCCTGCATAGCAGAAAGGTAAGCTTGTAATTGTATTGGAGAATTAGTAGGCTCACTTTTATTTGGATAAAATAATAATATAATGAAATAATACTCCCAAATCCCACTTCCATTTAAAAATCTCCCTAATAAAGCCACTAGTATACACAGGACCAAGACAAGTCCCCTTTAGATAGTTTCCTATGGCCAATAATTTCAGAACAGTTTAATACATATACTTGAGACCCACTGCTTCAAATATCAACATAATTCTAAACTACAGTCTTACATCGACTTACATTGAGTTCACAGCACAAAAACAGGCCATTCAGCCCAACTGGTCTATGCCGGCGTTTATGCTCCACATGAGCCTCCTCCCACCCCTCTTCGTCTAACCCTATCTGCATATCTTTCTGTTCCTTTCTCCTTCATGTGCTTATCTAGCTTCCGCTTAAATAAATCTATGCTATTTGCTTCAACTACTCCCTGTGGTAGTGGGTTCCACATTCTTACCACACTTTGGGTCAAGAAGTTTCTCCTGAATTCCCTATTGGATTATTAGTGACTATCTTATATTTATAGCCCCTATTTTACATCTTCTCTATGTCTATGCTATGGAACCCCTTAATCATTTTAAAGACCTCTATCAGACCACCTCTCAGCCTTCTCTTTTCTGTCTTTCAGTCTTTCCTGCTAGTTATAACCTCTCAGTTCTGGTATCATCCTTGTAACTTTTTCTTGTACCTTCTCCAATGCCTCTATACCTTTTTTATAATATGGAGACTAGAACTGTCCACAGTACTCCAAGTGTGGTGTAACCAAGGTTCTGTACAAGTTTAACATGACTTCCCTGCTTTTCAATTCTATCCCTCTAGAAATAAACCCCAGTGTTTGGCTTGCTTTTTTATGGCCTTATTAACCTGTGTCACCACTTTTAGAGATTTGTGTATCTGTACCCCTAGATCCCTTTGCTCCTCCACCCCATTTAGACTCTTATTATCCAAGCAGTATGTGGCCTCTTTATTCTTCCGACCAAAATGCACCACCTCACACTTATCTATATTGAAATTCATTTGCCAATTAAATGCTCATTCTGCAAGTTGATTAATGTCTTGTATTTTGTCACAATCTACCTTTTGTATTAACTATACCCCCCAATTTGGTGTTCGCAAATTTAGAAATTGTATACTTCCGATTCCCAAGTCCAAATCGTTAATGTAAATTGCGAACAAGAGAGGTTTCAGCAACGATCCCTGTGGAACACCACTTCCCACCTTTTGCCAGTCTGAGTAGCTACCCTTAACCCCCTACTCTCTGTTTTCTGTTTTGTAGCCAGCTTGTTATCCATCCTGCTACCTGTCCCCTGACTCCACATGCTCTGATCTTAGTCATGAGTCTACTATGGGTTACTTTATTGAAGGCCTTTTGTAAATCCAGTCTGTTGCAATTCTATCTAGCAAAATTAATAATGTGGATGAATATTTGTTGTGTATTTGGTTCAGAATATCTAAAATTTGGATATTCATGAAGTTGAGTGATCCTGGTAATCCAAGCTGGTATGCAAGCTCTGTTGAACTGCAGAAGACATGGATGTATTTCTCCCCAACTCTGTTCCTGACACATTTGGCAGAGAATACATAGGGGGTGATTTTGCCAATGGGGAGCTTTTGGAGGCGGGACTCCCACTTGTCAGGTTTCAGTCCCGCCTTCATCAACTTCTGGCCAACCCACGCTATTTTCCCTTGATTGACCTTGTTAAGCCCGCCCAGCGGGCTTAGCAGGCCAATTAAGGGAAAGCCGGTTGCAGAGAACGTCAACGTATGACGTTTAATCTGTCAAAAATTTTGACAGATGAATTGTCATCGTTTGACAGCTCTGTGAAGCTGTCAAACAGTGACATTCTCTGTAGTTTGATGAGGTCTTGAATTCAAGACCTCATCAAACCTCTTTCTTTTGCAGAAATTAGATGGTTGTTGCATTGGAGAATGCAACGGCCATCTGTCATCTCTACCGCGGAGGTGCGAGACTCTCCGCATACCCACCGATTGAAGCTTGCAGGAATAAACAAAGGTAAGTACACTTTTCTAACACTATGCACTTACCTTAGATACTCACCACTCCACACTTGCACCCATCACTCACCTCCACAGCACACTTTTGGACCCCCCCGACCCCCGCAGACTCACTACTCGCCTCGCTGACCTGGCGGGTTTCGGAGCCTTCGGGAAGACCGCACTTGTGAGGGCAAAAAGGGGATAATCCTATTTTCTGCCTGTTAACTAACTGTTAACAAGCAGTTAATTGGCTTTAATCCCTTCCCGCCTCCAAGGAGACGGGACCCGGCGCGGGACGCCTACCCACCTCCTGGCAAGATGGCATGGTGGCAGGTTGGGGGCAGGTTGGGCACCCACCCCCAAATTCTACCATTTTCCCGGCAGTCCCGCCTCCATACCCACCTCCCCAGGGCTGGCAAGATCGCCCCCATACATCATGAAGGCCAGTAGCCCTCCTCACCTACAAAATAGTCTCACTTTTAGATTGAGGGAGGATTCACTGAGGGCTCAGTGTCATTTTTTAGGACAGAAAGAAAGGCCTTTGGAAAAAAAAGCATTCTCTGCTAATGAGTGACTTGCAGTATAGTGGGGGAATTACATCTGACAAGTTTACAAGGAAAGGCATTGGATATTGTCAGATGCCTTTTTAGGGAGACAGTCAAGGGATGTAATTGCATCCACTTGATAGACTTCCCTACAAAGTTCAAGGGATCAATTTCTCAGGATAGTCTGAGGATGTTCAGGCAAAGGATCTTTGGAACACTGAGGTTCAAAAACCATAGGGATTATAGAAAATGTTCACTTATGCCAGAAAAATTCCAGATTTTATCCCATTATTTTTTGTTTCCATAGTTTAGGAGATTTTTGTCTCATTTGGGTCTCAGAGTCCTGAATACCTTGGTTTTAAAAGAAAAGTTCAGGATAGTCACTCTTCCACAAGTAATACAGTGGGAAGCTGGCTAATGACATAACCTAAAAAGATACATTTAAAATCAGGAAGACTCACAAGAAGTATCTAGGGTTCAATATTGATTGAATGCACTATCAGTATAAGGTACCGCAGTTCAGTCTGATATTTGAACTTTTCGCCTGCTAACGGCGCCACTAACGACTCCCGCTAAATTCAGTGGGAGTTTAGCGGCGGCCATAACCAGTAGCGCCCGCTTCGCTGCGCAGGTGATGATGTCATCACCGTGCACAGGCCTCCATTTCCGCCCCACCTGCAAAATTGGCCCGTGCTCCCTGAATCTGCGGCAGGCGATGACAGTGACTGATTCAGGGGCAGGAATGGAGCGGCAGGAGGCTCGTGGGGTGCTAAGTAAAAGGGAGGTGGCGGGCGGGGGAAAAAAATCGGCCAGCTTACCGTTGCGTCTTTGAACGCAGGGTCTGTGCCGCGATCTGGCAGCCCGGCACTCCTCTTGAATGCTGGGCTGCTGGCACGGCACCCCGCTCCCCAGTGGTCCAGGTAGGGCCCCGCAGAGTTGTGGGCTTGGGCCCTCCCTTTTAATGAGGGGAAGAGCCCTTCCATGCGGCAGCGCTACGTGGTCCAGTGCGCAGCGCTGCAGAACGCACGATATTCGGGGTTAGCGCTCTAAGAAGGAAGTGGAGCACCTGAATTAGCGCTCCACCTCCCTCTTGGGGCACTAAAACTGAAGTTAGCGATCGCCGGTGCTATTTTTCACCGGGCGCTAAATTTAGCGCCCAGGCAATGTTAGCGACTCAAAATGGTCGCTAACAAATTTTCCTCCTTTGTGTTGACAGTGCGGTACTCGTGCAGAGTGAACTCATGAATTTGTCAGTCCAAAATATTGTATGGGCTCAAAAAAAAATCCACGGTGCCCTCAGCCGCCATTCAATCACATGAATGGATCCTTTATTCAGAGAAGAATTAGATTTTTGAGAAATGGAGTTATATGGTGATATGCCCCTTGGCTATGTTCCAGAAATTCTGCTTCAAACTCACCTTCTGGCATGGGAAATTTCTGCGTGCCTGTTTCCATTTCCATTTATTGCAAGGATCATTCACATGATTCAGATGGAGGAAATGAGAGTCATTTTCACAGCCCCTTATTGGCTGAGGATAAACCGGTTCTGATCCTCATTATCTACTTTTTCAGCAGGATCAGAACAGATCTATTGGCCCCGATATTTAAGGGGAGGCGGGGAGGGAGCGGGGGTATGTGTCAGCGGTCAGGAGACCCAGAAATGCTGGGAATGTGGAGGTCCTGCCGAATTTAACGGCAGGACCTCATTAAATTTTTTAAATTCCGATTCCCGCCCGGCAGCCAGTCAGTTTGAAAGGCTGGGCTGGAAAGCCTGCAGTACAAGGCAGCAGCTCTGTACTGCCAGGGACAGTCCACGGCAATTGAGAAGATCGGGGGTCATGCGGGGGGGGTGGGCTCGGAGCGCGACAGCGAGGAAGGAGGGAGGGTTTGGTTGCAGGGTAGGAGAGATCGTGGGGGTGTTAGCCGATTGCGGCAGTAGGTTTGCTTGAGGGGCCAGGAGGAAGCACTCCTGCTCCTCCTGGACCACAAGCGGTGCTGGGAAACCACATACCTGTTGGATCTGGCAGCTCCCGCCTCCCTTTAGCTGTCGGGTTTCCCAGGGAAACTTGGCCCGCAGCCGTTAAATTTAAATGGCCGCCAAAATCAGAGGAACGCAGCCTCATTAACATATTAAAATCACTGACCTGCCTCTCCAGAGCAGTGTACTCAGATACCCTCAAACCCGCCGTGATTAAACTGAAAGTAGGTGCGTTCACGATGGGTCAGGGTCGGGTTTCACATTTTTACCAATTTATCCCTCACCCCCCTCCCCGACCCCGACCCTCTCCCGCTTGTCGTGGCGGGGAGGGGGGTTAAAATTCTCCCCATTGACTTAGTTGGATCAAGTCTGGCACAGTGACTCCCAGAACTTCTAACTGAAGGCAGAGTTTTTGAAATGGTTGACTTTTTTTTTATTCGTTCATGGAATGTAGGCGTCGCTGGCAAAGCCAGCATTTATTTCCCATCCCTAATTGCCCTTGAAGGTGGTGGTGAGCCGCCGCCTTGAACCGCTGCAGTCCGTGTGTTGAAGGTACTCCCACAGTGCTGTTAGGGAGGGAGTTCCAGGATTTTGACCCAGCGACGATGAAGGAACGCTGATATATTTCCAAGTCAGGATGGTGTGTAACTTGGAGGGGAACTTGCAGGTGATGGTGTTCCCATGCACCTGTTGCTTTTGTCCTTCTAGGTGGAAGAGGTCATGGGTTTGGGAGGTGCTGCCGAAGAAGCCTTGGCTAGTTGCTGCAGTGCATCTTGTAGAAGGAACTTAAAGGGTTCCAACAGTCAATGATTGTAATGTTGCCGGCAAGTGAATAAACCTCAATTTTGAAGTATTTTGTTCATTGATACCATGATCGCAACTTCAGTCTTTTGGGGTGTTATGGGATTGTAATCATTTCATATTTCCAGATACTTTTACATCAGGGAACCTCTCTGAGCTTGCTGAGAGCTTGCTGCTATTTGTTTATCACCTGAATTGGCTTACAATTGAGGAAATTACCCTAGGGTGTTGTACCTTATGAAATGCATATGGAGGTGCATATCCTTTTGGTTCCACATATTGTCACCATGTAAGACCTGAATTTGCTTCTGAGCAAGCTGATGTCAGAACCTTTTTACATTGCTCTACTATCTGTCATATTGGCATGGAGATGAACGAGCTCCTCGACAGATTTTATTTTATTTGGTATATGGATAAGATAGTTCTTGAGATTAAAATTATTATTGGCCATGGTAAAGCCAAGGAAAGTTTGCCTATTGTTTCCCTTTCACACTTTGATCTCTGTTTTATCCTTGTAAAGACTATAGAATGGTCCATACTATTGAAATTTCCAAGGCAGCCATTTAGTTATTTCTTGGTCAACTCACTAGCAGCTGTCCGAGAACATTGACGGAGATGATTCTCATTTCACCAGTCTTTTCTTGCGGGAAAAGTTCTTGATATAACTTTTAAAAGTTATAAATCTAAATTTTAATGTCAATTAGGAATATGATTTGAAAGGAAAACGGGAAGAAGTAAGGAATTCCACAGTTTTGAGATCTTGGGAAAGAATAATTTGTAGTAGGAAACTGATGAATCTGGATTTCAACACAATGAGGATGTAGGGAGCATGAGAAAGATGTAAAGTATGTAATTGAAGCTTAGGAGGGAAAAGAGAGTACATGCAAAATGTAGTATTAAGAAAATAAAGAGATAAGAAAGGTTGAAATGGAGAGAAACAGATCAGAAGCTACAAAGGAGACTGGTATTAGCTATAAAACAAGCTTTTTTATCAGTCCTGCCTGGGTGTTAGAAGTATCTCCCCATATGGGAGAAGTTTTCAAGTCTTAATCATACATGAGCTTTACAGAGTTAAAAGATGTTGAGGGGGAGAAACATAATTTGACATAAAAGTGAAAAACAAGCTTTTTGCAGGGCTGTTTAAGCAATGAAGGAAATAGGAGGGTTTCATGAAGTCAGAGGAGATAGTGAGATAAAAAATGTCAATAGATGAAGAGAACTAAGAATCCAAAAAGCAAGAAATGCTAGTTACTGGTTAGAATTATGAGAGCTAGGAAGGATTGAAAGAAACAAGATTTTCACTACCCCATCAAACAGCATGGAGGAGATCAAGAAATATTAATTCAGCCACTGCACTAAAGAGGAATGGAGGTTGTATTTACAGAGGGTACACGGCCTGAAGGAAATGAATGTAGAAGGGAATTATCAGTAAAAGAGTGGATATGGTCAAATGATAGATGGAGAAAGCCATTGATATGAAGGAGGAACAGAGTGGACGAGAAGACAAAGCAGTAGGCAATTCCTGAGTGAATGGAAACATGCCCGAAGATGAGCTATGACAGATAGACTGATTTGAGAGCAAAACAGCAGAGAGAGGAATTTGATACAAACCTGCTAAGTATTTGTACGATAAAACTGCCAACAGTAATTTCTACCTATCATTGCCTGAGCATATCTTTGGTGGATGACCATAGAATAACTTGTTTAAAAGCGTAGGATGCCTAATCCTGTCAAAGGATATGGAGATGTCCAAGAAAATTACAAATGGTTCAACCTGTGTTCAAGAGCAGAGTTCCAAAGGTCACCAATGGTACTGCTATGCTGAAAGTTCTGCTGGCAATCATGGAGTCGTCCACATTTTCCAGGGGTTAGATAATTTGAGAGTTAACAGCAACTTCCATAGTTTTAGAAAGTAACACTGTAAGGGCAATAGGTCAATAGTTGGAAGGGTTAAAGGAATCATTTTATTTTTAAGGATGAGTAAACACAAACACATTTCCAAAGAGAAGGAAAAATGGACTGGGATTAAGAGAGATTGAAGAGATGGCAAAGGACAGAAGTATTTCTAGAGCTACATGTCTTGAGGAATATACCATCAGAATCAAAGGTCTTGGAGTTCAGAGAGCAAGGGATTCAACAGATGCGGTGGAGAAAGAACTTATGTCTTACATAATGGTAGAGCAGAATGGAGAAAGTGAGGGATGTTCTTTACAAAAATCATTGAAATTAAAATTTGGAGTCATAAAGTGAGCAAAAAAGGTCAGCTTTTTCTTTGGACTGCTTCCAACTCTACCAAGAGAGGTAGAAAGGATGATTCAGAGAAGTTATGACAGACAATATTGGCAAGGAACCTGAAGGAGTGGTTTCTAGAGGTTCAGGAAGATGCCAGTCAATGCTTCTTTTCAGTAAAGTTGCTTTTGGCAGCTGTAATATTGGATCTAAAAAGGTTAGGACCAGAGATAAAGCTGGTTTGTGATGCCAGGTGCATTAGGCGGAATTTTTATAAGAGACAACAGAACAAGAGGCATGATTGAACCAAGACGCAGTGCCAGATCTGACAGAAGGGGAAGATGAAGTATGAAACCTTCTATGCCAGCTAGAATTCTCTCAGTTATTTCACTGACATAGATAGAAGGATCAGAAGAGTAAAAACTGCAGTTGGATGAAGGAGAAGTAAAGATGAATTCTCATACATCATTCCAGTGGCTTACTTATAAGTCCTGATTTTGTAAAACTCTGCTGGCAGCACAGAGCATCACTGGGAGCAAGCACGGATCAGAAACCCAGGTGCACCGTATTTTGTGGTAACAAAAATGGGATTATCAAGGCTGTGTTGGTGAGCACGCAAGCTTCATTATACTTCCAAATTTCATTGATTTGGGTCCCATGCTGGATCATGCAGCTTTCTCACTGTTTTCACACTGGCAGTTCTGCTCGCCAACAACAACAACAACAACTTGTATTTATATATTGGGGGGAAAATTTGGTATCGACCATTTTGGGGCGCTAACGTCGCCGCGCCCGGTGCTAATTAGCGCCTGCGATCACGAAATTGAGTTTTAGCGCCTCAAGAGGGAAGTGGAGCGCTAAATCAAGCGCTACACACTTCTCTAAGGGTGCTAACATCGGAGAGCGGGGCGCTACCTTTAGAGCGCTAATCAAGTTCCGGCGCTGTCAATTAGAAAGTGGTCAGACAGACTGGCGCCTTCCAGTTCTTAAAGGGGAGGTTTAATCATACTGCACAGCCTCACTCTGATCATTGCTGCTTGACCTCCCAATGAACCAGTAAGTGATCCCTTTAAATAGCGCCCCGAGAGTGGCAATCCCAGGTATCAACGCCTGCTATTTCTGTCGTTCACAGCGCCAGGCGGTAAGTCAGGGGAAGCGACTGAATTTCGCATCTGGGGCGCTAACAGGGCGTTGCACACTCATTGACGTCACGGTCTGAGCGGCGCTAGAGTGCCAGGCACTAAGTGTTAGCGCCAGCGCTAAATGCCAACTGAATTTCGCGGGCAACGTTGGAATCACCGCACCCGGGCGATAAGCCCTTAGCGCCCCGTTAGCGCCCCGTTAGCGCCCCACCCGGGTGCTAACAGGAGGTGCTAAGGTACCGAATTTCTAGCCTATTGCCTTTAACATAATAAAACGTCCCTAGGTGCTTACCATTTGAAGCATGTTCAGCAGTGTTGGCCTGTAGGCATAGTTTTTTTAAAGGTGAGCATCACATTAATCTTTGGTGGGAAATTTTGATTTTTTTGGCTTGTACTGCTTTTTCTGCATTTTTAGTGGTGTAATGGGCCAAATTTTGCTATAGCAGGACATCGAACGGCGTCGGCCGTTAGTTAGACTTGCCCTTACACGTTTAAGTTTTAAAATATTTTGCATGGCAAGCTGCTGAAAGTGCAAGTTGATAACGTCGCAGCGAGGGAAACAGGGCATCTGGGACCTGAGTCAACAGGGAAAACAACGGTGTATCTCCTTAACCAATCAGATTGAAGGATTGTGAAATTAACAGCATGTGACTGTTACAGAAGGAACTGTAAATTAGAGTGGGTGAATTCAATGTCAAATCCAGAACAGAAAGAGAAATAAAGAGAGGGAAAGAAAGATTGGATTAAGAGAGAGAGAAAAACGAGTCAGAAAGTAAAAGTTGAAAAAAAATTAAAATTAAAAGTTTACGGGGGAAAAATTCAGTTGGTTGCGCCTCCCGTTAGCGCCTTAAGAGGGCGCGGCGATGTTTGCGCCGCTTGCGCAATTAACTAGACATTTTGCAGCGGTGCTAAACACTACCGCCACGATCTCCTGCGCCGGCAGATCGTGATGTCAGTCGAGTGCGGAACGCCCCGGAGCGGATATTGAGTGGCGCCCCCTGCTTGCCGCCTGCCGCTAGCAACGATAGGTTGAGGGGAGCGTTTTGCAGTCAGGAAGGGACTGGGGGAGCACTATTTAAAGGCGACCGCTTCCTGCCTTTTTTTGTTGGTGACATTTTTGAACCATGCATTCTGAGAGAGAGAGACTTCTGGAGAGATTCAACGCTGTGTGAAGGAGTTTTGGGTACTGAGCAGCACTTTGCAGGTTCATTTTGATTTGCCCTTCCTTGTATCGATTTAGAAGAGACTGTGGGGGTTGCACTCTGAGTTCTTTCCCTGGTACTCTCCATTGTTCTTTCCAGCAGATTTGATGTACAGGTCTCTCGAGGCCGAGATTCAAGGCTGCAATGAGCAGGATGTGGATGGAAAGCAAGATCAACCCTCCCCTTTAAGAACTGGCCGGCGCCATTGTGTCTGTGTTCCATTGCTGACTGACATCACATGAGCTTCGCCAGCGCTCTGAGTTAGCGCCTCGCTCCTCGGCCTTTGCGCCTTAAGACAGATGTGTAGCGCCTTATTTAGCGCTCCAATCACCTCCAGGGGCGATAAAAGTCAAGTTTGCAGTTGGAGGCGATAATTAGCACCAGGCGCTAATCTTTGCGCCCGGCCGATAATTGCGCCCCAAATGGGGCGATACTGAATTTCTCCCCCTACATCTTTAAAATCTCCAACAACAATTAATACCTGAAGGAATGATATACTTGAAATAGTTAACTTTCAGTGCCAGAGAGGTAGCTTCACAGTAATTAACACTTATCACATTGTTAAAAGGGTACTTAGACTGGAATGGACAAGACTTAACTTTCTGTGGCAAGTTTAGTTTATATTTACCGCACAAATACAGCAACTTCACGCCATTCAATCCATTTCAATGGTGAGCCAGATAGCGAAATGTCATTTTCTCGAAGCTAATGGTGGAGCAGCACAAATCAGACAGCAACTTTTGGATATTTGAGTTTAACCTCGCATCTGCCCCTCGCTGGAAGTTGCTGTATCATTTGCGCAAGTGCCATTAGCATCACCATTATTTTGAGAGCAAAATCTGGGCTATTGTTTATTTATTTATTTATTTGTGTATGGGATGTGGGCGTCACTGGCAAGGCCAGCATTTATTGCCCATCCCAAATTGCCCTTGAGAAGGTGATGGTGAGCCGCCTTCTTGAACCGCTGCAGTCCGTGTGGTGAAGGTACTCCCACAGTGCTGTTAAGTAGGGAGTTCCAGGATTTTGACCTAGCGATGATGAAGGATCGGCGATATATTTCTAAGTCAGGATGGTGTGTGACTTGGAGGGGAACTTGGAGGTGGTGGTGTTCCCATGCGCCTGCTGCCCTTGTCCTTCTAGGTGGAAAAGGTCGCGGGTTTGGGAAGTGCTGCCGAGGAAGCCTTGGCGAGTTGCTGCAGTGCATCTTGTAGATGGTCCACACTGCAGCCACGGTACGCCGGTGGTGGAGGGAGTGAATGTTTAAGGTGGTGGATGGGGTGCCAATCAAGCTGCGCTGCTTTGTCCTGGATGGTGTCGAGCTTCTTGAGTGTTGTTGGAGCTGCACTCATCCAGGCAAGTGGAGGGTATTCCATCACACTCCTTACTTGTGCCTTGTAGATGGTAGAAAGGCTTTGGGGAGTCAGGAGGTGAGTCACTCGCTGCAGAATACCTAGCCTCTGACCTGCTCCTGTTGGCACAGTATTTTTGTGGCTGGTTCAGTTAAGTTTCTGGTCAATGGTGACCCCCAGGATGTTGATGGTGGGGGATTTGGCAATGGTAATGTCGTTGAATGTCAAGGGGCGGTGTTTAGACTCTCGCTTGTTGCAGATAGTCATTGCCTGGCACTTCTGTGGCGCAAATGTTACCTGCCACTTATCAGCCCAAGCCTGAATGTCGTCCAGGTCTTGTTGCATGCGGGCATGGACTGCTTCATTATCTGAGGAGTTGTAAATGGCACTGAACACTGTGCAGTCATCAGCGAACATCCTCATTTCTGACCTTATGTTGGAGGGAAAGTCATTGATGAAGCAGCTGAAGATGGTTGGGCCTGGGACACTACCCTGAGGAACTCCTGCAGCGATGTCCTGGGGCTGTGATGGATTGACCTTCAACCACCACAAACATCTTCCTTTGTGTTAGGTATGACTCCAGCCAGTGGAGAGTTTTCCCCCCGATTCCCATTGACTTCAGTGTTACTAGGGCTCTTTGATGCCACACTCGGTCAAATGCTGCCTTGATGTCAAGGGTAGTCACTCTCACCTCACCTCTGGAATTCAACTCCTTTGTCCATGTTTGGACTAAGGCTGTAATGAGGTCAGGAGCCGAGTGGCCTTGGCGGAACCCAAACTGAGCGTCAGTGAGCAGGTTATTGCTGAGTAAGTGCCGCTTGAGAGCACTGTTGATGACACCTTCCATCACTTTGCTGATGGTTGAGAGTAGACTGATGGGGCGGTAATTGGCCGGATTGGATTTGTCCTGCATTTTGTGGACAGGACATACCTGGGCAGTTTTCCACCTTGTCAGATAGATGCCAGTGTTGTAGCTGTACTGGAACAGCTTGGCTATTTATTGCTGTTTAGGCCTGATTGTTTTTTGATTATGGGACTTTTAGTTTTAACTCCCTTCTTATAAGTTACTCACTTCCAACTGTTATTTTACTTGTTGCCACCAAAGTGGGCAGGATGGGTATCCTTTTCGGAGTATCACTGGTGTTCCTAGATTTAGAAGAGGATGAGCATTTCTTGAGGGGACAGGAAAGGCGGGTGAACCTGTACACACTATGCTTACTTTTTCCTGGGTAGCAGAATATTATAGCAAGCAGTAACGTACCGTGCAGATCATAGAGTCTGGCCACCATCTGTTGAAAGGCAAGGTGCAGTGTTATCCTCCTGGGAAAGTCTTCTTCTCTTATTAGGCAGTCCCTCGGAACCGAGGATGACTTGCTTCCACACTAAAAATGAGTTCTCAGGTGACTGATGAGTCCAATGCGGGACCTACAGTCTCTGTCACAGGTGGGGCAGATGGTGGTTGAAGGGGCAGGTGGGTGGGGTGCTTGGGTTGACGTGCGCTCCTTCCGCTGTTTGCGCTTGGCTTCCGCTTGCTCCCGGCGAAGGGACTCGAGGTGTTCGGTGCCTTCCCAGATGCTTCTCCTCCACTTTGAGCGGTCTTGGGCCAGGGATTCCCAGGTGTCGGAGGGGTTGTTGCACTTTTTCAAGGAGACTTTGAGGGTGTCCTTGAAGCGTTTCCTCTGCCCACCTGGGGCTCTCCTGCCATGTCGGAGCTCCAAGTAGAGCGCTTGTTTTGGGGTGCTCATATCAAGCATGCGGACGATGTGGCCCGTCCATCGGAGCTGATCGAGCATGGTCAAAGCTTCGATGCTGGGGATGTTAGCCTGAGCAAGAACATTGACATTGGTGCGCCTATCCTGCCAATGGATTTGCAGGATCTTGAGGAGGCAACGTTGGTGGTACCCCTCCAGTGCTTTGAGGTGCCTGCTGTACATGGTCCATGTCTCTGAAGCGTACGGGAGGGCGGGAATCACTACTGCTCTGTGGACCATGAGCTTGGTGCCGGGTTTGAGGTCCTGGTCTTCAAACACTCTTTTCCTCAGGCGACCGAAGGCTGCACTGGCACACTGAAGGCGGTGTTGGACTTCATCATCGACGTCTGCCCTTGTTGACAGTAGGCTCCGAGGTATGGAAAGTGGTCCATGTTGTCCAAGACCTTGTCGTGGATTTTGATAGAAACATAGAAACATAGAAGATAGGAGCAGGAGTAGGCCATTCGGCCCCTCAAGCCTGCTCTGCCATTTAATGAGATCATGGCTGATCATCCAAATTCAGTACCCTGTCCCTGCTTTCTCCCCATATCCCTTGGTCCCTTTAGCCTTAAGAAATATAACTAACTCCTTCTTGAATATATTTAATGAATTGGCCTCAACTGCCTTCTGTGGTAGAGAATTCCACAGGTTCACCACTCTCTGGGTGAAGAAATCCCTCCTCATCTCAGTCCTAAATGGCTTACCCCTTATCCTTAGACTGTGACCCCTGGTTCTGGACTCCCCCACCATCGGGAACATCCTTCCTGCATCTAGTCTGTCTAGTCCTGTTAGAATTTTATAAGTTTCAATGAGATCCCCTCTCATTCTTCTAAACTCTAGCGAATATAAGCCTAATCGACCCAATCTCTCTTCATACGTCATTCCTGCCATCCCAGGTATCAGTCTGGTGAATCTTCGCTGCACTCCCTCCATGGCAAGAACATCCTTCCTCAGATAAGGTGACCAAAACTGCACACAATACTCAAGGTGTGGTCTCACCAAGGCCCTGTACAACTGCAGCAAGACATCCTTGCTCCTGTACTCGAATCCTCTCGCTATGAAGGCCAACATACCATTTGCCTTCTTAACCGCCTGCTGCACCTGCATGCTTACCTTCAGCGACTGGTGCACAAAGACACCCAGGTCTCGTTGCACTTCCCCTTCTCCCAATCTATTGCCGTTCAGATAATAATCTGCCTTCCTGTTTTTGCCACCAAAGTGGATAACCTCGCATTTATCCACATTATACTGCATCTGCCATGCATCTGCTCAATCACCCAGCCTGTCCAAATCATAATGGAGTTTCTCAGCATCCTCGGGGGGCAGTACTGTGTTGCGGGGGCAGGTTGGTGGAGGACCTTTGTCTTACAGACGTTTAGTGTAAGGCCCATGCTCTTTTACACTTCAGTAAAGGTGTTGACGATGGTTTGGAGTTCGACCTCTGAGTGTGCGCAGACGCAAGCGTCGTCTGCATACTGTAATTCGATGACAGAGGATGAGACGACCTTGGATCTGGACTGGAGGCGACGGAGGTTGAACAGTTTCCCGTTTGTTCTGTAGATTAGCTCCACTCCAGCGGGGAGCTTACTGAGGGTGAGATGGAGCATTGCAGCAAGGAGGAGCGAGAAGAGCGTTGGTGCGCTGACACAACCTTGCTTGACCCCGGTCCGTACGTGAATTGGGTCTATGGTGGATCTGTTGGTCAGGATCACGGCTTGCATGTCGTCGTGAAGCAGGCGGAGGATGGGGACAAACCTTTGAGGGCAGCCGAATTTGAGGAGGACACTCCATAATCCCTCACGGTTGACAGTACCCTTGGAAAGCCAAACAGGGTAAACCTCCACACATTCACCTCATGCCGTAGCCAGCCACCAAACTAAGGATCAGACGCTGGGCCACTTCATCACTTGTTCACAACTCTATTTAAAGAATCCAAGTGGAGTTTTATTTCATATCATTTTTGCTTGGCACTCCTTTTCCTTCCCCCTTCCCCAATATTACAACAGTCACTATACTTCAAAGTACTTCAATGGCTGTGAAGTGCTTTTGGTCATCCTGCGGTTGTGAAATGCGTTATATTACTGCAACTCTTTCTTTTCTTTATTTAACAGTCTTAGCAAAAGCAGCCTAAGACCATTTATGAAAGTTGTGATATTGTCTCTGTTATGCAGACACTTACATTTAAGTGGGCACATCCCTTTAACTTTGAGCCGATAGTCAGATTTTCCACCTTAGGCTATTTGTTGGAACTATGCTGAAGCTTTGCTTTTAGATTATGCTAATTATTCAAATGACCTGGCTCTGCAAAACTGCATGCTGTCAACGCAATACATTGTGGGTTACTTTTGCCTGACAGCCAGCCATTCCTGCTCAAAGCACACAATTGGATCGAGAAAGGCGCTCACTAACACTCGTCCTCTCTTTCCGCAGAACAAAATGGCACACAACACAAGGAAGAGGAGTAAGACTGGGGGAGGATAAGGCAACATCGCAAGCATGCCAATCAGTGACCCCTTGCGGGCATTCAAAATAGGGCATTTTGTGGCCGGAGCCTTCTCTGAACAGGATTACTGACTATTCCTTGTACCCCTTCATAAACCTCAGAAAAATGCACTATCTTCTCTTCTTAGGCAGTCCCTCGGAACTGAGGATGACTTGCTTCCACACTAAAAATGAGTTCTCAGGTGACTGATGAGTCCAATGCGGGACCTACAGCCTCTGTCACAGTTGAGGCAGACGGTGGTTGAAGGGGCGGGTGGGTGGGGTGCTTGGGTTGACATGCGCTCCTTCCGCTGTTTGCGCTTGGCTTCCTCTTGCTCCCGGCGAAGGGACTCGAGCTGTTCGGCGCCTTCCCGGATGCTTCTCCTCCACTTTGTGCGGTCTTGGGCCAGGGATTCCCAGGTGTCGGTGGGGATGTTGCACTTTTTCAAGGAGGCTTTGAGGATGTCCTTGAAGCATTTCCTCTGCCCACCTGGGGCTCTCTTGCCGTGTCGGAGCTCCGAGTAGAGCGCTTGTTTTGGGAGTCTCGTATCAGGCATGAAGACGATGTGGCCCGTCCATCGGAGCTGATTGAGCGTGGTCAAAGCTTCGATGCTGGGGATGTTGGCCTGAGCGAGAACACTGACGTTGGTGCGCCTATCCTCCAGTGCTTTGAGGTGCCTGCTGTACATGGTCCATGTCTCTGAAGCATACAGGAGGGCGGGTATCACTACTGCTCTATAGACCATGCATTTGCTGCTGGGTTTGAGGTCCTGGTCTTCAAACACTCTCTTCCTCAGGCGACCGAAGGCTGCACTGGCACACTGAAGGCGGTGTTGGACTTCATCATCGACATCTGCCCTTGTTGACAGTAGGCTCCCGAGGTATGGAAGGTGGTCCATGTTGCCCAAGGCCTCATCGTGGATTTTGATAATCGGGGAGCAGTACTATGTGGCAGGGGCAGGTTGGTAGAGCACTTTTGTCTTACGGATGTTGAGTGTAAGGCCCATGCTCTTGTACGCTTTGGTGAAGGTGTTGACGATGGTTTGGAGTTCGACCTCAGAGTGTGCGCCGACACAAGCGTTGTCTGCATACTGTAATTCGACGACAGAGGATGAGGCAACCTTGGATCTGGACTGGAGGCGATGGAAGTTGAACAGTTTCCCATTTGTTCTGTAGATTAGCTCCACTCCAGCGGGGAGCTTACTGAGGGTGAGATGGAGCACTGCAGCAAGGAAGATCGAGAAGAGCGTTGGTGCGATGACACAGCCTTGCTTGACCCCGGTCCGTACATGAATTGGGTCTGTGGTGGATCCGTTGGTCAGGATCACGGCTTGCATGTCATCGTGAAGCAGGCGGAGGATGGTGACAAACTTTTGAGGGCAGCCGAATTTGAGGAGGACACTCCATAATCCCTCACGGTTTTCGGTGTCGAAGGCCTTTGTGAGGTCAAAGAAGGCCATGTACAGCGGTTGGTGCTGTTCCCTGCGTTTCTCTTGCAGTTGACGCGCGGTGAAGATCATGTCTATTGTGCCCCTCAGGGGGAGAAATCCGCATTGCGACTCTGGGAGGAGCTCTTCAGCCACTGGGAGAAGGTGATTGAGGAGGATTCTTGCGATGACTTTCCCTGTGGCAGACAACAGGGAGACTCCTCTGTAATTACCGCAATCGGACTTGTCACCTTTCTTGAAGATGGCCACGATTATGGCGTCTCTGTGAAATGCACTATCACATGCAGCTTGACTACATCAAGCTACATTGTGATGCCTGTCATCTGCTCTGTCCAGTCTCTCCGTGCCATGCTAACTGTTGTCCCTTTTCTGTTTCCTCTAGGTCCTTCAAGAAGATACCTTGGAGAAGGACAATCCGCCTGAGGATTGACTGCCACGCACCCCATCACTCCCAAGCACCATCACAGAGACTGGCATGCTGGTTGGGTTAGAGACTGAGTTAAAGGGGTCTGCACACGGTGAAACACCCAGCACTAGTGAACAGCAGCAGGCAGCTGAGGCAGGGAAAACCCAGGAGAGAGCTCGCCGGAGGACGAGGCCCTCAACCAGCTCTGCTGAGGAGGACGTAGATGTGGACTTCCGGAGTTCACACAAGCAGTTATATCAGGAATTGGAAGGCCTGTCAAGGAGTTTTGCCAACATGGCTAAAATGATGGAGGAGTCTGCTTTCAGCTTTGCATGATATCCGCACTCTGCAGCCTCCCATGAAGAGTGTGGCCACCTCCAGGGACGCTGCAGCCAGGCCCTCACAACAGGACTCAATGTTCACAGCCTTTACAGCTTTGGTGGAAGCTCAAACGGCTTAAATATGTGCTCTGTCTTGGAGAGACAGACGTCCACCTTGGAGAGATTGGTTGAACAAATGATCGGGCTATCAAGGCATCTCTCATCTTCTGCAGTCTGCTCTCTCGCGGATCAGTGAAAGTTATGAGCCCCAGCCCCATGGGAGTGGCAGTGGCGCAGCAGGAGCGACGTGTTTTACCCTCTGTCAGGATGTCAGCGCATCTGCTCTCTCGCTACCCCATCAACCAGTACCAACAATGGTGCAGAAAGCCAGCCTGCCCCAGCAACAGCCAAAATGCTGCAGTCTGCAGCCGTGCCCTCAGAGGCTTGAACTCCCAGGAGTCGCCGGCCTCGAGCATCTCAAGGGTCCCCACGAAGCAGCCTTCCAGCAGCTTTGTTGAAGTCACTGGGGGAGCGCCTTGTGGGAGTAGTCATTAGGAAACCTTCCTTTAAGAAAAGCACTGATCATTGGGGTGACAAAAGAATTCACTACAGTATTGTGTTTGGAATTAAAATCAACACCTTTATTACATTTGCAAGTTTGGTCTACAGTTTCTTCTCATTACCGCTTCTTAGTCATCATTGTCAGAATTTCATTGACTGAGGGCGCGAAATTGGAGCATTAACTTTTAACTTTATGAAAAGTTAGCGCCCGGCGAAATCCATTGAAAAATGTTGCAAAATTGGGTGTTTTCGCCCCAGGAGTGAAGCGGGGCGATAAATGAGGCGCTAATGGTCTCAGTGGAGCGCTGCAGGGGGCGCTATTGCCAGAGCGCTCCCCAATTTCAGCTGACTTGCGTTCAGCAATCAGCCTTCAAGCCTTGACTCGAGCTTAGTCCAGCTCTTAAAGGGGAGGTCATTTCAAGCTGCAGCTGCTCATTATCAGCATTGCTGCACTGGAGTGCGACCTCTCAGCGACTGAGACAGCTTTGTGCCGTGGCTGCTGCAAGGGAGAGGGAGAGGGCTACTCGATTCAGCGATGTGGAATTGGATATGTTCAGCAGCTTGTCTGACAATGTCTCAGCAGAGTTATGGCTGATAAAAAAGTTTCCCCAAGTTGGCGCCTTTGAATAGCGTGCGCGCGGAGCCGACTCCCGACTGCAACTCAACAGCTGATGCTGTCGTTGTTAGCGCCAGGCGTTAAGTGAGGGGACGTGGCCGAATTTTGCATCTGGGGCGCTGTGCACGGCGATGACATCATCATCGCTGGGCGCGGCCGAGCGGGGCGATACCTACAGGAGTGGAGCGCTAACTCTTAGCGCCGCTGCAAAAACCTGGGTGCTAATTTCGCCGCGCCTAGGCGAAAACCCATTTGCACCCCGTTAGGTGCAAAGCAGCTGAATTTTGCGCCCTAATAGAGTTTGTCTAATAGTTTCAATGTTCTTTAATGCAGAATCAAGGGAGTGATGAAGGAGTGACAAGGACTATTACTGCTGAGGGGCTTTTTGTCACATTTCAGGTAAGGGGATTGAGCATAAAAACAGAAAATGCTGGACATACTAAGCAGGTCAGGCAGCATCTATGGAGAGAGAAACAGAGTTAACGTTTCAGGTAGATGACCTTTCATCAGAACTGGAAAAAGTTAGAGATAAAACAGGTTTTAAGCAAGTACAGAAGCAGGGCAAGTGGGGAGGGAAGGAAAGAATAAAAGGGAAGGTCTGTGATAGGGTGGAAGGCAGGAGAGATTAAAAGCCAAAAGGGATGATGGTGCGAAGCAAAAGGAGATGGTAATGGGACAAGTAAAGAAACAAAAGATGGGTCTAGAGGAGGTGTAAATGGGAATAGCAGAATCATCAACAGCTGCCGTACAAAAAAATGGGGAGCAGAGGTTATTGAAATTGTTGGACTCAATGTTGAGTTCGGAAGGCTGTAAAATGCCTAATTGAAAGATGAGGTGCTGTTCCTTGAGCTTAAGTTGAGCTTCATTGGAACAGTGTAAGAGGCCGAGGACAGAGAGGCCAGAGTGGGAGTGGAGTCGAGAATTAAAGTGACAGGCATCCGGAAGCTCGGGGTCACGCTTACGGACTGAACGGAGGTGTTCCACAAAGCGGTCGTCCAATCTGCATTTGGTCTCCCCAATGTAGAGGAGACCGCATCATGAGCAGCGAATACAGTATACTAAACAGAAAAAAGTACAAGTAAATCATTCTTTCACCTGGAAGGAGTGTTTGGGGCCCTGGATGGTAGGAAGGGTGCAAGTAAAAGGGCAGGTGTTCGGAAGGCTGAAAGGGGAGGGGTGGGGGAAGATGTGTTTGGTGGTGGGATCACACTGAAGGTGATGGAAATGTTGGAGGATGATCCGTTGAATGTGGAGGCTTGTGGAGTGGAATGTGAGGACAAGGGGAACCCTATCTTGGTTCTGGGAGGGAGGGGAAGGGGTGCAGGAAATTGGAACAGACAAGGTCGAGGTCCACCACCAAACACATCTTCCCCTCCCCTCCACTTTCAGCATTTGGAAGGGACCGCTCCCTCCGCGACACCCTGGTCCACTCTTCAATCACCCCCAACACCCCCTCCCCTTCCCATGGTTCCTTCCCGGGCAAGTGCAAGAGATGCAACACCTGCCCTTTTACTCTCATTCTGGCTGTTGGTGTTCATTGAGACAGTAATGTATTGGTTTGCTCTGGCAAGGAGGGTATTGGTGATGTACTTGATGTAGTTGTACATTGTAGACTGGAAGGAGCCTGTGGCAATAAGGTTAAGGGCAGTGTTTACTTTGAAAGCCACTGCCAAGGCATGGGCTCCTCGTCCAGCAGGCAGCAGGTTGCATAGATCAGCAAGAGCCTACCTGGTGAAGCTCAGCCTCCTCATGCACTGGTCCTCAGAAATATCCAAGAAAGTAACTCTTGGTCTATACATCCTGTGGACTGGTTAAGGCCTTCTACAAGCAGCCCCCTCAACAAGCACCCAGGGTCTTGCACGCAGCACTCCAGCTTTGTGCAGGGGGTCAACACTGCAAGAGAAGTCTGCTAGGAGGCCCTCCAGCAAGAATGATGTGAGACCAGATCACAGATACTGTCACTGCCAGCAGTGTCACCCCCACCACCTGGCTCCAGTGCCCAAAGAAGCTTAATGACCTCAGACCAAGGTCAGTCAAGGTCAGTGAATGCATCTTTAAAAGCCGTCTCCTAAAACTGCCCCACTACCCTCACAGACTGCTCAATGTACGACCCCTCCACAATCACTCACCGAACAACAATCTGTACCAATCACGGGGCACACCTCCCATTCCAGGCTTCACCTCACCCCCTTGGAGGAGACGGTGCTGGCTATCTTGGCAGGGCATGGCTGAGCCCTTGGCCAGTGGTGGGGCTGAAAGAATATAAGATGCTGGTATCCTCATATGTTATCCTCCTTCTGGCATGCACCTCTTGCTTTCCTACCCCCCCTCACCACAACTCCACCCTTGTGCCTTCCTCATTTCACACACCCAAGAAATGCAGCCTGCCCAGCGAATGGTTAGCCAAGAAGAGGGAGAGGAGCGTGAAGAAGATGAAGAAGAAGATTGATTTGACATTCCCAGCCACCAGTTCCTCAAGGTCGACAAGCAAGGCCATTTGCAGTGTCCCCCACTGAAAGTCAGCAGCCTTCCACCAGCCATGCTGCAGCCACTGAGGTAGCACTGTGTGACATCAGTAGGATAGGCAAAGGCACATACAAGACAGTCACTAAGGGAATGCATAAGGGTGATGAGTTGATTTCTTGATGTCATATTGGATGGATAGATGTATAAAGTTGGGTTGGAAAGTTTGCTTTGTGGTGGCTTTTATTTCAGCATTGTGACTAAGAGGACGTTGTGATGGTCAGTAACAGGGGGAAGGGAAGGTGTGGGACAAATGTTGAAAGGGGAATTGGGGTTGTGGTCACTGGTACCGCAGGCGGATGATTCATCCTGGATATCCTGGCCAGAAAGGGGCTGTCTGGGTTGCAACCTTCCTTCGGCTTCTTCCTCTTCTGTTTCTTCCTCTTCTGTGTCTTCCTGTTCCCTCTGTGAGCGGATACTGTAAATCTAAAATGACAGCATAAAATACTTCAGCACAGTGCTTGGAGACAGAGCTGGGTGAATGTAATCGGACAGGATCGCAAGCAGAGTGGAAGAATTTGGTGAGCGCAGGAATTTGGTGGAGAGGAGGAAGGCGAGTGAGACGTCTGACTGAAAAGGAGGAGTGGAGTCACAGAACCCAAGGACTCTTAACTAATAGGACCGAGAGCAGACCTGTGGGAGAGCGAGAGGAGCGGCAGGAGATAAAGGTAGGCCCAGAGACTGGAGGGAGCGCGAGCGTCAGGGAGCGAGGCAAAAAAAAAACAAAGTGACGTTAGCACAAGGGAAGGAGCTGATTAGTGAGTAGCTGGTGATTGTTTTTTTTTCAGTCTTGAGTTTATTTCTGTTAAGTTAGTTAATAGTCTATTAAACAGAGTCATGGCAGGACACCTCAGTCCTGTGGAATGCACATCTTGTGCCATGTGGGAACTCCAGGACGCTTCCCGTGTCCTGGACAACTACGTGTGCAGGAAATATCGTCAGCTGGAGGAGCTCAAGCTCCGGGTTTTGGAGCTTGAGCAGCAGCTGGCATCACTGCGGTGCATCCGTGAGGCTGAGAGCTACGTGGATAGCGCATTTCAAGAGGTGGTCACCCCGCAGCATAATAGTGTATAGGCAGTGAGGGAATGGGGGACCTCCAGACAGACAAGGAGGACCAGGCAGGTAGTGCAGGAGTCCCCTGAGTGCATCTCACTCTCTAACTGCTACAGAATACTGGTGAGGGCGATGGTTCCTCTAGGGAGTACAGCCAGGGCCAAGTCCACAGCACCACGGGTGGCTCAGCTATACAGGGGGGGAGGAGGAAGATCGGGAAAGCAATGGTGATAGGGGATTCGATAGTTAGAGGAACAGACAGGCATTTCTGCCTCCCTGGTGCCAGGGTCAAGGATGTCACTGAGCGGCTGCAGGACATTCTGAGGGGGGGAGGAAGAACAGCCAGAGGTCGTGGTCCATATCGATACCAACGACATAGGTAGAAAGAGGTCCTGCAGGCAGATTTCAGGGAGCTAGGAAATAAATTAAAAAGCAGGACCTCAAAGGTAGTAATCTCCAGATTACTCCCGGTGCCACGAGCTAGTGCGTATAGAAATAGAAGGATAGAGCAGATGAATGCATGGCTGGAGAGATGGTGCAGGAGGGAGGGCTTTAGATTCCTGGGACATTGGGACCGGTTCTGGGGAGGTGGGACCTGTACAGGCCAGACGGGTTGCACCTCAACTGAGCCAGGACCAATATCCTCACAGAGGGGCGGGGTTTGCTAGTGCTGTCGGGGAGGGTTTAAACAAATTTGGCAGGGGGATGGGCACTAGGATGTAGCATTAGAAAGGAGAAACAAGGTGCACAAAGGATTGGGAGAGACAGATAGCACTAGAGTAAGAAATAGTACGGTATTAGGTGGGGTCAGACTAAGAGCGAATACAAGAAGGTCTAAGATGGTTTACAGTGCATGTGTGTAAACGCACAAAGCGTGGTAAATAAGGTTGGTGAGCTGCAGGCGCAAATAGCCACATGGGAATATGATGTCATGGCAATAACGGAGACCTGGCTCAACAAAGGGCAGGATTGGATATTAAACATTCCTGGATATAAGGTGTTCAGGAAAGATAGGGAAGGGAAGAAAGGAGGTGGGGTGGCAGTATTGGTTAAGGAGAATGTTACCGTGCTGGAGAGAGAGGATGTCCTGGAGAGGTCAAGGACAGAATCTATTTGGTTAGAGTTGAGAAACAATAGAGGTGCTATTACATGACTAGGTGTATTCTAGTATTGGGCCAGAATATAGAGGAGAAAATTTGCAGGGAAGTTACAGAGAGGGGCAAGAAATATAGAGTAGTGATAATGGGGGACTTCAACTATCCAAATATAGACTGGGATAGTAATAGTGTAAAGGGCAGAGAGGGGCAAGATTTTCTGAAATGTGTTCAGGAGAACTTTCTTGTACAGTACGTTTCCAGCCCAATGAAGAAGGAGGTATTGCTGGATCTGGTTCTGGGGAAAGAAGGTGGGGCATGTGGAGCAAGTGTCAGTAGGGGAACATTCAGGAACAGAGATCATAGTATCATAAGGTTTAGATTAGCTATGGAAAAGGACAGGGAGAAATCTAGAGTAAAAATACTTAATTAGAGGAAGGCCAATTTCAGTGAATTGAGAATGATTCCGTTTACCCAGGCCAGATCCAAAGATTGGCAGGCAAAACTGTAATCGAACAATGGGCTGCCTTTAAAGAGAAGATGGTTCGGGTACAGTCGAGGTACATTCCCACGAGGGGGAAAGGTAGGGCAACCAAAGTCAGAGCTCCCTGGATGACGAAAGAGATAGAGAGTAAGATGAAGCAGAAAAAGGGTGGTGGGGGGGGTGCATATGAACAATGTTAGGTTGAGAATACAAGTGAGAACCAGGCTGAATATAGAAAGCTCAGAGGGGAAGTGAAAATGGAAATAAGAGGGGCAAAGAGAATCGATTGGCAGCTAAGATAAAAGGAATCCAAAAGTCTTCTATAGGCATATAAATAGTAAATGGATAGTAAGAGGAGGGGTGGGGCCGATTAGGGACCAAAAAGGAAACCTACGCATGGAGGCAGAGGGCATGGCTGAGGTACTAAATGACTACTTTGCATCTGTCTTTACCAAGGAAGAAGATGCTGCCAAAGATATAGTAAAAGAGGAGGTAGTTGAGATACTGGATGGGATAAAAATTGATAAAGAGGAAGTACTAGAAAGGCTGGCTGTACTTAAAGTATATACGTCACCAGGACCGGATGGGATGCATCCTAAGATGCTACGGGAAGTAAAGGTGGTAATTGCAGAGGTACTGGCCATAATTTTCCAATCCTCCTTAGATACGGGGGTGGTGCCAGAGGACTGAAGAATTGCAAATGTTACATCCTTGTTCAAAAAAGTGTGTAAGGATAAACCCAGCAACTACAGGCCAGTGAGTTTAACCTCGGTAGTGGGGAAGTTTTTAGAAATGATAATCAGGGACAAAGTTAACAGTCACTTGAACAAGTGTGGATTAATTAAGGAAAGCCAGCACAGATTTGTTAAATACAAACTAACTTGATTGTGTTTTTAATTGTTGGAGGTTGTTGAGGGCAATGCGGTTGATGTGGTGTATATGGATTTCCAAAAGGCGTTTGATAAAGTGCCACATAATAGGCTTGCCAGCAAAGTTGAAGCCCATGGAATAAAAGGGACAGTGGCAGCATGGACACAAAACTGGCTAAGTGACAGGAAACAGAGAGTAGTGGTGGTGAACGGCTGGTTTTCAGACTGGAGGAAGGTATACAGTGGTGTTCTCCAGGGGTTGGTACTAGGACCACTGCTTTTCTTGATATATATTAATGATGTAGTGTATATGGACTTTAGCAAGGCTTTTGATAAAGCAGACTGGTCACAAAGTTAAAAGCCCATGGGATCCAGGGCAAAGTGTCAAGTTGGATTCAAAACTGGCTCGGAGGCAGGAAGCAGAGGGTAATGATTGATGGGTGTTTTTGTGATTGGAAGGCTGTTTCCAGTGGGGTTCCGCAGGGGTCAGTACTGGTTCCCTTGCTTTTTGTGGTATATATCAATGATCTAGACTTGAATATAGGGGGTATGATTAAGAAGTTTACAGATGATACTAAAATCGGCTGTGTGGTTGATACTGAAGAAGGAAGCTGTAGACTGCAGGAAGATATCAATAAATTGGTCAGGTGGGCAGAACAGTGGCAAATGGAATTCAATCCGGAGAAGTGTGAGGTAATGCATTTGGGGAGGGCTAACAAGGAAAGGGAATACACATTAAATGGTAGGACACTGAGTAGTGTAAAGGAACAAAGGGACCTTGGAGTGCATGTCCACAGATCCCTGAAGGTAGCAGGCCAGGTAGATAAGGTGGTTAAGAAGGCATACAGAATGCTTGCCTTTATTAGCCGTGGCATAGAATACAAGAGCATGGGGGTTATGCTTCAACTGTATAAAACACTAGTTAGGCGTCAGCTAGAGTACTGTGTGCAGTTCTGGTCACCACATTACAGGAAAGATGTGATTGCACTAGAGAGGGTATAGAGGAGATTTACAAGGATGTTGCTGGGAGTAGAGAATCTTAGCTATGAGGAAAGACTGGATAGGCTGGGTTTGTTTTCCTTGGAACAGAGGAGGCTGAGGGAGACCTTTTCGAGATGTATAAAATTATGAGGGGCCTAGATAAAGTGGATAGAAAGGACCTATTTCCCTTAGCAGAGGGGTCAAAAACCAGGGGGCACAGGTTTAAAGTAATTGGTGGAAGGTTTAGAGGGGATTTGAGGGGAAATTTCCTCACCCAGAGAGCTGTGGGGGTCTGGAACTCACTGCCTGAAAGGGTGGTAGAGGCAGAAACCCTAACCACATTTAAAAAGTACTTAGATGTGCACTTGGGATGCTGTAACCTGCAGGGCTACGGACCAAGAGCTGGGAAGTGGGATTAGGCTGGATAGCTCTTTGTTGGCCAGCGCGGACATAATGGGCCGAAATGGCCTCCTTCCATGCTGTAACTTTCTATGATTCTATGATTAATGACTTGGACTTGGGAGGACAGGGTACAATTTTAAAATTTGCAGATGACACAAAACTTGAAAGTATAGTGAACAGTGAGGAGGATAGTGATAGACTCCAAGAGGACATAGACAGGCTGGTGAAATGGGCGGACACATGGCAGATGAAATTTAACACAGAAAAGTGCAAAGTGATACATTTTGGTAGGAAGAACGAGGAAAGGCAATATAAACTAAAGGGTACAATCCTAAAGGGGGTGCAGGAACAGAGAGACCTGGGGGTATATGTGCACAAATTGTTGAAGGTGGCAGGGCAGGTTGAGTAAGCGGTTAAAAAAGCATATGGGATACTGGGCTTCATAAAGTACAAAAGTAAGGAAGGTATGATGAACCTTTATAAAACACTGGTTCAGCCTCAACTGGAGTATTGTTTCCAATTCTGGGCACTGCACTTTAGGAAGGATGTGAAGGGCTTAGAGAGGGTGCAGAAAAGATTTACGAGAATGATTCCAGGGATGAGGGACTTCAGTTACGTGGATAGACTAGAGAAGCTGGGGTTGTTCTCCTTAGAGCAGAGAAGGTTGAGAGGAGATTTGATAGAGGTGTTCAAAATCATGAGGGGTCTAGACAGAGTAGACAGAGAGAAACTGTTCCCATTGGCGGAAGGGTCGAGAACCAGAGGACACTGATTTAAGGCAATTGGCAAAAGAACCAAAGGCGATATGAAGAAAAACCTTTTTGACACAGTGAGTGGAATGCACTGCCTGAGAGGGTGGTGGAGGCACATTCAATCCTGGCTTTCAAAAGGGAATTGGATAAGTACCTGAAGGAAAAAATTTTGCAGGCCTCCGGGAAAAGGGCAGGGGAATGGGACTAGCTCAATGGGCCGAGTGGCCTCTTTCTGTACTGTAACCATTCTATAATTCTATGATTCTATGAAATACTCAGCTGGTCAGACAGCATCTCGACCTGAGATGTGAACTCTGTTTCTCTCTCCATGGATGATAACTGACCTACTGAGTATTTGAAGCATTTTTGGTCTTCTCAGAGGCCTTCCTTAACCATCCGAGGCCTTGCAAGTGTTCAGCAGCACTCCCTACACACTTAGTGAACTTTTAACATCTATTGCAGCAAGCCACTACTTCAATAAAATCAAAAAAAACCAGTCCAAAGTTTAAATGCAAACTTAACTGAATGATGTGCGTGCCCCTTTAAGAGGTGTTGACAGCACCTCTGTCAGTCTGCTTGCACGCTAGGTTTACCTTGCCTGCTTAGGATCCAGCGCTAAGGTCAAAGTTCACAGTGGTGATGTTAAGTCGGCGTCACCACTCCGCCATTTTTTTTTGCAGTGCGTTACTTAATAACGCCAATGCTACCGGGACTTCCAAAATGGAAGACGCCGTGGGACCCACCACCAGCTGTCGGAAGAGCGGCGGCTGCCGTTTTCTTGACTTAACACCGCACTAACGGGTGGCGCCAAGGTAGGGAATTTCTCCCCCATAGAATCATAGAATGATACAGCACAGAAAGAGGCCATTCGACCCATCGTGCCTGTGCCAGCTGTTTGGTAGATCCATCCAATTAATCCCACTCCCCTGCTCTTTCTTCATAGCTCTATAAATTTTTTCCCTCCAAGTATTTATCCAATCACCTTAAATCTGTGTCCTCTCATTACTGACTCTCCTGCCACTGGAAACTGTTTCTCTTTATTTACAACCATTCATGATTTTGAACAACTCTATCAAATCTTTTCTTAACCTTCTCTGCTCGAAGAAGAACAATCCCAGCTTCTCCAGTCTCTCCACATAACTGATGTTCCTCATCCCTGCAACCATTTTAGTAAATCTCTTCTGCACTCTCTACAAGGCCTTGACATCCTTCCTAAAGTGTGGTGCCCAGAATTGAACACAATACTCCAGCTGAGGCCTAACAGTATTTTATAAAGGTTTAGCGTAACTTCCTTGCTTTTGTACCCTATTCCTCTATTAATAAAGTGAAGGATCCCGTAATCTTTTTTAGCAGCCTTCTCAACGAGTCCTGCCACCTTCAAAAATTTGTGTACATACACCCCCAAGTCTCTCTGTTCCTGCACCCCCTTTAAAATTGCACCATTTAGTTCATATTGCCTCTCCTCATTCTCTCTACAAAAATATATCATTTCACACTTCTCTGTGTTAAATTTCATCTGCCAAGTATCTGCCTATTCCACCAGTCTGTCTATGTCCTCCTGAAATCTGTTACTATTTGCCTCATTGTTTACTATATTTCCAAGTTTCCTATCATCTGCATACTTTGAAATTATGCCCTGTATACCCAAGTCCAGGTCATTAATATATATCAAAAAGAGCAATGGTCCTAATACCAACCCCTGGGGAACACCACTGTACACTTCCCTCCAGTCTAAAACAACCATTCACCACTACTCTCTGCTTTCTGTCTCTTAGCCAGTTTTGTATCCATGCTGCCACTGCCCCGTTGATCCCATGGGCTTTAATTTTGCTAACAAGTCTATTATGTGGTACCTTTTGAAAGTCAATATACACAATATCAACCACACTACCCTCATCAACCATCTCCATTACTTTATCAAAGAACTCGATCAAATTAGTCAAACACAATTTGCCTTCAACAGATCTGTGTTGACTTTCATTTATTAGCCCATACTTTTCTAAATGCCAATTAATTTTTTCCCAGATTATTGTCTCTAAAAGTTTCCCTACCCCTGACGTTAGGCTGATTGGCCTGTAGTTGCCGGATTCATCCCTCCCCTTTTTTAAACGGGGTGTAACATTTGCAAGCCTTCAGTCCTTTGGCACCACCCTCATATAAATTACATTTCTGAAAATATAAAGAATATTTCCATATTATTAACTGCATTTTCTTATTTTTGAATAAGCCAGTGTTGTATCTGAGTCCGACCTCCCTCTACTTTAAATTATGTTTGCAAATAAGCTCCAATTTACACAGAAGAAAGGTCACACTGCTAACATGCTTTTAATGCCCAGCTAACTCCAAGGTCATGGTGTAGTACATCTAGCTAGAAAATCAGAAAATTGTTTCTCAAGCTGCATACCTTTTTTGCCTTGTTCAATGCAGATAGGCCTGCTTAATTTTTTCATTCATATAGTAACATCTATAACACTTTTTAAAAAATGGATAAGAAATCCCCTGTTTGTAATTTTTGCGCTGACGTATTAGCTTGTGAAAAATGGCGCATCAGTTCATAAATTCCAACACAGTTTTAGCCGTTCTGCTGATGAACAAATCTGTTATGCTGATGAATAAAAATAGCAATTTAGCCAATTATTGTGAGGGCAGATGAAGTTATCTAAAATCATGCTTCAAATTACAATTCATTACATTCAGGTCACACCTTAAGCTATGCCAGCAAACTAAACAGTGGCTGCGTTTATACTGACAGCATGGCAGTCGCACCAATTTAAGCAGCTATCATCTTTTTTGATGAGGAGCAAAAACAACAACAACTTGTAGTAAAAACGTCCCAAGGCGCATCACAGGAGCATTATCAGACAAGAATTTGACACCGAGCCACATAAAGAGATGTTAGAACAGGTGAGCAAAAGCTTGGCGAAAGAGGTCGTTTTTATGAGCGACTTAAAGGAGAAGGGAGAAGTAGAGAGGCGGAGAGGTTTTTGGGAGGGAATTCCAGAGCTTAGTTTTTTGTTTATTCGTTCCTGGGATGTGGGCGCCGCTGGCAAGGCCAGCATTTATTGCCCATCCCCTGCTTAGTCATGGGATGAAAGGGAGATTCAGATATGTAAAAGGAGGTTGAGCAGGAAATGACCTTACCCAGGAGAGCATTCTATAAACTCTAAGGGGTTTATTCTCCTCCGCAATGAGGGCCAAAATTGGGCGGGATCGCAGTGGAGAGTGTCCGAAAATGCAGGTGGTAAGACATACTGCCCTGACTGGGGGTACCCTCTCCCTGCTGGAACTGGTGCCAACTGCTGCTTCCCCACCCACTACATACAAATGGCAGTGGGGGGGCGGGGTGTTGTCTCCCTGGAGGAGGATTCTTCTTTCTTATCACCGCTTCCCAGGACTGTCATGTGGAAGGTGGTGGTAGGCTCCAGGAAGCAGCAGTAAAAGCGTCGGATTCCACCAGTGGAGGGACAGGGCCTTGTAGGGTCCTTCTCATTCTCCAGCCAACTCCAGTCTGCTCCTTTAAATTCCCTTGTTGTGTTTTCCCCACTGCAGCACTGCCAGGATGCTCTGCCATGCTCTCGCTTACCAGAAGAATCCTGCCTGGAGCCCACCATTGAGAACCAACGCAGGAAAATGAGTCGGGGCAGGGCGGATACAGAGTGGCGAACAGAATTTCTGCCCCATTGGAAATCCACCCCAAAGAAGAGAATCCCCTTTTAAATGTCATATCTGACCCATCAAAAGAGCAATGTCTATGGATGTTCAGACATTCAAGGGAGGTAATGACAAGAGTGTGACTTCAGCTGCTCTTGCTGTGGCTGTGAATGTGATAGCAGTCATTCATTTTCTCACTGTGGATGATTTCAATCCCCAGGAGGTGATTTATTTCACATTGGACATGATATCATGCCCACCAGTATTGAAGAAATGCCTAGTGCATTATTCTGGAAGGCCCATCCATTTGCACAAAAGTGTTAAGAAACACCAACAATTCTATTATTTTTCTGGCTTCCCCAGTGTGTTGTCAAATGTATGCATGTAGAGATAGTTACCGACCGTCAAACTAATGGCGCACATCATCTGTGCAGGCTTTCATTCCTTCAATAGGCAGGTAATCTGTGATGTTCAAAAAAAGATCCGTGTGGTGAATACAGGGTCAACCTATGACTCCTTCATCCTTACCCAGTTTAGTGCGCCTGGGTGCTTAAATGGGCTACTTGGCTGCAAGGCTGTCTTTAGGGAAATCATTACTATGGTTTGCAACTATGACTCATAACCCCATTGCACAACCCACAGATGTCAGCAGAATACAAGTACAATCAAGCACACAAAGCAATGTAATTCATTATCGAGCAAGTGCTCAGTGCTCTCAAACAGCAATTTTGGTGTCTTATTGCTCAGAGAGGTTTTAAAGTATGAACCATCCAGAGGGTGCATAAAAATTGTGGCATGCTGTATACTGCAAAGCCCTGCCATTCAGAGCTGCCTACCTTGAAATCAATGAGGAATGGCCCTGAGCCATTGCTAGGGATAAGAAAGAACTCCAACAGCCTGCACAGCAAATGATGAGCCAACACTGGCATGGGATGTTTGCAAAAATCTAATTCACACACATTTCAGCGAAGGGAATCTCCCATGGTAATGTGATTACAGTCATCTACTTGTCCTACCCTTATGAGGTTACTATATACACTTAGCAATCCATCACTGCTAACAAAGATAGATATATAAATGGGAGATAGAGAAAGAAAGAGAGATTTGGCTGAAAGTTATCTGTATTCTAGAATCCCATCCACTACCGAAGAGAGATTATGCTTCCAAATCCACAAAATCTAACCAAACACGAGACACAGATGCATTTAGTGTTCCATTACACACTCTGGGATGAAATTCGACTTGGGAAGGAATGCAAAATGGATGATCGCGAATCGCCACCTCTTTTTACACCCCGGCCGATTTGCTATCGTCCATTTTGTGCTACCATCAAGTCAAATTTTGCCCCCTCTGTATTTTCTAAATTATTTGTTGGGGTGTGTGCCAACTGTGCTTTTGTTGGTCTGATTTAACCCGATGAGACCTGTAAACTACTTCTCAGCATGTGCTGATTTCTGAACATTGCCCTTGTGATTCTCCTTATGTTAGCAGTGCCGATGGTGGAAGCTCACAGGAGAGCATGTTTTAGAATGTGACAATTGTAGTGCATCTGAGTGAGAAGTGGCTTGAACTATCGTCTTGGCATCATGGAAGCACCATGTCCTTCGTGCCACATAAGCATTCAAGTGATAAATGCAGAGTATCCTGTGTCGATGAACATGGCTCTGTAGCTGAGCTGGTTTCTAATATTCTGATTGTGCTATGTAATCTTGAGGGCATGACAGGAATGGGATGACTCTTACCAGAGTTAATTGATGTCACCCATTTCACACTTTCCTTGCTGACTAGATGGACCACCTTCTTCTCTGCGTCTCCGCAGATCCTTCAGCTGCTATGGCTTTATTCAGGTTGTTCTTCTGGGCTAGCAGTTGAAAACTGTCTTCTTGATATTGGACTTTTTCCTGACGTTCTGCAAAGTTTAGTCATTCCTGGATTTTGCGTTTAACCGCTGATCACCTTCCTCCCAGACCTCCCTTCTAGTCCGTGATTTGGGGGAAAAATTCCAATTATAAATGCTGCCAACACAGGACCATGGAAGACAATGGGGAATATGTCCTGATATGTAGGTTAGGCCTGTCTGCTTTGATCTGCCATGGCTAACAGGATCCAGTTAGTTCTGCCAGTGTAATTCTTGCCGAGTGATTTAGAGGTCAATTGCCTCATTTCCTGTTTGTTTAGGTGTTTAACTGATTATTCTATCTGTGCACTGATAGGTTGTTTTGGAATTTGCAGTTCCTGAGGTGTAATTGAAGGCACTTACTGCTGGAAAACTGTATAAAGTGTCTTCATTCTCACATTGAGATATCACTCACAATATCTTGGGGTTTAAAAGTCTTCTATGTTGTTAGATATTCACAAGCAATAAAATATGTTCATAATTGAAGAACATTACTCTTCATCCTGTTCAAGAAATTCCATATTCATTAAGTTGAAATTCAGTGAACTGCCTGGTACTGCTAAAAATGTGAACTATTTTGGCAGGAAGTCAGTGATAAAGGAGCTCTGTATAATGTCTCCGCTTTTAGAGTAAAAGATATTTACAATTTTTTTTTACTGCTTAGACTCACCCTCCTTTTTAAAAAAATAATCTCAATAAAAGCCTGGTTTACAATCCCTCAAGCTGACAGTGCTAATACAATCGCCTAAATCCAGAGTTAGAGAAATGAAAATGGTGAGGATTAAATTTTGTGAAACCTTTCTTTGGAGCATTTTTGAATTTTGTGTCCCCTTAAATTGGATCACAACCATGTTGCATGCAGCTTAACTCCAGACGGTATGCTTTCACTTTTATTCCCCTCCACAGCAGGCTTACAGTATTAAGTGAAAGTCCATAAAGAATGTGTGCAGCAGGGATCGTTAATACCATAATCCTGATTGTTAAGCTCAAACACAGAATTGGGTGCCGGACTTAGAAAAATATGCTTGCTCTGTGATGGTTGTTGAATGCATAGGTGCAATCTCTAACTGCACAATTAATATATATACATGAATGAGAATATGCTCCAGATTTCAGCACGCTGGATTTTCTCTACAGACAGTAAAGAGTGGATTTGCTTAGTTTGTGCTCAATTTTTTTAAGCATGACTTCATCTCATTTTTAAATACCTGTGCACTTTCTAAGAATTATAACCTCTGCAGAATTGTCTTTAGCACAATATCCTTCTTGGGACCACTAAGAGGACAACAGCTATGTGATGCATTTTCTTTGCTCCAGAAGTCAAGTACATCAGAGGCCCTTAGTTGCATCGGCATTGTGATATCACCCAACTTAGCCTGCCTTCAGCAGAGATATCCTTCCTTCCCCTGCTAACACAAATTCAAATCTAATTTAAAAGCTCAGAAACAAATCCTAATAAAAACTACATACAGTTATGGTATAAAGAAAACACGGCTGAATGCATAAATAATTTGTTACAAAATGTTATGCTTAGATCAAGATTTATCTAAACTCCAGATAAAAACTGCCAATTTGCAAATTTTTATGTCACAGCTCATTTTGTCAAAGAATACGTTCCTTAAAACAAACAGAAAAATTGCTTAATAAAAATATACATTTGAGACAAAATGAATTTGACGCTAAAATGTACTGTTTTTTTCAAGGTGAAATATGACAGTTATTAATTATGTTTAATGTACTGGATGTTAATTGAGAATTGGGAAACATTTTATACGTAACCGGTGACTTTATATTCAAATATTTTGCTTGGATTAGGACATTGGAATGCATAGGACATAACTTGGTACATTGAACTTCTGTGTTCAAACTCCATTCCCCAGCCACCAACTCCATCCCGTTCCCTAGCATCTGTCTGAGGCTGAACCAAACTCTTCGCAACGTTGGCATCCTGAGATGAGCTTCCGACCACATATCCGCTCCATCACCAAGACCGCCTACTTCCATCTCTGTAACATCGCTCGTCTCTGCCCCAGCCTCAGCTCATCTGCTGCTGAAACCCTTATCCATGCCTTTGGCCATGATTTTATTGGAGGCGGCGGGTTGGAGTCGGGTTGCCTGGTGGGCGGATTCCGGTCCCGCTGCCGGTTTCAGCTGCTCCCAATTCACAATTTTGTATTAAGTGGGCTCATTAAGGCCGCCGTGCGCGCTGCCCGGCCCAATGAGTGGGAGCGGGTCTGCTGCTCGCCTCTGCTGACATCATTCATTCATTAGTTTTTAAGGGGCCCGTGTAGCCTTGGCTTCTCATTTTGTTTGTGCTGCTCGGGAAATTGGCCCAGGTGACCGTGACTGTTGCAAGAGCAAAGGCTGCTCCATGTTTCAATGAGGACTCCCTCCAAGCTCTTGTGGAGGGAGTAAAAGGGCGCAGGGAGATTCTGTTCACTCCCAATGGCCGGAGGAAGCCTCCTCAGCAAACTAAGGCAGCCTGGCTGCAAGTTGCTGAGGAGGTCAGCGCAAGGTCCTTATGCTCACGCACCTGGGTCCAGTGCCGAAAACAGTTCAATCATCTGCTGCGCTCAGCAAAAGTGAGTATCACATCACACTTTCCTTCAATCTGCTTCCCTTCTCTTCTCATCACCAGCACTCTGTATTGTCAGCCTGCTCCTCCACATCCCACCTTACCCTTACTTCCCTTGCACCCTTACCTATCCCTTTCTCTCTCTGTACTGAATCACTTCACCATCCTACTTTGCACCCCTCACACTCGCTCTCACTGTTATGCAATGATAACAACTAACAACGCACAGGGAGTCACCTTCCTCTTGCCACCTCACTCCATCTTGGTCTCCCTCTAAGCTTCTATGTTATGGATTCTTCACACTCACTCCATCAATCTCACTGAAACTCCACTTGTTTCCCTCATTGCAGGAAAAGATAGCCCACAATAAGAGGGAGAGAGGGAGGACAGGAGGAGGGCCACCTTCCATGGCAACTTTGACAAGCGCTGAGGAGACTGCTCACGACATCGTGGGAGGTGGCGAGGAGCTGGAAGTGGGGGACGGAGAGACGGGCGCAGTAGAGGAAGCTGGTGACAGAATAGATTTGTAACCCTCTCAGTTAGATTTCATGATTGACTGAAATGGCATCTGATGTTCATAGAGATTGACTTTTGATCATCTGCACAATAGGATGTGTGTGCTACCTAAATATCAGATATCTAACTCATGCCTTTACTCTCCCACAGGACCATCGAGAGCCCCCCTCCCCACTGTCCAGGAGGAAGAGCCGGACGACTCCTCAGAGGAAACTGCAGCCAACTGAGATGGCCGTCACAGCCCCTGCACAGCCGCAGGAAGAGCAGACTGCTGCAGAGCCCTCCCAGGCTTCCAAACCCAGAGGATGCCCACCAAAAGCGTCTAAGCAGGTGCAGCATAGAAGTGAGCAAGGTGCCTCTACATCTGCTGAAGCCACAGGGGAAGCACCACGTAGAAGCACACGTAAGAGAAAGTCAACACACAAATAGTCACAAGGGTAGCGACTTGGGTGTTTTCTTATCTTACAAAGTAAAGTTTGTCATCCTGATTGTAACTTTATTAAACAAAAGTGATGGCAAAGAATCGAAGATTTGGCCTATGTGTGCTCAGAAATGGAAGTTGCACAGTGAGGGGTCAGAACATAAGAACATAAGAAGTAGGAGCAGGAGTAGGCCATATGGCCCCTCGGGCCTGCTCCGCCATTCAATAGGATCATGGCTGATCAGGGTGCCTTTCATGTGTAATGATGGTTGTGAGAGTGATAGGAAACCACAGTTTATTGTACAGATGCTGTATGGTGTGTTACGAAGGTCGTCCAGTCATTCATTTCCATCTGCCAGCCACCTGCGGTTGAAGCGTAAGCTTACGCGAATCTGGCATGGATGAATGCATCCCTTGCCTGACGGCCAGCAATGTGGTCGCGTGCTGGTGGAATTAGCACATCCACCTCCGCAAGGTATCCCTCATCTGCTGCCTCCTCCTCCTCCTCGTCTTCCGAGGATGCTCTGCGCTGAGCCACTTGTTCCTCGGGCAGCGCTAAGCCACGCTGCTGTGCGATGTTGTGCAGGGCACAGCAGACCACAATGATTCTGGAGACCCTGGCTGGTGCATACTGCAGGGCGCCACCAGATCTGTCGAGGCATTGGAATCGCATTTTGAGCAAGCCAATGGTTTGCTCTATGATGTTTCTGGTGGAAATGTGGCTCACATTGTAGCGCTCCACAGCCTCGTTTGATGGTCTCCTCATCGGTGTCATGAGCCACTCTTTCAGGGGATAGCCCTTGTCGCCAAGTAGCCATCCGGAAAGTTGGGTTTGTGGCTTGAAGAGGTGAGGCACAGTAGACTGGCGCAGGATGAAGGAGTCATGGCAACTGCCAGGGTACTTGGCGCAAACACGCATAATGATCTTCCTGTGGTTACACACCAGCTGGACGTTAAGGAAGTGGAAGCCCTTGTGGTTCACAAATACAGTTGGGTTGTGATGGGGTGCCCTAATGGCCATATATGTGCAGTCTACGACGCCCTGCACCTTTGGGAAGCCTGCCATATTTGCAAAGCCAACCACACGCGGGGTTATACTTGCTTCATCCATGGAGAAGTGGATGTAATTGTGCGACTTTGCAAAGAGGGCATCGGTAACCTGCGTGATGCAGGTGTGTGCGGCCGACTGGGAGATGACGCTGATGTCTGCTGCTGATCCTTGGAAGGACCCTGAAGCAAAGAAGTTGAGTGTGGTGATGACTTTGACAGCCACTGGTAAGGAGTGTCCACCCACTCCTCTGGGCTCCAGGTGTTGGTGCAGCAATGCGCAGATGTCAGCGACTATGTCTCACGAAAGTCTCAGCCTCCTTTGGCACTGCTGCTCACTCATGTTGAGGAAGCTCATCCTCTGCCAGTAAACCCTGTGTTGGGGGTATCTCCTGCAGCGCAGTGCAGCCCTGCGCTGATGCCCTCTGCCCTGTGCAGCATCAGGTGGCTGAGGAGAAGGTTGGCACTCCTGGTGTTGGTGTTACTGTTGTACCTGGCTGTGCTGCTGCCGCGGCTGCTCTTCCTCCGATTCTGACGACCAGGATGAGAGGGTATAAATGGTTTCCATTCCGCTGGTATATATCTCAGTTGAGAAATAGAGGTTTCAAGTGCTCAGTCAAAGTGGCCAGAGGATATTCTCGATTTAAAAATTCTCATACTTGTTTTCAAATCCCTCCATGGCCTTGTCCCTCCCTGTCTCTGTAACCTCCTCCAGCAACAACCCTGAGATCTCTGTGCTCCTCCAATTCTGGCCTCTTGCACATCCCCGATTTTAATCGCTCCAGCCTTCGGCTGCCTAGGCCCTAAGCTCTGGAATTCCCTCCCTAAGCCTCTCCACCTCTCTACCTCTCTCTCCTTCTTTAAGATGCTACTTAAAACCTACCTCTTACCTGTCCTAATATCTCCCGTTGTTGTTGTTTAAATCTTTGCTTCTTTCCTGTCAGCAACAATTATTGGAAAACCATGGGTACATTTATCTGGAACCAACATTGTTATATGTCGAAGTGTTTAACATGACACTGTTATCCAACCTGCAACAATCACCCTTTATGATCTTTGAGTAAGATTGAAAGTTTTGTATAATCTACTGCTGGATTATGAGAGTATAACCTAGTGAAAGAAAGACTTGCATTTATCATAACATCTTAGACTCATAGAATCGTACATCACAGAAGAAGGCCATTCGGCCCATCGAGTCTACGCCGGCTCTTTTGAAGAGAAATCCAGTTAGTCCCACTCCCCTGCTCTTTCCCTGCAATTTTTTCTCCTTCAAGTATTCATCCAATTCCCTTTTGAAGGCTACTATTGGTTCTGTATCCACCAGCCTATCAGGCAGTGCATTCCAAATCCTCACCAATTGTTGCGTAAAAAAGTTTTGCCAATCACCTTAAATCTGTGCCCTCTGGTTATTGACCCTTCAGCCATTGGAAACAGTTTCTTTTTATTTACTCTATCTAAACCCTTCATGATTTTAAACACTATCAAATCTCCTCTTAACCTTCTCTGCTCTAAGGGGAACAACTCCAGCTTCTCCAGTCTATCCACGTAACTATAATCCCTCATCCCTGGTATCATTCTAGTAAATCTTTTCTGTCCCTTTCCGAAGCCTTCACGTCCTTCCTAAAGTGTGGTGCCCAGAATTGGACACAATACTCCAGCTGGGGCTGAACTAGTGTTTTATATAGGTTTAGCATAATTCCCTGGCTTTTGTACTCTCTGCCTCTATTTATAAAGCCCCGGATTCCATATGCTTTATTAACTGCTTTGTAAACCTATCCTGCCACCTTCAAAGATTTGTGCATAAACACCCCAGGTCTCTCTGTTCTTGCACCCCCTTTAAAATTGTATCCTTTAACTTGTATTGTCTCTCCTCATTCTTCCTATCATCTTATACTTTTCTGCGTTGAATTTCATCTGCCATGTGTCCGCCCATTCCACCAGCCTGTCTATGTCCTCTTGAAGTCTATTACTATCTTCCTCTGTTTACTACACTTCCAAGTTTCATGCATCTCCAAATTTTGAAATTGTACCTTGTACCCCCAAGTCCCTGTCATTAATGTATATCAAAAACAGCAGTGGTCCTAGTACTGAACCTTGGGGAACACCACTGTATACCTCCCTTCCATCTGAAAAACAGCCATTCACCACAACTCTCTATTTTCTATCCCTTAGCCAATTTTGTACCCATGCTGTTCCTGCCCCTTTTATCCCATGGGCTTCAATTTTTGCTAACAAGCCTATTATGTGGTACTTTATCAAATGCCTTTTAAAAGTCCATATACATAACACCAACTGCACTGCCCTCATCCACCCTCTCTGTTACTTCATCAAAAAACTCAATCAAGTTAGCCAAACACGATTTGCCCTTAACAATTCCATGCTGGCTCTCCTTTATTAGTCCATGCTTGTCCAAGTAGCTGTTATTTTTCTCCCAGATGATTGTTTCTAAAAGCTTCCCCACCACCGACGTTAAACTGTCTGGCCTGTGATTGCCAGGTTTACTTTTCTCCCCTTTTTTGAACAAAGTTGTAACATTTGCAATCCTCCAGTCCTCTGGCACCACCCCAGTATCCAAGGAGGATTAGAAGATTGTGGCCAGCACCTCCGCAATTTCTACCCTTACTTCCCTCAGCAACCTAGGATGCATCCCATCTAGACCGGGTGACTTATCCATTTTAAGCACTGCCAGCTTTTCTAGTACATTCACCTTATCTATTATTATCTCATCCAGTATCCCAACAACCTCCTCGTTTACCATAGCTTTGGCAAAGTCCTCTTCTTTGGTAAACACCGATGCCCCACCATTCCTCTGATAACCCTTTTACTGTTAATATGGCTATAGAAGACCCTTGTATTCCCTTTTATGTTAGCTGCCAATTTATTCTCGTACTGTCTCTTTGCCCCTCTTATTTCCTTTTTCAATTCTCTGCACTTTTTATATTCAGCTTGATTCTCCCTTGTATTATCAAGCTGACATCTATCATACACCTCCTTTTTCTGCATCATGTTACTCTCTAACTCATTTGTCATCCAGGGAGCTCTGGCTTTGATTGCCCTCCCTTTCCCGATGTGGGAATGTACCTAGACTTTACCCACACCATCTCCTCTTTAAAGGCCACCCATTGCTCCTTTACATTTCTGCCTGCTAGTCTTTGACTCCAATTTACCCGGGCCAGATCCCTCCTCAATTCGTTGAAATTATCCCTCCTCCAGTTAAGTATTTTTATTCTAGATTGCTCCTTGTCCTTCTCCATAACTAATCTAAACCTTATGATACTATGATCACTATTCCCGAGATGCTCCCCCACTGTGACACCCATTTCAATCCCCAAGACTATATTCAGCAATGTCTCCTTCCTCATTGGGCAGAAAACATACTGATCAAAAATGTTCTCCTGAACACACTTCAGAAATTCTTCCCCTTCTCTGCCCTTAACATAATCACTGCCCCATTCAATATTGGGGAAGTTAAAGTCTCCCATTATCACTACTCTATAGTTCATGCACCTCAGAGTAATTTCCTTGCAAATCTGCTCCTCTATCTCCTTCCACTGTTTGGTGGTCTATAAGATACACCAAGTAGCGTAATAGCTTCTCCTGTATATAGTGCCTTTCCCGACCTCAGGATGTCCTAAAGTGCATTACAGGCAATGAAGTACTTTTCTAAGTGTAGTCACTGTTGTAATGTAGGAAACGCGGCAGCCAATTTGCGCACAGCAAGCTCCCACAAACAGCAATGGGGTAACGACCAGATAATCTGTTTTAGGTGTTGGTTGAGGGAGAAATGTTGGCTAGGATAGTGGGAGAACTCCCCTGCTCTTCTAATAGTGTCATAGGATCTTTTACGCCCACCTGAGAGGGCCTCAGTTTAACGTCTCATCCAAAAGACAGCCTAAATTTTGTGTGCAAGAGTTGAATTATGAGCAATTCTATGCTATTAATATGCACCCAGTAAGGACTGACTTGAGCCGGTCCAAACTCACTTTGGTCCTTTACAAGAATCTAAGATAGGGTACTTTCCTCTTAACAGTTAGAGCTGAGTTCAATCCCAGGTTCCAAGGTTAAAGGACATTGTTCAAACACATGTGCCATCAGTCCAGAAAATATTTGTGATCATCAAATAGTGCAGCATCCCTGAAAGTTAAGTGTTTCATAGTGGAGCTGAGAAAACCTTTCTTCCTTTGAAGCTTCCTTGAGCTGAATTGCTTCAAAGGTTTTTCTTTTACATGTGCACATCATCAGATCTTGGAGTATTTTAGTGTAGTTATTATCAAGGCCTTTTGTTCTGCAGGTATCCAGTGTCAATTCAGAAAGCATTTTTGAGTATAAAGTAAAATACTGAGAAATAAGGGAAATTTAAAAGGTTTTTGAAGTTTTTGCCAGGAAAAAAAGTTAAACAGATCAAACAACTTTTGTTCTAGTTCTGTTGCATCTATATAATAATGCATATGGGAAACTCACTACAGTGGGGCTTATTACAGATGCCCACTGCTCGGATCGCTGTTTTTGCAAAGACTAACAAGATCATTTTTTTATGATCTAGTATCAAAATCATCTTAAATAATATATGATAAAGCCGCCAGTTACAATCTTTATCAAAATGAATTGGATAAAGCCAGTAGTTAATATTAAGAGAGTTTTTTCAGTTAATGTGAGTTTAATGCATCCTCGTTTCTCTAGAGGAAACACATCTGTCACTTTACCATGTGCTGCCTGAAAAACCAGGTCAGGCAACAGCTGAGTGGGAACATACAGCTGCAGTCTGCTTAGCCCTCTCACATTAATAAATGTGACCCTGGTAAAATAGCAGGACTGCTACACTGCCTTTTTCTTTAATTCAAATTTTCCAAATTTAACGTTATGTCACTTTTGCTAGGTTATTGGTAATAGAATCACAATGTTGATTATAATTAGCAACGCAATTAAGACAGCCACCCGTTTAAACCAAAACAGAATGCATTAACTATTTCCAATGATCTTATATGGCATTCAGGTAGAAATAATCAGGAAACTTTATCCAAAGAAAGCCTGAGTGAGACTGTCAATCCTTACAGCAGATCAATCCTGCTCATTGAAAGCCTTGCTACATAGTATTAATGATGCGGAGATGCCGGTGTTGGACTGGGGTGGACAAAAGTGAGAAGTCGCACAACACCAGGTTATAGTCCAACAGTTTTATTTGAAATCACAAGCTTTCAGAGCGCTGCTCCTTCGTCAGGTGAAGTCCTTTACTTCACCTGACGAAGGAGCAGCGCTCCGAAAGCTTGTGATTTCAAATAAAACTTGGACTATAACCTGGTGTTGTGCAGCTTCTCACATAGTATTAAGTTCTAACTGAGAAGTCTCCTGGTTGGAATATGCTTTCAGTAATTATTTGTCTGAATTTTCAATTTAATATTAAAGGTGCTTTTATTGAACTTCATCTTAATGTACAGTTATCTGTAGATTACGAAATATTACCAAGTGTACAAACAATGAAAAGCATGTAAGCATCAAGCTTGAAAATTACTGTGAGATGTTATCGTACTAATACTTAACAAACAATCCTATCAAATTGCTCTTTCTGCTATTTTAACGGAGGCATGCACCCATTTCAAATAAACGGGCTAATGTTTGCATTAAAATAACAGAGAGACGAATTTGATATAAATGTGTTAAGTATTTGTACATTTACATTGCTCACAGTAGATTGCAGGTTTCAGCTTCCATAGACAGACTAGCCGAGACTAGCTCTCAATGAAATTTTAAAATTAAACCCTGGAAGCAAATGTCAGTGGTTAAATGACTGCGTGTTTTGAGGAAAAATGGTTGCAATTTGTAACTGGTTGTGAATAGCAAAATAGGTCATTTGATTTTATTGTGGTCCAATTGCCCCTGTGCGGGTCGGGTCAGGTGGTGTGCGGTTTGAACGTGCCCAACTTCAGCTCTGCTGAGTCCGGCTGTATTTACTGGCTCCGTTCATTAGTATCACATGGGCAAGCGTCAGGCAGAATTACCAACGCCTATCGCCGCTCATCCATCAGGGAATGGGAACTGGTGCGCTCTTGCAGGTCTTAAAGGCCTGCAGCAATTTAAAGGGCCAATCGTTTTCTTTTAATGCCAGTTGCTGATACAGTGACAGAGGCTGAACAAAATGCCTGTGAACAGTTGTGGCAGTAGCAGGACACCCCGCTCTGAGCAGCAGACTATAGAGGCGTTGCTGCAGCAAGTGCAGTGCAGTTTCTTCTCCCAATGGCCATTGGGTATCCAAAGGGTGGGTCAGGGGTAACTGATCGAGTCAATGCAGCAATACTGGGCAAAGGATTCATTGCCAAGAAATGTTCAGTGACCCCCACCAAGAGTGGCAAGGTAGGGGACCACATTTTGACCTCAGTTATAGAATCATAGAATGGTTACAGCACAGAAGGAGGCCATTCGGCCTGTCGAGCTCGTGCCGGCTCTCTGCAAGAGCACTTCAGCTAGTCCCACTCCCCCCGCCCTTTCCCCGTAGCCTTGCAATTTTTTTTCCTTTAGGTACTTATCCAATTCGCTTTTGAAAGCCACGATTGAATCTGCCTCCACCACACTTTCAGGCAGTGCATTCCAGATCCTAACCACTCGCTGTGTAAAAAAGTTTTTCCTCATGTCGCCTTTGGTTCTTTTGCCAATCACCTTAAATCTGTGTCCTCTGGTTCTCGACTCTTCCGCCAATGGGAACAGTTTCTCTCTATCTACTCTGTCTAGACCCCTCATGATTTTGAACACCTCTATCAAATTTCCTCTCAATCTTCTCTGCTCTAAGGAGAACAACCCCAGCTTCTCCAGTCTATCCACATAACTGAAGTCCCTCATCCCTGGAACCATTCTTGTAAATCTTTTCTGCACCCTCTCTAAGGGCTTTATATCCTTCCTAAAATGCGGTGCCCAGAATTGGACACAATACTCCAGTTGAGGCCGAACTAGTGTTTTATAAAGGTTCATCATAACTTCCTTGCTTTTGTACTCTATGCCACTATTTATGAAGCCCAGGATCCCATATGCTTTTTTAACCGCTTTCTCAACCTGCTCTGCCAACTTCAATGATTTGTGCACATATACCCCCAGGTCTCTCGGTTCATGCACCCACCTTTAGAATTGTACCCTTTAGTTTATATTGCCTCTCCTCGTTCTTCCTACCAAAATGTATCACTTTTTTCTGCGTTAAATTTCATCTGCCACGTGTCCGCCCATTCCACCAGCCTGTCTATGTCTTCTGAAGTCTATCACTATCCTCCTCACTGTTCACTATACTTCCAAGTTTTGTGCCATCTGCAAATTTTGAAATTGTGCCCTGTACACCCAAGTCTAAATCACTAATATATTTCAAGAAAAGCAGTGGTCCTCGTACCGACCCCTGGGGAACACCACTGTATACCTTCCTCCAGTCTGAAAAACAACCGTTCACCACTACTCTCTGTTTCCTGTCACTTAGCCAATTTCGTATCAATCACATTATGCAGTGCAGCAACTATTAGTGGCATGAATTCTCCTACCCACTCTTTCTTTCAGTATGTGTCTAGTTTCCCATGGTTGCCCATTTGGCTGCACTTTACATTTCCCAGCCCCTCTCTTTCCACGTACCACCACCTTCAGTAGGACCCTAGACAGTAAATCCCTGGCTAGATCCTTCCATGCATAGCATTTACATCATGCTTGTTTCTTTCTTCTCAATACCTATGTATAGCACCTTGATACAAGGCTTCAGCGTATCTGATACCACCAATGTCAGTATCTCACTGCTTAATTATGCAAATAGTGTATTTGCTGATGGCTGTGGTGAAGGCATGGACCTTGTGCCCCACTATGTCATGATCCAGAGCTGCAGCAAGTATTCCTGATCTTCTAGGATCCGAGCATTTACTTTCTGGTTTAAAGCAAATAAATAGGGAAATGGTGGATTACTGTAAAATAAAAACATCATGACTGCTGTTGGAGATGTGAGCATTAACATATGCAGATGATCATAGACAAGCTGAGCTGGTTGAGTAGACGCCCTTGCAGTTCCTGTATTGTGCACCCTTCTGTGCAGGAGCACATAGGACTACATACATGCAATCAATTACAGCCTGGACTTTGGGAAATCCTACCAATTGGATAGCTCTATCAAAGAGACGGCATAGGCATGATGGGCCGAATGGCCTCCTTCTGCGCTATATGATCCTTTAATATATAATATCGAAATCCAGTATGAGTACTATCATCGATTAAAAACGTTCATTTCTATTGCAGTAATTGTGTCCTTAATTAGCTTTTTTCTTTCTCTAGCTCTCTTGAAAATTTAATAGCCCGGCATATTTAGTTCCCTGTCCCATCCTAGCTAAAACCAAGCCTATATCAAAAAAATGTCCATCAAGGTGAGAAAAATGAATAAAAAGACTTGCATTTATATAGCACCTTTCATGACCTCAGGATTTCCCAAAGTGCTTTCCAGCCAATGAAGTACTTTTGAAGTGTAGAGGGGATTTTAACCCCAAAAAACGGGTGGGTGGGGGTCGGATTAAAGTGTTAGAAGACTGAATCCCGACCCCAACCCGCCCACTTCCGGTTTTAATGGAGGCGGGACGGGGTTCAGGCAGCCAACCTGCTCCCAGGAAGCGGGTTGACCATATAATTATTTTAATAATGTTCAGATTTAACCACCATTACAAATTTAACTCTGGCTGGTTGGTTTCCCAGGCCTCAGAGAACCCGCCAGCTAGAGTAAGCCGAGGAGGCAAGTGTCTTTCATGGCCCCCCCCAAGGCCTCTGACCCTCCCCACGAGGCCTCCGATCCCCCCTGAGGCCTCCGATCCCCCCCCCAAGGCCTCTGACCCTCCCCACGAGGCTTCCGATCCCCCCTGAGGCCTCCGATCCCCCCCCCCAAGGCCTCTGACCCTCCCCACGAGGCCTCCGATCCCCCCTGAGGCCTCCGATCCCCGCACGAGGCCTCCGACCCTCCCCACGAGGCTTCCGATCCCCCTTGAGGCCTCCGATCCCCCCCCCCCAAGGCCTCTGACCCTCCCCACGAGGCCTCCGATTCCCCCCCGAGGCCTCTGATCCCCCACGAGGCTTCCAACCCTCCCCACGAGGCCTCCGATCCCCCCTGAGGCCTCCGATCCCCCCCAAGGCCTCCGACCCTCCCTACGAGGCCTCCGATCCCCCCCCTGAGGCCTCTGATCCCCCTCCTGAGGCCTCCGATCCCCCCTACGGGGCCTTCGATCCCCCTCAGGTAGCTGCCGATCGCCTTCCCGGACTCCCTCCTCCAGCCCCAATGCTCCTCTGGCCTGGATCCTCTCCTCCCCCCAATCCTCCAGCCGCGATCCTTCCCCACCCCACTGATGCTCCAGCCCTGATGCTTCCCCCCCACAACCGGCTCCGATCCTCTCTCCCCTCCCAATCCTCCTCCGGTTGGCCCCGATCCTCTCTTTCCCCCACGATCCTCCTCCGATCAGCCCCAATGCTTCCCCCCCCACCCACCCAATGACCCTCTCGCCCCGATCCTCTCGCCCACACCGATCATCCTCCTGTCGGCCCCGATCCTCTGCCCCCTCAATCCTCCTCTGGGCACCGACCACCCCCGTCCCCCACCCGATCCCTCCCTCCCTTCTCTCTGCGGCCTAGTGCCGCAGGCCTACCCACCTGCAGCCAGACAGCCTCTCCATCTGGCTAGCTGCGGGTGGGAAACAGAGCTTTGAAATGCAAATCAGGCCCTGCTGTTAAATTCAGCAGGGCCTGCGGGAAACACGCCCCCAGGATTGTTTGACCGCTTTCTAGCCCTCCCGCTCCTGACCCGCCTCCAGATTAAAATTCCGGCCGTAGTCACTGTTGTAATGTAGGAAACGTGGCAGCCAATTTGCACACAGCGAAATCCCACAATGCAATAATGGCCATATAATCTGTTTTTTAGTGATGCTGATTGAGGGTAAACATTGGCCAGGACACCAGGGATAACTCCCTTGCTCTTCTTCAAAATAGAGCCATGGGATCTTTTACGTCTGCCTGAGAGAGCAGACAGGGCCTCAGTTTAACGTCTCATCCAAAAGATGGCACCTCCAACAGTGCAGCACTCCCTCAGTACTGCACTGGAGTGTCAGCCTAGATTTTTGCACTCAATGTCTCTGGAGTGGGACTTGAACCCACAACCTTTATGACTCATGATACAAGAGTGCTAACTAACTGAGCCACACCTAACACCTAACCTAAGGTATGTTAATGCTCCGGAATGGAACATTTCCCACTTCAGGCACACAGTGTCAGCGTAAGCACTCCAAGGTCAGGTGAAACCCAGCCATATGTAGAGTTAAGCTCCCTTTAATCTATCCCAACAATTTGCCTCAGCCCCAACCTCAGATGAGAACTCCCTACTGCACCAGTGCAACATTTCTTTCCATTTTCCCCATGCTCCTGCTCCTCCTGGCCACACAAAAATGAAGAGTAATTTACCTATATACATCATAGGACCTCAATTAGCATTTTAAAGGGCCTACCACCCTACTCAGTGGGGCTGCTCCGGCTGCCCAACGGTAGGTTCGGGGAAACATTGCCGCAGACACAACGATGGCAGCAAGGGGGTGCTAGGTCATTGCCCACCATTTTGGGGGCACTACCGCCCCATTCCCATCAGGCGGGAGTGTGAAGAATGGAACAGAAAAGTAATAGTTAACTCCTAGTATTCAGTGACGTTTTATATTTAGTTTACTGCTAAAAAAAAAATTGCATTTGTGCTTATCGAAATTTCAAGGCCTCTCATCACCAAATCAGAATTGCAGAAGTCTCCCACTAAAAATCTTATGAGGTGAACAAAATAATCCCTTTTTCCAGTTTTTTTTATCACTTTAGAATGTAGAGAGAATGATTCAATGCTGAGCAAATGTTACTTATAAATGACCTCATTAATGGTGTGCTCTTGTATTCAACATTATTTCTTTGACCTTCCTCCAACTTTCACTTCATATTTAGTATTAGTGTTAATGTGTTGTGTTATTTCTACCTCGAGCCCAAGTTTCATACATACAGTTAACAGTTGACAATGTTTAGGACCTTGTGCTGCTATCTTGAGTTTAATAGGCTCATTCCAATGAGGCCAGAAGTAAACTCCAAATCAAATATCAGCTGGTTCACTCATCCTTATCTTTTTGTTCATATTATAATGTGCTGAAGCTGCAAATCAGGACTCCACCAGAAGTAGCAGATGGCCACTGGTGTCCTTCAGAGCCCTGAATGGGATTTCAAACAGTATTTTATCACATTAATGACACTTTGTGCTTGAATTTCCTGTATTCAGATTGTGCATATTATTCAAAATTAATTCTTGAATAGCCAATATGCAGATAGAGCATTGGATCTGGAGTGCGGCGCTTTAGTGTTCCAATAGTACTACAAAAGATCTGTGAATGGAAAACTTAAGCTACTTCAACAGAGTATAATTATATTTCATTGTGTCAGTGGTGAAGTGAAGAGAAAGCTTAGGATAAATATTTTTTCCCCCACAAAAAGAAAAACAACAGAATGGATGTGGTCCAATCTGAGTAGCTGTTTATATCCTCTGAAAATTCTTCTCTTCTCTAAAGAGTGGGCTGATTTCTGTCCCTGCACCAGATTAAGCCCAATTGTTAAGATTTGCTATTTTGTTACATGTACTGATCCAGAGAGTAGTATGCAATTTTATCTCACTGGAGCTTTAAAATGATGCTACATGAATATTAGCACTTGAATATTTTACATTTGTACACTACTACTCACACAGTATAATTGTAAATCATATTTTAATCCATTTTTTACCACCCAAATAGAACAGCAGAACCATTGTTTTGAGTGCAGTCCCATGGAGAATGGCCAAAGATAAATTAAGGGTCTGAAGGCCCATTCTTCCCAGTGGGAAATGTTAAACATAATGTAAAATAAGATTTAATTTGAATTGGAGATCTTTTTCTTGCCATGAAATGGTGCTGAAGTTATATTATTATATTTAAAGAAGTCCATTTGAACTCCATTCTTGGCTTCCTTAAGGGAGAAATTCTGTATATAGCTAAGGGTGCATGTGGAACCATTTTTGATGGGGTCGGTTGCCACCACAGAAAAATAACAGTTGTAGCTCTTTATCACAGATTGATGGCTGAAGGGCGCATCTTCAATTAACATAACACTTACGGGCTGATTTTAACCCTGACCACCCAGCAGGTAGTTATAATGGCCGCAGCGACTTACCCGCTTCAATTGCACTGCCTTCCTTTGGGTTGTAATTTTAACCTGCTCTGATAGGGACACCTGCTGAAAGGCAACTGGGTCCTTCTTTAAATATGCAGGTTGGGCTCCGATGATTTTATCAGGACCCGACTGCAATTTTAAACCGAGGCCCGTGTGGGGAACCAACATGGCTTCTTCCCAAGGCCAACCTGGTGACAAGATGAGCCAGGGCCAGGAGGCCCCGGAAGGTATGTTAATTCAATTTTTTGAAGTTTCCTTGTGGGCCAGGAGGAGTACCACAAGGCAACCTATTGCCTGACCTGCTCCGGTCTACCCTCCCCCTCCTGCAACCGCAAACCCCTCCTAACCGGCCTATCAACCACTTACCTGAGTGGCCTCCTGCCGCCCAAAATCTCACTCCCACCTGCCAACCAGCTAGTGCTTCCCACCGGGTTTGGATGGGAGTCTGGCGGACCCTATACAGATAAGGCCCGGGAGTTAACATCTGCTAGGCCTCAGGCTGTGGAGGGCCAGACAGTTTGTCGTAATCCTTGGCCTCTAGCTGCACGACTCTCGCCAGGGAGTTAAAATAGGGCCTTTAGTTTCTCAGAAACTTGATCTAACTTTCCCTGATAGCTGGGCAGCAATATGCATCTTCCAATTTGCTGACTGTCCATCACACACCGGCCGAAGAGAGCACTGAGCGCAGGAAGGAAAAGTTGCACAGCTGTTTATATGGGACAGTATGTCATGCAACTTAAAATACCCTTAAAGGGCAAATGTGTACAACTGCCTCATGCCTGGGTCAGACCTGTTGCCAACTATAATAATAATAAATATAATAGGAAAAGAATTGTTGACCTTCATCACAAGATATATACAGATGAGAAAGACCATTTGCTCATCTTAACTTATTCAGAATGACCCTACAAATCCAACTTCATGCTATTCAACTGTTGCTTAAATTATTCCAGGGTTTTGGGCCTCTACCATAGCTGACCAATTCATTTGATGTGTTGATCACTCTTGGAGGTAAGAACTTGTTCTAAATTTACTTTTCACTATTTTGAACACATGGCTCCTTGGTCTACTGTTGGTATTTACTTTATTCTATGGATTTATGAGATTCAACCATTGTAGGACCCTTATTCTAATACTATAATAAGGTTTTTGAATACATCCAGTGCACACCCTGGATGCCTATGGGGGAGGGGGCCTTATCCAATATGGCTGATGATGCACTTCCGGTGCTGGATGAGTGCATGTGAGCCACCAGCTACATTGATCCCTTGGGTGCCATTTTCATGCCTGAAAATTGAGCATGGTGCAATCTAATTTCTAGGCCAATGTTTTCTTATTTTGTACTGATCTCCCTTTAAAATCTCTATCTAGTTGAACTAACTTATCCACCCAAATAGAATCTATTTCCTTCATCATTTCAAAGCCCTTACTCCAATCCCCTCAAAGTCTACATTTCTCCAATGAAATTTAAAAAAAACTGTTCCCTGACCCTGGCCTGATAATGAAGAGCTTTGAGACTAGTGGTCTCAATCTGGCAGCCTTTCTCTGGACCTCCAGGCCTTTCATACCCCCACCATGTGAGAGAGGATCAAAACCATACATAGTATTCTAGTTGTGATAGTAGCAAGGTCTTGTACAGGTTAAGTATTGTATTTCTAGTTTTGCATTTAACTGTCCTACCTATGCATCCTAACACTCTATTTGCTTTCTCCAGGCTTCACTTTCCTGGTCATGAACCTTCAGTATTTCATGAACCATGACCCCCAGGTTTCTCTCCTGCCAACATTCTTAAGAGGGTAACTCTGCATGGTATACATGTGCCTGGAATTACCATATCACCAACCTGCATTTATCCACATTGAAGTGAATCTGCTACACCTGGGCCCATTCCCCCAATGTAGTAAATCAGCCTGCAGTCTATTTACTTTGTCTAGAGTCCTAACTCCTGCACACAATTTAGCGGCATAACAAACTTAAGGACTGTATTCCTGATGATTTAATCCAAATCATTGATAAAGATGATGTACAGCAACAGTTCTAACATGTGGGATTCCACTCGTTACAATCAAACAGAGTCAACATGGTTTTATGAAAGGGAAATTGCGTTTGACAAATCTGTTAGAGTTCTTTGAGGAGGTAATGAGCAGGGTGGATAAAGGGGAACCAGTAGATGTAATGTATTTGGATTTCCAAAAGGCATTCGACAAGGTGCCACATAAAAGGTTACTGCATAAGATAAAAGCTCATGGTGTTGGGGGTAATATATTAGATTGGATAGAGGATTGGCTAACTAACAGAAAACAGAGAGTCAGGATAAATGGGTTATTTTCAGGATGGCAATCTGTCACTAGTGGGGTGCCACAGGGATCAGTGCTGGGGCCTCAACTATTTTCACTCTATATTAATGACTTGGATGAAGGAAGCGAGTGTATTATAGCCAAATTTGCGGACGATACAAAGATAGGTGGGAAAGCAAGTTGTGAGGAAGACATAAAGAGTCTGCAAAGAGATATAGATAGGTTAAGTGAGTGGGCAAGAATTTGGCAGATGGAGTATAATATGGGAAAATGTGAAGTTATCCACTTTGGTAGGAAGAATAGAAAAGAAAAATATTATTTAAATGGAGAAAGGCTACAGAATGCAGCGGTACAGAGGGATTTGGGTGTCCTCATACATGAAACACAAGAAGTTAACATGCAGGTGCAGCAAGTAATTAGGAAGGCAAATGGAATGTTGGCCTTTATTTCAAGGGGGATAGAGTATAAAAGTAGGGAAGTCTTGCTACAACTGTACAGGGCGCTGGTGAGACCACACCTAGAGTACTGTTTTGGTTCCCTTACTTAAGGAAGGATATACTTGCATTGGAGGCAGTTCAGAGAAGGTTCACTAGGTTGATTCCTGGGATGGAAGGGTTGTCTTATGCGGAAAGGTTGAGCAGGTTGGGCCTACACTCATTGGAGTTTAGAAAAATGAGAGATGATCTTATTGAAACATATAAGATTCTGAGGGGTTTGGACAGGGTAGATGCTGAGAGGATGTTTCCCCTCGTGGGGGAATCTAGAACGAGGGGGCACAGTCTCAGAATAAGGAGTCGCCAATTTAAGATGGAGATGAGGAGGAATTTCTTCTCTGAGGGTCGTGAATCTTTGGAATTCTTTACCCCAGAGAGCTGTGGAAGCTGAGTTATTGAATATATTCAAGGCTGAGATAGACAGATTTTTGAGCAACAGGGGAGTCAAGGGTTATGGAGAGCGGGCAGGAAAGTGGAGTTGAGGCCAAAATCGGATCAGCCATGATCTCATTGAATGGCGGAGCAGGCTCGAGGGGCCGAATGGCCTGCTCCTGCTGCTATTTCTTATGTTCTTATGTAACCAAGCCCACAGAGCTACAACCATTAATAACCATTATCTGCCTATGCGAATACAATCATTTTACAATCCAGCTTAAAATTTGACTGCCAATCCCTCAGAGTACAACTTTACCTCACGGACATGTGTGGAACATTTTATCAAAGGCTTTTTGGAAATCAATCTATGCTGTGAATTGCACCCGACTTGCACCAATGAGTCAGAGTTGTGCCCGCTGTCGCTTTGCAGAGCTGAATATGCCAGAATTTTGTGGGTCAGCTCATTGACTATCCAGTGGAGGAGCTCCAGGGAAAATCCTATGTAAAATGGGAGTAATGTGCTGTGGTTACTTGAAAATTAGATTGTAGCCTTTAAAAAGCCAAATTGGGGCTGAAGTTAGCAACAGCAGGCTGGGAGAGAAGTAGAAGAGTAGAAAAGTGCAGTTCAGAATGCTGCACAGGATGGATACTTGTGTGTTTTTGTCCCACTTTTCAAAGATGTCTTCCACTGGAGGATCTGGCACAATAGGCCTAACGAGGGATAAGAGCAGTCAGGGACCAGTCAGTGCCTGCTCCTTCACGGAAGCACAGACTGCATCTCGGAGACAGCAGGGGACGGAATATACAGTGACCTGCGTACTAGCCCCGCTGGCAGCTGAGATTCAGGCTGCAGTCTCTCAGGGTTTTCAGGATCTGATAGCTGCCTTTAGACCATCTATTTCACTGATCAGTGGATGCACAGATCCGGGGCAGTGGAATGGCGATGACTGGTGTCCACCTGCTTGATACTGCCATCTCTCAATACAGTAGTACATGCCAGGCTTCTGGCCTTCCCTTCAGAGCACCATTCCAGTGAAATGTGGGAGGCAACACCAGGCTGCAGAGGAACAAGCAGCAGAGATGCATCCAGCTGTAGCTTTCTCCCAGGAGCAAGCTGCCATGAAGGGAGGGCCACCTCAGTTACATGAGCTTGTTGTAGCATAGGAGCAACTAAACAGCTCTCACAATACTGGCTCTCAGATTGCACCTAGGAGAAGCAGTAGAAAAGGAGAAATAAAGCCAATTTCAGCCTCCCAGGGAAAGCAGTGTCGGGAAAGAGTAGGCTAGCTTGTCTTCACCTTGGAGTTTGTTGTATTAAATAGAGCAAGCAATTTTAAACTATCCCACCTGCCGATAAGAAGGGAACCGCGCAGTTAAAATTGCCTCTGAAAATTTAGCGCCCTTCCTACTTCTGCCTTAGCTGGGCCCATTTTTTTAGGAGGTCGAGATTGCCTTCTGACTCAGGCAGAAGCCTCATTAATACATGCAAATTGGTGTCCTATAATGTCATTAGGACGTCAGTGATATTTTAACCACCGACTGAGTGGTGCACCCACCACGTTCACCCCATGCAGTAAATCCTGTCAGATGCCCTAAATGGTTCATTCTAAACTCATCCTTGTGGGGCCAGGAGGAGTAGGAGTGCTTCTCTGGGCTCTATAAGGGAACTCTGGACCTCTGCTGCAATCCAATAAAACTGGATGTCCTTATCTCATTGTTGCCTTGCTATGATGCCAAATGTGATGAATTTTCCTGTAAAGTTAAATGCAAATGTAAGCAAGCTATTTGACTTAAAATATGAGCATAGAGCTGGAGAACACTGACTCAAAGTTCATAAGTGTCAAGCAAAACCACAGAGCGGAAAAAAAATGTTCCCACAAATGTTGGATATGTTTTTCAGATTTTCAGCAAAATTAAAGTTGTTGTTGCTGTGGTTGGGAGTGGGACTGAAGGATATATGGATGAGTACAAATTAAGATGTTCAAATGCACCGCAAAGCACAGCAGGGTAGATCTTGACTTTGTGCGTTAGTGTAAAATGGGTGATAATGAGTTGGCAGCCTGTTTTACATCTCTCCCGATTTTAATTTCTATTGAAATCAATGAAAATAAGAATCGGGAGAAAAGGGTCTGCGGACTTGCTATCACCCGTTTTACACTATCGAACAAAGTCAAGATCTACCCCCAATGACTGTTGTGCTGTTAGAGCTAAAGGAGGAGGGTCCTCTGTGGAGTTCTTTGTTCAGTTATAATTGAGAAGTCGCACAACACCAGGTTATAGTCCAACAGTTTTATTTGAAATTACGAGCTTTCGGAGCTCTGCTCCTTCTTCAGGTACAGGTACAGGTACAGCAGAGCTTCGAAAGCTCATAATTTAAAATAAAACTGTTGGACTATAACCTGGTGTTGTGCGACTTCTCATTTTTGTCCACCCCAGTCCAACACCGGCATCTCCGCATCATGACAGTTATAATTGGATTGTGCAGAAGAGCAAATGGATAGGTATTCTGGAGTTTGTTTGAACGTGGGAGGGGAATGGACACTTGATCATCTTTGTTCTTTAGGTGAGCTGACTGCATCTTTCATTTACATAGACATCACTGTACAAACAGGTTCGCTATGTATACCATATTTACTTCAAATCAATGTGGTATCATCTTTGGAACAACATCATTTCGCGGTAGGTTTGGATGAATTTATTTTCATTAGCAAAAAGAATGAATAGAAATGGAAGAAAATATCAGAGAGAACGATATAGTTCTTTTATTCTTCGCTCCATCCTATTGGGGTGTATTTTCATGTGATCGCTTCCATCGGGCAGCAGGCGGGCAGAGTGAGCCCACTGCCTGGTGGACGCAGTCTGATGCCCGACCAATTTTCATAGTTGGGCCTCTATCATTCTGTCGGCGAGCTGCTCACACAGTTGGAGGGGCAGGAAGTTCGGCAGCTCCACCGGAGAGCTCAGCAATACAGATACTTTAGGTGGGGGAGGAGCCGAGCTCAAGGGAAAGTGGCAGAGGGTTAGCCATCATGGGAGACTTGGTTTTTGCAGAGCATTAATGCCCCTCCTGAGCCCTCAAAAATCATTTACAAAACAGTTATTTAAAAAAATTTTTGGAGTGGCCTGCAGTTATTCTTTTAAGGATCTCTGGTGAGGCCGTTCAATTCAAGTACCAATGGACAGAATGTGCACAATGCACAACACTGCCTTCCCCCCCACCCCCCCCCCCACCATTGGTATTTCAAAATTGGATCAAATGCCTATTGATATCATAGGATCCTGATTTCAGCAGGCCCCAACCAAAATGGCGGTGACTCAGACATCACCCGGGACGGGCAGTAAGTGCTGCGCTGCCATTTTAATTGTGTTGCCGCCCCGTTAACATCCAGTGGAGGGGATGAAAATCGGCCCTGTTATTTCTATATTTTCATTCAAACAACGTGAGCAACAAATGTGGAGTCATTATCGTAAGTGCTTACCCTTGTATTGAACAGCTTATAACAAGAACATACAAAAAAAATCCAAGGATTAAAAAAGGCCAAGCTGGTCCTTCTAGTTGTCCAATTCACCCAGGCAAGCATCCACAAGGAAAGGAAAGCTTGTTTTAGAATTTTCAAAGTTACAACTTTTTCTAACTGTTAGATTGTAACTGGCAGTTGTAAATAAAGTTAGTTAAGCCCAATAACATGTAGCATTGCAATGAAAGCCAATTTTACTACTGCCTAATGGTACTCACACACTGCATTATACCAGCCAAAGTAGGCTACTAAACACTACTGGAACGCTAAGAAATTTGACCCTAGAAATTCGTTGGCGCCATACCCATTTAGGCGTAAAACAGACACCTAAGTGTCCAATATGTCAGGCGACGTGCCCGTCTCCCACCGGAAATGTGCTGCCTGCCATATCGGATCGGACTCCTTCGGAGGCGCCCAGAGTGCGCACTGCATTTATGTTAAACAGCAATTAAAATATTTAAATAAGGGTTCCACGCTTGTTGTAGGACCCTTTTGTGAAAGTGGGCTTCCCCTGCGCCTGACTTGCCACTTGAGAAACTCGCTCAGTAACTGCACTAACATGCAGCAGGGACCCTTCAGCAGTGCTATTTAAAGGGCTTATGCATTACATACAGGTTAGTTGCTGGTTTGTCCTTTTAGGCTGCTGGTTTTAAGGACTTTTTGGCCTTTTTTCTCACTTTTACAACTGCTATTTGACTTCTGAGAAGAAGATTTTGCTGGTGTTGCACTGCTTTTTGGTTGCTTTCAAAACAGTTTTACGGCACTGATTGGTGATCTAGTAGGCTTGCCTTTGGGGCTGGCGAATGAAGGGTAGCAGCTAAGAAGACAAGGGTGTGCAGTAACAGCTCCGACATGAGGGAGGAGGAGGGCACTGCGCAGGGGGCCAGACCCACAGTGGGTCTTCAGGGAGAACTTCTCCTATCTGACTTCACTGAGGAGCAATGTCTCAGACACCTTCACTTAGAAGAGAGACTATCACCGAGCTATGTCACCTACTGCAGCCACAACTAGAACCTAGAACCAGAGCATGGACAGGCAGTGCTGTCCATGCCCTGGTTCTAGGTTCTAGTTGTGGCTGCACACATAATAGGCTTGCCCAGAGTACAAGGTGCTTTGTGTGCAATGTCACCGTGGCCCTTAACTTTTATGTAACAGCCACCTTCTAGGCTGCAACAGGTGACATCAGCAACATCCCACAGTTTGTAGTCCACCATTGCATCAGGAAGGTCACCGAGACGCTCTACACCAGGAGGAACATCTGTATCTCTGTCGCCATGGACAGAGCAAAGCAGGACTAGGCTTTGCACTCATGACAGGCTTCCCCAGAGTACAAGGTGCTATCAATTACTTCGTGTGCATTTATCACCATCCTGGCATCTTTCACAACAGAAAGGAATTCGATTCCCTCCACGTCCAGCTTGTTTGTGACCACAGGCAGCGTATCATGCTAAACCTTTATAAAACACTGATTAGGCCCTAGCTGAAGTATCGTGTCCAATTCTGGGAACCACACTTTAGGAAGGATGTCAAGGCCTTAGAGAGGGTGAGGAGGAGATTTACTAGAATGGTAACAGGGATGACAGTTACGTGGAGAGACTGGAAAAACTGGGGCTGTTCTCCTTACAGAAGAGAAGATTAAGGGAAGATTTGATAGAGGTGTTCAAAATCATGAAGGGTTTTGATAGAGTAAATAAGGAGAAACTGTTTCCAGTGGCAGGAAGGTCGGTAACCAGAGGGCACAGATTAAGGTAATTGGCAAAAGAACCAGAGGCGACATGAGGAAAAAAAATGTATGCAATGAGTTGTTATGGTCTGGAATGCACTGCCTGAAAGGGTGGTGGAAGCAGAGTCGATAATAACTTTCAAAAGGAACTGGATAGATACTTGAAGTGGAAAAATTTGCAGGGCTATGGGGAAAGAGCAGGGGAGCGGTACTAATTCAATAGTTCTTTCAAAGAGCAAGCACAGGCAGGATGGGCTGAATGGCCTACTTCTGTGCTGTATCATTCTATGATTCTATGAAGGTCTGTGCCCGGTATCCTGGTAACAGTCATGCTGGATTTGTCCTGCGCCAGTCCTCTGTGCCACATTTGTTCCAACCAAGCCGTCAGGTTACAGGCTGGTTCCTAACCGACAAGGGCTATCCCCTTCAGACTTAGTTTATTTTTATCAATAGAAAGGGATTCCACTCCCTCCAATGACAGCTGGTTTGCGACCACAGGCAGCGCATCATGCAGGAGTCTGCCTGATTTCCTGACGGCAGTCATGACACTTTCATTCTGCACCAGTCCTCTGTGCTACCTTTATTCCAACCAGGCCGTCGAGTTACAGGATGGCTACTTCAGACTTGGCACATGACTCCTGTCAAAAACATGGGCACAGCTGCAGAGCTGGCCTACAATGAGAATGTCATCGAGCAGACAGTTGACGTGTTAAAGTGATGCTTCCGCTGCCTGGACCATTCGGGAGGAGCTTTGCAATCCCGCCCTGAGTGGGTATCCAGATTTGTGGTCATATGCTGCAGAACTTTGCCATCATGAGGGACCAGCCCTACCACTAGCAGGGCAGCAAGAAGTGCAGCAGGAGGAGGAGCAGGAAGAGGAGGAAGAGCAGGAGCGACATCGAGCTCCAGTGCCCCTAGCTGCCAGAGCTCTCTGAGGGCAGCTCATTGAAGAGCGCTTCACGTAAACCATCCGTCCCATCTGCAATATACCAACAGTCACACCAATATGCATGAATATATTATATGAACTAGAATCCATCGATAGCTGAATACATATGCTTTGGTGGTGAGGGTATTGTGTAGGATCAGATGTGATACTATTTTCATGCAGCGTTTGGACATATCTGTGTAACATGAGCAACAGTGCCACACCTGAGACCCAGGCAGCATTCTGTTCATGCTATGCTTCAATGTTATATTTTGAATAGAATTGCAAGCAATATTTATTGGGGGGGGGGGGGTTTGAATTTGGAACAAAACTTATTCTGAGCCTACTAAGCTGTGAATAAATACAGGGTGCATAGGGGAGTCAGCCACCATGCAATTTGGACAGAGTCTGCTTCAGTTGATGTTGAGTCTTGGGGGTGTGAAGATATCCTGTAGAGTGAGTGTTAATGAGCCTGGGGCTGTAGTTAAATTCCTGTTGTGCTAGTACAGCAGGTTCTTACGTGTGAGGGCTGGGTGAATTGTGGAATACAGCTGGAAGTCATGAGGTGACGCATTAGGACTTTATAATAGATAGTGGGGCTGAGTTAGTTGTGCACTGGTGTTGTTTTCCATTCATTTTAGAAGTAATTTCTGCTCCTATAATGTATTCTATGGAGTATTCTTTTTCAAACAGTGTACTGTATGCTGGGAATGTCGAGGTAAGCTTTATTTTAAACCTCGGCTGTTTTCAAAGTTTGTTGCACCATTTGTTTTCGGTTTTGTTTGGTTTCTTTCTGTTTTTGCATATGTACGATGAATTTTGTGTGCACTCTGCAGAGTGATTCCTCAGATATGAACCCTTGGCTCTGTGGTGCATCTGTTAGCTTCAGAAGCTGTCCCTTGAAAATAGAATCAGTACTACAACCGCTGTCATTGTAAATAGAGATAGGCAATAGATCTTTACAACCCATAGGTAACCATCTTGCATTTTAATTAAAATAAATAAAGATAAAGAAAGCAGTGTTTTTCGCCACCGCAGGCATTAAGGGATCATGATCCTACTGAAGAATATTAGAGAGCTGCGTGTGTTGTTTATTTAAAGTCAGCAACTGAAGCTGTTCTACTATAGTATATATGCAGATGTACTATTTTTCAGATGATTTCGCACACTAGTACAATCTCAAAGGAGTGTTTTTGTAATGAAATTGTCTGCATGCCTATGACATGGTTAACCAGATATTGTCTACAGGAATTAGTTATACATTCTAGTAGGTGATTAGCCATTTTAACCAGTTAATCTTGAAACCTCCAGTTTGTTTGAATTTGCATTTGTATGTCTGGACTCCACGATGTAACAGTGAAATGAAACAAAATTAATAGTTTTATACACGGTTTCTAGTTTATATTTATGTGTATGAGACACAAAGCAAAATACAGATCTACCAAAGTGTACCAATTATTGTTGTATATTTATGTGAAGCAAGAATATTTTTAAGTAATTCACAGAACAAATATTTCATAGCTGTTTAGATTTCTATAATTCTGTTCATTATGCTATAGATATAGTTGCAAAAATAGTTTTGCAGGTGCTACATGATAAAACAATAACATGTATTTCGAAAACTGCAATAGAACAATCAAAGGGTTAAATGAAATCTCAATAAGTTTTGCTTCTAATGAATATTCTATGTCCCTACATTAATTTTCATGCCCTCTGTGTCATCAATTAAAGGCAATATACTAGTGCTATTACTGTAGATGCTAATTATTTTTTGCAAAGTGTAAAACTACCTCTGTACTAAAAGCCTACATTTGGATTTCTAGGAGTTCCATTGATAAGTCTAATGGAATTTGCATTGTCTAGTTCTTGACCTTGGTGCAACTACTGCTCAGTGCTTGTTTTTCTTCATGTTGACAATACCTACGTTTCTTGCTGGTTATTGATGCACTGAAGAATACCTGTACTCTATGTTATTGGTTGTCATTATGTTAACATGCTGTCCATGTTATAACTTAAAAAATACTTTGCAATAGAAATTACAATTAGATTAAGTGCCTAATTGTTTTCCTTAAGGCACTCAAGGCACTTTTTTCTTAAGAAAAAAAATCAGCAATTAAAATGAAATAGTCGCACACAAAATCTTCCATCATTTTTGCCATCAGTTTACATAAATGAATTCTCATGCTGTTATAATTTGCTATCATTAATATAATAACGATCCATTGTTATCACAAATTAAATCAGGTATTTACTAACATTGTTCAGTCAGCACTGTTCACACTGTTTCAGTAAAGTATTTGTGCTTTAATTCATTCTTTTAATTATACACAAAATGTTGAGGCAGTTGACTTTGCAGCTAGTGCCTTCTGAATTCATTAATCCTTAATTAGGGCCAGTTGGGACCAGCAGTTAGGAGGTTAAAGAGGTTCTGACAGCCCTAATCATTGCTCAGTAAGCTGAAAATATATGCAAAGTCTCAGCAGATGGGGTGAGATCTGTATCTGCCAAGTGATAAATGTTATTCCTTTGCACTTCCAAAGCTGTCATCATAATAAGCACCTTTATATTTATTAATGTGCTAGTTGCAATGTGTACAGTTGGTTCCTATATCTCAATTACAGCAAAAGAGAATACTTTCTGCAAGTCACCTTGTAATCGTGATTTTCTTCTCATCACACAGATTAGGATGTGCTACAACTTAGCCAGCTGATGTTGCTCCACTTTGATTAACACACTTTAAAAAATATATGATGGTGCACAGCAAAGAAAAAATCCTGCCTTTCTGCAGGATCAGTTGGAGGTATGAGTTGCATTGAAGTATAAACTAGACATATTCTGCATTTTATGAAGTGTTTTAATCTGTTGTGAATGTAACATAAATACCAATAAAATCACTTTATAAGCTGTATAAAGAGTGATCTATATATAAGTTGCATTGGGGTGTAAACTGAATCTCATGCTTTATTAACAGTAGCGGAATATTTCATCTGGTCAGCATACATGAACAATATCAAACATAGAAGGAGGCTTTCCTATGTTCACTATTTCCAGTGAAATTTTAAAAGTATTCTAAGAGATTGCATTTATGATTTGGAAATAGCAATTTGTGGAAATCTTCCCACTGTGTTTATAATGTCATAGTGTCATAGGGCTGGATTTTGATACTGGGGCGGGTTGGGGTCGTGTTATCCGCATTTCGTCTTATCCACCCGACTGCAATTTGATGTGGGAGATTGATGCAATTTTCACCTAATTGGGCAATTGAGTTGCAGCACATGGGAACACATGAACCAATTAGTGGTTTCAGTCTGAAAGTTGCCTATGATGATGTCATCATTGCTGCTGCATTGCAGGTCAGAGACTGCCTGGTCTGAGAGACTGCCTGGCCTTTGCTGTGAGAGGACCTGGATGCAAAATGAGCAGGAGAGAGAAGAGAGAGAGAGAGAGAGAGAGAATTTTTTTTGCATCCAGGTCCTCTCACAGCAAAGGCCAGGCAGTCTCTCAAGACATTCAATCCACTTGTGCTCCCGCCAGGTTTCACTGGCGTTTTTCAGATCAGGCGTGCTTCACGTGGGAAAAGGGTTAAACTAGCTAAAACATTTCAAAATGGCATTACAGAGCCAATTTAGGGCTTGTTAAGGGCTTTAATGGCCTCTCCCGCCTCTTAGAGGCGGGACGGAGACGGGACCACCACACACGATTTCATCAAAATTGCATGGGATCGGGTCCGCCCGCCACTTTTCGCAATTTTAACCCCCCACACGCCTCCAAACCCGCCTCCACGGGTCTATGAAAATCAGCCCATAGAGTCATAACGGCACAGAAGGAGGCCATTCGGCCCATCGAATCTGTGCCGGCTCTCTGTAGAGCAATGCAGTCAGTCCCATTCCCCCGTAGCCCTGCAAGTTTATTTCCCTCAAGTGCCTATCCAGTCTACCCTTGAAAACATTGGGCCGTATTTTCCGATCGGAGGCTTCCCGTGTGCGGAGGCCTCCGATCTGGAAAAAATCTACGCACTTACCTGAGGGCTCCCGAGGTGCGTATAGTTCCGATGCTGGGCCTCTCCAACTCCAAGTGCGCAGGGCCTACGTATCCCAGGGGCGCATGTGGTTTGCAAGCATCCCTGGGATCACATGGGCCATGGGGAGCCAATCAAAGAAGGGAATCTCCCTTCATACACTTGACAGATAGACCTGTCAAATATATGAATGGAGCTCACCCCAAAAACACTTTAAAACATTAAATACATTTTTAAAAACATCACTTTTTTAAAATTAGTTGAAATTACAATAAATTAAATATTTTAAACAAAAATTTAATTTTTTGAAAAAAATAATTTAAGTTTTTTACAGGGCTAAAAATAAACTTACCTTTCTTTAAAAGTATTTTTAAATGATAAATCAGTGAAAAAAATTAATTTTTAAACTTTTTTTCAACCCTGTCCTGGTAAAAGCAGGCCTTATGCCTGCTTTTACCAGACGTAAGAATTCTAAGGGTTTTCTGCGGGCGGAGGGTCTCCAGAAAGTGGAACTATCTGCTCGCAGAGGCCCTTCTCCAGGGCAGGCGTCCGATCTGTCAAGTGCATTCTTGACAGATCGGAAATGCCGGTTTTCAGCGTATGCGCTGTGCATGCCTGAAACCGGCATTTCCGATGTCCCTACGGGTGTGTACACAGCACGTACACACCCGTAGGGATCGGAATATCCAGCCCATTGAGTGTGTCCGCTCCCACCACTTCTGTCGGCAGCGAATTCCAGGTCCTCACCACTTGCTGTGTAAAAAAGTTTTTCTCACATCCCCCCTGTATCTCTTGCCCAAAACATTAAATCTGTGTCCCCTAGTCCTTGTACCATCAACTAGTGGGAACAGCCTTTCCCTGTCTAGCCTATCCAAACCTGTCATAATCTTGTACACCTCTATCAAATCACCCCTCAACCTCCTTTGCTCTAATGAAAATAAATCCAGCTTCTCCAACCTGTCCTTGTAGCTAAGATCCCCCATCCCCGGAACCATTCTGGTAAATCTCCTCTGCACCATCTCAAGGGCCTTCACATCCTTCCTAAAGTGTGGTGACCAGAACTGTACACAATACTCCAGTTGTGGCCTAACCTGTAGCTGATACATAACAACCAGAGGAAATCTCCTTCTGTGTGATTTACATTCTTTAAGGAATAGCAGCCCTGTTAGAGAAAATACTGTAAAGTGCAAAGCGTTCATCACTTTAGCTCACAGATTTTGCTGCAATTACAGGAGTGATTAGGGGGTATATTTGGTTTGAACATTAGGCTTTAATCTCTGGGACCTTGTTCTAGATCCAGACCAGATGAAAGTCTCCTAAATCTGTTGTCTGTAAGCATTCTAAATGAAATGAGTTTAGGCAGAATCACACAATTCTTTGTGGGTATAGGTTGACAGTGCAGAACTGCCCCTAATTGACATTAATCGACATTCTCATTCTGAGATTTACAAGAATGGTTCCAGGGATGAGGGACTTCAGTTACGTGGATAGACTGGAGAGGCTGGGCTTGTTCTCCTTAGAGTAGAGAAGATTGAGTTTTGATAGAGGTGTTCAAAATCACGAGGGGTCTAGACAGAGTCACGAGAGAGAAACTATTCCCATTGGCGGAAGGGTCGAGAACCAGAGGACACAGATTTAAGGTGATTGGCAGAAGATGCAAAGGCGACATGAGGAAAACTTTTTTACGCAGCGAGTGGTTATGATCTGGAATGCACTGCCTGAAAGGCTGGTGGAGGCAGATTCAATCGTGGCTTTCAAAAGGGAATTGGATAAGTACCTGAAGGAAAAAAAAATTGCAGGGCTATGGAGAAAGGGCAGGGGAGTGGGACTAGCTGAAGTGCTGTTGCAGAGAGCCGGCACGGGCTCGACGGGCTGAATGGCCGCCTACTGTGCCGTAACCATTCTATGATTCTATGAGAAGCTTTAGGATGGCTGGTGTAGGACATGGTGCAGTAAGAGGTAATCTTTGGAGCTTGGGGTTCAGGCACATTATCGAGGAAGAACAGAGAAAACATTTACTTTGTACCTAACTGTGCTATGCGTGACCTCCAAATGCTTATGCTAACATTGGATGCCTGATCTGGGAAATTTTCTAGGATGTAAAATTCACTAAAACAAAACCTGAGCAAAAAAATAGTATATCTACAATTACAGAATAGTCACAGTTCAAGGATTGTTCCATACGGCCCAGGAAACTGAGATTGTAGCAGAAATGAAGTGAATGTGCTGTGCTGATACCAGGTGTAGTGATCCTTATGTAGTCTATCCAGCAGCCAACACTGATTCAGTGCTGGTCTTTTCATTAACTGATTTAGGAACTGTCTTCATCCTTTAGCAAACTCAGAAGAGACTGCATTAAAGAAACAAAAACTGTTTAAGATTGGACTATGAAAGGCAAACAATACAGTAACCAATGTAGGCAAGTGACTCATTCCACGAAAATCTAGCAGCTGACAGCAGAGTGGGTTCACTCAACAAGGAGTCAATGTATAACAGGGGAGTGGGTTCACTCAACAAAGGACCAACACCTGATACTGTAGACTCTGTTCACTTCACTTTCAGGTAGATGGAATTATTGGTCTCCTGAGCACCATGGAGGAGACTTCACCTGAGGATTATTCCGTAACAACAAAAATCTCTTAAGCATATAATCTGTGGGAGGCATAAGTGGATAGGGCTTCAAATTGGTCATATTTCCTCTACAATACTATTCTCCTTTATAAAAAAAACCAAAGTATATCATTGTAATAATGTAATCAGTGCTTACTGCACAGAAAAAGCCACAGCTGAATAGAGTGGCACATTATGAAGTTGTAGGTGTCTGGGTTCTGTCTTTACCCAACTTAAGTCATGCTCTATAGAGAATACCAGTATGCATGAAATAAGAAAAAACAGGTTATGATGTTCCAGGCCTGTACATGTCAGCAAAACATAATCTGCCTTTTTGGTACTCGCAATCTATTGGGCTGTTTTTTTAGTGAGAACAAGTACCTTTTCAGTAACTTATTGACAACACAGCTTTTTCTTAATTATTGTGAATGACATAGAAGATGTATGTAAAGGATCAATGACCATGTGTATTAGTGCTTCACAGAAAAATAAAGTTTTGCTGATTTTTTATCATAGAATCATAGAAAGATCCAGAAGGAGGCCATTTGCCCCATTGTGCCTGTGCCGGCCCATTGAAAGAGCTATCCAATTATGGAACACATCAAGCATAAACCAGTGATCCAGAGGGCACATGCATTATGCAAAATGGTAATAATGTGCTCCCTTCTTAACTATTCAAACAAAGTTTGATTGACTTTAATCGCTAAAGTAAATTGTCGCCCAATGGAGGATAAAGATTAAGAATATGTAAATGATGGTGGGACTGTCCTGGTACAAATTACTGTTTTGTTAAAATCAATTTGTGTCCATTACTGAATTCCAATACCAGATTCATTGTTGACTGTCACACATTGCATGATACACCTGTTTATGTGCAAATTTCTGTGAAACACTTACACATGATTCACTCAGCTAGTAGCAAGCATAAATGCAAACCGTCAATCAAAAGAAAACGATGAATCATAAATGGGCAGTCAGGAACAGCTACCAAAAAAAAATAATCTAATCAAATTGCTCAAAATGTTTTTTGAAACTTCTTTTGGCTGCCACTTTGGGTACTCCACCACGCTAAGCTCTTGCTGGTGGAAATAGGATTTTGTGCGTAATGAGGGCTTAACAAAAATATAAGATTTACAAAAATAATTATTGAAATTACCTAGACAATAACATTTCTGGTTCTAAATGGATCTAACAATGTTTTCAGTTTGTGTCTATGTGAGAAACCTGAGACCAAAGTTCGTGCAGGTTCCCAGTATCATTGTCAGCTGAAGAGACTCAACAGAGTAGCAGCCTACTGCTCCCTGCATGCATCTGTAGCCACAACTTTTTGATGACAGGCCATTCACAGAGCATGCCATGACTTATTGTTTATATGCCCTGCTCCTTCAAATAGAAAGCATCAACAACAACAAGTTGCATTTATATAGCACCTTTAGCGAAGTAAAATATCCCAAGGTACTTCACAGGAGCGTTATCAGACAAAATTTAACAAAATTACTGAGGACAAGCCCCCTAGGGAAGCCATCTTTAAGGGTAACTAAAATTAGGTCTTGTGGGACACAATCCTGGTGGTTATGCTGGCACTATGCCTGCCGGTGGGGTCACGAGAGGGTATCTAATTTGCATGGGGCTGGAAGGACCACCTCCTGTATAAAGGTGCTCAATTACAAATTTTTAAGAAACTCTGTTGGGGCTTCAGGTTGCATCCCCGATCTGTACCCTCTCCCCCGCCTGCCCCCCCCCCCCCCCCCCCTCCATCACCCTTGTGAGACCCACTACTTTAGTGTCAGCTGTGGTTCAGCTGGTAGCACACTCACCTCTGAGTCAGAAGGTTGTGGGTTCAGGGACTTGAGCACATAAAGCTAGGCTGACACTGCAGTGCAGTGCTGAGGGAGTGCTGCACTGTCGGAGGTGCCGTCTTTTGGATGAGACGTTAAACCGAGGCCCCATCTGCTCTCTCAGGTGGACGTAAAAGATCTCATGGCACTATTTCAAAGAAGAGCAGGGAAGTTATCCCCAGTGTCCTGGCCAATATTTATCCCTCAACCAACATAACAAAAACAGATTATCTGGTCATTATCACATTGCTGTTTGTGGGAGCTTGCTGTGCGCAAATTGGCTGCCGTGTTTCCCACATTACAACAGTGACTCCACTTCAAAAAGTACTTCATTGGCTGTAAAGCGCTTTGAGATGTCTGGTGGTCGTGAAAGGCGCTATATAAATGCAAGTCTTTCTTTCTTTAATGTTCATCTGGAAGCCAGTATGCCTCAACTCACGCTATGTGCCAGCCTCAATTCCAATGCTGGGCCTTGACTGAGCCATGGAAATGGGAACTCCCAGTCTAGGGACTCTCCACCTTGACCACTGTCCCAGGATCCATCCTTTTATCTTCATTTGCCTTGTAATGGCTTGGCAGAGGTTCTGCCTCTTACAAGGCTGCCTGGAAATATCAGAAATGATTGTATTCATTTGAATGCAGCTAGCCAATCTCCAGCAATACCTTCTTTTCCTTGTCCCACACTATCATGTCCAGAGTCTCCTAATGATCTATCCTTGGCTACCTCTCTGTCTCACACACACACACACACAGTAAAAAATACCAGGCCATCTTATTCAATAAATCTGTATTCTATATTTTTTGACTTACTAGTTCACATTTTTTGCAGTTGTACACTAAAAAAATCATTTTCTACAATTTCTTTGATGGGGTGGGGTGGGGGGGGGCATGTCTTCTGGAAGCTAGGGTGTGGCTTCTCTGGGAGTGTGTCAATATTAGCACAGGGTCCCGGGAGTGTTAGCATTTCCAGGATTTTTCCAATGAAGAGAATTTGAAAACTACTGCTCTAATGCACCATTGTAATATTTTCTAGTTCCTTTATCCTGTGGCCTATGAGTGCCCAAATACATGCATACCAACTGTCAGCATTTCACTCTCATAGTCAGCACTTCGAGAGCCCAGTCAGCATATTGGCTTTTGCTGACACAAATCAATACAAATGTGCTACCCTCTGCCCCTCCTCCTTTCACAACGGAGCTCCCATCTGCCCTCTCCACGCCTTACTCTTTCTCGGTTTGGTGCTGCTCGCTATTCATGTCACTCTCAATGTCCCAGATTGCAGCCTTTGTATCCTATTACCAGAAACTCTCGGGAGGATCAGTAATCCCATCTACAGTATACAAAGGTGGCAATCTTGGCCATTAGCTCTGGGACTGCTCTGAGAGGAGGAGAGGAACTTAACCAGCGCATTAGCCATCGGATTCGAGTAGGAGCAGGTCTGGTGGAAATGGATGTCAAAGGGAGGGGGCAGAATGCATGGCAAGGAGTAAATGGATGGGAGAGGAGGGAGAGTGGATGGCAGTGCGAGAGAGGGAAACCAAAGGTAATGAAGCGGAGGTAAATAGGTGGCTGTAGAGGGAAGTAGAAATGGATAGTAACTGAAGACGGAAAGGGCAGAAGCTGGAAACATTGCTTGGTGGGGGAAGGGAGGAGGATCTAGAAGCGTTACTTTTGAGTGAGGGAGGCAAGAAAGGGGATGGGAAGAGAGCGTGTCAGCATAAACCGCCAACACAAACTCTGGGGGAGGGAGAGGGAAAAGTGCTATTTTGAATGGGGGAGAGTGGAAGAAGAGTATCAGGCTGAATTAATGAGGTTGAGGAACTGTTGGAGAAGAGAGTGACTGTGAAAGGGTTGCAAGTTGGATGGGGTGCAGTGTCTCTGTGAACTGGCTCTGAAAGGGATAGAATTTCTTTTTGAAGTGGGGTGGTGGATGTAGGAAAGTGACTTTTGAGGTAACTTTTGGGTTAGTGTTAGTCTGTTTGGCTTATTAAATATCTTTTTATTTTTTAAATAAAAAAGAATATTAATTGTGAAGTGTAAAAGTGCTTAAAATTAACCAGAAGGCATAATTTTAAATGTAAAATTCAATATTTTTCCAGAGAAGCATGCCCTGGACCCTCTTAGAAATGCACCACCAACTTTTATGTACTAAAATTTTCCTACAATATAAGTGAAAAAGTAATGGCCCGGAATTCGCTGCAATGGCGATATCGGCGACAATCATCTTAAGTTAGACCATTGTGTTCCCCAATCCTTCAGTGGCGAATTCACCCCACAATTTGCTGGAAAAATAATTAGAATACTCCACAGCGAGCAAAGTGGCGGATCGGGAGTAGCGTGGCCAATGTCTGATACATGTCCAAGGTACCGGAGCCTGACACAGAACGGAATAAGAGGTTATTTAAGAGGGACGCGTTTATGAACAATGGCTCCAATCTGATAACGTGGTGCTGGACGAACAGAATGCTCAGGTCGGGTTTAATTTGATTGATGAGTTTGTACTGAAATCATATATAAATCTGCATTAAGAAGGGCCCGTCTGCATGCGTGTGACCCCTACCATATTTCATTACTGGTTGCTATCCATGCGTGGTACACAAGCTCAATAAATATTAATATAAAAATAGTTTCAGTTGGGGAAAATTCAGAACATGCCTGGCTGTCAGAATATTTATTTTATTACTTAACTGAGGTTTAAGATATCAATGAAGTTCCTAGATCAAGTCAGTAAAAATGATACTCTCAGATCTCGCCATTGTTTTTAATGAGGGGTGGAGCTCATTATTAGCTGTTCAACTTTTTCACGGAGGGTCTCTGTGGAGCTAGGCAAAAGTCTCAGCTGTAAAAGTCAGATAGCCAGGTGGTGAAGGATAGAATACTAGAGCCTTTATTTACAGAGACACACGTTACATATTGTGCACCCCTGAAAATAAACTTCCCCCCTTCCCGAGCCTGCTCCCACATATATATGAACACAAGAGAGTCCCCAATTAATACCCACCACCTGAATACAATTAACACCCAATTGATATACACCACCTGAATACAATTAACATCAGCGATTATGGCATGGTATACTTAATGGCATCAGTAAATTCCTGGAAAATCTGCGCCATAATAATGATGTAGGCCGTAGATGCGCCGTTACTATGGCACAGGTTTTTGGCAAATTCAGGACCATTATACCTACTGGTTAAGGTTCAAAGCCTGTGCAGCTATTTGTTTCACATACCAGGATATTTTAGCCCCAATTTTAACTTGGGACGGGAGGGCAGTATGCAGGGGCTGGGGTGCATGGGAAGCGCTCACGATGTCGCTAGTGTGAGGCCAGACCCACTTTATCTCCTGGGCCTGGTGACCATGATCCAGCGCAGACTCCCGCCTGAACCCAGCAGGGATGACAAGGTGGCGGCAATGTTCCCTCTAAGCTGTGCGCGTGACACGCACTAATCTGCAAGGTCCTGCGCAGGCCGCTTGCACGCTTTTACATTGGAAATACCGGGCATGCGCAGAGATTTAAAGAGACCGCACATTGAAAGAAGTAGGCCGCGCAGAACATAGTGCGGCCTACAGGGAACACTGGGTGGCGGGCGGGCGGGAGCAGGATTTCATGCAGCGGGGGACTGCCGTGAGGGAACGGTCCCTGGCATAAGTTAAGTGGTGAGGAGTGGTTCTGAAGGGGATCGCGGTCAGGGGAGAGGGAGGTTAGGCCCAAGGCCTCCTTCAAAGGCTTGTATGAGCAATCCTGATCCTCCCAGTCCACAAGCAAAGCCCAGGTGAGCGAGAGTTCGGAGCGACTAAAACAGCGGGAGCCCAGGTGAGCGAGAGTTCGGAGCGACTAAAACAGTGGGAGCCCAGGTGAGCGAGAGTTCGGAGCTACTAAAACAGCGGGAGCCCAGGTGAGCGAGAGTTCGGAGCTACTAAAACAGCGGGAGCCCAGGTGAGCGAGAGTTTGGAGCTTCAAAAACAGCGGGAGCCCAGGTGAGCGAGAGTTCGGAGCTACTAAAACAGCGGGAGCCCAGGTGAGCGGGGTCTACAACGGACCGGTGAGTGTAAAGAAGTAAAATGTAATCGAAGTGTGACGTCACCAGAAAGCAGGTAAATGATTGGTTGGTGAGTATTTCTATATTTCTCGCTTTTTTTCCAAACTTGGGCATCTAAATTTAAGTGCCCTGGTGCAGATTAAAAGATATACGTGTTCCAAATTTTAAAACTAATTAATTAATTAATTGAGATGGGAGACCAGGCAATGTGTTGTTGTTGTTGCATATGGGAGCTGGCGGAAACCATTGAGGTCCAAGGCGACCACATCTGCAGCAAATGTTGGCTGCTCGAGGAACTTCGGCTCAGAGTTGATGAGCTGGAGTCCGAGATTCAGACACTGCAATACATTAGGGAGGGGGAGCGTTACCTGGACACTAAGGGAGAAAAATTCAGTATCGCCCCATTTGGGGCGCAATTATCGGCCGGGCGCAAAGATTAGCGCCTGGCGCCAATTATCGCCTCCGACTGCAAACTTGGCTTTTATCGCCCCTGGAGGTGATTGGAGCGCTAAATCAGGCACTTCACACTTGTCTTAAGGCACAAAGGCCGAGGAGCGAGGCGCTACCTCAGAGCGCTGGCGAAGCTCATGCGATGTCAGTCAGCAATGGAACAGAGACACAATGGCGCCGGCCAGTTCTTAAAGGGGAGGGTTGATCTTGCTCTCCATCCTGCTCATTGCAGCCTTGAATCTCGGCCTGGAGAGACCTGTACATCAAATTTGCTGGAAAGAACAATGGAGAGAACCAGGGAAAGAGCTCAGAGTGCAGCCCCCACAGTCTCTTCTAAATAGATGCAAGGAATGGCAAATCAAAATGAACCTGCAAACTGCTGCTCAGTACCCAAAATTCCTTCACACAGCGTTGAATCTCTCCAGAAGTCCCTCTCTCTCTCTCTCAGAATGCGTGGTGCAAAAATGTCACCAACAAAAAAAGGCAGGAAGCGTTCGCCTTTAAATAGCGCTCCCCCAGTCCCTTCCTGACTGCAAAACGCTCCCCTCAACCTGTCATTGCTAGCGGCAGGCGGTAAGGCAGGGGGCGCCACTCAATATCCGCTCCGGGGCGCTACCGGGGCATTGCGCACTCGACTCACGTCACAATCTGCAGGCGCAGGAGATCGTGGCGGTAATGTTTAGCGCCGCCACAAAATGTCTAGTTAATTTCGCGAGCGGCGCAAACATCACCGCGCCCGGGCGCTAGTTGCTTTGCGCCCCATTAGCGCCCTCTTAAGGCGCTAACGGGAGGCGCAACCAACTGAATTTTTCCCCCTAAGTTCCAGGAGGCAGTCACACTCACTAGAGTAATTACTTCCAATTTGGCCCATGGTCAGGGACAGGAGGGTGTGACTACAAGCGAGGCACGTATTGGGATCCAGGAGGTAGTGGTGGAGGAGCCTCAGCCCTTGGCCTTGTCTAACAGGTACGAGATTCTTGCCCCCTGTGTCGACGAGGGCAGGGACTGCAGGGAGGATGAGCAATCTGACCACAGCACCGTGGTACAGGTAGCCATTCAAGTGGGGGGAGTAAAAAGAAATGTTGTAGTGGTGGGGATAGTATAATGAGGGGGATAGACACTGTTCTCTGCAGCCGAGAGCGTGAGTCCCGAAGGCTGTGTTGCCTGCCCGGTGCCAGGGTTAAGGACATCTCCTCTGGGCTGGAGAGAAACTTGGAGTGGGAGGGGGAAGATCCAGTTGTCATGGTCCACGGAGGCACCAATGACATAGGTAGGACAAAGAAAGAGGTTCTGATGAGAGAGTATGAGCAGCTAGGGGCTAAATTAAAAAGCAGAACCACAAAGTTAATAATCTATGGATTACTACCTGAGCCATGAGCGAATTTGCATAGGGTAAATAAGATCAGAGAAATGAACGAGTGGCTCAAAGACTGGTGTGGGAGAAATGGGTTTCGATTTGTGGGGCACTGGCAGCAGTACTGGGATAAGAGGGAGCTGTTCCGTTTGGATGGGCTTCACTTGAAGCATGCTGGGGCTAGAGTCCTGGCGAATCGAATAACTAGGGCTGTAGAGAGGGCTTTAAACTAAATAGTGGGGGGGAGGATCCAGGTGAGCGGGAATTTAAAAAGTCAATGAGAAATGAGAAAGCAATAGAGCAGGATAGAGATGGGGGAAATAATAACCAGAGTGTGACAGGAAGGGACAGAATGTTTAAAAATAAGAGTGCAACAGAATATGGGGCCAAAACAAGGAGGAATGATAAAAAGACAAAGTTAAAAGCTCTATATCTGAATGCACGCAGCATTCGTAACAAGATAGATGAGTTGACGGCACAAATAGATACAAATGGGTATGATCTGATTGCCATTACAGAGACGTGGTTGCAAGGTGATCAGGGCTGGGAACGGAATATTCCAGGGTATTTGACAATTTGGAAGGATAGACAGAAAGGAAAGGGAGGTGGGGTGGCTTTGTTGGTAAAGGATGGGATCAGTGCAGTGGTGAGATGTGATATTGGCTCAGAAGATCAAGATGTAGAATTGGTTTGGGTGGAGATAAAAAATAATAAAGGGAAAAAGTCTCTGGTGGGCGTAGTCTACAGGCCCCCGAATAGTAGCAATACTGTTGGACAGAGTATAAATCAACAAATAATGGAGGCCTGTAAAAAAGGTACGGTAATAATCATGGGTGATTTTAATCTCCATATTGATTGGACAAATCAAATTGGCTATGGTAGCCTTGAGGAGGGGTTCATAGAGTGCATCTGGGATGGTTTCCTAGAACAGTATGTAATGGAACCAACCAGGGAGCAGGCTATCTTGGATCTGGTACTATGTAATGAGACAGAATTAATAAATGATCTCATAGTAAAGGATCCTCTAGGAAAGAGTGATCATAGCATGGTTGAATTTCAAATTCAGTTGGAGGGTGAGAAAGTTGTATCTCAAACCAGTGTCCTGATCTTAAACAAAGGCAATTACAGTGGCATGAGGGCAGAACTGGCTAAAGTAGACTGGAAAAACAAATTAAAGGGTAAGAAAGTTGAAATGCAGTGGCAGACATTTAAGGAGATATTTCAAAACTCTCAAGAAAAATATATTCCAGTGAGAAAGAAAGATTTTAAGAGAAGGGAGCACCATCCGTGGCTAACTAAGGAAGTAAAGGATGGTATCAAATTGAAAACAAAGGCATACAATGTTGTCAAGATTGGTGGGAGACCAGAGGATTGGGAAATTTTTAAAAACCAGCAAAGGATGACTAAAAAAATAATAGAGAGAGAAGATGAATTATGAGAGTAAACTGGCAAGAAACATTAAAACAGATAGTAAGAGCTTCTACAGGTATATAAAAAGGAAGAGAGTAGCTAAAGTAAACATTGGTCCCTTAGAGGATGAGACTGGGGAATTAATAATGGGGAACGGGGAAATGGCAGAGACTCTGAACAAATATTTTGTATCTGTCTTCACGGTAGAAGACACTAACAACATCCCAATAATGGATAATCAAGGGGCCACAGGGAGGGGGGAACTAAAGACAATCACTATCACTAAGGAAATAGTACTTGGTAAAATAATGGGACTAAAGGATGTCAAGTCCCCTGGACCAGATGGCCTGCATCCCAGGGTCTTAAAAGAAGTGGCTGCAGAGATAGTGGATGCATTGGTTGCAATATACCAAAATTCCCTGGACTCTGGAGAGGTCCCAGCGGATTGGAAAACCGCAAATGTAACACCCCTATTTAAGAAAGGAGGGAGACAGAAAGCAGGCAACTATAGACCAGTTAGCCTAACATCTGTCGTTGGGAAAATGCTGGAGTCCTTCATTAAGGAAGCAGTAGCAGGGCATTTGGAAAATCATAATGCAGTCAAGCAGAGTCAGCATGGTTTTATGAAAGGGAAATCATGTTTAACAAACTTGCTGGAGTTCTTTGAGGAGGTAACGAGCAGGGTGGGCAAAGGTTAACCAGTGGATGTGGTGTATTTGGATTTCCAGAAGGCATTCGATAAGGTGCCACATAAAAGGTTACTACATAAGATAAGAGCTCACGGAATTGGGGGTAATATATTAGCATGGATAGAGAATTGGCTAACTAACAGAAAGGGATAAATGGGTCATTTTCCGGTTGGCAAATGGTAACCAGTGGGGTGCCACAGGGATCGGTGCTGGGGCCTCAACTATTTACAATCTACATTAATGGCTTGGATGAAGGAACCGAGTGTAATGTAGCCATGTTTGCGGATGTTACAAAGATGGGTGGGAAAGCAAGTTGTGCAGAGGACTCAAAGAACCTGCAAAGGGATATAGACAGGCTAAGTGAGTGGGCAAACATTTGGCAGATGGAGTATAATGTGGGAAAGTGCGTGGTTATACACTTTGGCAGGAAAAATAAAAAAGCAAATTATTATTTAAATGGAGAGAGATTACAAAATGCTACAGTTCAGATGGACCTGGGGGTCCTTGTGCATGAAACACAAAAAGTTAGCATGCAGGTACAGCAAGTAATCAAAAAGGCAAATGGAATGCTGGCCTTTATTTCAAGGGGGTTGGAGTATAAAAGCAGGGAAGTCCTGCTACAACTGTACAGGGTATTGGTGAGACCACACCTTGAGTACTGCGTACAGTTTTGGTCTCCTTATTTAAGGAAGGATATACTTGCATTGGAGGCAGTTCAGAGACGATTCACTAGGTTAATTCCAGAGATGAGGGGGTTGACTTATGAGGAAAGGTTGAGCAGGTTGGGCCTATACTCATTGGAATTTAGAAGAATGAGAGGTGATCTTATTGAAACATATAAGATACTGAGGGGGCTCGACAAGGTAGATGCAGAGAGGATGTTTCCCCTTGTGGAGAAATCTAGAATGCGGGGGCACAGTTTTAGAATAAAGGGTCGCTCTTTTAGAACTGAGATGAGGAGGAATTTCTTCTCTCAGAGGGTCATAAATCTGTGGAATTCTCTGCCCCAGAGAGCTGTGGAGGCTGGGTCATTAAATACATTTAAGGTGGAGATAGACAGATTTTTGCAAGATAAGGGAGTGAAGGATTATGGGGAGCGGGCGGGGAAGTGGCTTTGAGCCCTAGATCAGCCATGATCTTATTGAATGGTGGAGCAGACTCGAGGGGCCAAGTGGCCTATTCCTGCTCCTATTTCTTATGTTCTTATGTTTGTTGGCTTTTTCTGGCCCTGTTCCTGCTTGCTGGCAGCTTTCACTGCGGCTCTGACACTGGGCGTCACTGCCACCGTCGGTGGTTTAAATTGGGTTGGGGTCTGAATGATATCTTCAGACTCTGACATTTAAATATTAATGAGGTGCCTGTCTGACTGCACCTGGTGGGCTCTATCGCAGTCGAAAACCCGGCAGTTAAAATGGCGGCGGGCGCAAGCGTGTCTTGAATGCAGCGGAAAGCACCCTACTGAAATTTTAGTCACCCACCCACCCCATTCTCACCGGGCGGGCAGGGTTTAAATCGGATCTCTTGAGTTGTCAGCTTTTTGGGGGGCTGTGTTGGCATGTTTCTAAATTAAAGGCATTTTTTTTTTGTTTGGTGCAAATCTATGTCTAACAGGAACTGAGTTGAAACGACCCAAACTCATTTTACAAAGGACTCGCATAGTCAACATATGCCAGAAGCTGGATTTGAACATTGGTCTCAGAAGTGAAAGGCTAGTCTGCTAAACCATTGCGGCACTTAGTCCCCTAACCATCTTGCTTTAAATAATATGGCAAAAGAAAGTTAGTAATATTTAACAGCATTCATATTTATAAAGTACCTACTGTAATATTCTAAAAATACCATCACTGTTTTCAGGTTAAAGAGGTCAAAAGGTAAAAGGGATTTAGGTGCCTATCACTATGAATATTTTAAAGGATATAGCTTCCTTCTGTCGTTAGAGATCTATGTGCTGACCCTGTTTATTTCTTCAGGGTAAGTCTGTGGTTGACTGATGAATACAAAACAACTATCAAACAAAAGGCATTGAAGCTTAGAGGAAGACAAGGCAACCTACTTTGGTTTCTTTGTGCAGTACCTGGAGAATCAAAGGAAAACAGACACTGACTAAAAGGGAATTGAAACACACTGGATCAGGAGGTATTGTTCTCCATAATGCTGCAGAAATAATGAGAAAGCAAGCAAGTTGCAGAAGGGTTGAAGTCAAGGATTGTCACGTAATGTGCAATAAGATTTTGCATGAGCACAATATTCAATTTCCATTTAGTTTGCAGGTTGTACTGAGAACACATCCCTCGGTTTTGAGTAATGTTTAATCTGAAGATAATTAGAGGGAAGATGAAGATGTCGACACACTAGCTTTCCTGTGCTACTCGGGACGGTAATGTGAACTTCTCCTAAGACGACTTCTTTCATCGCACCTTTATACCAGAGCACTTTAATGAGAAACCAGTTTCAATGGAATACAAAACCCCTCGTGACTGCTGAAGGGAAGCTGATTATATTGTAATTGTGCTTTTATAGCATCTCTGCATATGTACCTTCCCAGTCAAAACAGAGCCACAAGGAGTAATTACCAATGTTAGAGGCAATCAGCATGAAAAGAGCATGAAAGCATTCATTTCAAATTAATTGAAAAAAAATGACACAGAACTTTCTGAACTGTATTTGCATTGAAAAAGTGTAACACTTATAAAATATATTTTAAAAAGTAGTCTACAGAATATATTTATACATTCATCAAGTATCGTAAATAAAAGTATTTTTTCTGTCTTGGGTACATAAAGGCTGCATACCTGTCCAATGTAATGAAAAAAATCCATTGATAAGATTAACACAAAAGTTGGAGTTTAAGCTGGTCAAGTTGGTGATGCAGCCAAGTCTCATTAACACAGTTAATGTGTTTCTAAAGAGCAGCTGTTGGACAACAAGTACTCAAGTTAACAAGCATAAACACGACGGGCTAATGATGGACCGTCGTGAGGCATGTTCGTTGTAGCGTCAATAACTGCAGCTCTGTGCATACAGACTTCATGTTGTGCACATTCAGTGTGCAACACATTGCATCAAGCATTAGAAATCAATTTTGTGATGTTCCTGATGTCTCACTTTCCTTAAATGAAATAGGAAATTTTGCATCCAAGTAATCTAACACCTGACCAAATTACAGCCCTGTATATAAGTTCTGTTATCAGCAATATAACACACGCACATGCACGCACACCATTCTAGCATGAGTTTTTATGTGCAAATATTTAGTCCTTTAGGATGTGAAATAATGAGATTTGTCTTTGTATTAAGCATGCTTCAGTTTGTTATTGGGTATAATAACTACCAGATGGCTATTGGCAATTCATTTTTTCAACATGCATAATATGAATGTGAGCACAAAAATTAACTAATCTTTTTGAAGAAAAATCATCAATAATTCTATTTAATAGCAATACATAGAGTGGTGCATGGTTGGCACAGAACCGAGAGAAAAACATACAGACACACTTCCAAGAATCAATCACAAACACCAAATTTAATGTTTGCAGAGATCTCTTAGAAAGTTTAATGTCAATGCTGTCAGACTTGGGTGCTGTGAAGCCCATACTCTCCATATGCCCCTTACACCAGAAATCCAACAGTAAGCCAAACCCCACAATGCAACACATTCAACCAAACGCCAGGTTCGCTTCCACAGTAAAGCCAGACCAAACAATCCACCCCTCGCCCCCATAGCCCAGAGTAGTTCTCTTAAACTCTGCCCCAGCTCGATTCGACCAAAGCCCAGGACCACCCTCAGTATTAGCAGAGCCTCGGACTATCCCCAGTGTTACCAGAGTCCAGGGCTATCTGTAATGTTACCAGAGCCCAGGAGTGTCCTGAATGTTACCAGAGCCAAGGACGATCCATAATGGTACCAGAGTCCAGGACTATCTCCAATGTTAACAGGGCCCAGGACTATCCCTAATGTTACCCAGGCCCAGGGCTATCCCCAATGTTACCAGGGCCAGAGCTCACAACTATTGCTAATGTTACCAGGGCCCAGGACTATCCCCAATGTTACCAGAGCCTGGGACTATTCCCAATGTTACCGGGGACCAGGATTATTCCCAATGTTACCTGCGCCCAGGACGATCCCTAATGTTACCAGGGACCAGGATTATTCCCAATGTTACCAGAACCTTGCACTAGCCCAAATGGTACCAGGGTCCAGGACTGTACCCAATGTTAGAAGAGCACAGGACTAACCCCAGTGTTACCAGACCCAGGACTATCCACAATGTTACAAGAGCCAATGACTATCCCTAATGTTACCCGGGCCGAGGACTATCCCCAATGTTACCAGGGCTCAGGACTGTCCCCAATGTTAGCAGGGCCCAGGAATATTCCCAATGTTACCAGGGCCCAGGAATATTCCCAATGTTACCAGGGCCCAGGAATATTCCCAATGTTACCAGGGCCCAGGAATATTCCCAATGTTACCAGGGCCCAGGAATATCCCCAATGTTACCAGGGCCCAGGAATATTCCCAATGTTACCAGGGCCCAGGAATATTCCCAATGTTACCAGGGCCCAGGAATATCTCCAATGTTAACAGGGCCCAGGAATATTCCCAATGTTACCAGGGCCCAGGAATATTCCCAATGTTACCAGGGCCCAGGAATATCCCCAATGTTACCAGGGCCCAGGAATATCCCCAATGTTACCAGGGCCCAGGAATATTCCCAATGCTACCAGGGCCCAGGAATATTCCCAATGTTACCAGGGCCCAGGAATATTCCCAATGTTACCAGGGCCCAGGAATATCCCCAATGTTACCAGGGCCCAGGAATATTCCCAATGTTACCAGGGCCCAGGAATATTCCCAATGTTACCAGGGCCCAGGAATATCTCCAATGTTAACAGGGCCCAGGAATATCTCCAATGTTAACAGGGCCCAGGAATATCTCCAATGTTAACAGGGCCCAGGACTATTCCCAATGTTACCAGAGCCCAGGACTAACCCCAAATTTACCAGAGCCCAGGACTATCCCCAAATTTGCCAGAGCCCAGGACTATCCCCAAATTTGCCAGGGCCCAGGACTATCCCCAATGTTAACAGGGCCCAGGACTATCTCCAATGTTAACAGGGCCCAGGACTATCCCCAATGTTAACAGGGCCCAGGACTATCCCCAATGTTAACAGGGCCCAGGACTATCTCCAATGTTAACAGGGCCCAGGACAATCTCCAATGTTAACAGGGCCCAGGACTATCTCCAATGTTAACAGGGCCCAGGACTATCCCCAATGCTACCAGGGCCCAGGAGTATATTTTTTTTATTTGTTTATGGGATGTGGGCGTCGCTGGCAAGGCCAGCATTTATTGCCCATCCGTAATTGCCCTTGAGAAGGTGGTGGTGAGCCACTTTCTTGAACCGCTGCAGTCCGTGTGGTGAAGGTACTCCCACACAGCTGTTAGGTAGGGAGTTCCAACATTTTGACCCAGCGTCGATATACTTTTAAGTCAGGATGGTGTGTGACTTGGAGGGGAACTTGGAGGTGGTGGTGTTCCCATGCGTCTGCTGCCCTTGTCCTTCTAGGTGGAAGAGGTCGAGGGTTTGGGAGGTGCTGCCGAAGAAGCATTGGTGAGTTGCTGCAGGGCATCTTGTCGATGGTACACACTGCAGCCACGGTACGCCGGTGGTGGAGGGAGTGAATGTTTAAAGTGGTAGATGGGGTGCCAATCAAGCGGGCTGCTTTGTCCTGGATGATGTCGAGCTTCTTGAATGTTGTTGGAGCTGCACTCATCCAGGCAAGTGGAGAGTATTCCATCACAGTCCTTACTTGTGTCTTGTAGATGGTAGAAAGGCTTTGGCGAGTCAGGAGGTGAGACAGTCGTCGCAGATTACCTAGCCTCTGACCTGCTCTTGTTGCCACAGTATTTATGTGGTTGGTCCAGTTAAGTTTCTGGCTAATGGTGACCCCTAGGATGTTGATGGTGGAGGATTCGACGATGTTAATGCCATTGAATGTCAAGGCGCAGTGGTTAGTCTCTCACTTTTTGGAGATAGTCATTGCCTGACACATCTGTGGCGCGAATGTTACCTGCCACTTATCAGCCCAAGCCTGAACGTCGTTCAGGTCGTGTTGCATGCGGGCATGACTGCTTCATTACCTGCGGAGTTGTGAATGGCGCTGAACACTGTGCAGTCATCAGCGAACATCCCCATTTCTGACCATATGTTGGAGGGAAGGTCATTGATGAAGCAGCTGAAGATGGTTGGGCCTAGGACGCTGCCCTGAGGAACTCCTGCAGCAATGTCCTGGGGCTGTGATGATTGACCTTCAACCACCACAACCATCTTCCTTTGTGCTAGGTAGTGGAGAGTTTTCCCCCCGATTCCCATTGACTTCAGTTTTACTAGGGCTCCTTGATGCCACACTCGGTCAAATACTGCCTTGATGTCAAGGGCAGTCACTCTCACTTCTCTGGAATTCAGATCCTTTGTCCATGTTTGGACTAAGGCTGTAATGAGGTCGGGAGCCAAATGGTGTTCGCGGAACCCAAACTGGGCATCAGTGAATAGGTTATTGGTGAGTAAGTGCCGCTTGATAGCACTGTCGATGACACCTTCCATCAATTTGCTGATGATTGAGAGTAGACTGATGGGGTGGTAATTGGCCGGATTGGATTTGTCCTGCTTTTTGTGGACAGGACATACCTGGGCAGTATTCCACATTGTCGGATAGATGCCAGTGTTGTCCAATGTTACAAGAGCCCACGACTATCCTCAATGTTACCAGATCCCAGGACTATCTCCAATGTCACCAGAGCCCCCGACTATTCCCAATGTTACCAGGGCCAAGGACTGTCCCCAATGTTAACAGGGCCCAGGACTATCTCCTATGTTAACAGGGCCCAGGACTCTCCCAAATGTTACCAGGGCCAAGGAATATCCCCAATGTTACCAGAGGTCAGGACTCTCTCCAATGTTACCAGGGCCCAGGAATATCTCCAATGTTAACAGGGCCCACGACTGTCACCAATGTTACCAGAGCCCGGGTTAATCGTCAATGTTACCAGGGCCCATGGCTATACCCAATGTTACCAGAACCCTGTACTGTCCCCAGTGTTACCAGGGCACAGGAATATCCCCAATTTTAGCAGGACCTAGGACAATCCCCAATGTTACCAGGACCCAGGATTATCCCCAATGTTACCAGGGCCCGGGACTATTCCCAATGTTACCAGGGCCAAGGACTCTCTCCAATGTTACCAGAGCCCACGACTATCCCCAATGTTACCAGAGCCCAGGACTATCTCCAATGTTAACAGGGCCCAGGACTCTCCCCAATGTTACCAGGGCCCAGGACTATCCCCAATGTTACCAGGGCCCAGGACAATCCCCAATGTTACCAGAGCCCAGGACTATCCCCAATGTTACCAGAGCCCAGGACTATTCCCAATGTTACCAGGGCCAAGGAATATCCCCAATGTTACCAGAGCCCAGGACTATTCCAAATGTTACCAGGACCCTGTACTGTCCCCAATGTTAACAGGGCCCAGGACTATCTCCAATGTTAACAGGGCCCAGGACTATCTCCAATGTTAACAGGGCCCAGGACTCTCCCAAATGTTACCAGGGCCAAGGAATATCCCCAATGTTACCAGAGCCCACGACTATCCCCAATGTTACCAGAGCCCAGGACTATTCCAAATGTTACCAGGACCCTGTACTGTCCCCAATGTTACCAGGGCACATGAATATCCCCAATTTTACCAGGACCCAGCACAATCCCCAATGTTACCAGGACCCAGGATTATCCGCAATGTTACCAGAGGTCAGGGCTATCTCCAATGTTACCAGGGCCCAGGACTATCCCAATGCTAAGGGAAATAGGTCCTTTCTATTCACTTTATCTATGCCCCTCATAATTTTATACACCTCAATAAGGTCTCCCCTCAGCCTCCTCTGTTCCAAGGAAAACAGACCCAGCCTATCCAGTCTTTCTTCATAGCTAAGATTCTCTACTCCCGGCAACATCCTTGTAAATCTCCTCTGTACCCTTGTGAAGGAATACGCCATATTCAGAAAAATACACCATTCTATGAAAGAATTCTGGCCTTATTAAAACATGACAAACTGGGTTTGGAAATCTGGAAGCCTCAACAATCTAAAGCTGTAAACAGCATACAGGCTATTGAGATAAGATAAGTTGTTGACACTGAATCAATAACCTTATTGAAACAGGAGGTTGGAAGCTCCTGAAGTCTGAAGCTTTAGAAAGAACACAATGGTACACCCTGTTAAGGTGTCCTAAATTACACTTCAGAAAGAAACACAGAAAGTTAAGAAACATATGCCTTCATAAAAATGACATCAAATGAAACACAGGAGACACGATTCTGTGTTGCAACCAGCTGAGGTAACTAAGAAGACAATGGTGCACCCGGTTGAGGTGTTTTAAATTACACGTCGTAAAAAGACACAAACAGAAGACCTTGGTAAGAATTACATCAAATAGATGCACTTGCTGTTACACCGTTTTTTATGATAAGCTTCGAACACCTAAAGGAGAGACACGAGTCTGCATTGCTACCAGCTGAACTGACTGTAAGAATAGCAGGGGTCAGCAGAAAAATGACTAGAGATAATTAGCTTACATCAGCAGAAAACTTCAAAGGAAAGACCACTGAAAAAGGATATAAATATTGAACTTTCAAATGGGATGATAGATTCGCTGTAAAGGGGCAAAGCGATTCTCGGCTTCAGAGGCTAGCTCTGTAAGTCTACAACTTTTTGTACCTCGGGGATCAACAGTATCAAAGGTATTTGATTTTGGTAGATATCCTGGAATAAGACTTAGAACTGTAAAAATGTAACGAAGCTAAGATTTGAGAATAAGGATCTCTGATAATAGAATTGTAAGATTTCTGTTTTTGGAACTGTTAATGTTGCGATGGAATCACCAACTGTAATTATATGTTGGTTCTTTAATAAATCTATATTTTTAGAATTGTCTCACATAATACTTCTGTATCAAACTCGCAAACTCAATCTCTGTACGCTCTTTGGTGAGGAGTTGCAGAATTCTGAGGGAGTTTTCCGGACCCTCATAATATCCGGAATGTTACAGTCTAGCTAAACTTATTAAAAGTGCTATCTGGAGAACAGTAACATCTTCAGGTTGTTCCTTTCCTTTAGGGAGAGATAGTCTGGACCTTTAGACCCAATTAAGCATCTTTAGGATTTGGCTACCTCAAACTTTAGTTGAAAGTGAACGTCTGGGGAATACGCCTGATCCGGGGCAGCCCTAAAGGGGCTAGGGCTAGTAATTATCCCTTCACCCTCTCTAGTGCAATCACATCTTTCCTGTAATGTGGTGACCAGAACTGCACGCAGTACTCTAGCTGAGGCCTAACTAGTGTTTTATACAGTTGAAGCATAACCCCTCTGCTCTTGTATTCTATGCCACGGCTAATAAAGGCAAGCATTCCGTATGCCTTCTTAACCACCTTATCTACTTGGCCTGCTACCTTCAGGGATCTGTGGACATGCACTCCAAGGTCCCTTTGTTCCTCTACACTACTCAGTGTCCTACCATTTAATGTGTATTCCCTTTCCTTGTTAGCCCTCCCCAAATGCATTACATCACACTTCTCCGGATTGAATTCCATTTGCCACTGTTCTGCCCTCCTGACCAATTTATTGATATCTTCCTGCAGTCTACAGCTTCCTTCTTCAGTATCAACCACACAGCCGATTTTAGTATCATCTGCAAACTTCTTAATCATACCCCCTATATTCAAGTCAATATCATTGATATATACCACAAAAAGCAAGGAACCTAGTACTGAGCCCTGCGGAACCCCACAGGAAACAGCCTTCCAGTCACAAAAGCACCCATCAACCATTACCCTCTGCTTCCTGTCTCTGAGCCAGTTTTGAATCCAACTTGACACTTTGCTCTGGATCCCATGGGCTTTTAACTTCGTGACCAGTCTGCCATGTGGAACCTTATCAAAAGCCTTGCTAAAGTCCATATACACTACATCAAATACACTACCCTCATCTACCCTCCTTATTACCTCCTCAAAAAATTCAATCAAGTTTGTCAGTCACGACCTTCCCTTAACAAATCCGTGCTGACTATCCTTGATTAATCCGTGTCTTTCTAAATGAAGATTTATCCTGTCCTTCAGAATTCTTTCCAATAATTTTCCCACCACCGAGGTTAGGCTGACTGGCCTGTAATTACTCGGTCAATCCTTTTCTCCCTTTTTAAACAAGGGCACCACATTAGCAGTCCTCCAGTCCTCCGGCACCACACCTGAAGCCAGAGAAGATTGAAAAATGATGGTCAGGGCCTCTGCTATTTCTTCTTTTGCTTCGCTTAACAGCCTGGGATACATTTCATCCGGGCCTGGGGATTTATCCACTTTTAAAGCTGCTAAACCCCTTAATACTTCCTCTCTCACTATGTTTATTTCATCTAATATTTCACACTCCTCCCCCCCGATAGCAATGTCTGCTTCGCCCCTCTCCTTTGTGAAAACAGATGCAAAGTATTCATTAAGAACCCTACCGACGTCTCCCACCTCCACACACAGATTACCCTCATGATCTCTAATAGGCCCTACCCTTTCTTTAGTTATCCTCTTACTCTTAATATATTTATAAAACATCTTTGGGTTTTCCTTGATTTTACTTGCCAAGAATTTTTCATGCTCTCTCTTTGCTTTCCTAATATCATTTTTAATTGCACCCCTGCACTTTCTGTATTCCTCTAAAGATTCTGGAGTATTTAGCCCTCGGTATCTGTCATACGCCTCCCTTTTTTTCTTTATCCTACCCTGTATGTCTCTAGACATCCAGGTGGCTCTAGATTTGTTAGTCCCACCTTTTTTCTTTAAGGGCACATGTTTGGTCTGAACCCTTCGGATCTCCTCCTTGAATGCCTCTCACTGCTCTGACACTGATTTACCTTCAAGTAGCTGTTTCCAGTCCACTATGGCTAAATCCCCTCTGAGCTTAGCAAAATTTGCTTTTCCCCAATTTAGAATTTTTATTCCTGGTCTATCCTTGTCCTTTTCCATAACTACCTTAAATCTAACAGAATTATCACCAGCACCAAAATGCTCCCCCACTGATACGCCTTCTACCTGCCCAGCTTCATTCCCTAAAACTAAGTCCAGAACCGTCCCCTCCCTTGTTGGGCTTGCTACATACTGGCTAAAAAAGTTCTCCTGGATGCATTTTAGGAATTCCGCACCTTCTATACCCTTCACACTAATTTTATCCCAGTTAATATGGGGTAGTTGAAATTACTGCCCTATAGTTTTTGTACTTCTCAGAAATTTGTCTACATATTTGTTCTTCTATCTCCCTCTCACTGTTTGGGTGTCTGTAGTACACTTCCAGCAGTGTGATCGCCCCTTTTTTGTTTTTCAATTCGACCCATATGGCCTCGTTTGATGATCCCTCTTTTTTACATCCCTCTCTATCCCATCTGAAAATCCTGTAACCAGGAATGTTGAGCTGCCATACCTGCCCCTCTTTCAGCCACGTCTCTGTAATAGCTATAATATCATAGTCCCAAGTATCTATCTGTGCCCTCAGCTCATCTGCCTTGTTCGCTATACTCCTTGCATTGAAGTATATACCATTTAGTACAGGCAAACCTCCTTGTTGACTACTATCTAGCCCTTTATTCCTCTGTCCTTCCAAGTTACTTTCTACATTTTTGTTTTCCAATTCCAGTTTTTCTTCACTCCCTATTGACTCTATATTTAGGTTCCCATCCCCATGCCAAGCTAGTTTAAACCCTCCCCAACAGCACTAGCAAACCCTCCCGCGAGGATATTAGTCCCGTTCCCATTGAGGTGAAACCCGTCTGGCTTGTAGAGGTCCCACCTCCCCCAGAAACGGTTCCAATTCCTCAGGAATCTAAAGCCCTCCCTCCTACACCATCTCTCCAGCCATGCATTCATCTGCTCTATCTTCCTATTTCTGAACTCACTAGCACGTGGCACTGGTAGTACGGAGATTACTACCTTTGAGGTCCTGCTTTTTAACCTCTTTCCTAGCTCCCTAAACTCTGCCTGCAGGACCTCATCCCTCTTCCTACCTATGTCGTTGGTACCGATATGGACCATGACCTCTGGCTGTTCACCCTCCCCCCTCAGAATGCCCTGCAGCCGTTCAGTGACATCCTTGACCCTGGAACCAGGGAGACAACATACCAACCTGGAGTCACATCTGCGGCCACAGAAACGCCTGTCTGCTCCCCTAACTATTGAATCCCCTATCACTATTGCTCTCCCTCTCCTCTTCCCCCCTGCCTGTGCAGCTGAGCCTTCCATGGTGCTGTGGACTTGGCTCTGGCTGCACTCCCCAGAGGAACCATTGCCCTCACTAGTACTCAGCACCGAATACTGGTTGGTGAGCAAGATGGGCTCAGGGGACTCCTGCACTACCTGCCTGGTCCTCCTCTTCTGTCTGACGGTCACCCATTCCCTCTCTGCCTGCACACTCTTAAGCTGCAGGGTGACCACCTCCCGAAACATGCTATCAAAAATATTTTATCAGGGCCTCGGAATATCAGCAGTCTTTCCAGGCCCCAGGACCATCCCCAATGTTACCAGGGCCCATGACTATCCCCAATGTTAACAGGGCCCAGGACTATACCCAATGTTACCAGGGCCCAGGATATCTCCAAAGTTACAAGGGCCCAGGACTCTCTCAAACGTTACCAGGGCCAAGGAATATCCCCAATGTTACCAGAGCCCACGTCTGACCCAATGTTACCAGAGCCCAGGACTATTCCCAATGTTACCAGGGCCTAAGACTATCCTCAATGTTCTAGGGCCCAGGACTATCCCCAATGTTAGCAGGGCCGAGAACTATTCCCATTGTTACCAGGGCCCAGGATTATCACCAATGTTACCAGAGGCCAGGACTATTCCCAATGATATCAAGGCCCAGAAATATCCCAAATGTTACCAGGTTTCAGGACTATCTCCAATGTTACCAGAGCCCAGGAATATCTCCAATGTTACCAGGGCCCACGGCTATACCCAATGTTACCAGATTTCAGGATTCTCCCCAATGTTACCAGAGCCCAGAACTACCCCAGCGTTACCAGAGCCCAGTGTTACCAGGGTCCAACACTATCCCCAATGATACCAGGGTCCTGGACTATCCCCAGTGTTACCAGAGACCAGGACTATCCCCAATGTTGCTTGGACCTAGGAATATCACCAGTGTTACCAAGCCCCAAGCCTATCCCCAATGTTACCAGGGCCGAGGACTATCGCCAATGATACAAGGGCCCAGGATTATCCCCAATGTTACCAGAGGCCAGGTCTATCCCCAACATTACCAGAGCCCGGGACAATCTCCTATGTTACCAGAACCCAGGAATATCTCCAATGTTACCAGGGCCCACGGCTATACCTAATGTTACCAGATTTCAGGATTCTCCCCAATGTTACCAGAGCCCAGGACTACCCCAGCGTTACCAGAGCCCAGTGTTACCAGGGTCCAACACTATCCCCAATGATACCAGGGTCCTGGACTATCCCCAATGTTACCAGGGCCGAGGACTATCGCCAATGATACAAGGGCCCAGGATTATCCCCAATGTTACCAGAGGCCAGGTCTATCCCCAACATTACCAGAGCCCGAGACAATCTCCTATGTTACCAGAACCCAGGAATATCTCCAATGTTACTAGGGCCCGCGGCTATACCCAATGTTACCAGGGCCCAGGAATATCCCCAATGTTACAAGAGTCCAGGACTAGCCCAATGTTACCAAAGCCCAGGACTATCCCCAATGTTACCAGGGCCTAGGTCTATCTGCAATGTTACCAGAGTCCAACTAGGAAAGAGGCATTGCTGGATCTGGTGCTGGAGAATGAGGTGGGCCAGGTCAAACAAGTGTCTGTGGGAGAACACTTGGGTACGAGTGATCATCGTATCATAAGATTTAGATTAGCAATGGAGAGGAGCAAGGAACCATCTAGAGTGGAACTTCTAAACTGGAATAGGGCTAACTTCAATGGGATGCGAAAGGATCTAGCCAGGGTAAAATGGAACCAAAGACTGACAGGAAAAACTGTAACGGAACAATGGGTGATCTTTAAGGAGGAGATGTTCCAAGTACCGGCTAGGTACATTCCAATAAGAGGGAAGGGTAAGGGAACCAAAGCAAGGGCTCCTTGGATGACGAGGGAGATAGAGAAGATGATGAAACAAAAAAAGAGGGTGTATGATGCATGTCAGGTGAATTCTTCAAGGGAGAACCAGACCAAATACAATAAGTTGAAAGGGGATGTGAAGATGAAAATAAGATTGGCAAAGAGAGAATATGAGAGTAGAATGGCGGTTAACGTAAAAGGGAACCCAAAAATATTCTCCCGGCATGTAAACAGTAAGCGGGTAGTAAGAGGTGGGGTGGGGTCTATTAGAGACAAAGAAGGTGATATATGCTTAGAGGCGCAGGGCAAGGCTAGAATACTCAATGAGTACTTTGTATCTGTGTTTACTAAGGAGGTGGATGCTCACAAAATATTGGTAGGAGTGGAAAAGGTAGAAGTAATGGAAGAGGTGAAAATTGATAGACAGGGTGTACTAGAAAGGCTGGGTATGATTAGAGTGGACAAGTCGCCTGGTCCAGATGGCTTGCATCCCAGGTTGCTAAGGGAATTGGGGGAGGAGATAGCGGAAGGGCTTGCCATAATTTTCCAATCTTCCCTAGATGCAGTGGAGGTGCCTGAGGATTGGAAAGTGGCAAATGTGACACCATTGTTCAAGAAAGGGTGTAAGGACAATCCTAGTAACTACACGCAGGTCAGTTTAACATCAGTGGTGGGTAAAGTTTTAGAAACAATAATCAAGGAAAAAATTAACGGGCACTTGGAGAGATTTAAGCTAATTAAGGAGAGCCAACACTGATTTGTAAAAGGCAGATCGTGTTTGACTAATCTAATTGAATTTTTTGATGAAGTAACAGAGAGGATTGATGAAGGGAATGCAATGGATGTTGTCTACATGGATTTTCGGAAGGCGTTTGACAAAGTACCACATAGAAGGCTGGTTAACAAAATTGAGGCTCATGGAATAGGTGGGTCAGTGGCAGCTTGGATAAGGAATTGGCTTAAGGACAGAAAACAGCGAGTTGTGGTAAATGGCTGTTTTTCAGACTGGAGGATGGTAGATAGTGATGTTCCCCAAGGGTCAGTGCTGGTGCCACTGCTTTTTATGATGTATATATAAATGACCTGGATATTGGAATACAGAGTAGAGTTTCTAAATTTGCTGATGACGCCAAACTTCGGGCTGTGGCAAACAGTGATGATGATACCAATCGACTACAACAGGACATAGAAAGGCTAGCAGAATGGGCAGACAAGTGGCAGATGGAATTTAATACAGAGAAATGTGAGGTGATGCATTTTGGCAGAAGGAACAGGGAGAGGCAATATACACTTAATGGCACAGTTTTAAAGAGTGTGCAGGGACAGAGGGACCTGGGAGTTAATGTGCATAGGTCCCTGAAGGTGGCAGGACATATTGATAGAGTGGTTAACAAAGCATATGGGATCTTGGGCTTCATAAATAGAGGTATTGGGCTGGATTTTGTCTTGGGGTCGGGTTGGGGTCCTGTCATCCGCATTTCGTGTTATCCACCCGCCTGAAATTGGATGTGGGAGATTGATGCAATTTTCACTTAATTGGGCAATTGAGTTCCAGCATGTGGGAACCCATGAACCAATTAGTGGTTTCAGTCTGAAAGTCGCCTCTGATGATGTCATCATTGTAGGTCAGAGACTGCCTGGTCTGGTCTCAGAGATTGCCTGGACTTTGCTATGAGAGGACCTGGATGCAAAATGCTGCTCAGGAGAGAGAGAGAAAGAGAGAGAGAGAAGAAAAGAGAGAGAGAGAGAGAGAGAGAGAGAGAAGAAGAGAGAGAGAGAGAGAATTTTTTTTGCAACCAAGTCCTCCCAGACAGTCTCTGAAGACATTCAATGCAGCAGCATCAGAGGCGACTTTCAGACCTAATACTACTACCTTCATCACAACTACTACCTTCATCACAATACTACTACTACTACCTTCATCACATCTCCGTTGTAATAGTGGTCAGCTATCCACTTGTGCTCCCGCCAGGTTTCACTGGCGTGTTTCACATCAGGCGTACTTCACGTTGGAAAAGGGTTAAAATAGCTAAAACATTTCAAAATGGCATTACTGAGCCAATTTAGGGCTTGTTAAGGGCTTTAATGGCCTCTCCCGCCTCTTGGAGGCGGGACGGAGTCGGGAACCCCGCGACCCATTTTGTCAAAATTGCGTGGAGGCGTGTTGGAGTCGGGATGGGGTCGGGACCCCAGAATCTGCTACTTTAACCCCCCACACACCTCCAAACCCGACTCCACGGGGCATTCAAAATCCAGCCCATTGAGTACAAAAGTAGAGAAGTTATGCTGAACCTTTATAAAGCGCTGGTTAGACCACAACTGGAGTATTGCATCCAGTTCTGGTCACCACACTTTAGGAAGGATGTGAAGGCCCTTGAGAGGGTGCAGAGGAGATTTACCAGAATGGTTCTGGGGATGGGGGATCTTAGCTACAAGGACAGGTTGGAGAAGCTGGATTTGTTTTCATTAGAGCAAAGGAGGTTGAGGGGTGATTTGATAGAAGTGTACAAGATTATGACGGGTTTGGATAGGCTTGACGGGGAAAGGCTGTTCCCACTAGTTGATGGTACAAGGACTAGGGGACACAGATTTAAGGTTTTGGGCAAGAGATACAGGGGGGATGCGAGGAAAAACATTTTTACGCAGCGAGTGGTGATGACCTGGAATTCGTTGCCGATGGAAGTGGTGGAAGTGGAGACACTCAATGTTTTCAAGGGGAGACTGGATAGGCACTTGAGGGAAATAAACTTGCAGGGCTATAGGGATAGAGCGGGGGAATGGTACTGACTGGATTGCTCTACAGAGAGCCGGCACGGACTCGATGCCCAAATGGCCTCCTTCTGTGCCCTTATGACCCTATGACTCTGTGACTATCCCCAATGTTACCAGAACCCAGGACTATCCCCAATGTTACCGAGCCTAGGAATATCACCAGTGTTAACCGGACCCCAGGACTATCCCCAATGTTACCAGAGCTCAGGACTACCCCAGTGTTACCCAAGCCCAGCACTATCCCCAATGTTACCAGGGCCCAGGAATATCCCCAATGTTACCAGGGCCCAGGACTATCCCCAATTTTACCAGGGCCTAGGACTATCCCCAATGTTACCAGAGACCAGGACTATCCCCAATGTTACTAGGGCCTAGGAATATCACCAGTGTTTTTTTTTATTCGTTTATGGGATGTGGGCGTCACTGGCAAGGCCAACATTTATTGCCCATCCCTAATTACCCTTGAGAAGATGGTGGTGAGCCGCCTTCTTGAACCGCTGCAGTCTGTGTGGTGAAGGTACTTCCACAGTGCTGTTAGGGAGGGAGTTCCAGGATTTTGACCCAGTGACGATGAAGGATCGGCGATATACTTCTAAGTCAGGATGGTGTGTGACGTAGAGGGGAACTTTGGAGGTGGTGGTGTTCCCATGCGCCTGCTGCCCTTGTCCTTCTAGGTGGAAGAGGTTGCGGGTTTGGGAGGTGCTGCTGAAGAAGCATTGGTGAGTTGCTGCAGTGCATCTTGTAGATGGTACACACTGCAGCCACAGTGCACCGGTGGTGGAGTGAGTGAATGTTTAAGGTGGTAGATGGGGTGTCAATCAAGCGGGCTGTTTTGTCCTGGAAGGTATCGAGCTTCTTGCGTGTTGTTGGAGCTGCACTCATCCAGGCAAGTGGAGAGTATTCCATCACACTACTTACTTGTGCCTTGTGGATGGTGGAAAGGCTTTGGGGAGTTAGGAGATGAGACGCTCGCCGCAGAATACCTAGCCTCTGACCTGCTCTTGTTGCCACAGTATTTAAGTGGCTGGTCCAGTTAAGTTTCTGGTCAATGGTGACCCCCAGAATTCGGCAATGGTAATGCCATTGAATGTCAAGGGGCGGTGGTTAGACTCTCGCTTGTTGGAGATAGTCATTGCCTGACACTTCCGTGGCGCGAATGTTATCTGCCACTTATCCAACCAAGCCTGAACGTTGTCAAGCTCTTGTTGCATGCGGGCATGGACTGCTTCATTATCAGAAGAGTTGTGAATGGCACTGAACAATGTGCAGTCATCAGCGAACATCTCAAATGTTACCAGAGGCCAGGACGATCCCCAATGTTATCAGAGCCCAGGAGTATCCCCAATGTCTCGAGAGCCCAGGAGGATCTCCAATTTTACAAGGGCCCAGGATATCCCCATTTTTACCAGGATGCCGGACTATCCCCTATGTTAACAAGCCCCAGGACTATTCCCAATATTACCAGAGGCCAGGATTATCCCCAATGATATCAGAGCCCAGGGCTATCCCAAATGTTACCAGCGCCAAAGACTATGCCCAATGTTACCAGGGCACAGGACGTCCACAACATTACCAGGGCCCAGGACTATCCCAAATGTTTTCGGGGCCCAGGACTATCTCCAAAGTTACCAGGGCCCAGGTCTCCCTCCAAAGTTACCAGGGCCCAGGACTATTTTTAATGTTACCAGGGCCCTGGATTATCCCTAATGTTACCAGGGATCGGGTCTATCCTCAATGTTACCAGATCCCAGGACTATCCCCAATGTTACCAGGGCCCAGGACTATCTCCAAAGTTACCAGTGCCCAGAACTATGCCCAATGGTACCAGAGCCCAGGACTATCTCCAAAGTTACCAGGGCCCAGGACTATCTCCAAAGCTACCAGGGCCCAGGACTATCTCCAATGTTACCAGGGCCCAGGACTATCTCCAAAGTTACCAGAGCCCAGGACTTTCTCCAAAGTTACCAGAGCCCAGGACTATCTCCAATGTTACCAGGGCCCAGGACTATCTCCAATGTTAACAGGGCCCAGGACTATCTCCAAAGTTACCAGGGCCCAGGACTATCTCCAATGTTACCAGGGCCCAGGACTATCTCCAAAGTTACCAGGGCCCAGGACTTTCTCCAAAGTTACCAGAGCCCAGGACTATCTCCAATGTTACCAGGGCCCAGGACTATCTCCAAAGTTACCAGGGCCCAGGACTATCTCCAATGTTACCAGGGCCCAGGGCTATCTCCAATGTTACCAGGGCCGTGGACTATCTCCAAAGTTACCAGGGCCCAGGACTTTCTCCAAAGTTACCAGAGCCCAGGACTATTCCCAATGTTACCAGGGCCCAGGACTATCTCCAATGTTACCAGAGCCCAGGACTTTCTCCAAAGTTACCAGAGCCCAGGACTTTCTCCAATTTTACCAGGGCCCAGGACTATCCACAGTGTTACCAGGGCCCTGAATATCCACAATTTAATCAGGACCCAGGACTATCTCCAATGTTAACAGGGCTGAGGACTGTCCCCAATGTTGCCAGGGCCCAGGACTATCTCCAATGTTACCAGGGCCCAGGACTGTCCCCAATGTTGCCAGGGTGTAGCACGGTCCTCAGTGTTACCAGGCCCCAGGTGTATCACCAATGATACCTGGGCCCAGAACTATCCTCAATGTTACCAGGGCCTAGGATTATCTCCAATGTTAATAGGGTACAGGACTATTCCCAATGTTACCAGAGCCCAGGACTATTCCCAATGTTACTAGGGCCCAGGACTATTCCCAATGTTAACAGGGACCAGGACTATCTCAAATGTTAACAGGGCCCAGGACTCTCTCCAATGTTACCAGGGCCCAGGATTATCCCCAATGTTACCAGGGCCCAGGACTATTCCCAATGTTACTAGGGCTCAGGACTATTCCCAATGTTACCAGTGCCCAGGACTATTCCCAATGTTACCAGAGCCCAGGACTATCCCCATTGTTACTAGGGCCCAGGACTATTCCCAATGTTACCAGTGCCCAGGACTATTCCCAATGTTACCAGAGCGGTGGACTATCCCCAATGTTACCAGGGCTCAGAACTATCCCCAATGTTACCAGAGCCCAGGACTATCCCCAATGTTACCAGGGCTCAGAACTATCCCCAATGTTACCAGGGCCCAGGACTATTCCCAATGTTACTAGGGCCCAGGACTATTCCCAATGTTACTAGGGCCCAGGACTATTCCCAATGTTACCAAGGCCCAGAACTATTCCCAATGTTACCAGAGCCCAGGACTATTCCCAATGTTACTAGGGCCCAGGACTATTCCCAATGTTACCAGAGCCCAGGACTATTCCCAATGTTACCAGAGCCCAGGACTATTCCCAATGTTACTAGGGCCCAGGACTATTCCAAATGTTACCAGAGCCCAGGACTATTCCCAGTGTTACTAGGGCCCAGGACTATTCCCAGTGTTACCAGGGCCCAGGACTATTCCAAATGTTACCAGAGCCCAGGACTATCCCCAATGTTACCAGGACCCACGTCTATACCCAATGTTACCAGGACCCTGTACTGTCCCCAATGTTACCAGGGCACAGAACTATTCCCAATGTTACCAGGGCCCAGGATTATCCCCAAAGATACCAGGGTCGAAGACTATCCCCAATGTTAACAGGGCCCAGGACTATACCCAATGTTACCAGGGCGCAGGATATCTCCAAAGTTACAAGGGCCCAGGAATATCCCCAATGTTACCAGAACCCCAGGACTATTTCCAATGTTACCAGAGCCCGGGTTAATCTCCAATGTTACCAGGGCCCACGGCTATACCCAATGTTACCAGGACACTGTACTGTCCCCAATATTACCAGGGCACAGAACTATTCCCAATATTACCATGGCCCAGGATTATCCCCAATGTTACCAGAGGTCAGGTCTCTCTCCAAAGTTACCAGGGCCTAGGGATATCACCAGTGTTACCAGGCCCCAGGAATATCCCCAATGTTATCAGGGCCCAGGAATATCCCCAACGCTTGCGGAGCCCAGGACTACCCCAATGTTACCAGGTTCCAGGACTATCCCCAATGTTACCAGGGACAAGGACTATTCCCAATGTTACCAGGGCCCAGGACTATTCCCAATGTTACCAGAGCCCGGAATAATCTCCAATGTTATCAGGCCCCAGGAATATCCCCAGTGTTACAAGGGCCCAGGATTATCTCCAATGATACCAGAGCCCAGGACTATCCCCAGTGTTACCATGGCCCAGAACTAGCCCAAAGATCCAGAGACCAGGAATTTCCCCAATGTTACCATGGCCCAGAACTATCCCCAATCTTTCCAGAGCCCAGGACTATCCCCAATGTTACCAGAGCCCAGGACTCTCTCAAATGTTACCAGGGCCCAGGACTAGCCCAAAGATCCAGAGACCAGGAATTTCCCCAATGTTACCAAGGCCCACGGCTATCCCCAATGTTACCAGAGGCCAGGAATATCCACAATTCTACCAGGGCCCAGGACTCGCCCAAAGATCCAGAGACCAGGAACTTCCCCAATATTACCAAGGCCCAAGGCTATCCCCAATGTTACCAGAGGCCCAGGGGTATACCCAATGTTAGTAAATTATGAAGAGGACATAAGGAGGTTAAAAAGGGATATAGATAGGTTAAGTGATTGAGCAAAGATCTGGCAAATGGAGTATAATGTGGGAAAATGTGAAATTGTTCATTTTGGCAGGAAGAATAAAAAACAAGCATATTATCTAAATGGTGAGAGATTGCAGAGCTCTGAGATGCAGACGGATCTGTGTGTCCTAGTGCATGAATTGCAAAAGGTTAGTATGCAGGTACAGCAAGTAATTAGGAAAGCTAATAGAATGTTATCGTTTATTGCGAGGGGAATTGAATACAAAAGTAGGGAGGTTATGCTTCAGTTAGACAGTCATGATGCGGAGATGCCGGTGTTGGACTGGGGTGGACAAAATTGAGAGGTCGCACAACACCAGGTTATAGTCCAACAGTTTTATTTGAAATCACAAGCTTTCGGAGCTATCGATTGCTCCTTCCTCAGGTGAAGTAAATTAGATACAGAATCGCCAAAGCATATATAGATAGAGAACAAAGCATGTGTACCTTACAATTGCAGACCACTAAATTAAATCATCCTGACTATCTGCCGAGGTGTGATAAAGTTAATCAAGTCAGCCAGGAAGGTACCACATCAAAGACATAGCAAGATACAACTGAGACAATGAGGTGTAGTCGCAGGGGTTCTAACGTGTCAAAAGCTGCCGTCTGTATGTAAAACGAAAAGCTTTAAAATTAAAATTTTAAAGCTTTTCGTTTTACATACAGACGGCAGCTTTTGACACGTTAGAACCCCTGCGACTACACCTCATTGTCTCAGTTGTATCTTGCTATGTCTTTGATGTAGTACCTTCCTGGCTGACTTGATTAACTTTATCACACCTCGGCAGATAGTCAGGATGATTTAATTTAGTGGTCTGCAATTGTAAGGTACACATGCTTTGTTCTCTATCTATATATGCTTTGGCGATTCTGTATCTAATTTACTTCACCTGAGGAAGGAGCAATCGATAGCTCCGAAAGCTTGTGATTTCAAATAAAACTGTTGGACTATAACCTGGTGTTGTGCGACCTCTCAGTTAGACAGGGCATTGGTGAGACCACATCTGGAGTACTGTGTACAGTATTGGTCTCCTTATTTAAGGAAGGATGTAAATGCATTGGAAGCAGTTCAGAGAAGGTTTACTAGACTAATACCTGGAATGGGCAGGTTGTCTTTTGAGGAAAGGTTGGACAGGCTAGGCTTGTATCCGCTGGAGTTTAGAAGAGTAAGAGGTGACTTGATTGAAACATATAAGATCCTGAGGGGTCTTGACAGGGTGGATGTGGAGAGGATGTTTCCTCTTGTGGGAGAATCTAGAACTAGGGGTCACTGTTTAAAAATAAGGGGTCACCCATTTAAGGCAGGGATGAGGAGACATTTTTTCTCACAGAGGGTCATGCGTCTTTGGAACTCTCTTCCTCAGAGGGCGGTGGAAGCAGAGTCTTTGAATATTTTTAAGGCAGAGGTAGATAGATTCTACCATGGCCCAGGAGTATCCCCAACGTTACCAGGGCCCAGTAATATTCCCAATCTTTCCAGAGCTCAGGACTATCCCCAATGTTACCAGTGCCCGGAATATCCCCATTGTTACCAGGGCCCAGGGCTGTCCCAAATGTAACCAGTGGCCAGGAATATCGGCAATGTTACCAGGGCCCAGGACTATTCCTAATGTTACCAGGGAGAACGACTATTCGCAATGTTACCATGGCCCAGGACTATCCCAAATATTACCAGGGCCCAGGACTATCCTCATTGTTACCAGGGCCCAGGACGATCTCCAATGTTTCCAGGGCCTAGGTCTATCCCAAATATTACCAGGGCCCAGGACTATTCCCAATGTTACCAGGGCCCAGGTATATCACCAAAGTTACAGGGCCCAGGACTATTCCCAGTGTTACCAGGGCCCAGGACTATTCCCAATGTTACCAGGGCCCACAACTATCCCTAATGTTACCAGGGCCCAGGAATATCCACAATTTTACCAGGGCCCAGGACTATTCCCAATGTTACCAGGGCCCAGGACTATCCCCAATGTTACCAGGGCCCAGGACTATCCCCATTGTTACCAGGGCCCAGGACAATCCCCAATGTTACCAAAGTCGAGGATTATTCCCCAAATATGCCAGAGCCCAAGACTATCCCAATGTTTCCAGAGGCGAGGACAATCCCCAATGCTACCAGGGCCCAGGACTATTCCCATTGTTACCAGGGCCCAGGACTATCCCCATTGTTACCAGGGCCCAGGACTATCCCCATTGTTACCAGGGCCCAGGACTATTCCCATTGTTACCAGGACCCAGGACTATTCCCATTGTTACCAGGGCCCAGGACTCTGTCCAATGTTACCAGGGCCCAGGACCCTCTCCAATGTTACCAGGGCCCAGGACTATCCCCAAAGTTACCAGGGCCCAGGGCTATCCCCAATGTTACCTGGGCTCACGGCTATACCCAATGTTACCAGGTCCCAGGACTGTCCCCAATTTTGCCAGGGCCCAGGAATATCCCCAATTTTTTCAGGACCCAGGAATCATACAATCACAGAATCATAGAAAGTTACAGCACGGAAGGTGGCCATTTTGGCCCATCGTGTCCGCGCCAGCCAACAAAGAGCTATCCAGCCTAATCCCACTTCCCAGCTCTTGGTCCGTAGCCCTGCCGGTTAGAGCATCCCAAGTGCACATCCAAGTACTTTTTAAATGTGGTTAGGGTTCCTGCCTCTACCACCCTTTCAGGCAGTGAGTTCCAGACCCCCACACCCTCTGGGTGAAGAAATTTCCCCTCTAATCCCCTCTAAACCTTCCACCAATTACTTTAAATCTGTGCCCCCTGGTTTTTGACACCTCTGCTAAGGGAAATAGGTTCTTTCTATCCACTTTATCTATGCCCCTCATAATTTTATACACCTCAATAAGGTCTCCTCTCAGCCTCCTCTGTTCCAAGGAAAACAGACCCAGCCTATCCAGTCTTTCCTCATAGCTAAGATTCTCTACTCCCGGCAACATCCTTGTAAATCTCCTCTGTACCCTTTCTAGTGCAATCACAACTTTCCTGTAATGTGGTGACCAGAACTGCACGCAGTACTCTAGCTGAGGCCTCACTAGTGTTTTATACAGTTGAAGCATAACCCCCCTGCTCTTGTGTTCTATGCCATGGCTAATAAAGGCAAGCATTCCGTGTGCCTTCTTAACCACCTTATTTACCTGGCCTGCTACCTTCAGGGATCTGTGGACATGCACTCCAAGGTCCCTTTGTTCCTCTACACTACTCAGTGTCCTACCATTTAATGTATATGCCCTTTCCTTGTTAGCCCTCCCCAAATGCATTACCTCACACTTCTCCGGATTGAATTCCATTAACCACTATTCTGCCCACCTGACCAATTTATTGATATCTTCCTGTAGTCTACAGCTTCCTTCTTCAGTATCAACCACACAGCCGATTTTAGTATCATCTGCAAACTTCTTAATCATACGCCCTATATTCAAGTCAATATCATTGATATATACCACAAAAAGCCAGGGACCTAGAACTGAGCCCTGCGGAACCCCACTGGAAACAGCCTTCCAGTCACAAAAACACCCATCAACCATTACCCTCTGCTTCCTGTCTCTGAGCCAGTTTTGAATCCAACTTGACACTTTGCCCTGGATCCCATGGGCTTTTAACTTCGTGACCAGTCTGCCATGTGGAACCTTATCAAAAGCCTTGCTAAAGTCCATATACACTACATCAAATGCACTACCCTCATCTACCCTCCCTGTTACCTCCTCAAAAAATTCAATCAAGTTTGTCAGACACGACCTTCCCTTAACAAATCCGTGCTGACTATCCTTGATTAATCCATGTCTTTCTAAATGAAGATTTATCCTGTCTCCAATGTTACCAGGGCCCAGGACTATCTCCAATGGTAACAGGGCCCATGACTATCCCCAATGTTACCATCGGCTAGGACTATCCACAACGTTACCAGGTCCCAGGAATGTCCGCAATTTTACCAGAGCCCACGACTATCCCCAATGTTACCAGAGGCCAGGACTATGTCCAATGTTACCAGAGCCCAGGACTATCTCCAGTGTTAACAGGGCCCACGACTATCTCCAATGTTAACAGGGCCCATGACTATCCCCAATGTTACCAGGGTCCAGTTAAATTCCCAATCTGACCAGGGCCCAGGACTATCCTCAATGTTACCAGGGCCCAGGACTATCCCCATTGTTACCAGGGCCTAGGACTATCTCCAATGTTTCAAGGGCACAGGACTATCCCTAAAGTTACCAGGGCCCAGTAATATTCCCAATGTTTCCAGGGCCCAGATCTGTCGCCAATGTTATAAGAGCCCAGGACTATTCCCAATGTTAACATGTCCAAGGCCTATCCTCAATGTTACCTCAGCAATGGACTATCCCCAATGTTACTGGGGCCCAGGAGTATCCCCAATATTACTAGGGCCAAGGATTATCCCCAATGATACCATGGCCCAGGACTATCCCCAATGTTACCATGGCCCAGGGGTATACCCAACGTTAGTAAATTGTGAAGAGGACATAAGGAGGCTACAAAGGGATATAGATAGGTTAAGTGCTTGAGCAAAGATCTGGCAAATGGAGTATAACGTGGGAAAATGTGAAATTGTTTATTTTAGCAGGAAGAATAAAAAACAAGCATATTATCTAAATGGTGAGAGATTACAGAGCTCTGAGATGCAGAGGGATCTGTGTGTCCTAGTGCATGAATTGCAAAAGGTTAGTATGCAGGTACAGCAGGTAATTAGGAAAGCTAATAGAATGTTATCGTTTATTGCGAGGGGAATTGAATACAAAAGTAGGGAGGTAATGCTTCACTTAAACAGGGCATCTGGAGTACTGTGTACAGTATTGGTCTCCTTATTTAAGGAAGGATGTAAATGCGTTGGAAGCAGTTCAGAGAAGGTTTACTAGGCTAATACCTGGAATGGGCGGGTTGTCTTTTGAGGAAAGGTTGGACAGGCTAGGCTTGTATCCGCTGGAGTTTAGAAGAGTAAGAGGTGACTTGATTGAAACATAAAAGATCCTGAGGGGTCTTGACAGGGTGGATGTGGAGAGGATGTTTCCTCTTGTGGGAGAATCTGGAACTAGGGGTCACTGTTTAAAAATAAGGTGTCGCACAGTGAAGACAGAGATGAGGAGAAATGTTTTCTAACAGAGGGTCGTGAGTTTTTGGAACTCTCTTCCTCAGAGGGCGGTGGAAGCAGAGTCTTTGAATATTTTTAAGGCAGATGTAGATAGATTCTACCATGGCCCAGGAGTATCCCCAACGTTACCAGGGCCCAGTAATATTCCCAATCTTTCCAGAGCTCAGGACTATCCCCAATGTTACCAGAGCGGTGGACTATCCCCAATGTTACCAGGGCCCAGGACTATTCCCAATGTTACCAGAGCCCAGGACTATTCCCAATGTTACCAGGGCCCAGTAATATTCCCAATCTTTCCAGAGCTCAGGACTATCCCCAATGTTACCAGAGCGGTGGACTATCCCCAATGTTACCAGAGCGGTGGACTATCCCCAATGTTACCAGGGCCCAGGACTATTCCCAATGTTACCAGAGCCCAGGACTATTCCCAATGTTACCAGGGCCCAGTAATATTCCCAATCTTTCCAGAGCTCAGGACTATCCCCAATGTTACCAGAGCGGTGGACTATCCCCAATGTTACCAGAGCGCTGGACTATCCCCAATGTTACCAGGGCCCAGGACTATTCCCAATGTTACCAGAGCCCAGGACTATTCCCAATGTTACCAGAGTGGTGGACTATCCCCAATGTTACCAGGGCCCAGGACTATCCCCAATGTTACCAGGGCCCAGGAATATTCCCAATGTTAACAGGGCCCAGGACTATTCCTAATGTTACCAGAGCCCAGGACTATTCCTAATGTTACCAGAGCCCAGGACTATTCCCAATGTTAACAGGGCCCAGGACTATTCCCAATGTTACCAGGGCTCAGGACTATCCCCAATGTTGCCAGGCCCCAGGACTAATCCCAATGTTACTAGGGCCCAGGACTATCCCCAATGTTACCAGGCCCCAGGACTATTCCCAATGTTACCAGGGCCCAGGACTATTCCCAATGTTACCAGAGCCCAGGACTATTCCCAATGTTACCAGGGCCCAGGACTATCCCCAATGTTACCAGGGCCCAGGACTATCCCCAATGTTACTAGGGCCCAGGACTATCCCCAATGTTACCAGGGCTCAGGAATATCGGCAATGTTACCAGAGCCCAGGACTATTCCCAATGTTACCAGGGCCCAAGACTATCCCCAATGTTACCAGAGCCCAGGACTATTCCCAATGTTACCAGAGCCCAGGACTATTCCCAATGTTACCAGGGCCCAGGACTATTCCCAATGTTACCAGGGCCCAAGACTATCCCCAATGTTACCAGAGCCCAGGACTATCCCCAATGTTACCAGAGCCCAGGACTATCCCCAATGTTACCAGGGCCCAGGACTATTCCCAATGTTACCAGTGCCCAGGACTATTCCCAATGTTACCAGGGCCCAGGACTATCCCCAATGTTACCAGGGCCCAGGACTATTCCCAATGTTACCAGGGCCCAGTAATATTCCCAATCTTTCCAGAGCTCAGGACTATCACCAATGTTACCAGAGCGGTGGACTATCCCCAATGTTACCAGGGCCCAGGACTATTCCCAATGTTACCAGAGCCCAAGACTATTCCCAATGTTACCAGAGTGGTGGACTATCCCCAATGTTACCAGGGCCCAGGACTATCCCCAATGTTACCAGGGCCCAGGAATATTCCCAATGTTAACAGGGCCCAGTAATATTCCCAATCTTTCCAGAGCTCAGGACTATTCCTAATGTTACCAGAGCCCAGGACTATTCCTAATATTACCAGAGCCCAGGACTATTCCCAATGTTACCAGAGCCCAGGACTATCCCCAATGCTACCAGTGCCCAGGACTATCCACTATGTTACCAGGGCTCAGGACTATCCCCAATGTTACCAGTGCCCAGGACTATCCCCAATGTTACCAGGGCCCAGGACTATTCCCAATGTTACCAGGGCCCAGTAATATTCCCAATCTTTCCAGAGCTCAGGACTATCACCAATGTTACCAGAGCGGTGGACTATCCCCAATGTTACCAGAGCGCTGGACTATCCCCAATGTTACCAGGCCCCAGGACTATTCCCAATGTTACCAGGGCCCAGGACTATTCCCAATGTTACCAGAGCCCAGGACTATTCCCAATGTTACCAGGGCCCAGGACTATCCCCAATGTTACCAGAGCCCAGGACTATCCCCAATGCTACCAGTGCCCAGGACTATCCACTATGTTACCAGGGCTCAGGACTATCCCCAATGTTACCAGTGCCCAGGACTATCCCCAATGCTACCAGTGCCCAGGACTATCCCCAATGCTACCAGTGCCCAGGACTATCCCCTATGTTACCAGTGCCCAGGACTATCCCCTATGTTACCAGGGCCCAGGACTATCCCCAATGCTACCAGTGCCCAGGACTATCCCCAATGTTACCAGGGCTCAGGACTATCCCCAATGTTACCAGGGCTCAGGACTATCCTCAATGTTACCACGGCTCAGGACCAATGTTCCACCTAAGTTTCCTTTGGGTGCGCAGTCCCTTTACCAGCTGTGCAGCCCATTCAAAATTATGCGAATGTACAAAATTTCTCTTTGTAAAATCCTGTTTCAGACTGCGTGGGAACGGCAGTCAGCTGCGCGCCAACGCGCCTGCGTACCCTAGAGGGAACATTGCCCAGGACTCTTCACTGTGTTTTTACATAGAATTTCATAGAATTTACAGCACGGCAGTGTATACCATCTACAGGATGCGCTGCAGCCACTCGCCAATGCTTCTTCGACAGCACCTCTCAAACCCACAACCTCTACCACCTAGAAGGAGAAGGGCAGCAGGCGCATGGGAACACCATCATCTCCATGTTTCCCTCGATGTCGCACACTGTCCTGACTTGGAAATATATCGCCGTTCCTTCTTAGTCGCTAGGTCAGAATCCTGGAACTCCCTCCCTAACAACTCTATGGGAGTACCTTCACCACATGGACGGCAATGGTTCAAGAAGGTGGCTCACCACCACCTTCTCGAGGGCAATTAGGGATGGGCAATAAATGCTGGCCTTGGCAGCGACGCCCACATCCCAGGAATGAATGAAAAAAAGAAACAGGGCATTTGGCCCAACAGGTAAGTGTCCTCTCACCTTACTTCATCTCACCCTATCGACATATCCCTCTGTTCTTTTCTCCCTCATGTACTTATCTAGCTTCCCCTTAAATGCATCTATGCTGTTGGCCTCAACTGCTCCATGTGATAGTAAATTCCACCTTCTCACCACTCTCTGAGTAATGAAGTTTCTCCTGAATTCCTTATTGGATTTGTTAGTGACTAACTTATATTCATGACCCTTAGTTTTGGGACTCCCCCACAAATGGAAACATCTTCTCTATTTCTACCCTTTTGAACCCTTCATAATTTTTAAGATGTCTATCAGGTCACCTCTCTGTCTTCTCTTTTCATAGAGAAAAGAGCCCGAGCTATAGCATTCTCGAAGGCCAGCTGACACATGTTTACATTTAGATTCACTTTATCATCCACCCCCCAACTGGAGACTCAGTCCTCTTGTTAGTCCTTTCTAACCCAAACATTGGTGTAACTTTGAGACCATAATATTTAACAGGCCTAGGGACATCTAGATAGGGACTGGTACCGAAAATGGATCAATGGTTATGGAATGCAGGTTCCTATAGATTAGTGCAGCTAGAAACAGTATAATGGGATAAAATCATAGCCAAAGGCAGGGAGATGAAGAAGGGAGGCAACTGGATGGTTACATTCACCTGACTGTGTGCCTTCTGGGCGAATTATCCTTTGTAATCCCGGTTTTGTAATCACGGTATGTAACAGTTAATCTTTAATAAACTGCAAATGTTTGACTCCGTGACTTGGCATAAAGGCGCAGGACTACAGCCTTTGTCTATATTATTACAAAAGTCACATTCCTAACAGTACCTCTATCTGTATAATGGCTTCATAAAATGTTACATAGAATTTACAGCACAGAAACAGGCCATTCGGCCCAACAGGCCTATTTATGCTCCACATGAGCCTCCTCCCACCTTACTTCATCTCACCCTATCAACCTATCCTTCCATTCCTTTCTCCCGCATGTATTTATCGAGCTGCCCCTTAAATGTATCTATGCTATGCTATCTATGGCCCCTAGTTTTGGACTCCCCCACAAGTAGAAACATCATAATTTTAAACACCTCTATCAGGTCAACTTTCAGTCTTTTCTTTTCTTTCCTGACTACCTTATAAAAAAAGGGAAACACGAGAGAATGCAAACTGACAAAGAGACTTGTGTTTCGAGGAACGAAGGACTGATTTGTTGTATCCTACACTCCATTTCAAACAATGGTGCAGAGATATCTCCAGCCTGGGTTTTGTGTCTTCTTGATGAAATAAAGAGTGACATCTGTGTTCAGGCATCAATACAGCAAGATTAATTTAAAACCCAAATACTGTACACAAACTACCAAACAGCAAATTACTTCAGCCTCCCAAACTATATACATTTTACATCTGCTACAAAAACACTCAACTGTAACCAGAAAGCAGCGCTGACTGGATAGCGATCAGGAGCAGGGGAACACGGTTGATTTTCCCACTCCGTAGCCAAGTGTTACCACAGCCCAGAACCATCCCCAATGTTGTCAAAACCCAGGACCGTTCTCAGTGTTACTAAAGCACAGAACTGCCCCATTGCAGCTAACTCCCACTTTGCTACTCAGCACTGCTAAATATCAGAGTCTAGAATTTTTGCTCCTTTTTGGGTCAGAGGTTAGGCGTCCCAGGAGCAGAGGCACCAGAAATTGGGCAGAACCCATCTCCACCAGATTTCCACCCCTTACTCACTACCACAATAACTTCTGATGGAGGTGAAGAGCGATTTTTCCACCTAGATATCTTTTTGGCGCACTGTAACATTTGGAGGAATGTTTAGGAAGGCTCCTGGGTTCCCCTGGAAATCCTGCCGTATTTGCTTGTGTAAAAGCCAGCGGTATGTACACTTACAGGAAGCCATACAGGGCCATATGTGGGTCCCACTAAGCAGAATTCAAATGGCAATTGATCCCAGAGTGATGGGGGCCTACCAGCAAGGGAGCAGCAGTGGTGAAGGTTTGGGTAAGAGAAATCTTTGGCACACAAGCCCTGTGAAATTCACAATGGAGTGGCAAGTTCTTTCTCCCAAATGCCAAGAGGTCCAAAGGGTGGGCACCCCAGTAGAACTACTGCTGGCACAGGTGCTCGCTCCTAATTTGTAAGTCATTCCAACCCTGGGATTTGGGACGTGGTCATGATGGGGAGCGAGTGGCAGTAAATATATTCCTGTGTAGGCTGAGCCCACGGAATCAACATGACGGAAGGGACAAGCTCATGGCCCCATGCAGGAAATCCAAACACTGCATGTATCACTGCACACCACTCACTCACCCTTGCCAGGCATGCCCATCTAACCGTCTTATGCACACATGCATATCATGCCCCTTTATTTATATATATTATAAGAAGACACACCCACCCAATGCCAAAGCCCCCACCAACAGGAGGGTAAATATCATTTTGTGGCTTATAATGTTTTTGGTGTGTGTTTTACTTATATCGTCCTTCACTCTCTGAACAAATGGGATTCAGCATTATTAGAAATGCATCATGGGAATACTGAGGATAGGTGGGCTAGATGGACTGATGGGCCGACAAATTCGATCCCACCCAAAAATGACCATGCAGGGGGAATGCCTGGACACCCCTGGAAATCCTGCTATATTTGCTGACGACAGCCCAGCTTACCGGAGAAGGCTAACGGGCATATACCAGGAAATGCTAGCTGCACTGGGCAGCCTGCCAGTGAGCTTGCGCACAATGTTGCAGAGCATGGAGGAGTCCAGCTCCAACTTGTGTCAAGGGTTCGCGTGTGCATGAAGACCACTCTGTCCAACATGGACCGAGCGGTCAGTTCCATGAACACGACTGTGGCACCCACCATCATGGAGCCGCTCCTGACAGCTCTCACAGCTGCCATGGCAGCTCAGATGGCTGCCATCTTGGCTTTAGGGACCACTGTTGACAGCAGCCTTCCACCTCCCAAGCTGTAGCCACTGGGGAAACACTTCATAGGGGCACTAGGATAGGTAAATGAGCACGTAAGACCAGCACTAAGGGCTTGCACATCGGTGATTCATAATTATTTCTGTTTATTGCTAGATACAGATTGAATTGAGTTGTTTGTTTTTTTATTCTCGATTTGGTATTGGCGATTTGTAGTGCAGTGAGGGTAAGACCCATAAGGCTGGAGGAAGGCAATTGGATAGTGGTAGTAATGTTAGTGGTAAGGATTGTGGGACTGTTGGTGTATTGGGGATGGGAGGGATGGTTCACGTGTTGCAATCTTCGATGAGCTGCTCTCTGAGAGCTCTGGCAGCTAGAGGCACTGGTGGTTGATGCCTCTCCTGCTCTTCCTCCTCTTCACGCTCCTCCTTCTCCTCTTCATGCTCTTTTTCCTCCTGTTCCTGCCGCACTTCTTCTTCCCCAGGTAGTATCATAGAATCATAGAATGGTTACAGCACAGAAGAAGGCCATTTGGCCCGTTGAGCCCGTGCCAGCTCTCTTCAAGAGCACTTCAGCTAGTCCCACTCCCCCACCCTTTCCCCATAGCCCTGCAATTTTTTTTCCTTCAGGTACTTATCCAACTCCCTTTTGAAAGCCATGATTGAGTCTGCCTCCACCACCCTTTCAGGCATTGCATTCCATATCCTAACCACTCGCTGAGTAAAAAAGTTTTTCCTCATGTCACCTTTGGTTCTTCTGCAATCACCTTAAATCTGCGTCCTCTGGTGCTCGACCCTGCCGCCAATGGGAACAGTTTCTCCCTATCTACCCTGTCCAGACCTCTCATGATTTTGAACACCTCTATCAAATCTCCTTTCAATCTTCTCTGCTCTAAGGAGAACAATCCCAGCTTCTCCAGTCTATCCACATAACTGAAGTCCCTCATTCCTAGAATCATTCTCGTAAATCTTTTCTGCACCATCCCTAAGGCCATCACATCCTTCCTAAAGTGCGGTGCCCAGAATTGGACACAATACTCCAGTTGAGGCCGAACCAGTGTTTTATAAAGGTTCATCATAACTTCCACGCTTTTGTACTCTATACCTCTATTCATGAAGCCCCGGATCCCATAAGCTTTTTTAACTGTTTTCTCAACCTGCCCTGCCACCTTCAACGATTTGTGCACATATACCCCTAGGTCTCTCTGTTCATGCACCCCCTTTAGAATTGTACCTTGAGTTTATATTTCCTCTCTTCATTCTTTCTACCAAAATGTATCACTTTGCACTTTTCTGCGTTAAATTTCATCTGCCACGTGTCCGCCCATTCCACCAGCTTGTCTATGTCCTCTTGAAATCTATCACTATCCTCCTAACTGTTCACTATACTTCCAAGTTTTGTGTCATCTGCAAATTTTGAAATTGTGCCCTGTACACCCACATCCAAGTCATTAATATATATCAAGAAAAGCAGTGGTCCTAGAACTGACCATTGGGGAACACCCTGTATACCTTCCTCCAGTCCGAAAAACAACCATTCACCACTACTCTCTGTTTCCTGTCACTTAACCAATTTTGTATCCATGCTGCCACTGTCCCTTTTATTCCATGGGCTTCAACTTTGCTGGCAAGCCTATTATGTGTTACTTTGTCGAATGCCTTTTGGAAGTCCATGTACACCACGTCAACCACATTGCCCTCATCAACCCTCTCTGTTAACTCATCAAAAAACTCGATCAAGTTGGTTAAACGCGATTTGCCTTTAACAAATCTGTGCTGGCTTTCCTTAATTTTTCCACACTTGTCCAAGTGACTGTTAATTTTGTCCCTGATTATTGTTTCTAAAAGCTTCCCCACTACTGAGGTTAAACTAACTGGCCTGTAGTTGCTGGGTTTATCTTTACACCCTTTTTTGAACAATGGTGTAACATTTGCAATTCTCCAGTCCTCTGGCACCACCCATCTGGTCCTGGTGACTTATCTACTTTAAGTACACAGAGGGTGGTGAATCTTTGGAATTCTGTACCCCAGAGGGCTGTGGAGGCTCAGTCATTGGGAATATTCAAAACAGAAGTCGATAGATTTCTGACTGGTAAAGGCATCAAGGGATATGGCGATAGGGCCGGTGAATAGAGTTGAGGCAGAAGATCAGCCATGATCTCATCGAATGGCGGAGCAGGCTCGAAGGGCTAAATGGCCTACTCCTGCTCCTATTTCTTATGTTCTTATGTTCTTGTCGGGACCCGGGAAGCATCATGGAGTTCCCACATAGCACAGGATGTGCCTTCTGCTGGACCGAGCTGCCCTGCCGTGCCTTTATTTATTCGACTATTAACTAACTTTACGGAAACTTAAGACTAAGATGTATGTAATTCAAGTTATTAATATAATATAGTATTAACAGTTACTAATCTCCAAGCTCCTGCTTTATCCCTAACCAGCTATTTAACCCCGGCCCCTAACTTGAAGAGAAAAAAAAACGGTGTGATCTTTACCAACCAATCAGTTACCAGCTATCCTGTGACATCAGTCCTTGTGTATGTTTTGAATCGCCGCTCAGCTCCCTTTATGCTGCCTCCGCTGCCGCCGCTCCCGCTCAGATCCACACTCTGTCCTGGGCCTTCTCCACCTCTCCCTTTATGCTGCTGCCGCTGCCTCCACTGCTGCATAGTAGTGGCTGGTCCCTCATGATGGCAAAGTTATAGAGCATGCAGCAGGCAGCCACAGATCTGGACACCTGCTCAGGGCTGTACTGCAAAGCTCCCACGGAATCAACCAGGCAGCGCTAATTGTTTGTTCCATGTGATTTCTGGTGGCAGCATGGCTCTCATTGTAGGAGTCATGAGCCATGTCCAGAGAGGATATCCCTTGTTGCCCAGTAGCCAGTCTGTAACTTGACAGCCTAGTTGGAATAAAGGCAGCACAGAGGACTGACGCAGGATGAAAGAGTAATTACTGCTGCCAGAATACCAGGCACAGACCTGCAGGATGCCTTGTCTGTGGTCACAAACCAGCTGGGCGTTGAGGGAGTGGAATCCTTTTCTATTGATAAAGATACCAGGCTGGTGATGGGGAACATGCAAGGCAATGTGGATGCAGTCTATGGCACGTTGATGCCTGGGGAAGTCTGTTATGCGGATGAAGCCTAGCGCTCCCTTCTCCTGCTTTGCTTTGTGCATGGGGACAGAAATGTATGTGTTCCTCCTGGTGTAGAGAGCCTCAGTGACCTCTAACACAGCAGTGGACTGTGAACTGTAATATGTCGTTGATGTCACCTGCTGCAGTCTAGAAGGAGCCCATGGCATAAATGTTAAGTGCCACGGTGACCTTGACAGCTACAAGCAGTGCCGTCCATGCCCTGGTGCAAGGCTCGGGTTGTGGCTGCCGCAGGTAACATAGCTCGGTGACAACTTCCTTTTTGGAAGCGAAGGTGCCTCATACATTGCTCCATCGTCAAGTTCATGTAGGAGAAGTGTTCCCTGAATACCCACTGTGGGCATCGCCTCTTGCCCAGTGTCATCCTCCTCCTCCCTCTTGTCGTCCTTGCTGCTTCACCTCCTCCTCCAGTCCCAAAGGCTGCCCTACCAGACCACCTATGACTGCAGTCAAACTGTTTATAAGATAGCCAATAACAGTGCAACACCAGCACAATCTTCTCGGCAGGCATAATGAACTTTCCAGGGTCAGATAACAGACCCAAAAATTCCCAGGAGTTAACCAGCAGCCTGGTTTAGCAACTATCCTGTAATTGCTGCACGATCCCTTGAGATAGTGCTGCTGAAGGGTCCTACCTGCCTGTTAGCGCCACAAGTTGCTGGGCGAGTTTAGCGCGTGTCAGGCGTTAGGGCAGACCAAAATCAGAAAAAGGTCCTCCAAGAAATGCAGGACCCGAATTTGAATACGTTATTCGATACTTTAAATAGTTCTGACATGTGCTCTTGCCCCCTAGGGAGAAGCCCAATCCAATATGGCGGGTGGTGCACTTCTGGCTTGAAATGAGTGCGTGCTTCCTGCCTGCCATATTGGAGAGTTGGCACCCATTTAGCGGCCAGACCTGCAGGATGCGTTGCATACGGACATGACACCATCAAATTTCTAGGCCCTCTCTTGCCTGAAACTGTTACTATATATATATGCCATTTATTCATGTTTTTTACAGAATAATTGACTGAATAATAATCCCTAAAGCACTCAGTAAAAATACCAGAATACGCTTTAAAATGGAAATTGCCTTTTTCAGTCACAGTAAGCCAGTAGCCCTAATGTTATCCTCTACATTGCGTGAATACCCCAATTGTTATAAAACAGTGTAGCCTCCGACTCACATGAGTAATGCCAGGGCACACACATGCATGTGTGCACACAAGCATGAACGCACGTGAGCGAGTGCACACACACACACACACACACTTTGCACACGGAGAATCAAGAACAAGTGCAGACTTTAAGTGAAGCAGGATTAGAGGACAGCGAGTGATTGGACCAGAGCATGCAGACATGATTCAGTCTTTGTTTTATATCTTACATTCTGTTATTCTTATAGTTGATACTTTGATTTTATATTATTATTTATATTTAAATAGCACAAGTTACAGCAATTTGGGAAGAAGAGAAGTAGAGGTGGTTGGAGTACAGCAGTTTATCTGCAGTACAGACTAAGGAGCTGGGAGATGCAAACCTGAAGTGGTACAGCATCACCACTGATGGGAGAGTGTAATTACAGCCCAAGCTACAGGGGCAGTTCCCATTCTAAACGTGGTTATAGGAATTTATAATGAGAAAAATTTGACACAAAAATGTGACGTAAAGTAAGATTTTTAGGTAAGAAGTTCTGTCAGACAGAATATTTTTATTATATTATAGTTATATTCAAAAATAAATATAATATACATAGTGTGGGAAAATGCAGTCCAGTGATGGGATCATGCAGTGCTTAAAAGTGTTAGGTTCCATCACAAAATTTCTCTCTGGGTTGTGTGTGTTTTGAACCTCATCAAAACCCCTCATAATTTTGAATACCTCTATCAGCTCTCCTCTTAATAATCTCTGTTCTAATGAAAGGGGCATCAGTTTCTTCAGTTCACCTTCTACCTAAATCTCTCATCCTAGTCAATCTCTTCCGTACCCCCTTCACAGCCTTCCACTCACCCGCTGATCCCTTACTTTAAGGAGCACTAAATTCATCCCACACCTCCCCTGAAAAAATCAAGCAGTATTATTAATATTACTAAAATCCTCAATCCCCTTACTCAGCATAAAGTATATTTCTAATATCTAGCCTTGCTCAAAGCTTCTGAATTTTGTACTTCTGTACTCTAATACTATGCTGAGTCCGAGTACCTATAACTTTCATTACTTTGAAGACCTATATCTTGTCTCACCTCAGTATTCTTTTAGTGAAAATAAATTTAATTACTTGAGCCTTGCTTCATAATTCAGTGTCTCAAGGCCTGGAATTGTCCGACTGATTCCTCTTCTCTGGACACTTTCTAATGCATCTATATCTTTTCTGAGGTAGTCAAAACTGCACGCCACGTTCTGGAATTGTCCTCACCATTGATCTGTATAATCTCAGTATAACTTGTTCTGACTTATAATTGAATGTCCTCAAGATGTAATCTATTTGCCTTATTGATAAGTACCTCATGCTGACCAGATTCTTTCAGAATATGTTCAATAATCACTGACAAATTGTTTTCCTTTTCAGCCTCTTCCAATGGAGACCCTTTCATGCTATGCACATATTTACTGTTACTTGTTCCCATATGCATTACCCTACAGTTACATACACATCTGCCATAAAATCCAGCTGCCATATTGCATAATTGTTCAAGTTTCTTTTTAGCCAATAATCTTTCTACTTGTTCCCCGTCCACGGCGCTTTGTGTCGTCAGCAAATTTAATAATATTATACTACCGACACACTGATCCATATCATTCACAAATATGCTAAACAACAGGGGGTCCAAGGGTCCCTGTGGAACACCATTGGTTACTTTTTCCCAGAGAGAGGACTTTCCATTCATTACTACCTTTTGTCGACATTTTTAACTTTGGCAGGGGTGTAAAGTGGGCGGTAGCAGATCAGCTGCCCGTTCTAGATCCCGCCTCATTTTCCTCTCCATTGCAGTCAATGAAAAGTAAAATCGGGTGGGGTGTGTAACGGGTGGCCGAGCCACTACCGCTTATTTTATATCCCACCAAGGCCAAACGTTTCACCTGCTGTATCTGCTGCCATGCCAATTCTCAATCTGTCTGGACAATTTGTCGACTATTCCATGAGCCTTAAGCTTCATTAGGAAGATAAATGCTGAGAGTCAATTTTTTCTCTAAATTCAGGGAAAAAATTCTGCTGTGTTAACAGGATAGGGAAATTGGCAGAATAGATGCATGAATTGCAGTTGAACAAATCATGTACCATCCTTCAGCTTGCATAATGAACTGGTCAATGTGCTCGGGGTTGTGGAGATGGGTATGCAGATATGAGTGGAGTCATAGAAGTTCCAGTAAAGTTCAAAAGGAAGTGGGGGTGTTGATAAAAGGTCAAAGTCTTGGAGGAAAAAAATGGCAATTCTTTAGGTGCTGAAGAGAATACATCTGAGCTATGAGGAATAGTTTACAAAGTACTTCTTTTCTCTAACTGTGGATTGTTGCCAAATAATAATTATAATCAAAGCTGACTACTTGAATGTAAATGGTAGACAAGACTTGAAAAGCTTCTTAATAGACCTGTATGGGCATATTGGATTCCTGCTTGGCAGGAATTCAATCCACAATGTAGTTTATACTTGGCAGTCAGCTGTACAGGTTAGTGCAACCAACATGGGGCTGTTTTACAATCTGCTCTCGCTGTTGGTTTTGGTGGCTTAGGTGCTGAAATAAAATCTGTACTGCACCTTGGCTGTTGGTTTGGCTGAGATTAGCGATGGCTTGCTGTCTACTGTTTAACAGATTAACAGGCATTAAGGATGTCATCTACAGTGGGTTGAGGAAGGTTCATAACCACTTGGCTGCTCTGCAAAATCCGCTGCAGTTTGATCTGGAACCCCTTAGGCAGGACGAGGGCTCTCTGGTCGATGTCATGCCTGAGGTAACGCCTAATCATAGCTACACATCATTAGAAGACAAATCTACCTTCTAATGAAAGAAGTCCTTGCTGAAACTGAGGCAAAGGCAACAGTCAGCACCACTGCCCCTCTGTCACCCCCAATGTAGAATGGGATGTGTCTACAGTGGTAACACACATTGAGAATGAGCACACAGACCTCATGAGGCACACACAGTAATTACAATAAATATGATGCAGCACACAAGGCCATTTTTGTGAAATTAAGATACTTGGAATGTTGCAATTTTCATTACATTGAGTATATAAATATATATCAATGGAAGTGTATGCAACCTGTCCTCATAATTTAACCCTTTTAGCCTGGTGTCATTCTGGCGAATATACGCTGCACCGTACAACTTTCTGCTATCTTTGTATTAAGCCAACATCTGTTGTATGCATGCTCATAAGAGTAACGTGCTGCCTGGTTTTTTTTAAATTACTTTTACAGACCTCCAAAGCACCTGATATGTGTGTCACAACAAAATGAAGAACCACCTTAAGAGCCATCGATATCAGCAAAACTCCACACATGCACACAGCAAATGTTGGGTCATTGTGGGGTAACTTTGGAAGAAGTGCCAGGGCAGTAAAGGACCTGATTTCCATCACTAAACACTGACACATGAACAGGACTGAGGAAACACCCAATGGCTGTGTGAAACACTGGCATTTGGCTGAGGTCCTAGAGAATGACCAGAGCCTGCCCATGGCAGCAAGGAGACTGATTTACATAAATGGGAGAAAATTGGCAAGAAAAAAAAATATTCTCCACTTTAAACTACCCGTGGTAAAAGGTTGAAGTTGGAAGGGCATAATCTCATAGATTTTCATTACAGAATTGATTAGAAAAGTAGACTGAAGTCACATTTCTGAACTAAATTGAATAGTGTCACGATGTCTGCAGGAAGAGACAGGTCCAACATAAAATACATTCCTAGTGAAGTAAGCCCATTGCTGGATGCAGAGTCCGATCCTACACAGAGGACACGCTCTGTGATCTGAACTGAGGATGCTGCCAGTGATGCCTGTGCTGGCTGTCAAAGTGTCGGAGAGACAAACAGACACAGTAGAAGTACATTGTTTGCACCCAGCATGGGGGCTGACTTTAAAAAAATAGAACCAAAAAAATAAATAACGGGCTTGACCTGGGTTTGCTTGTTTTGTTTGGACAGATTTCTCTGCACTGCTTTTATTTTCCATTTCCCTTGATCCTTCAAAAAACAATTTAAACAGAAAAACAAAACTGTAACCAAATGTTATTCGCCACCAAACGCAGAGCCGAGCCATTGCAGGACCCACAATCTTCATCCACAAGCGCTTGGAGAAAAGGAACACACAGGCATAACTCAATGCATGCACGCAAAAAACCTTTTGGGACATTTTGGGGTGACTCTAAGCCTGAAGTGCTGGAGGCAGGGAAACCCACCATCAGCAAACAATGATGTGGACAATACGCAGAAACATTGATGTCAGCATTCAGTTGACATGTATGCTTGCATCTAGAAATGATGTTTTATGGTTACTGATGAACCAGGAACTATCTCCTAATTTTCTGAGTGCGCAGTACGGTGGAGAAGGCATTAACACAGTTGGACACCAGCTACTATTCCACCGGTCTGTGGCATTCGCTGTTGGAGAGGGCCTCTGTCTCACTCCATCAGAAGAATCACTGTGGGCCAATCTGAAAAACGGACTATTCTGTGGCCTCATGCACTCCTTCCAGATATTGTTTTTTCCAACAACTTTCCTGACTTCCAACTTTGAGAAATCAAAAGGCCTTCCCCTTTAAGCTGATGCAGGACTTTAAATGCTGTCACAGCATGTGATTCACCACCACCAATGGGCAAGCTGCCAATCACAGGTGTTTCCCATGCCTGGAGCTCACCCACAGTATTAAAGTTAGGCTGACCTTTGAAACATGCATGGAGCCAGTGCATCATATACCAGATGTATGTGATTGTTGCACCACTCTACATCTGGTCAGGATTATGCCAATTGGAAGATCAACACTGATGTATTTTGTTTGCCATAAGTGAGAGTTCTTAGACTCTATCTAACATGTTTGCTTAAAATTGTAAAACATTATTGAGTCTTGTCGTTTCAGGAAATCATAATGCCAGACTTTTAATTGCCCAGTTTTTCTACAAACACAAAAGCAAAGGATAGATTTTCGGAGTCTTCCTCCATGGTGAAATCTTGCGCCCGCTGCCAGGGTGCTATGATTTTTCTTTCGGTGCTCACGGCAGGTGACAAGTCTTCTTCTAGATTTGGAAAATCTACCCTCAAAAGTTTATGTTCCTCTGGGCAATTTTGTTCCAATGGCAATAATCTCCTGGGTAAACCTATTTACTGAACAGGGTGCATTAAGTAGAACACATCTTTGGTTACTACATGGCGGGGCATGACGCAGTGGAGAGAATACGAGCCCATTCTAGCTGTGCAGTGGCCATGTTTTTTAGCCAACTTTTGCTTATTCCTTTCAAAGCTAACTGTAAGGCAACTTGGATGCTTTCACAAGTATTATTGGCTTGATCTGACCACTCAAAATGACAAGCACTTTGGCAAAGCAGTGTCGCAAGCAACCTGAACCTGTAGTTATTCAAAGTCCAACTCCCAGTTCCTGCACTAATTTAGCATTCTGCTATTTGCACTTTTTTTATTCGTTCCTGGGATGTGGGCATCGCTGGCAAGGCCAGCATTTATTGCCCATCCCTAATTGCCCTTGAGAAGGTGGTGATGAGCCGTCTTCTTGAACTGCTGCAGTCCAACTTCCGTCACCTCCAGTCCAGATCCAAGGTCGTCCCATCCTCTGTCGTCGAATTACAGTATGCAGATGACGCTTGCGCCTGCGCACACTCGGAGGTCGAACTCCAAACCATCGTCAACACCTTCACTGAAGCGTACAAGAGCATGGGCCTTACATTAAACATTCGTAAGACAAAGGTCCTCTACCAACCTGCCCCCACCACACAGTACTGCCCCCAGATTATCAAAATTCACAACAAGGCCTTGGACAACGTGGACCACTTTCCATACCTCGGGAGCCTACTGTCAACAAGGGCAGACGTCGATGATGAAGTCCAACACTGCCTTCAGTGTGCCAGTGCAGCCTTCGGTCGCCTGAGGAAGAGAGTGTTTGAAGACCAGGACCTCAAACCCGGCACCAAGCTCATGGTCTACAGAGCAGTAGTGATACCCGCCCTCCTGTATGCCTCAGAGACATGGACCATGTACAGCAGGCACCTCAAAGCACTGGAGAGGTACCACCAATGCTGCCTCCGCAAGATCCTGCAAATCCATTGGCAGGATAGGCGCACCAACGTCTGTGTTCTCTCTCAGGTCAACATCCCCAGCATCGAAGCTTTGACCACGCTCGATGGACGGGTCACATCGTCCGCATGCCCGATACGAGACTCCCAAAACAAGCGCTCTACTCGGAGCTCCAACATGGCAAGAGAGCCCCAGGTGGGCAGAGGAAATGCTTCAAGGACACCCTCAAAGTCTCCTTGAAAAAGTGCAACATCCCCACCGACACCTGGGAATCCCTAGCCCAAGACCGCACAAAGTGGAGGAGAAGCATCCGGGAAAGCACCGAACACCTCGAGTCTCTTCGCCGGGAGCAAACGGAAGCCAAGCGCAAGCAGTGCAAGGAGCGCACGTCAACCCAAGCTCCCCACCCACCCGCCCCTTCAACCACCGTCTGCCCCACCTGTGACAGAGACTGTAGGTCCCGCATTGGACTCATCGGTCACCTGAGAACTCATTTTTAATGTGGAAGCTAGTCATCCTCGGTTCCGAGGGACTGCCTAAGAAGCCTAAGAAGTCCGTGTGATGAAGATACTCCCACAGTGCTGTTAGGCAGAGTGTTCCAGGATTTTGACCCAGCGATGATGAAGGAACAGCGATATATTATAGTCAGGATGGTGTGTGACTTGTAGGGGAACTTGGAGGTGATGGTGTTCCCATGCGCCTGCTGCCCTTGTCCTTCTAGGTGGTAGAGGTCGTGGGTTTGGGAGGTGCTGTTGAAGTAGCCTTGGCGAGTTGCTGCAGTGCATCTTGTAAATGGTGCACACTGCAGTCACGGTGCGCCGGTGGTGGAGGGAGTGAATGTTTAAGGTGGTGGCTGCCACTCAAGCGGGCTGCTTTGTCCTGGATGGTGTCAAGCTTTTTGAGTGTTGTTGGAGCTGCACTCATCCAGGCAAGTGAGAGTATTCCATCACACTCCTGACTTGTGCCTTGTAGATGGTGGAAAGGATTTGGGGAGTCAGGAGGTGAGACAGTCGCTGCTGAATACCCAGCCTCTGACCTGCTCTTGTTGCCACAGTATCTATGTGGCTGGTTCAGTTAAGTTTCTGGTCAGTGGTGACCCGCAGGATGTTGATGGTGGGGGATTCGGCAATGGTAATGCCGTTGAACGTCAAGGGGTGGTGGTTAGACCCTCGCTTGTTGGAGATAGTCATTGCCTGGCACTTGTGTGGCATGAATATTACTTGTGACTTATCAGCCCAAGCTTGAACATCGTCCAGGTCTTGCTGCATGTGGGCACGGACTGCTTCATTATCTGAGGAGTTGCAAATAGAACTGAACATAGTGCAATCATCAGTGAACATCCCCACTTTTGACTTATGATGGACGGAAAATCATTGATGAAGCAGTTGAAGATGGTTGGGCCTCGGTCACTGCCCTGAGGAACTCCTGCAGTGATGTCCTGGGGCTTAGATGATTGACCTCCAACAACCACAACCATCTTCCTTTGTGCTAGGTATGACTCCAGCCCGTGAAGTGTTTTCCCCCTGATTCCCATTGACTTCAATTTTACTAGGGCTCCTTGATGCCACACTCGGTCAAATGCTGCCTTGAAGTCAAGGGCAGTCACTCTCACCTCACCTGTGGAATTCAGCTTCTTTGTCCATGTTTGGACCAAGGCTGTAATGAGGTCGGGAGCCGAGTGGTCTTGGCAGAACCCAAACTGAGCATCTGTGAGCAGGTTATTGGTGAGTAAGTGCAGCTTGCTTGCACTGTTGACGACACTTTCCATCACTTTACTGATGATTGAGAGTAGACTGATGGGGCGGTAATTGGCTGGATTGGATTTGTCTTGCTTTTTGTGGCCAGGACATACCTGAGCAGTTTTCCACATTGTCGAGTAGATGCCAGTGTTGTAGCTGTACTGGATCAGCTTGGCTATAGTCGCGGCTAGTTCTGGAGCACAAGCATGCCGCTTCCGCTATTTAGCATGCATGTAGTCCTGTGTTGCAGCTTACCCAGGTTGGCACCTCATTTTTAGGTACGCCTGGTGCTGCTCCTGGCATGCTCTTCTGCACTCTTCACTGAACCAGGGTTGGTCCCCTGGCTTGATGGTGATGGTAGAGTGAGGGATATGCCGGGCCATGAGGTTACAGATTGTGGTGGAATACAATTCTGCTGCTGCTGATGGCGCACAACGCCTCATGGATGCTCAGTTTTGAGCTGCTAGATCTGTTCTGAATCAATCCCATTTAGCACAGTGGTAGTGCCACACAACACGATGGAGGGTGTCCTCACTGTGAAGATGAGACTTCGTCTCCACAATGACTGAGTGGTGGTCACTGCTACCAATGTTGTCATGGACAAATACATCTGCGACAGGTAGATTGGTGAGGACAAGGTCAAGTAGGTTTCACCCTCGTGTTAGTTCTCTCACCACCTGCCGCAGGCCTAGTCGGGCAACTATGTCCTTCAGAACTCGGCCAGCTCGGTCAGTAGCAGTGCTACCAAGCCACTCTTGGTGATGGGCAATGAAGTCCCCCCCCCTCCCAGAGCCCTTGCTACTCTCAGTGCTTCTTCCAAGTGGTGTTCAACATGGAGGAGTACTGATTCATCAGTTGAGGGAGTGTGGTAGGTGGTAATCAGCAGGAAATTTCCTTGCCCATGGTTGACCTGAAGCCATGAGACTTCATGGGGTCTGGTGTCAATGTTGAGGACTCCCAGGTCCACTCCCTCCCGACTGTATACCATTGTGCCGCCACCTCTGGAGGGTCTGTCCTGCCGGTGGGACAGGACATACCCAGGAATGGTGATGGAGGAGTTTGGGACATTGGCTGAAAGGTATGATTCTGTGAGTATGACTATGTCAGGCTGTTGCTTGACTAGTCTGTGGGACAGCTCTCCCAATTTTGGCACAAGTCCCCAAATGTTAGTAAGGAGGACTTTGCAGGGTCAACTGGGCTGGGTGTGTCATTGTCATGTCTGAAGCCGGTGCCAGGGTCAATGCCGGGTGGTCCATCCGTTTTTTTTGTGGAGTTTGAACTTCTGATGAAGTATGTTAAATTACCTCATAAGAATGTCTCCTCACTCTTTGAAAAATGTTCAAAGGCCTGCTGGGATCCCCTGCAGTAATGACCTAGGAATTTTGTGGGGGGGGGGTGTGGATTTTTAGGGGCCATGAGGAGCAGAACTCGGCTTGACATGTCGCCCCACCCCCCACCCCCCAATATGGAGAGTTGCCCACCAGTGCACACTGAGTGCTCAGCAACTTGCCTAAATTCTGCTGATGAATCCCATACCTGAAAATAGTTCGAGCCTTCTGATGCTGGCTTCAGCCATGCCTGTTTTGGGTGGAAGTTGAAATTTGCCCCCCTCCCCCCCCCCCCATATTTCTTCCCCTCTTCATGTCTCCTTACACTATGGAAATTTCTCCACCTATGAGGAGCGGGCAGTCAGGTGACCCACTCCCAAGCATTTCAGCAGACGTTGCTGAGGATATGCAGTGGGTCTGTTAACACTTTGCTTGTGAACCCTTCAACAAATACCGTTCGAGCAGAGGGTCTGCACTCAGGATGTTGGCGTATTTTTGTTCTTTCAGCTGTGTTTTCTTGCCTAACAGCAGACTTCAAAGTAGACAAAGCCTTCAAAATCATTAATTGTATGTGTGGGTTACTTCAGTGGAGCCACATTCGAAAGGAACGTCATCGGACATCATCGGAGCCCGATCTGCATTTTTAAAGAAGGAACCTGCTGCTTTCCAGCGGGGGTCCTTCTCGCTTGCTAAAATCGGAACCAGGCAGGGCTAAAATCACCCCTTATATAAATGTAAAAACAAACAAATGTCTTTTTTTTCTTTTGCACCTGTTTAAAAAAAAAAGAAAAATCAGGCTCCACAAATTAAAAGTTACAAATTTATACTCCAAGTATAGCTATTTAAATCGAACAAAATCTCTCTTTCTGACATTCCACTAACTTGGAATTTACCTGACAAATTAATGGAGCCCTATGAGAAGTAATAAAATAAATGAGCTAATGTCGACATTTAAATAATAGGGAGGAATTTTATACCAATTTTTTGTTAAGTGTTTATACAATCGCATCACTCACAATAATTTCAGGGCTATATTTTGTAATATCCTGTCACAATAGCTGCGGCACTGATCTTTTTATTTTTTATTTAACTGCAAATAGAAGTGGGGATAAACTACAGAGTAAATTCTAATTCTGAATTAGGGCAAATCATTAAAGTACAATTTTGGCCAAATCCAATCTTTGGATTTATCTAACCCGTTAACGAAATGGTGTCTCGGACGCTCGGAAAGATAATTGCTGGTTTTTTTTTCACTTTTGTGCATGTGTGATACCATTATCCAATTGGCATGAGAAATGATACTCTTCCATTGTGCGTCTGGTGTCTGTGGCAGGCTGGCGTTGTCTGATTACAGCTCGAATGGAGTAACTTGAGTAGATCTGTATTCTTCTTTTAATTTTTTTTAAATTTGGTCTGCTTTTGGAGTCCCCTGCCACTTTAGTTGAAGAAAAGGCTGTGTCAGATTTGGGGGAATGGGACTGGTTCCAAGTTCACTGATAGTCTAATGTGAAAAGGAACGGCAACGTAAATTTTAGATGGGCCAAATCTGAAGCCTGAATTAATCTGAATTGGGGATATCCTCACTGAAGGATTAACACTTGGGATGTAATCACTGGAACTTTTATTATTCTCCGCTCAAGGAGGTAGCGAGGCACCTCAATCACAAAAGGCTCCAACTGAAACTCAGCACGTAGCCAACCACTGATTTTAGACTCTGGGAGAGCACGTAGAAGGAGTAGTAGATTAGGTTCCAAATCATATAGTTTCACTAAAGGGAAGCATAGTGAACATGATAACAGGGCTATGCACACGGAATAAAATATTTGGTACCATTTAAGTGGTTCTGTGGCCAGAGAGTATTCTCTCTATTGTTTTGTGTAATGGGCCGTCAGACAGAATGAATTGAAATGCAGCAATAATCAGTATTGGGTATGGGTTGGTTGCCTTTATATGGGGCAAGTAAGAACATAAGAAATAGGAGCAGGAATAGGCCACTTGGCCCCTCGAGCCTGCCCCGCCATTCAATAAGATCATGGCTGATCTTGGGCTCAAAGTCACTTCCCTGCCCGCTCCCCATAACCCTTCACTCCCTTATCTTGCAGAAATCTGTCTATCTCCACCTTAAATGTATTTAATGACCCAGCCTCCACGGCTCTCTGGGGCAGAGTATTCCACAGATTTACGACCCTCTGAGAGAAGAAATTTCTCCTCATCTCAGTTCTAAAAGGGCGACCCTTGGTTGTTTATTCCCCGGGGACCATCGTGGCGTTAGTATACGCCTTTGGATAGTAGATTGATAGGTGTACCTGATGTCCCCTGGGAGTGCCAGGAAGGATCCCGATCAGTAGAAGTTGAGAGCAGTGGTTATCTTCAGTGCCGCTGGAAATGCCATGACTATGGTGGAACATGCTGGAAGTATGCAACATAACTGCTTTGTGATGCCCTGTTCCTCAGAAAAATGGAGGCATCAATGCTTCTGTTTTGAGCCTGGTTCAGTAAATGTGCCTGTGGTGCTACCTGACCTGCCGGGCCTCGCTCCTTTGCTCCATTTCTTCTTTGTCTAGGAAGCATAAACATAATGCTGATGCCAAGAAATAGGTGCAAGCTGCTCACAAAATAGCCCCAGCAAAGTTCCAATATCCAAAATAAAATTACTCCTTGGAACATTCCCTTCTGAAATAAAACTATTTTCTACTTCAAAATTCAGGATTGTCCAGTTGGGGAGTATAGCTTTAAGAGATGTCTGTACTCCTGTTACACTTTGTACGTTCTTGCACATAAAACACACAAGTACACGCATGCTGCCATGAGCGGACACTTGTACTGCTCATTATCACGTTAAAAATAACCTTGAAGTAGTTCGGACGAGGCCACCTTGCACACATTCTATCCCTGACTGGAAGCAGTCGAATAGCATGAAATGGGTGGTGTATCGGCATTGCTGATTTCCACCCGTACTTCCCACACTCAGTGCGGACTTTAGACTGCCACTGCTGGCGTAAAGCAGCAGAAAATCCTTTCTAGTTTGTATGAATTCTAATCAGTTTATTTCAAAGCAAAAGTAAAGTATTAACAGGCACCAGGAGCCCTGTAGCTATGTGTCGAGTAGCATTGGGTTATAAAGGCAAAAAGAAAGTGATTCATGTGGAAGCTCGAGGTGGAAGCAATTGGGTTTTACTAATTCTAGTTTAAAAAGTAATTTGGTTAACAGTTCCCAGGAAATTAATGTTTCATACTCACTCTCTGCACAGAATGGACTAGTAATTATAAAAAAGGAAATTGTTTTCCCCAAAGATTTGTTGCACTGAGTGAGAATACCAGTTTGGTGGCCTTATGCTAAATTCTGAATACTTTAACGATGCACACACACAACTTTAAAAATTCTTTTATATAATTTCTTTTTATGCTTTCCTCCTCTTATTCTCTTCTCTCCTCTCCTAAAAAAAGGTAACTCATGCCGAGGGTACAGCTCCATTGGTACCAGTTTCTCTCCAGTATCTCATTATGTGATTCGTCATCATGTGAAACTAAAATACTGGCTCTGATATTTACAGGGCGGCGGGGATGGTCCCTGGCAATCCGGAGGTGGGAAAGAGAGAGAGAGATCGGGGTTTGCTGGGGGTGGGGGGCGGGAGATAGAGGACATAGCAGGAGGGAGGAAGTGAGAGATTGAGGCTGGGGGAAAGAGAGGTGTCATCGTGAGGGGGAGGGAGGGAGAGATGGGGACTTGGGCATGGGTGGGTGGGGGAGGGGGTGGGAGAGAGGCCATAGCGGGAGGGAGGGAGGGAGGGAGGGAGCAAGAGATTGAGGCTGGGGAAAGAGAGAGGCCATCGTGGGAGGGAGGGAGGGAGGGAGGGAGGGAGACTCAGGACTTGGAGGAGGGGGGGAGAGAGGCCATCCCAGAAGGGGGGGAAGAGAGAGGCCGCGATCGACAGAGGGGAGGCCAAAGGCTTCCTTGAGGGGCTGTGGGATGTACTCCTGCTCCTCCTGCCCTGCAAAGCATGCTGTAAAAGGCACTTACCTTGTGGAGCCGGCAGCTCCCACCACCCTTTTACTGCCGGGTTTCCCAAGCCCTGAGAAACCCACGCAGCAACTGTTAAATTTAAATCAGGCTCCCAATTGCACTGTAGTAACCTGATTTAAATATGTTCATGAAGTTTCCTGCCTCTTGACCCAGGACACTCGCACAATACAAAATCCCCCGCCATAAAAACAACAATGGGCGTGTACGCGACAGGTTGGGGACACTTTCCCCGTTTCAAAATTTTTAAGTACCCATCATTAGGGGGTTAATATCAAGGACACTGTGTTTAAAAGCGCTATTTGACAATGGGAGCATCACAGTAGAACCAACCTTGTCCACACACACAGCCCATAAAAATCTCATCAATAGTTAGTAGTTATCAGCCATCAATGCCAAGGCTAATTCTCTATCACCCCCGTACTAAGAATATAAGAACACAAGAATTAGGAGCAGGAGTAGGCCTTATGGCCCTTTGAGCCTGTTCCGCCATTCAATAAGATCATGCCTGATCTTTGACCTCAATTGCACTTTCCCGCCCGATCGCCATATCCCTTGATTCCCCAAGAGTCCAAAAATCTATCGATCTCAGCCATGAACATACTCAACGACTCAGCATCCACAGCCCTCTGGGGCAGAGAGTTTCAAAGATTCACAACCCTCTGAGTAAAGAAATTCCTCCTCATCTCAGTCTTAAATGGCCGACCCCTTATCCTGAGACCATGCCCCCTAGGTCTAGACTCTCCAACCTCTCAGCATCCACCTTGTTACTCCCCCTCAGAATCTTACATGTTTCAATGAGATCACCTCTCATTCTTCTAAACTTCAGATCTCTCCTCATAGGACAACACTCTCATCCCAGGGATCAATCTAGTGAACCTTCGTTGCACCGCTTCTAAGGCATATATGTCCTTTCTCAGATAAGGAGACCAAAACTGTGCACAGTACTCCAGGTGTGGGCTCACCAAAGCCCTGTAGAATTGTAGCAAGACTTCCTTACTCTTGTACTTCAACCCCCTTGCAATAAAGGCCAACATGCCATTTACCTTCCTAATTGCTTGCTGTACCTGCACGCTAACTTTCTGAGATAAGTGCAAAACAGGAATTGTACCTGGAACCTTTCTGGACTGTATGGCACAGTGAATCTATCTACTGAGTGTTAAGCAATCTCATTTATTCATTGTACCAGTGGTAGCTTTTATTTGGTTTGTTTAAATGCGCCGTCCCTGGAAAAAACTCTCTTCCAACTCTCTTACGAAATCCCAACTATCCAGCCTTTGGCCGAGAGCAGCGGCGAGAGCGGACCTGGTCGAGGAGGAGCGGAGCCAGGGGAATAAAGAGCAGAGGAGAAGAGGCCCAAACTCACCGAGAGCAGCGGCGAGAGCGGACCTGGCCGGGGACAGAGCGGAGCCAGGGGAATAAAGAGCGGAGGAGAAGAGGCCCAAACTCACCGAGAGCAGCGGCGAGAGCGGACCTGGCCGGGAACGGAGCGGAGCCAGGGGAATAAAGAACGGAGGAGAGAGAAAAGGAGTGACATCACAAGACTGCAGGTAGGTGATTGGTTGGTGAGTACTACAGTTTTTTTAGTCTCTAAGCTAGCTAAGAAACTGTAAATTGCTATAACTTTACTTTATTTAATTAGTAACTAAAACTAGATAAACCAATTAAGTAATAAAACTAAAATAATTGATTAAAAAAATTAATTAACTAATCAAATAAATAAAGAAGGTTAGATAAACATGGCAGGGCAGGTGGTGTGCCGTAACTGCAGCATGTGGGAGTTTGCGGACAGCAGCGAGATCCCGAGCAACCACATCTGCGGTAAGTGTCTGCAGCTCGAGGAACTTCGGCTCAGAGTTGTTGAGCTGGAGTACGAGGTGCAGACATTGCGGGGCATCAGGGAGGGGGAGAGTTACCTGGACACTTTGTTCCAGGAGGCAGTCACACCCCTTAGGTTAAGTAGTATTTTAGAGTTCGTCAATGTCAGGGAAAGGAGGGTGTTACTGCGAGTCAGGAAGGTATGGGGACCCAGGATGCAGTGATGGAGGAGCCTCGGCCCTTGACTTTGACCAACAGGTATGAGATACTTGCTACCTGTGGGGATGAGAACAAGGGCTCCAGGGTGGATGAGCAAACTGACCACAGCACCGTGGTACAGGAGGCCATTCAAGTGGGGGGAGTGGAAAGGAATGGGACTGACTGGATTGCTCTACAGAGAGCCGGCACGGACTCGATGGGCTGAATGGCCTCCTTCTGTGCCGTTATGACTCTATGGAGGAAAAATTTGGTTGCTTTGCGCCTCCCGTTAGTGCCCTAAGAGGAGGAAGGCCTGCGGGCGCAGCGGCATGTAGCGCCATGATATTGCCTCGCAGTGCCCCAAGAGGGACGCGGGGCGCTTCCAGTAGCGCCCCTCCTCCCTCTCGGGGCGCTACCTGGGAAAATCGGCTGTGGGGGCGCTAAAAGTAGCGCCCCGGCGAAGTTAGCGCCCCAAAGGGGGCGCGACTCAATTTTTCCCCCTATGACTCTATGACTATGAATGTGGTAGTAGTAGGGGGCAGTATAGTCAGAGGGATAGATACTGTTCTCTGCAGCCACGACCGGGAGTTCCGAAGGTTGTGTTGCCTGCCCGGGTAAAGGATGTCTCCTCGTGGCTGGAGAAGAACTTGGAATGGGAGGGGGAGGATCCAGTTGTCGTGGTCCATGTAGGAACCAATGACATAGGTAGAACTAGGAATGAAGTTCTGCTGAGTGGGTTTGAGGAGCTAGGGTCGAAATTAAAATGCAGAACCTCACAGGTAATAATCTCTGGATTGTTACCTGAGCCACGCGCAAATTGGCATAGGGACAAACAGATTAGAAAGTTAAATGCGTGGCTCAAAGAGTGGTGTGGGAGGCAGGGTGTTTCAATTCATGGGGCACTGGCACCAAAACTGGGGAAAGAGCTGTTCCATGTGGATGGGCTCTACTTAAACCAGGCTGGGACCCGTGTCCTGGCGAATCAAATAACTAGGGCGGTAGATAGGCCTTTAAACTAACGAAGGGGGGTGGGAGGATTCAGGAAAGGGTAAATTCAAAAGCAGCGAGAGAAATGACAAGGAGGTAGAGCAGAGTAGTGATCTGGGTAAAGATAAGCAGAGTGGGCCAGGAAGGGACAGACAGATTAATAAAGGTAATAGGGCATTAGTGACTAAACTAACATCAGGGAAAAATAGAAAAAAGTTAAAGCTAAAAGTACTATATCTGAATGCACAAAGCATTCGCAACAAAATAGATGAATTAATAGCGCAGATAGAAATAAATGGGTTTGATTTAATAGCCATTACAGAGATGTGGTTGCAGAGTGATCAAGGTTGGAACTAAATATTCCAGGATATTTGACTTTTAGAAGAGACAGGCAGAATGGAAAAGGAGGAGGGGTAGCCCTGATAATAAAGGAGAGAATAAAGACAGTAGAGAGAAAGGATCTTGGCTCAGAAAAACAAAATGTAGAATCAGTTTGGGTGGAGCCAAGAAACAACAAGGGGCAGAAAACATTAGTGGGCATAGTCTATAGGCCCCCTAACAGTGGTGGTAATGTCGGACAGAGTATAAATCAGGAAATTAGAGATGTATGTAACAAGGGTAATACAGTAATCATGGGGGACTTTAACTTTCATATAGACTGGGCAAACCAAATTTGCAGAAAGAGTGCAGAGGAAGAGTTCATGGAATGCATTCAAGATAGTTTTCTAGATCAGTATGTCATGGAACTTACGAGGGAATTGGCTATTTTAGATCTAGTAGTGTGCAATTAGACAGGGTTAATTAATAACCTTGTAGTAAAGGAGCCTCTGGGGAGCAGTGATCATAATATGACAGGGGGCGAAATTCGCCTCCTTTGCGGCTGCTGTTAGCGCCTCCAGGGGGCAAAGGGCTTATCGCTCGGGCGGGGCACTAATAGAGCCTGCTGAAAAATTTGGCGGGGCGCTACTGAGGCGCTAGCCAATAGCGCCACGCCCTTGCTGGTAGTGCCGCTGTTCCACCGGCAATGATGTCATCAGCGAGCGACTCGACCCCATAGCGCCCCACCGCGGCCTCTTACCGTCCTGCAGCCAAAATTCGGCTGCGCCCCGCGAGGCTGCCACGGGCAATGTAAGCGACAGCCTCGCGGGTCGTGAACTGGGCTGCACACCGCTGGCGGGTGCGGTAATTAAAGGGGTGGTACGGCTGCGCCCCGCTTCGACATTTTTAATTTTGGATGACCTCCAGGTCGGCCCCTTTTGGTGGCCCTTTGTGTGGTCCGTGGCCACCATCGTGCCGTCCGGCACTGCGTCTCGGTGCCAGGCTGCGGCCACGGCACCACATCCGCCCTGGTGGGCTAGTGGAGGCCGTCAAACAGCCTGCAGAGTGCGCAGTGGCCCTCCCCTTTAACAGAAGGGGAGGGACACTGAAACGCGTCAGCGCTACGTGAAGCAGCCGCGTAGCACTCCGCGCTACCGCTCTTTGCGCCCCAGGCACCGCCCCAAGAAGAAGTGGAGCGCCCGAGATTGCGCACTGCTTCCTCGCCGGGGCGGTAAGCCCAATTTAGCGGCCGGGGCGGTACTCCCGCCCCGAGCGCTAAATGTCTGCCGATAATTCGGTTATTGCCATTTCCCCCTGTAGAATTTTATGTTGAGTTTGAAAGTGATTTAGTTAAGTCCGACACTAGAGTCCTAAACCTGAACAAAGCAAACTACATAGGTATGAGAGGCGAGTTGGCTAAGGTAGATTGGGAAGTTAGATTAAAAGATATGACAGTAGAAAAGCAATGGTAAACATTTAAAGAAATAATTCATAATTCGCAACGAATATGTATTCCCTTAAGGAATAAAAACACCACGGGAAAAATGGTCCGACAGTGGCTAACAAGAGAAATTAAAGATAGTATTAGATTCAAGGAAGAGGCTTATAATGTTGCCTAAAAGATTAGCAAGCCTGAGGATTGGGAGGATTTTAGAATTCAGCAAAGGAGGACCAAGAAATTGATAAAGAAAGGGAAAATAGAATATGAAAGTAAACTAGCGAGAGACATAAAAACAGATTGTAAAAGCTTCTATAGGTATGTAAAAAGGAAAGGATTAGCAAAAGTAAACATGGGTCCCTTACAGGCTGGGACAGGTGAAATTATAATGGGGAATAAGAAAATGGCAGAGAAATTAAACAAATACTTTGGGCTCGATTTTGCCAGGCCCAAGGAGGCGGGATTGGAGGCGTGTGAGGTGGTAAAATTGCAAAAAAAGGCGGGTGGGCCCGATCCCGCCTCCATCCCACCTCCGAGCAATTTTCTCACATGCATGTTTTCTGACCCCGTTTCTAGCCCGCCTCCAAGAGGCGAGATAGGCCTTTAAGGCCCTTAACAACCACTTAATTGCCTCTATAATCCCATTTTGAGAGACCTTTCTGATTTTAACACTTTTCCCACGTGCTGTACGTCTCCTCTGGAACACGCCAGTGAATCCTGGCGGCAGCACAAGTGGATTGCTTACTAACAGCTGCAGCTCCACCATTAAAAAGGAGTTTTCAGCAATCATCATTTGCAGGTGGCAGAACTTTGTTGTCTCAGGTCTGGGGGAACTTTTAGCAGGCCTACTCATTGTTGTGGAAGTTTGGAGCCTAACACCCATCTCCAGTGTGACCTCCTGGGAAACCCCTCTCCCCACCTTGACTGAGTGCTTCCTCAACTGAGGTATATACCAGAAGAATGGGAACCATTTATTTCCTTTCCTCCTGGACAGCAGATTCAGACGAAGACCAGCCGCAGCAGCAGCAGAACCCTGAACAACAGCAGCACCAACTGCAGGAGCAACAGCAGGAGCTCCAAGCTGCTGCTCACCCACCTGAAGCTGCACAGGCCAGAAGGCGCCAACGCATGGAAGCACGTCGGCGCAGGAGATACCCCCAAAACAGGGTCTACAGACAGAGGATCAGCTACCTCAACATGACTGAGCAGCAGTGCCAAAGGAGGCTCCGACTTTCGCGAGAGGTAGTGGGTGACATCTGCGCAATGCTGCAGCAAGAGCTGGAGCCCAGAGGAGCAGGTGGACACCCCTTACCAGTGGCCATCAAAGTCACCACCACACTCAACTTTTTTGCTTCAGGCTCATTCCAGGGATCAGCAGCAGACATCAGCGGCGTCTCCCAGGCGGCCGCACACACTTGCATCACGCAGGTAACCGATGCCCTCTTTGCCATCGCTCACAATTACATCAACTTCTCCAAGGATCAAGCCAGTGTAACTGTGCGTGCGGTTGGATTTGCTAATCTGGCAGACTTTCCAAGGGTGCAGGGCGTCGTTGACTGCACACATTTGGCCCTTAAGGCACCCCATCACAATCCAGGTATTTTTGTCAACCGCAAGGGCTTCCACTCAACGTACAGCTGGTGTGTGACCACAAGAAGGAAATTTTGCATGTTTGCGCCAAGTACCCTGGCAGTTGCCATGACTCCTTCATCCTGCACCAGTCTAGTGTGCCTCTGCTCTTCAGTCCGCCAGACCAACTTTTCGGATGGCTACTTGGAGACAAGGGCTATCCCCTGAAGACGTGGCTAATGACGCCTTTGAGGAGCCCATCCAACGAAGCTGAGGAGCGCTACAACTCCAGCCACATTTCCACCAGATCCATAATCGAACAAACCATCGGCTTGCTGAAGATGCGCTTCAGATGCCTTGATAGATCAGGTGGAGCCCTGCAGTACTCAGCAGCCAGGGTCTCCAGAATCGTCATGGTCTGCTGTGCACTTCACAACATGGCACAGCATCGTGGCTTGCAGATGCCTGAGGAACAAGTGGTTCATCACATAGCCTCCTCAGATGAGGAGGAGGAGGAGGAGGAGAGCGACAATGAACAGCTTGCAGAGGCCCATCAACCAGCGGCAGCAGTACTCGAGAACATTGCTGCCCGAGATGCAAGGGACACACTTATCTTGGCCAGATTTGCTTAGCCTAGACAATCAATCACTTTTGCCTCACAGCTTCTCACCAGACCATCGACAATGGCCAAGAACCTGCGGATTCCTATCACTATGACCACCATACTGACAATTGCAAGTCACCCTAGGCCCTCAATGTGGAAGTCCCATTTGCGAAATGACACACGCCACAACTTCAACAGTTTGACATCGGCATTTTTTATTACAACAAGCAACTGATGGCATTTCAAAAATAAACACAACATGACACCCAAGTGACTACCCTTGTGACTACTTGTGCATTATCTTCCTCTTACGCGTGCTCCTACGTGGTGCTTCCCCTGTGGCTTCAGCAGATGTGGAGGCCCATTGCTCACTTTCTTGCTGCTCCTGCCTCGACACCTTTGGCGGGCGTCCTCTGGGGTTGCGAGCCTGTGAGGGCTCGGCAACAGTCTGCTGCTCCTGCGGCTGTGCAGGGGTTGAGACGCCGATCTCAGTTGGGTGGGGACTCTGGTGGGGCTCTGACCGAGGGCTCTGCAGTGGCATGGTCGTGTGAGCGCTTGGAGAGGAGCCCCCACTTCCTTGTTGTCTGCCACCAACATCCCTCTCATGGGTCAGCCCCACTTCAGACCTAGCAAGTGGCTGGACAGCCCCTTTCTGCACTTCAGGGGGGCCATGAGGACTCGTTTCTGCGCTGGAAGTCCTACTCTAGAGGACTTCCATGAAGGTCTGGTTTCTCTGCTCAATAGCTGACCATCGCTCCTCAAGAGATGTCAGTCTATTCTGAACAATGACCATGTTTTCACGACCCTGGCGACTAAGCTCCTCCATGGCCGTAGCCATTCTCTCCTCTATGGTAGCCATCCTTTCCACGGAGGTTGCCATCCTTTCTGTGGTGATGCGTTCATGCGCCAATGCCTCCACAAAGGCTCTGCTCATGTTAGCGATGGAGTCCTCCATTCGCTCCATACTCGCAGCGACCCTGGAGACAAAACCTGCCAGAGACTCCTGCACCTGTTCCTGGAGTTCCAGCACTGCTCTTCTCCTGGGTGGACCTGGAGGCACAGGGTCGACATGCAGCTGAGCTGAGCTGGCAGGGTCCTGCGCCCTCCGCTGAGGACTCTTCACTGCTGTCCCTGTCTCCACCATCTGCTGATGCTCACTTTTGAGCTGTGATACACCAGGTGACAACACTACACTATCTCGCGCAGTTCCCACCGAGGTGTGAGTGTCTGTGCTGGTGCTGGGTGTGCTGAATTCTGTTGACACTACGCCTTCAAAGGTTGCAGCTTCCTCTGAGGAGTCTTGAAGCTTAGGCTCTTCTTCTTGGACAGTGGGGACGGGGGCTGTCGATGGTCCTGTGGGGGAGTAAAGGAAAGAGTTGGAGATGTGAGGTAAAGTTTGCATGCACATTTAATTGTACAGATGATCATAAGTCAATCTGTTAGACCTTCAGAATCATTATCAGTTACTCATGCAATGTCAATGAGAGAGAGGCAAAACTATTCTGTCACCAGGACTAAGAATGTTAAAAAAACACGCCTGAAGGCTTTGGGGTAGAAATTAGGTCGCGCCCCATTTGGGGCGCAAATATCGTCCGGACGCAAATATTAGCGCCTGGCGCTAATTATCGGCACTGACAGGAAACTTCACTTTTACCGCCCCGGGAGGTGAGTGGAGCGCTAAAGCAGGCGCTGCACACCTGTCTTAAGGCGCAAAGGCCAAGAAGTGAGGCGCTAACTCAGAGCGCGAGCGCAGCGCAGCTGCTGCCAGTTAGCGAGGGAACACAGACACACTGGCGCCGGACACTTCTTAAAGCGGGGGGGGCCACTTGCTCCCCAGCCACACCCTGCTCATTGCAGCCTTGAATCTCAGCCTGGAGAGACCTGTGAATCCATTTTGCTGCCAAGCATGGAGAGGGTGAGAGAACGCGCTCATCGCTTCACCGAGCGGGCCTTGGATGCTCTGGTTGACGCAGTGGAGCGCAGACGATGTATGCTGTTCCCTGAGAGTGGCAGGAGGCCTTTGCCACGCGAGTTCAGAAGAGTGTGGAGGGAGGTGGCTCAGAGCGTCTCCTCCAGGAGCATGGTGCCCAGGACCCATACTCAATTCCGCAAAAAGTTCAACGACCTCACTCGGGTCGTCAGGGTGAGTGGCTTTTTCTCAATACCTCTCCATCCCTCCATCTCAACCTCACTCTATGGCCAGAGGGTCTTAAAACCCCAATGCACAACACTCATCCAACACCTATGGCCCTTTCATCAAACACACACACACATTCCACACTTTGCATACAGTAAGTGCTATTCACCTATGGGAGGCACATCAGGCAAGACCATGGCTGTATACAGTAAGGGCTATTCACCTATGGGAGGCACATCAGGCAAGACCATGGCTGTATATTTACTCAGATGCTGTCCTTTTTCTTGCAGGCTAAGCTGGCTCATAATAGGAGACAGCAGCAACGGACAGGTGGAGGGCGGCTTCAGCTGCAACCCCTCAGCGATCTGGAGGAGCGCGTCCACAGGATTGTGGCAAGCCGGGTGATCGGTCCCGTCGCCACTGGAGACGCCGACCCCGTTCTGGACAGCAATGGTAAGGTCATCACCTTTTTGTCCTCTGTCCTTCCACTTGTCCCTCACAACACCAGCCTTTGACACTTTCAATCCAACTTGCTAACTCGCTGCACTTATTCCTCCCTTACTGCCACCCTGTCCTCACGCTAAAGCCACTCTTGTACCTCCCTGCTTTCAGATGGTGATTCACCAGCTGAGGAGACGGGCCCTGAAGCTGCCACTGGGAGTGATGCTGCAGCCGAGGAGGAAGAGGAAGCCAGAGCATCAGTGCCACCCTCTCCCGAGGAAGCCCATGCCCACACTGGGAACACGCCTTCCCCGGAGGGGAGCAGGGGGGAAGGGGCTGATGATGGTGAAGCTCCAGGACCCAGCGGGCTGCAGCAACGCCATGGGGGGGGTAGGGAAGAACGGGGGCCTTCTCCCCAGAGGGAGAGTATGCCAGACACTCCTACTGCAATGGACGCAGAGGAGGAGCGGCTGATTGCAGAAATGAACACCCAGGCGGTGGGCATGCACACTGAGCTCATGGGTGCAGTGGGAAGGGTGCCCGAATGCATTGAGTCACCGGCAAGGAGTGTGGAGCACTTCGCTGTAGCACAGGCGGATGCCACACTAACGCTTAGTGCTGCAATTCAGTCACTGGCTGCCGTGATCCCACCTCTGACTGCTCTCATACAGACTCAGATGGAGGCCACGCGAGCACAGACTGCTGCCAACCTCGATGGTTCGTGCACATGTCCCCGGGGCTGTCACCGTGCCGCAGCAGGCCAGCAATCTGTTCTCCGGCAGATTGCTCCGGATGCTGAAGTGCTGCCCCGTGGGAGTGCCAGTGTGTCGGGCGAGCAGGGAGTTGCTGGCCTCTCTCACGATGACAGCATTCCTGCTGCCAACACTGTCACTTCTCCACTGCACTTGCCACCGCCTGTAGGACAGACTGCTGCCGCCCATGCAGAGTTGGTGCAGTCTGCAGCCGGGCCCTCCAGGCCCAGAAGTGGTCGAGGCCGTCCTTCAGGGGCATCTGCAGTGTCAGGGTCTGACGAGCAGCAGCCTTCCACCAGCCTTGCTGCAGCCACTGAGGTCCCATTACGGAGGAGCAGTAGGGTTAGAAGGGGGGAAGTGCGCAAGGGAAGGAGATCACCCTCGAAGGGCAAAAAGTAGGAGGTGTGACAAAATGCTGGTCATTTTTTTATTAAAGGCCGAGGTTCATGGTCCAACTTTTGTTTAGTGTTTTGGACATTATCTCCAGGTTGTGAGAACCAGTTATGTTATTGACTGTTTTTTTGTGTTTATTTCTATGAGTTTGTCATGAGGAATTGACACACACAGAGTTTGTAAAATAAATAAGTTTCTGTATTCAAAATATACATGGCTGGTGGTTGGAATTATTGGTGCCTTGGCCGGCTTAGGGGTTGCGTGCTGGGTTGATTAGTGTTTGTAGCAATGGCAGGGGCCCTAGAAGCGGCTTGCTATTAGTCGTTGACGGACGACCCTTGCAGTTTGACCATTGTGGGCCGCCCTCCTGCCTTGGTGCTGCTGATGATCATCGTCCTCGTCCTCTTCCTCCTCTTCCTCCTCCTCCTCTGGTGGTGCTACAAGGCCTGGTGGCATTGGCTGGGTCCTGAGGATTGCCATGTTGTGCAACATGCAGCACGCGACTACGAAGTTCGAAACTTGCTCAGGCGAGTACTGCAGGGCTCCTCCGGAATGGTCCAGACAGCGGAACCATTGTTTCAGCACGCCGATTGTGCGCTCAATAATGTTCCTGGTTGCTTGATGGCTTTCATTGTACCGCAGCTCAGCAGGGGTGTTTGGCGTACGGAGCGGTGTCATCAGCCAGGTGCTCAATGCGTACCCCTTGTCCCCCAGAAGCCAACCAACTGGCTGATGCGGTGCCTCGAAAACTTCTGCCACAGTAGTCTGGCGCAGGATGAAAGCATCGTGGCAGCTGCCCGGATAGTGGGCATTGACAGCGAGTATCACCTGTCTGTGGTCACAGACCAACTGCACATTCAAGGAATGGAACCCCTTTCTGTTCCTGAATTCCTCTGCATTCTCTCGCGGAGCACGCAAAGCCACATGCGTGCAGTCAATGGCGCCCTGCACCATGGGGAAGCCCGCTACCCTCGCAAAGCCCAGAGCACGGTCACGCTGCTTGTCTGGGGTCATAGGGAAAGAGATGAAGTTTCGTCTCCTTCTGAAGAGGGCATTGGTGACCTGCCGGATGCAGCGATGCACCGCAAACTGGGAGATATTGGCGAGGTCCCCAACAGCAGCTTGGAATGAGCCAGTGGCGTAGAAGTTCAAAGCCACTGTGACCTTCACTGCCACCGACAGAGATGTCCTGGACCTCAGCTGAGGCTGCAGATCTGGCTGCAGCAGGTGGCAGAGCTCAGTGACCACCTCCTTGCTGAATCGCAGCCTTCGCAAACACAGCTCCTCGGACATATGGATGTAGGAGAGCTGTTCACGATATACCCTGGGAGGGTAAGCTCTCCTGTACATGCGCCTGATGGCCCTCCTCCGTCTGGCCATCATTGCCACTCTCTGTCTGCGTCTCGGTATCCTTCGATTCAGCTGGAGCAGGACGACGCCCCCAATCATTGCAGCCCCCATATTCTCTTTGCCAGAAAAGTAATGAGGTACAGCAACTAAAGTAGCAACAAAGTTAGGATGAATAGGCAAAACTACCTCACAAAGCGTTGAGTCAATGTAGAAGTCTCTCTCTCTCTCTCTCTCCGAATCTCTCTCTCTCTCTCAGAACGAGTGGTGCATAAATGTCGACCACAGAAAAAGACAGGAAGAGGCCCCCTTTAAATAGCGCCCCCCCCAGCCCCACACCGATTGATAGCGTTCCAGTCTTCCGGTCATTGGAAGCGCCAGGCGGTAAGGCAGGGGGCGCCACTCAATTTCCGCTCCGGGGCGCCCCAAGGGCGTTGCACCATGGAATGACGTCACAATCTGCGCGCGCAGGTGGTCGCAGCGGTAAGTTTTAGCGCCGCCGCACAATCTCAAGTTAAGTTCTCGAGCGGCGCAAACATCGCTGCGCCCGGGCATTAGCGGCTTAACGCCCCATTAGCGCCCTCTTAAGGCGCTAACGGGAGGCGCAACCAAGTGAATTTTTACCCCTTTGTGTCTTAATGCGAGGAGCATTCGTAATAAGGTGGAGGAATTAGCTGCGCAAATAGATGTAAACGGATATGATATAATTGGGATTATGGAGACATGGCTCCAGGGTGACCAAGGCTGGGTATTCAACATCCAGGGGTATTCAGTATTCAGGAAGGACAGACATAAAAGGAAAAGGAGGTGGGGTAGCATTGCTGGTTAAAGAGGCGATTAACACAATAGTAAGGAAGGATATTAGCTCTGATGATGTGGAATCTGTATGGGTAGAGCTGAGAAATACCAAGGGGCAGAAAATGTTAGTGGGAGTTGTATACAGACCCCCAAACAGTAATGCTGAGGTTGGGGATGGCATTAAATGGGAAATTAGAGACGCGTACAATCAGGGCACAGCAGTCATCATGGGTGACTTCAATCTACATATAGATTACGCTAACCAAATTAGTAACAATACTGTGGAGGAGGAATTCCTAGAGAGTATACGGGATGGTTTCCTGGACCAATATGTCGAGGAACCAACCAGAGATCAGGCCATCTTAGACTGGGTATTATGTAATGAGAAAGGATTAATTAGCAATCTTGTTGTGCGAGGCCCCTTGGGGAGGAGCGATCATAATATGATAGAATTCTTCATTAAGATGGAGAGTGAAGTAGTTGAGTCAGAGACTAGGGTCCTGAATTTAAATAAAGGAAACTACGATGGTATGAGGCATGAGTTGGCTAGGATGGATTGGGGAGCATTACTTAAAGGGTTGACAGTGGATAGGCAATGGCAAACATTTAAAGATCGCATGGATGAACTACAGAATTTGTTCATCCCTGTTTGGCATAAAAAAAAACAAGGTGACTCAACTGTGGCTAACAAGGGAAATTAGGGACAGCATAAGATCCAAGGAGAGGACATATAAATTGGCCAGAAAAAGCAGCAAACCTAAGGATTGGGAGCAGTTTAGGATTCAGCAAAGGAGGACAAAGGGATTAATTAAGAGGGGGAAAATAGAATATGAGAGTAAGCTTGCAGGGAACATAAAAACTGACTGTAAAAGCTTCTATAGATATGTGAAGAGAAAAAGATTGGTGAAGTCAAGCGTAGGTCCCTTGCAGTCAGAATCAGGGGAATTTATAATGGGGAACAAAGAAATGGCAGACCAATTAAATACATACTTTGGTTCTGTCTTCACAAAGGAGGACACAATAAACTCCCAGAGATGTCGGGGAACATAGGGTCTAATGAGAGGGAGGAATTGAATGAAATCAGTATTTGTAGGGAAATGGTGTTAGGGAAATTGAGGGATTGAAGGCCGATAAATCCCCAAGGGCTGATAATCTACATCCTAGGGTACTTAAGGAAGTGGCCCTAGAAATAGTAGATGCATTGCTGGTCATCTTTCAAAATTCTATAGACTCTGGAACAGTTCCCATGGATTGGAGGGTAGCTAATGTAACCCCACTATTTAAAAAAGGTGGTCGAGAAAAAATGGGGAATTATAGACCGGTAAACCTGACATCAGTAGTGGGCAAAATGCTAGAGTCCATTATAAAAGATGTAATAGCAGAGCACTTGGAAAACAATGACAGGATCGGACAAAGTCAACATGGATTTACAAAAGGTAAATCATGCCTGACTAATCTACTGGAATTTTTTGAGGATGTAACTGGTAGAATAGATAAGGGAGAACCAGTGGATGTGGTGTATTTGGACTTTCAGAAGGCTTTCGATAAGGTCCCGCATAAGAGATTAGCGTGCAAAGTTAAAGCACATGGGATTGGGGGTAAGGTACTGATTTGGATAGAGAACTGGTTGGCAGACAGGAAGCAAAGAGTTGGAATAAACGAGTCTTTTTCCAAGTGGCAGGCAGTGACTAGTGGGGTACCGCAGGGATCGGTGCTAGGACCCCAACTGTTCACAATATGTATTAATGATCTAGACGAGGGAACTGGATGTAATATCTCTAAGTTTGCAGACGACACAAAGCTGGGTGGGCGTGTGTGCTGTGAAGAGGATGCAGAGAAACTCCAGTATGATTTGGACAGGTTGGGTGATTGGGCAGATGCATGGCAGATGCAGTATAATGTGGATAAATGCGAGGTTATCCACTTTGGTGGCAAAAACAGGAAGACAGATTATTATCTGAACGGCAATAGATTGGGAAAAGGGGAAGTGCAACGAGATCTGGGAGTCCTTGTGCACCAGTCGCTGAAGGTAAGCATGCAGGTGCAGCAGGCGGTTAAGAAGGCAAATGGTATGTTGGCCTTCATAGCGAGAGGATTCGAGTACAGGAGCAAGGATGTCTTGCTGCAGTTGTACAAGGCCTTGGTGAGACCACACCTTGAGTATTGTGTGCAGTTTTGGTCGCCTTATCTGAGGAAGGATGTTTTTGCCATGGAGGGAGTGCAGCGAAGACTTACCAAACTGATACCTGGGATGGCAGGAATGACGTATGAAGAGAGATTGGGTCGATTAGGCTTATATTCGCTAGAGTTTCGAAGAATGAGAGGGGATCTCATTGAAACTTATAAAATTCTAACAGGACTAGACAGACTAGATGCAGGAAGGATGTTCTCGATGGCGGGGGAGTCCAGAACCAGAGGTCACAGTCTAAGGATAAGGGGTAAGCCATTTAGGACTGAGATGAGGAGGAATTGCTTCACCCAGAGAGTGGAGAACCTATGGAATTCTCTACCACAGAAGGCAGTTGAGGCCAATTCATTAAATATATTCAAGAAGTAGATAGATATATTTCTTAAGGCTAAAGGGATCAAGGGATATGGGGAAAAGCAGGGACAGGGTACTGAATTTGGATGATCAGCCATGATCTCATTAAATGGCAGAGCAGGCTCGAGGGGCCGAATGGCCTACTCCTGCTCCTATCTTCTATGCTTCTATGCTTGCTGTGATGCACCCGTCTGTCCGTCCCCCACTTGCGCATCCTCCTCCACTCCCACAATCTCCAGGGCCGCCTCCTCCGCAGTGGTGAGCTGGGCTACTGAGGGTGACCCTCCTCCTGTCCTCACCCTCTCCCTCTTATTGTGGGCTCTCTTTTCCTGCAATGAGGGACACAAGTGGAGTTTGACTGAAAATGAAGGAGTGAGTGTAGAGATTCCATAGCATAGATGCTTAGAAGGAGACAAAGATGGAGTGAGGTGCCAAGACCAAGGGCCCTCCCTGTGTGTTGTAAGTTGTTGTCATAGAATCACAGCGATAGGGAGTCTGAGGGCTGCATAGTTGAATAGTTATTTGAATGTGAACATACAGAGAGAGGGAATGGGTAAGGGTGCAGGGATGTCAGTGTCAAGTGAGATGTGGAGGAAGAGGTTGGCAAAGCTGAGTGCTGGTGAGGAGAGGCGATGGGGATCAGATTGAGGGTGATGGGAAAGTCATACTCACTTTTCCTGTGCGGAGAAGGTCATGAAACCTCTTCCTGCACTGCAGCCAGGTTCTGCAGCACATAGACATTGAGTTGACCTCCTGGGCCACTTGCATCTACACAGCTTTAGTCTGCTGGGGAGGCTTTTTCCTCCCTGAGGAAGGGAAGAGCACCTCCTTATTTGATCTTGCTCCCTCCACCAGAGCTTGCAGGGCGGCGTCATCGAACCGTGGAGCACACTTTGGCCTACTGCTGGACATATTTGCTGAATGAAGCGATCACAACAATGGACATAAAGTTTGCAGTCTCCAGAAGAAGCAAGGCTGCTTGCAGGCCTTAAATCCAGCAGCACTGATGATGTCATCGGAGGCGACTTTCAGGATGGAAAGACTCATTGGGCCAGGGATTCCCACACGAAATCAAGTGCCCAATTAGGGGAAAAGTCGCACTTTTTTCCCACTTCACATTGGAGTCGGGTTCCTGACACGAAAACCACCTGACACGCCCCCAGCCCGCCCCAATGGCAAAATCCAGCCCTTTATGTCCGTCTTCACGGAAGAAGACACAAAATACCTCATGGAAATAGTGGAGAATCAAGGGTCTAATGAGAATGAGGAATTGAAAGAAATTAGTATTAGTAAAAAAATAGTAGTGGAGAAATTAATGGGACTGAAAGCCGATAAATCCCCTGGACCTGATGGCCTGTAGCCTAGGGTTTTAAAAGAGGTGGCTATAGAGATAGTGGATGCATTGGTTGTCATCTTCCAAAATTCCATAGATTCTAGAATGGTTCCCGCAGATTGGAAGGTAGCAAATGTAACCCCTCTATTTAAGAAAGAAGGGAGAGAGAAAATGGGGAACTGCAGACCAATTAGCCTGACATCAGTAGTAGGGAAAATGCTAGAATCTATTATTAAGGACGTAGTAACAGGGCACTTAGAAAATAATAATAGGATTGGGCAGAGTCAACACGTATTTATGAAAGGGAAATCATGTTTGACAAATCTGTTAGAGTTTTTTCAGGTGTGACTAACAGAATAGATAAGGGGGAACGAGTGGATGTGGTGTATTTGGATTTTCAGAAGGCATTCGATAAGGTGCCATACAAGAGGTTATTAAACAAAATTAAGACTCATGGGATTGGGTGTAATATACTAGCATGGATTGAGGATTGGTTAACGGACAGAAAACAGAGGGTAGGAATAAACGGGTCATTTTCGGGATGGCAGGCTGTAACTAGTGGGGTACCGCAAGGATCAGTGCTTGGGCCTCAGCTATTCACAATCTACATCAATGATTTGGATGAGGGGACCAAATGTAATATATTCAAGTTTGCTGATGATACAAAGCTGGATGGGAATGTAAGTTGTGAGGAGGATGCAAAGAGGCTTCAAGGGAATATAGACAGGCCAAGTGAATGGGCAAGAACATGGCAAATGGAATATAATATGGAGAAATGTGAAGTTATCCACTTTGGTAGGAAAAATAGAAAAGCAGAGTATTTTTTTAAATGGTGAGAGATTGGGAAATGTTGGTGTTCAGAGGGAACTGGGTGTCCTTGTACACGAATCACTGAAAGTTAATATGTAGATACAGCAAGCAATTCGGAAAGCAAATGGTATGTTGGCCTTTATTACAAGAGGATTTGAGTATAAGAGTAAAGATGTCTTGCTGCAATTATATAAGGCCCTGGTGAGACCACACTTGGAGTATTGTGTACAGTTTTGGTCTCTTTACCTAAGGAAGGATATACTTGCCATAGAGGGAGTGCAACGAAAGTTCACCAGACTGGTTCCTGGGATGGGGGGGAATTGTCCTATGAGGAGAGATTGAGTAGACTAGGCCTATATTCTCTCGAGTTTAGAAGAATGAGAGGTGATCTCATTGAAACATACAAAATTCTTACAGAGCTTGACAGGGTAGATGCAGGGAGGATGTTTCCCCTGGCTGGGGAGTCTAGAACAAGGGGTTGCAGTTTCAGAATAAGGGGTCAGCCAATTAGGACTGAGATGAGGAGAAATTTCTTCACTCAGAAGGTGGTGAATCTTTGGAATTCTCTACCCCAGAGGGCTGTAGAGGCTCAGTTGTTGAGTATATTCAAGACAGAGATCGATAGATTTTTGGATATTAAGGGAATCAAGGGATATGGGGATAGTGCAGGAAAGTGGAGTTGAGGTAGAAGATCAGCCATGATCTTATTGAATGGCAGAGCAAGTTTGAGGGGCTGAATGGCCTACTCCTGCTCTTAATTCTTATGTGCTTATGGCTGTCCATTCACCACAACATTTCTGCAGCTACCGATCTGCTCAACCATACCCTCATCACCATCTTTGATGCGCTAGTCCCTATTAAAACCATTACTCCCTCTCACCCTGGCCATTCCCCCTGGTACGGCCCTCATCTTTGCTCCCTCAAGTCCAAGGGACGCAGACTTGAACGGATATGGCGGACAACTGGTTTAGCCATTCACTGCCAGAGCTGGCTGGACCACATAAAACATTATCGGGTCCTACTCTTGTCTGCCAAAACTGCTCACTATTCCAGGATCATTCTGGAATGCAAAGATAACCCTGGCTACTATTCTGTACTGCTAACTGTCTTCTTAAACCCCTCTCCCTTGTCTCCTCCACACTCACCTCCAATAAGTGCGAGGAGCTCATGGACTTTTTTGTCTCTAAGATTGAGACCATCTGATCAGCTGCCTCTGCCACTTCCCTGCCTTCCCCTAGCCCATCGAGCCAAGCTTCCTCTAAGGTTCCCCCCGCCCTAGCCCTGAACTCACATCTTTCTCCAGTTTCTCTGTGATCTCCCCTCTTGACATCTCCAAGCTCATCTTGTCCATGAGAACCACTTCCTGCTCCCTCAACACTATTCCCACTAAACTGCTGACCATCCAACTTCCTTTTCTGGCTCCCATATCAGCTGACATCATTAACGGTTCGCTCTGCTCAGGTACTGTCCCCCTCTCCTTCAGATTTTCTGTCATCACCCCTCTCCTCTAAAAATCAACTCTTGACCCCACCGTCCTTGCAAACTACCGCCCCATCTCCAACCTCCCTTTCCTCTCCAAAGTCCTTGAATGCGTTGTCGCCTCTCAAATCCGTGCCCATCTTTCCCGGAACTCCATGTTTGAATCCCTCCAATCAGGTTTCCGCCCTTGTCACAGTACTGAAATGGCTCTCATCAAAGGCGCAAAAGAAATCCTTCGTGACTGTGACAAAGGTAAACTCCTCGTCCTTCTCAACCCGTCTGCAGCCTTTGACACGGTTGACCACTCCATCCTCTTCCAATGCCTCTCCACCATCGGCCAGCTGGGTGGGACTGCACTTGCCTGGTTCCATTCTTATTTATCTAATCATAGCCAGAAAATCACCTGCAATGGCTTCTCTTCCTGCTCTTGCATGGTTACCTCTGGTGTCCCCCAAGGATCTACCCTTGGCCCCCTCCTATTTCTCATCTACATGTTGCCCCTTGGCGACATCACCCAAAAACACAGCGTCATTTGCCAAATGTATGCTGACAACACCCAGCTCTACCTCACAACCACTTCTCTCGACCCCTCCACGGTCTCTAAATTGTCAGACTGCTTGTCTGACACACAGTTCTGGATGAGCAGAAGTTTTCTTCAATTAAATATTGGGAAGACCGAAGCCATTGTTTTCGGTCCCCGCCACAAACTCCGTTCCCTAGCCACCGACTCCATCCCTCTCCCTAACATTTGTCTGAGGCTGAACCAGACTGTTCGCAACCTTGGTGTCATATTTGACCATGAAATGAGCTTCTGACCACATATCCACAGCATAACTAAGACCACCTATTTCCACCTCTAACATTGCCCGTCTCCGCCCTTGCCTCAGCTCATCCACTGCTGAAACCCTCATCCATGCCTTTGTTACCTCTAGACTTGACTATTCCAACGCACTCCTGGCTGACCTCCCACATTCTACCATACCTAAACTTGAGGTCATCCAACACTCAGCTGTCCATGTCCTAACTCGCACCAAGTCCCGTTCACCCATCACCCCTGTGCTCGCTGACCTACATTGGCTCCCAGTTAAGCAACACCTCGATTTCAAAATTCTCATCCTTGTTTTCAAATCCCTCCATGGCCTCGCCCCTCCCTATCTCTGTAATCTCCTTCAGCCACACAACCCCCCCGAGATATCTGCGCTCCTCAAGTTCTGCCCTCTTGAGCATCCCTGATTATAAATTGTTCAACCATTGGTGGCTGTGCCTTCAGCTGCCTAGGCCCTAAGCTCTGGAACTCCCTCCCTAAACCTCTCCACCTCGCTACCTCTCTTTCCTCTTTTAAGACGCTCCTTAAAACCTACCTCTTTGACCAAGCTTTTGGTCATCTGCCCTAATTTCTCATGTGGCTCGGTGTCAAATTTTTGTCTTAACACTCCTGTGCAGCGCCTTGGGACGTTTTACTACGTTAAAGGCGCTATATAAATGCAAGTTGTTGTTGTTGTTCATGTTAACTGTATTTGTGCTAGCTCCATAAATCAAAAGAAAGTGTAGCTTGAGCCATTTTATCATACCTTTTATAAATTCTGTGGTATTTACCTCTAACCTATTAACGATTTCTGTATCACAAAATAAGGATATATTTTAGTATATTTTGCCACATGTTTCACTAATGATCTCCACTTGAAAAAATTAGTAAAGTTGCAAACATAAAATAATTGAAACTAGTGACCTCGCTTCTAATTTGTTTGTGTGAGGCCATTCAGGGTTACTGTTAATTTTGACCCACTGCAAGAGCTAAGTAAGTATAAACAGTAATTCTGTAAATTTTCATGTTGACACAACTAGGATGTAAAGCAGACCAAATGAGTTCTATCAGTCAGGTAATGAATCACACACCTGAAGGACTGGATCAATAAAATACTCAATTACAAATCGGAACCTTGCCGACAATGAAGCAAAAAATTTTAAAAATATATAATGAAAAAAAGTAGAAAAAAATTATTCTAACACTTACACTCAGACAGACAATAAAAGAAAGACTTGCATTTCTATAGCGCCTTTCACGACCACCAGACGTCTCAAAGCACTTTACAGCCAACAAAGTACTTTTGAAGTGGAGTCACTGTTGTAATGTGGGAAATGCGACAGCCTATTTGCGCACAGCAAGCTCCCACAAACAGCAATGTGATAATGACCAAATAATCTGTTTTTGTTATGTTGGTTGAGGGATAAATATTGGCCAGGTCACCAGGGATACCTCCCCTGCTCTTCTTCGAAATAGTGCCATGGGATCTTTTACCTGAGAGAGCAGACGGGGCCTCAGTTTAACATCTCATCCGAAAGATGGCGCCTCCGACGGTGCAGCACTCCCTCAGCACAGCACTGGAGGAGTGTCAGCCTAGCTTTATGTGCTCAAGTCCCTGGAGTGGGATTTGAACCCAACCATTCTGACTCAGAGGCGAGTGTGCTACCAATTAAGCCACAAATAATTTAACCTATGACTCCATTAAAAATAACAGCATATTAATCTGCCACTAATTGTTAAATGAAACACAACTAAGATCATTGTAGAGTATGCATATTGATAGCTTGAAACACAACACAAGAAAGAAAAAACTACAAATATTAATTGTTTTAAGTACAGTAAGCGAGGATGTTTAAAATACATTATTCTGCACAGAAGTGTGGAAAACTAGCATGTATAACTTACTGCATAATTTATCACATCGCTAGATGATACAGTATGCCAATTAATAATCAATAAAAAATATACTTATCTAAATAGCTGTTTATATTGGTTGTTGGTGGTGAGAAAACTTTGATTTTAACTGTTAGATTAAATTGGCTCTCTTTATCACAACCCAGCAATCTGGACTTCTTGAAAATTAATATAGAGATAAATTTACATCTTTAGTGTTCCTGGCACAGAGCGTAGTGTGCCAGGAACACATTGCGAATGTGAGCTCGCCTCATGATTCTCCATCCACATGCCACATAGCTTTTACTGATTTCTGGAAATGTGTAGCATCTGGGTGTGCAGGAACAGCTCAGTGGTAGCATCCATATGCTCTAAATATTTAAATCAAATCTAGTTAGGTTTAAAAAGTGACCAGGAAGTCCAACGAACCATTTGAGCATTTTTTTAACCCAGCTTGACACTGCACAAGAGTAATGCCCGTTTGCAGTCAAACCCAGGTGACATGAGACTGCTTCCTCTGTGGGTGGTCTCATGCTACTTCCCTCCAGAGTTAGGTTGGACTGCATCTTCAGACAACACAGCAGCAGGTACAGCAGGCTCGACACAAAGGTCAGGAAATCACTGGTCATAGGAACCAAATCTAACCTGGGTGGTTTTTGAGATTGCTCATGTGATAGCTTTTAATCTTTATTGTTACTGAGGCTATCTCTGGGGTAAAAGCTATCTCTGAATCTTTAAATATATATTATATATAAGAGATGTTATCATAGTTCACTGTGTACTCGCTTTGTGGCTTAATGACAGACTTTGTTCTTAGCTCTCAGTACCCATGACAACCATAACCGTGTAATTTGTAGATTACGTAGGATGCATTAATTCTGTACTTTAACTTAGGTGTTTTACATATTGGGCCATATTTTGCGACCCCTACGGGTGCATACGAGGTGCACACGCGCCCGTAGCGGCTGTGCAAGTTCCGGGTTTCGGCTTGTGAAGCACATGCACTAAAACCTGGCACTTGAGATCTTGACAGATCCTCAGCATCCCCGGGAGAAGGGCCTCTGCGGGGGGAAGAGTTGCGTTATTTGCCCAACTTCCACCCGCTGAAAGGCCGTGGAATTCTTACGCCTGTTAAAAGCAGGTGTAAGGCCTGCTTTTACCAGCATAAGAGTTTTAAAAAATAGAAAAATACAATCACTTCTACATTAAAAACCCTGAACAATAAGGTAAGTTTATATTTATACCCGTTAAAACATATACATTTTTTTTCCAAAAAATTAATCTTTGTTTAAAATATTTAATTAATTGCCATTTCAATTAATTTTATATATGTAATGTTTTTTTATTTATTTCATGTGTTCGTGTATTTTTTAAGTCATCCCCATTCATACTTATGACAGTTCCGTACATACGGAATCCCCATAAGTATGAAGGGAGATTCCCTTTTTTCATTGGTTGGGCTGGCCCACGTGACCCCAGGGGCACTTGCGAACCGCATGCGCCCCTGGGATACGTGGGTCTCTATGCATTTCTACCATGAGAGGCCCAGGATCGCAAGCCTCTGTATCTCCCGGATCACCAGGTAAATGCGTCGATTTTTTGATGATCGGTGACATCCGCCCGCGGGAAGCCTCCGATTGCAAATACAGGCCCATTATCTAAAAAATGGAAGTGTAACAAGCTGCTTGTTAACACTCCATCTATAGTGGCATCTTCCTCTTAATTTTGTCCTCGGTGATGATATAAGGGCAAATTTTGCGAGGCCCTGCATCACCAGCAGGGTGTTGCACACAGACAATGCATATCAAAAAATCATGGGTGCACTGACGTGATTTTTCATCCATTGAAATTAAATCACGTTTCTGAAATGAGCTTGTTGTGGGCAACCCCTACTCAAGGCAGTGGTGCAGGACACTTTTGTTTCTTAACCTGTCCCATTACCATCTCGTCTTGCCTTGAGCATCTCTTAATGTCTCTACTTACCATAGTTATTCCTCCCCCCAGCCTCCCCCTTGCATTTTTATCTGTTTCATTTCCTGCTCTTTTCTCAGTTCTGACGAAGGGTTTCGACCTGAAACGTTAACTCTGTTTCTCTCTCCACGGATGTTGCCTGGCCTGCTGAGTTTTTCCAGCGTTTTCTGTTGTTGTTTCAATTTTCCAGCATCCGCAGTATTTTGCTATCGTCTAGGTAAATGGTAGTGAGAACTTTGTACTACAACCACTGGGATGCATCACGTGCTGCCATGCAAATTCTCCTTTCTCTGAATAGTGGAGTGAATAAACACCAAATTAAGACATAGATTTTGAATCAGTAAACAGTTTTTAATTTACAAAGAATAGATGAATGACCATTACACAGTTTAACACGGTTAGATATATATTTCATTGCAGCCCTCAATATGTAACACGATGAAGATGTTATATGGTTTCTCTTAAATATGGGTCTTAAACAGAAGTCCAGTTACTGTAAACATTTTCTACCCTATCTCCCCAGCTAGCTGGCACTAACTAAAAGCAAATTGCTGCTTTTGGCTGTGAGCCACATATACTGAAAACTGAAAACTGACTCACAATATAATTTTGTAAGAGGAAGGTACTACCCACTGAGCTATAAATCAAAAAGGGATTCCAGCCAATCAAGAGCCAATCTTTGTTTCACTAAGTTCTGCGAAACAGATGTCAATCAAAGTTGCTACCCCAGGCTGCGGCCTCCGTTTTGATCTGGGACAGGGTGCTTGTAAATAACATAGCAGATCTGAAATGAAAGAAGCAGACAATACACCTCTCATTATTTACTTAAAACAAATACAGGCAACACGGTGGCAGAGTGGTTAGCACTGTTGCCTCACAGCGCCAGGGACCCGGGTTCGAATCCGGCCTTGGGTGACTGTCTGTGTGGAGTTTGCACATTCTCCCTGTGTCTGCGTGGGTTTCCTCCGGGTGCTCCGGTTTCCTCCCACAGTCCAAAGATGTGTGGGTTAGGTTGATTTGGCTATGATAAATTGACCCTTAGTGTTAGGGGGGATTAAATACGTGGGGTTACTGGGATATGTGTCGGTGCAGGCTCGATGGGCCGAAATGGCCTCTATCTGCACTGTGGGGATTCTGTGATTCTGTGAAATAGCAAGTAATCAATATTAATTGAAGGCAATCTCTGACAAAGACCTAAAATGCTCGTTATTGAATGCTAGAGCTACATATAATTTACAAATAGGACTTTTTATTGTACCCTGCCTCATCAACTTATGAAGAATTGAGCAGCCAACTTAGGACAAATATCCTGTGTGATCCTATTGTAACCCCTTGCACGCTTATTCTGGCAATACAATTATTCCAGTATCAAAAATTCCACATGGTCAAAAAAAACAATTTTGTCAATACAGTCCTATGCTGCATGTTAGCTGCAGATATCCTTGCAGTAGATGGCACAGCTCTGTGAACACTGTTCACACTGTCCTTTGTAGGTAGATGTTCCAAGGTGCACATATGGTTGGTGACATCTTTGTGGCAGTCAGACTATGTTGCCTGTTGATCGACCTAGAATGCTTTCTTTAATTGGCTTGCTTCCAAATAACCATTCCAGCATTACGGTATGTCAGGCCTCCACATGTAATTTGCTGTCACAGTCTCCTTTGGGAATTGGCGCCTCTGCAGTATGTCTCTACCAAAGTGATGCGTGTGCATGTCTCGACGCAGCTGAGAGGTCACCAGCGGGTGGGCACCCATCTCTGATGTAGCCTGGCCTACCTGCCATCTGTCTGTTGGTCCTCCTCTTCTTCATGCAATCAACTCAGATAGGAGAGTTGGACGTCCAATGGGAAACCCATTGATGCCACTAAAAGATGCAGTGGAGCAATTGCCACAAAGATTGCATTAAAACTAAAGAGCAGCACAAAACGAATATGGAAAAAATGAAGAGAAACAGCACAGAAATGGTTTTAAAACAGTTGAATGAATTTTCTTGACGTTTCAGGTCGATGAAAGGTCATCGACCTGAAACGTCAACTCTCTTTCTCTCTCCACGGATGCTGCCTGGCCTGCTGAGTTTTTCCAGCGTTTTCTGTTGTTATTTCGGATTTCCAGCATCTGCAGTATTTTGCTATCGAATGAATTTTCTTACTCTGCCCTTTAAATGAACTTACATGCACAGCTTATTCCCTAACAACCCTGGAAGCCCACTATTCGGAGGTCTATCGTTCATCGTCCTGCGTGAATAAACTTTGCAAAAATGCATGCAGGACATTCCACCCACCTTTTAATGTTTTAATGAAGCTGCCACCTGTTTCAGGCGTGCACTTCCTGCCACCAGTTCTTCTGCCCACAAATGTGTGCAATCCACAATTTTCCAGTCTACTGAAGTGTCAGCTCCTTCACAAACCAACATTTTTTTTCTAATGCAATAGGAGTGGGTGGATTTTTTACCTATTATTTAGGGCCCTCTGCCAGGAATAGAAATGCAACATAGAAGTAGATTAGTTATAAATTATTCAGGAAGAAATCTGATGGTAAAATTTTTTATATAGAAACAATTCTTAAAATAATATACATTTACAAACAAAAGTTTAATGACTTGCTGCATTGAATATTTTAGTTAGAGTTAAGCCAACTATCCATGTTGTACTATCCAATATTAATTGACTTAATTTGATTTAAAAAAAACCTGACTGAGGCAGTTTTATTTTCTACACAAATAAGGGGGATTTTTATTGAGTTTATGTGATAAGAGAATTAATTTAACATGACATAACAGATTAAATGTCTTTGACCTATTCAATGATTCCAGAGAAGGTGCAATTTCTTTAGGTTGCGAGCTTGATCTGATTCTAACTACATGCTTTGTCAATAAAAAAAATCTGTTTCCAACAAAGGAACTAGAATGTATTGCAAAGATGAATGCTCAGGTTTATTCAATCTTTAGAAGGCCCAAACCTTGAGGTATTCTCAAAGCCCGATGTGAAGGCTGTACCACCACTAAGCTGCTAGGAATCAGGTGCATTGTCTTCAGTACCAGTAGTACTCCAAGGACTGGAAACACACTCATCATTAGACCTCCAGGGACCAGAAACACACTCATTACCAAACCGCTAGGGATCTGAAGTATAGTACTGGATCACCAGGGATCAGGTGCAACTGGAACCCTCTCTGGATCAGGTAAATATTGTGCCACTAGGCTCCAAGAGAGTGGATGTTCTTCCCCCTTACTGAACTCCGTGAATCAAATGCACCCCACTAAACTAGATTTAAAAAAATTTGCATTCTTCCTATATAAATACAAGTTGCTGTTGTGTGTGGGGACTCCAACCATAAGTAGGAGTTGTTTCTTGCTATAGTGGTAAGAAATTAAAGGTGGGATTTGTCTTCACTTGGGGAAGATGCGAGATTGCGCAGTGCATTTGTAAGCAGATATTGTGTTCTTCAATGATTGGGAAGTGTTATGGTGGACTAAAATCATGCTCAGCGTTACTTTTTTGATAATGAACCGGCACATTTGAATCTGAAGTGATCCACGCTGGCCAAATTCAAGTATTTGCAAAGAAACCAAAAGCCGTGCAATTCAGATGATGTTTTTATGATATGTTGGGTATTGTAACAATAGGCTGTACGCAAAGAGTACCAAGAATAAATTTCTCATTAAATTGACTGTGGTGACGGGACAGAAATATTTGGAGAAATAGTACTCGGTAACCAATATGTAACAGATTTCCAATTTGCCTGTTCCGGGAACCTGGAAGTGGTCACAAGGGTTGATTCAATGTTTAAATAGCCCCAGACTAAAGGTAGAAGAGTAACTTCCAATTTTTGGTGCTCCCAGTGCATTCATTGGTGAACACGGAAAGCATATCAGGAATTTGGGTTCACGCCTGATTCATGGGCCCTCAATTTTAAAGTGTACATATGGAAATTCTGTGTTTGCACAATGCATTAATAATTTTGAATAGCCTATTGTATTATGCTGTGAAGAGGAAAATCTGAAAAGTGAATTAAATGAATGAACGATTTTAGTTTTCGTTAACAGGCCAAACTTTCCATCAGTGAACTCACATTACAATACCTTGACACTCCCTCTAGCTGTGACCAGGATCTGGGTTGCCATAACCTTTTTGTTTGTGTCTGATTCCAGATTGTTTGCTTTTGGGAACATACGAATCTGCAAATTTCTGCTACTCCAAATCTGTCCTTCTGGAACATTCCAACCTACCATCACTTGTGTCCATATGGCGCTGAGGTACGCACCCCCTTTTAACAGTCGTAGCCATTTTGCCCAAAGTGATGCCCGAGTTCCACGGCACCCTGCACAGCAACTCAATCAGGAGCAGCTCAAATCAACTTTCCGAATCATACACTTGGTGCTTGAGCTCCAGATCACCTCTGACAGCTTGTAAAATTGAGGCAGTTATAGAGCTTTATCGATGGTGTCGGCCCCTCCAAACATGTGCACAGGTGCCACTGGCCAGCGAGCCATGCCAGTCATTTAATGTCACTGGTAGCTGACTCAACAACCGTTCTATAATCAGGCTTCAGACCGGGGTTGCATTATGCCCACAAAATAAATGTGGAAGGAGCAGTTTCTCCCGCACTCCTCTACGTTGGTGCTCATAAGCAATTTTTGCTGCTCTTGAATGGACATGAAGATTTCGCTTAAACACCAGCAGCTCTTGTAGTAATGCAGGTGTGCTCCTCACAACCCCACATTCAAAGGACGCGGGCTGCTGCTGGCCATCGTGTTCTCCACCTCCGCCCCCCGCCCCAACCCACCAATGGACACTGATCCCTCCACCAATGGACACCAATCCTCCCACCAATGGACACCGATCCTCCCACCAATGGACACTGATCCCTCCCCCCAATGGACACTGATCCTCCCACCAATGGACACTGATCCTCTCACCAATGGACACTGATCCTCTCACCAATGGACACTGATCCTCCCACCAATGGACACTGATCCTCCCACCAATGGACACTGATCCCTCCACCAATGGACACTGATCCCTCCACCAATGGACACTGATCCTCCCACCAATGGACACCGATCCTCCCACCAATGGACACTGATCCTCCCACCAATGGACATTGATCCTCCCACCAATGGACACTGATCCTCCCACCAATGGACACTGATCTCTCCCACCAATGGACACTGATCCTCCCACCAATGGACATTGATCCTCCCACCAATGGACACTGATCCTCCCACCAATGGACACTGATCTCTCCCACCAATGGACACTGATCCTCCCACCAATGGACATTGATCCTCCCACCAATGGACACTGATCCTCCCACCAATGGACACTGATCCTCCCACCAATGGACACTGATCCTCCACCAATGGACACTGATCCCTCCACCAATGGACACTGATCCCTCCCACCAATGGACACTGATCCCTCCACCAATGGACACTGATCCCTCCCACCAATGGACACTGATCCTCCCACCAATGGACACTGATCCCTCCACCAATGGACACTGATCCTCCCACCAATGGACACTGATCCTCCCACCAATGGACACCGATCCTCCCACCAATGGACACTGATCCCTCCACCAATGGACATTGATCCTCCCACCAATGGACACTGATCTCTCCACCAATGGACACCGATCCTCCCACCAATGGACACTGATCCCTCCACCAATGGACATTGATCCTCCCACCAATGGACACTGATCCCTCCACCAATGGACACCGATCCTCCCACCAATGGACACTGATCTCTCCCACCAATGGACACTGATCCTCCCACCAATGGACACTGATCTCTCCCACCAATGGACACTGATCCTCCCACCAATGGACACTGATCCCTCCACCAATGGACACTGATCCTCCCACCAATGGACACTGATCCTCCCACCAATGGACACTGATCCTCTCACCAATGGACACTGATCCTCCCACCAATGGACACTGATCCTCTCACCAATGGACACTGATCCTCTCACCAATGGACACTGATCCCTCCACCAATGGACACTGATCCGTCCACCAATGGACACCGATCCCTCCCACCAATGGACACTGATCCTCCCACCAATGGACACTGATCTCTCCCACCAATGGACACTGATCCTCTCACCAATGGACACTGATCCCTCCACCAATGGACACCGATCCTCTCACCAATGGACACTGATCTCTCCCACCAATGGACACTGATCCTCCCACCAATGGACACTGATCTCTCCCACCAATGGACACTGATCCTCTCACCAATGGACACTGATCCCTCCACCAATGGACACCGATCCTCCCACCAATGGACACTGATCTCTCCCACCAATGGACACTGATCCTCTCACCAATGGACACTGATCCCTCCACCAATGGACACTGATCCCTCCACCAATGGACACTGATCTCTCCCACCAATGGACACTGATCCTCTCACCAATGGACACTGATCCCTCCACCAATGGACACTGATCCGTCCACCAATGGACACTGATCCTCCCACCAATGGACACTGATCCTCCCACCAATGGACACCGATCCTCCCACCAATGGACACTGATCCCTCCACCAATGGACATTGATCCTCCCACCAATGGACACTGATCCTCCCACCAATGGACACCGATCCTCCCACCAATGGACACTGATCCCTCCACCAATGGACATTGATCCTCCCACCAATGGACACTGATCTCTCCACCAATGGACACCGATCCTCCCACCAATGGACACTGATCCCTCCACCAATGGACATTGATCCTCCCACCAATGGACACTGATCCCTCCACCAATGGACACCGATCCTCCCACCAATGGACACTGATCTCTCCCACCAATGGACACTGATCCTCCCACCAATGGACACTGATCCCTCCACCAATGGACACCGATCCTCCCACCAATGGACACTGATCTCTCCCACCAATGGACACTGATCTCTGCCACCAATGGACACTGATCCTCCCACCAATGGACACTGATCCTCCCACCAATGGACACTGATCCTCTCACCAATGGACACTGATCCTCCCACCAATGGACACTGATCTCTCCACCAATGGACACTGATCCCTCCACCAATGGACACTGATCCCTCCACCAATGGACACTGATCCTCTCACCAATGGACACTGATCCTCTCACCAATGGACACTGATCTCTCCACCAATGGACACCGATCCTCCCACCAATGGACACTGATCTCTCCACCAATGGACACTGATCCCTCCACCAATGGACACTGATCTCTCCACCAATGGACACCGATCCTCCCACCAATGGACACTGATCTCTGCCACCAATGGACACTGATCCTCCCACCAATGGACACTGATCCCTCCACCAATGGACATTGATCCTCCCACCAATGGACACTGATCTCTCCACCAATGGACACTGATCTCCCACCAATGGATACTGATCCCTCCACCAATGGACACTGATCCTCTCACCAATGGACATTGATCTCTCCACCAATGGACATTGATCCCTCCACCAATGGACACTGATCCTCCCACCAATGGACACTGATCCCTCCACCAATGGACACTGATCCCTCCCACCAATGGACACTGATCCTCTCACCAATGGACACTGATCCTCCCACCAATGGACACCGATCCTCCCACCAATGGACACCGATCCTCCCACCAATGGACACTGATCCTCTCACCAATGGACACTGATCCTCCCACCAATGGACACTGATCCCTCCACCAATGGACACCGATCCTCCCACCAATGGACACTGATCCCTCCACCAATGGACACTGATCCCTCCACCAATGGACACTGATCCTCCCACCAATGGACACTGATCCCTCCACCAATGGACACTGATCTCTCCACCAATGGACACTGATCCTCCCACCAATGGACACTGATCCCTCCACCAATGGACACTGATCCCTCCACCAATGGACACTGATCTCTCCACCAATGGACACTGATCCTCCCACCAATGGACACTGATCCCTCCACCAATGGACACTGATCCCTCCACCAATGGACACTGATCCTCCCACCAATGGACACTGATCTCTCCCACCAATGGACACTGATCCTCCCACCAATGGACACTGATCCCTCCACCAATGGACACTGATCCTCCCACCAATGGACATTGATCCTCCCACCAATGGACACTGATCCCTCCACCAATGGACACTGATCCTCCCACCAATGGACACTGATCCCTCCACCAATGGACACTGATCCTCCCACCAATGGACATTGATCCTCCCACCAATGGACACTGATCCCTCCACCAATGGACACTGATCCTCCCACCAATGGACACTGATCCTCCCACCAATGGACACTGATCCTCCCACCAATGGACACTGATCCCTCCACCAATGGACACTGATCCTCCCACCAATGGACATTGATCCTCCCACCAATGGACACTGATCTCTCCCACCAATGGACACTGATCCTCCCACCAATGGACACTGATCCCTCCACCAATGGACACTGATCCTCCCACCAATGGACATTGATCCTCCCACCAATGGACACTGATCTCTCCACCAATGGACACTGATCCCTCCACCAATGGACACTGATCCTCCCACCAATGGACACTGATCTCTCCCACCAATGGACACTGATCCTCCCACCAATGGACACTGATCCCTCCACCAATGGACACTGATCCTCCCACCAATGGACATTGATCCTCCCACCAATGGACACTGATCCTCCCACCAATGGACACTGATCCCTCCACCAATGGACACTGATCCTCCCACCAATGGACACTGATCTCTCCACCAATGGACACTGATCTCTCCACCAATGGACACTGATCCTCCCACCAATGGACACTGATCCCTCCACCAATGGACACTGATCCCTCCACCAATGGACACTGATCCCTCCACCAATGGACACTGATCCTCCACCAATGGACATTGATCCTCCCACCAATGGACACAGATCTCTCCACCAATGGACACCGATCCTCCCACCAATGGACACCGATCCTCCCACCAATGGACACTGATCTCTCCACCAATGGACACTGATCTCTCCACCAATGGACACTGATCCTCCCACCAATGGACACTGATCTCTCCCACCAATGGACACTGATCTCTCCACCAATGGACACTGATCTCTCCACCAATGGACACTGATCCTCCCACCAATGGACACTGATCTCTCCCACCAATGGACACTGATCTCTCCACCAATGGACACTGATCCTCCCACCAATGGACACTGATCCTCCCACCAATGGACACTGATCCTCCCACCAATGGACACTGATCCCTCCACCAATGGACACTGATCCTCCCACCAATGGACACTGATCCCTCCACCAATGGACACTGATCCCTCCACCAATGGACACTGATCCTCCCACCAATGGACACTGATCCCTCCACCAATGGACATTGATCCTCCCACCAATGGACACTGATCTCTCCCACCAATGGACACTGATCTCTCCACCAATGGACACTGATCCTCCCACCAATGGACACTGATCCTCCCACCAATGGACACTGATCCCTCCACCAATGGACACTGATCCTCCCACCAATGGACACTGATCCTCCCACCAATGGACACTGATCCCTCCACCAATGGACACTGATCTCTCCACCAATGGACATTGATCCTCCCACCAATGGACACTGATCTCTCCCACCAATGGACACTGATCCCTCCACCAATGGACACTGATCCTCCCACCAATGGACACTGATCCCTCCACCAATGGACACTGATCTCTCCACCAATGGACACTGATCTCTCCACCAATGGACACTGATCCTCCCACCAATGGACACTGATCTCTCCACCAATGGACACTGATCTCTCCACCAATGGACACTGATCCTCCACCAATGGACACTGATCTCTCCACCAATGGACACTGATCTCTCCACCAATGGACACTGATCCTCCACCAATGGACACTGATCTCTCCACGAATGGACACTGATCCTCCCACCAATGGACACTGATCCCTCCCACCAATGGACACTGATCTCTCCACAATGGACACTGATCCTCCCCACCAATGGACACTGATCCCTCCCACCAATGGACACTGATCCCTCCACCAATGGACACTGATCCTCCCACCAATGGACACTGATCCTCCACCAATGGACACTGATCCCTCCACCAATGGACACTGATCCTCCACCAATGGACACTGATCCCTCCACAATGGACACTGATCCCTCCACCAATGGACACTGATCCCTCCACCAATGGACACTGATCTCTCCCACCAATGGACACTGATCCCTCCCACCAATGGACACTGATCTCTCCCACCAATGGACACTGATCTCTCCACCAATGGACACTGATCCTCCCACCAATGGACACTGATCCCTCCACCAATGGACACTGATCCTCCAACAATGGACACTGATCCTCCCACCAATGGACACTGATCTCTCCACCAATGGACACTGATCCCTCCACCAATGGACATTGATCCTCCACCAATGGACACTGATCCCTCCACCAATGGACACTGATCCTCTCCACCAATGGACACTGATCGCTCCACCAATGGACACTGATCCCTCCACAATGGACACTGATCCTCCACCAATGGACACTGATCCTCCACCAATGGACACCTGATCTCTCCCACCAATGGACACTGATCCTCCACCAATGGACACTGATCCTCCCACCAATGGACATTGATCCTCCCACCAATGGACACTGATCCTCCCACCAATGACACTGACCTCACCAATGGGACATGATCTCCCACAATGGACACTGATCCTCCACCCATGACCACTGATCCTCCATCCATGGACACTGATCCCTCCACCAAAGGACACTGATCCTCCACCAATGGACACTAGATCCTCCACCAATGGACACTGAGCCCTCCACCCAATGGACACTGATCCCCTCCACCAATGGACACTGATCCTCCATCCCAATGGACACTGATCCCTCCACAAAATGGACATGATCTCCCACCAATGGACACTGATCTCCCACCAAGGGACAATGTTCCTCCCACCAATGGACACTGATCCCTCCCACCAATGGACACTGATCCTCCCACCAATGGACATTGATCCTCCCACCAATGGACACTGATCCTCCACAAATGGACCACTGATCCTCCACCAATGGACAACTGATCTCCATCAATGGACATGACTCCTCACCAATGGACACTGATCCTCCCACCAATGGACACTGATACTCCACCAATGGACACTGATCCCTCCACCAATGGACACTGATCCTCCCACCAATGGACACTGATCCTCCCACCAATGGACACTGATCCTCCACCAATGGACACTGATCCTCCCACCAATGGACACTGATCCTCCCACCAATGGACACTGATCCTCCCACCAATGGACACTGATCCTCCACCAATGGACACTGATCTCTCCACCAATGGACACTGATCCTCCACCAATGGACACTGATCCTCCACCAATGGACACTGATCCTCCACCAATGGACACTGATCCCTCCCACCAATGGACACTGATCCTCCCACCAATGGACACTGATCCTCCCACCAATGGACACTGATCCTCCACCAATGGACACTGATCCTCCACCAATGGACACTGATCCTCCCACCAATGGACACTGATCCCTCCACCAATGGACACTGATCCCTCCCACCAATGGACACTGATCCTCCACCAATGGACACTGATCCTCCCACCAATGGACACTGATCCTCCACCAATGGACACTGATCCTCCCACCAATGGACACTGATCCTCTCACCAATGGACACTGATCCTCTCACCAATGGACACTGATCTCTCCACCAATGGACACTGATCCTCCCACCAATGGACACTGATCTCTGCCACCAATGGACACTGATCTCTCCACCAATGGACACCGATCCTCCCACCAATGGACACTGATCTCTGCCACCAATGGACACTGATCCTCCCACCAATGGACACTGATCCCTCCACCAATGGACATTGATCCTCCCACCAATGGACACTGATCTCTCCACCAATGGACACTGATCTCCCACCAATGGATACTGATCCCTCCACCAATGGACACTGATCCTCTCACCAATGGACATTGATCTCTCCACCAATGGACATTGATCCCTCCACCAATGGACACTGATCCTCCCACCAATGGACACTGATCCCTCCACCAATGGACACTGATCCCTCCCACCAATGGACACTGATCCTCTCACCAATGGACACTGATCCTCCCACCAATGGACACCGATCCTCCCACCAATGGACACCGATCCTCCCACCAATGGACACTGATCCTCTCACCAATGGACACTGATCCTCCCACCAATGGACACTGATCCCTCCACCAATGGACACCGATCCTCCCACCAATGGACACTGATCCCTCCACCAATGGACACTGATCCCTCCACCAATGGACACTGATCCTCCCACCAATGGACACTGATCCCTCCACCAATGGACACTGATCTCTCCACCAATGGACACTGATCCTCCCACCAATGGACACTGATCCCTCCACCAATGGACACTGATCCCTCCACCAATGGACACTGATCTCTCCACCAATGGACACTGATCCTCCCACCAATGGACACTGATCCCTCCACCAATGGACACTGATCCCTCCACCAATGGACACTGATCCTCCCACCAATGGACACTGATCTCTCCCACCAATGGACACTGATCCTCCCACCAATGGACACTGATCCCTCCACCAATGGACACTGATCCTCCCACCAATGGACATTGATCCTCCCACCAATGGACACTGATCCCTCCACCAATGGACACTGATCCTCCCACCAATGGACACTGATCCCTCCACCAATGGACACTGATCCTCCCACCAATGGACATTGATCCTCCCACCAATGGACACTGATCCTCCACCAATGGACACTGATCCTCCCACCAATGGACACTGATCCTCCCACCAATGGACACTGATCCTCCCACCAATGGACACTGATCCCTCCACCAATGGACACTGATCCTCCCACCAATGGACATGATCCTCCCACCAATGGGACACTGATCTCTCCCACAATGGACACTGATCCTCCCACCAATGGACACTGATCCCTCCACCAATGGACACTGATCCTCCCACCAATGGACATTGATCCTCCCACCAATGGACACTGATCTCTCCACCAATGGACACTGATCCCTCCACCAATGGACACTGATCCTCCCACCATGGACACTGATCTCTCCCCCAATGGACACTGATCCTCCCACCAATGGACACTGATCCCTCCACCAATGGACACTGATCCTCCCACCAATGGACATTGATCCTCCCACCAATGGACACTGATCCTCCCACCAATGGACACTGATCCCTCCACCAATGGACACTGATCCTCCCACCAATGGACACTGATCTCTCCACCAATGGACACTGATCTCTCCACCAATGGACACTGATCCTCCCACCAATGGACACTGATCCTCCACCAATGGACACTGATCCCTCCACCAATGGACACTGATCCCTCCACCAATGGACACTGATCCTCCACCAATGGACATTGATCCTCCCACCAATGGACACAGATCTCTCCACCAATGGACACCGATCCTCCCACCAATGGACACCGATCCTCCCACCAATGGACACTGATCTCTCCACCAATGGACACTGATCTCTCCACCAATGGACACTGATCCTCCCACCAATGGACACTGATCTCTCCCACCAATGGACACTGATCTCTCCACCAATGGACACTGATCTCTCCACCAATGGACACTGATCCTCCCACCAATGGACACTGATCTCTCCCACCAATGGACACTGATCTCTCCACCAATGGACACTGATCCTCCCACCAATGGACACTGATCCTCCCACCAATGGACACTGATCCTCCCACCAATGGACACTGATCCTCCACCAATGGACACTGATCCTCCCACCAATGGACACTGATCCCTCCACCAATGGACACTGATCCCTCCACCAATGGACACTGATCCTCCCACCAATGGACACTGATCCCTCCACCAATGGACATTGATCCTCCCACCAATGGACACTGATCTCTCCCACCAATGGACACTGATCTCTCCACCAATGGACACTGATCCTCCCACCAATGGACACTGATCCTCCCACCAATGGACACTGATCCCTCCACCAATGGACACTGATCCTCCCACCAATGGACACTGATCCTCCCACCAATGGACACTGATCCCTCCACCAATGGACACTGATCTCTCCACCAATGGACATTGATCCTCCCACCAATGGACACTGATCTCTCCCACCAATGGACACTGATCCCTCCACCAATGGACACTGATCCTCCCACCAATGGACACTGATCCCTCCACCAATGGACACTGATCTCTCCACCAATGGACACTGATCTCTCCACCAATGGACACTGATCCTCCCACCAATGGACACTGATCTCTCCACCAATGGACACTGATCTCTCCACCAATGGACACTGATCCTCCCACCAATGGACACTGATCTCTCCACCAATGGACACTGATCTCTCCCACCAATGGACACTGATCCTCCCACCAATGGACACTGATCTCTCCACGAATGGACACTGATCCTCCCACCAATGGACACTGATCCCTCCCACCAATGGACACTGATCTCTCCACCAATGGACACTGATCCTCCCACCAATGGACACTGATCCCTCCCACCAATGGACACTGATCCCTCCACCAATGGACACTGATCCTCCCACCAATGGACACTGATCCCTCCACCAATGGACACTGATCCCTCCACCAATGGACACTGATCCTCCCACCAATGGACACTGATCCCTCCACCAATGGACACTGATCCTCCCACCAATGGACACTGATCCCTCCACCAATGGACACTGATCTCTCCCACCAATGGACACTGATCCCTCCCACCAATGGACACTGATCTCTCCCACCAATGGACACTGATCTCTCCACCAATGGACACTGATCCTCCCACCAATGGACACTGATCTCTCCACCAATGGACACTGATCTCTCCAACAATGGACACTGATCCTCCCACCAATGGACACTGATCTCTCCACCAATGGACACTGATCCCTCCACCAATGGACATTGATCCTCCACCAATGGACACTGATCCCTCCACCAATGGACACTGATCTCTCCACCAATGGACACTGATCTCTCCACCAATGGACACTGATCCCTCCACCAATGGACACTGATCCCTCCACCAATGGACACTGATCCTCCCACCAATGGACACTGATCTCTCCACCAATGGACACTGATCCCTCCACCAATGGACACTGATCCTCCCACCAATGGACATTGATCCTCCCACCAATGGACACTGATCCTCCCACCAATGGACACTGATCCCTCCACCAATGGACACTGATCCTCCCACCAATGGACATTGATCCTCCCACCAATGGACACTGATCCCTCCACCAATGGACACTGATCCCTCCACCAATGGACACTGATCCTCCATCCAATGGACACTGATCCCTCCACCAATGGACACTGATCCTCCCACCAATGGACACTGATCCTCCCACCAATGGACACTGATCCCTCCACCAATGGACACTGATCCCTCCACCAATGGACACTGATCCTCCATCCAATGGACACTGATCCTCCCACCAATGGACACTGATCCTCCCACCAATGGACACTGATCCTCCCACCAATGGACACTGATCCTCCCACCAATGGACACTGATCCCTCCACCAATGGACACTGATCCTCCCACCAATGGACATTGATCCTCCCACCAATGGACACTGATCCCTCCACCAATGGACACTGATCCCTCCACCAATGGACACTGATCCTCCATCCAATGGACACTGATCCCTCCACCAATGGACACTGATCCTCCCACCAATGGACACCGATCCTCCCACCAATGGACACTGATCCTCCCACCAATGGACACTGATCCTCCCACCAATGGACACTGATCTCTCCACCAATGGACACTGATCCCTCCACCAATGGACACTGATCCTCCCACCAATGGACACTGATCTCTCCACCAATGGACACTGATCCTCCCACCAATGGACACTGATCCCTCCACCAATGGACACCGATCCTCCCACCAATGGACACTGATCCCTCCACCAATGGACACTGATCTCTCCACCAATGGACACTGATCCCTCCACCAATGGACACTGATCCCTCCACCAATGGACACTGATCTCTCCCACCAATGGACACTGATCCTCCCACCAATGGACACTGATCCCTCCCACCAATGGACATTGATCCTCCCACCAATGGACACTGATCCTCCCACCAATGGACACTGATCCCTCCACCAATGGACATTGATCCTCCCACCAATGGACACTGATCCCTCCACCAATGGACACTGATCCCTCCACCAATGGACACTGATCTCTCCACCAATGGACACTGATCCTCCCACCAATGGACACTGATCTCTCCACCAATGGACACTGATCTCTCCACCAATGGACACTGATCCTCCCACCAATGGACACTGATCCTCCCACCAATGGACACTGATCCTCCCACCAATGGACACTGATCCCTCCACCAATGGACACTGATCCTCCCACCAATGGACACCAATCCCTCCCACCAATGGACACCAGACCCCCCCTACCAATTACCTCAGCACTCGATTGCCGTTATCTCGTGCAAGCCACCACTAGCTCTCTCCGGGCCACCCCTACCTCACGACCCGATTGGTTCCCCTTGCCGATTGCCCCCATTTTTATGGTCATTCCCTTTCTGGCCTGCCGCCCCTTTCCCGGTCTCCGTCTTCCTCACTGAACTGAGGGTCGCTCCGACATTAGCAGAGGCACAATCTTCCATCATGTTTCACCAGCGAGCTGCCTTTTGCTCTCCGCAGCTCGCCGGCTTAATGGAAATAAGGCCCTATATCAGGGGCACCACGGGCCTCAACATCAAGGCACAGGGATTGCTCCACGCCTGCCCAAAAATGGACGCGCCCATATTACTAGGCCCAAGTGTGCAAATAACATTCACAAAGAGGCAACTAGTGGCCTATTAATTAATTTTAAAATGCTGGAAAGAGTTCTAAAGTATTATATAGAATACACAGATTATTCCAGTCAAGCATTTGAAAAAGACACGGGAAAGACAACAAGTAGATTGGACATGGCTACAAAATGGTAGGGAAAACAGTAGAATGTGAATTGGAGAATTCAGCAGATAAATTGTGGATATAGTTGAAATCAGTGTTCAGACCAGAAGAGTCAGAGTTTAAGAGTTTAACAAGCTGGATAACATCTGAAGAAATACTAAACTGTTCCTCAAAATAAAGACAATACAGTAGTAACATTTCATCCACCTTACTGTATGACATTGAGACCTGGCCAAGGACAAAGGCTACAGAGAAGAAACTTGAGACTTCAGCATCAAATGTCTGCAAGATATTCAGGATCAGCTGAACAGATAAAGTGACAGCAAGATAATCAAATAAAGAACAAAGTAACTTCCAGTAAGCCAACTTGCAAAACCAACTCACTGTAGTTTGGCCAAGTCATTTGTTCAAGACTCCAGATTATTGTGTTAAGCTTTGAAATGGCAGTTGAATGGAAAAGTGAAGTATGGAAAGTCAAGAATAACCGGAAAAAGCACCGTATAGAAGAAACCCGAGATATCAAGTGATTCAAAAATTGTGATTAATCTCACAATTCAAATTTTTATTCTCAGTTAATCTTGGTTTCAATTGCATATTTAATTCGACTGCGATGTGTCCGTTTTTTGGGCATGAAATGGGAACAAAAAGGTCCAATTTTGCGAGGCTATGTCCCATGCCTCAAAGACACCTGAAACACATCAGATACCATTTTGGATCAGACAATATTCAGGTGGCCCTTGCATAGCTGTTTAAGGACCCCTCTGGGCATGCTCAGCTCAGATTTTCCGTAAGTAATTAAAAAAAAACCCTACCTTGATGTGGTGCCAGAAGCAGCTTTTCCCGGCTCCACAGCACTGCTGCGGGCCACTGTTGGTGCGGGTTAGGGTTGAACACCAGTTTTACACTTCACCCAATTTTAATCTCCGTTGAAGTCAATTGTGACTTCTGTATGCTCCATGAAGTCACACCCTCTTTCATTTATTTTCCCACAGTCAATACGATCCTGAGTGAGCTGGAGCAGCAAGCCATAGAAATTTGTGAGCCTGCCAGAATTGTCAGCTTTGGGCATTTTGAGGCTGGGGGTGTCACTGAACAGCATCTCTGACAGTTACTTGTATCCCTTCATTCAGCACTGGAAAAATGCACAGCCAGCCAGCTTAACTTCATTAAATTACATTGTGATGCAGCTCTTCTGCAACTATGCTTCCTTGCAATGCCTTCCTAACTATTCTCCCTTTTCTCTTTCCCTAGGTCTTTCACACAGTCATAGCCCCCTGAAGAAGATACCACAGAGGAGGACAGTTCTTCTGAGGAGGCACCATCACACGCTCCATCACTTCCAAGTGCTACACAGACATTGACACCGCTGCTGGTTCACAGATTGAGGTAGAAGTGTCTGCACTTGATGATGCACCCAGCACTAGTGCGCAGGAGCAGGTAGTGGTGGCAGGGACAGCCCAGGAGACAGCTCGTCGGAGGGCGAGGTTTTCTCTCAGCTGGGCAATGGGTGCAATGAGGTCCAATTTCAATTCCGGCACGGACTTGATGGGCCGAATGGCCTCCTTCTGTGCTGTAACCATTCTATGATTCTAGGATTCAAGGCCCAAGGATGCCTGAAAAATGTCTGACCTGAAATTGGTTTGGGCTCTTTTTCAGTCATCAGGCCCCTTACATAAGTAAGTGAGGGGTCTAACACCTGTTTTGGGTCCCCTTGCCGAAATAGGTCTGCGATGACTGGGGCAGGAATCGGGCTTCTTCAGTAACAGCTGCGACTTAAGCAGCAGTTGCCAACGTAAATCAGTTTGTAATTTTTAAAACCGTTCTTGTGGAGCCAAGAGACATCGGAGTGCTCTGCCCAGCACCACAGCCCTCCTGAGGGCTGGTGCAGGCCCACCATCATCCCGCCCCTTGTTCTCCTTCAACCATTCCCGGCACTTAGCCGTGGGTCGCTGCCAGTAAGGCAGGCAGCCTGACAGTCGAATCAGCAGAAAGCCAATCGCCTGTGGAGGCAGGACCAGTTTATTTAGATGAGACCCAAGGCCCAACTGCCGCTGGCCTCGGGCCTCCCAGTTTGGGCGCGCGTTACAGCCACATCGCTGCCTTTGCACCCATAACCGGGCACCGACGAATTTCTGAATGGATGTATAAGCATAAATGCAACTTTCTTTCATTCTCCTTCAGTGCTGTTCACTTTGATGGTTCAATTAGCTTCAAATATGGAACTATAACAAATGTCTTCTCAAACGCTACTGGATTGCTCTCATTAACCAGTTTAGTTATCTCCTGAAATAAATTCAGTAGATTTGTGAGGCATGGCCTGTTGCATCTAAATTAATGCTGCCTGTTTCTTTTGGCCGGTACTCTTTTTAAATGAGTATCAATAGCATGCCATAAAATGCTCATTTTCACTACGGGTAATGTTAGACTATTTCCTTTCATAGGGTTAAGGCTCTTACTTTCTATTGGAGTCTGCAATGGCAGCTTTTATTCATCCTCCTACACAGGGTGGGAAGTGTTGTATAATATACCTTCTCTCCAATTCTTCTGTCAAGCATCCTCTGTGAGAGATATCCATTTAGGTCTCGCGAAAGGACATTGTTTAATGTAGGTGATGAGGCATCTTCAATCTCCGACATCTTTTTTTATTGAAATCATTTTCTAACAGAAGAGACAAACTGTGGAGAAACCCAAATTTGAACTATTGATCCATATTGGGGGGAGAAGTCCCAAACAATCACAGCACCTAATCCCACTATAATTCGACATGCATTTCTCCTTCTTTGAGGGAGGGTATTTCACATGTACAAAAGGCTCACCTATTTTATATGAGGACACGTGAGGACACTACCCACCAGGTACATGGTACATACTCATGTGACTCGGCCAACGTTGTCTACCTGATACGTTGCAGGAAAGGATGCCCCAGAGCATGGTACATCGGCGAGACCATGCAGACACTGAGACAACGTATGAACGGACACCGCGCAACAATCGCCAGGCAGGATGGTTGCCTCCCAGTCGGGGAACACTTCAGCAGTCAAGGGCATTCAGCCTCGGATCTGCGGGTTAGCGTTCTCCAAGGCGGCCTTCGAGACACACGACAACGCAAAATCATCGAGCAGAAACTGATAGCCAAGTTCCGCACTCATGAGGACGGCCTCAATAGGGATATCGGGTTCATGTCACGCTACAGAACGTGACTTGACATCGTTGTCTGTCTTTCCAGTTTTTAAAAAACAAACACAAAAAAACAAACCCAAAATACAAACCCAAAAAGGATGGAGAGAGAGGAAGGGACATGGAGAGGATATGCAGACAGCAGGATTTGACACGTTGGACCCCCTGGGACACATCTCATTGTCTTGGCTGTGCTCTTGGTGTGTCTTTGATGTAAGGAAAGATTGTATCTCTGCATTTTCTGTGTTTAAATTCTGTGAACTTTTGTAGATTCACTCATAGTAACTTTACCTGAAGAAGGGGCGATCGATAGCTCCGAAAGCTTGTAATTTTAAATAAATCTGTTGGACTATAACCTGGTGTTGTGCAACTTCCTATTTTTATATGCTCACTAGATAGTCTACTATAAGACAGTCCTTGAGTTCTGTCATCCTTAACATCAACTGATCCCGGTTTTGCATAATGTTTTTGTTTAAGGAGGGTTGTTGTTACAGTGCTGCCAACACTCGCAATTTTGTTCAAAATCTATTGATTTTGTGCTATTGTTTTCATGCATAAGATTCACTGGAATAGAAGGAGGAAACAGAAAGAGATCATTTCCTCTCTTCTCTCCATCCCAGTGAATTGTTCGCATTAAAACAATAGCACTAAATCAGTAAATCGTTAATGAAATCACAAGTGTTGGCAACGTTCCATTACTCGATGTTGAGCAACAATATCCAAGGAAAATTTGATCTGCTTTCTCCTTTCATATAGGATTAAGCCTGATTAAAGCTGCTCTGTCCCACAATTATTTGGCTGAAAATACTTATTTTATTTTAAATAATCCATTCTGACCTCATTTGTTCAGTTGAAATTGTCCCATTTCTGAAGAAATAATTTACCAATAATGTGGGCTACATCTTAACATTTGTTACAGATTTGCAGGGAGTTACAGTTACGTTTCAAATAACTTAAGAGCAGCGGTGAATTTTGCAGCATCTTTTGACAGTTGTTATTCGGGTGGTGGGCAGGGTGTCCACGGCAGCTGCCCCAGTAGACAACATGGAACCAGATTGATTTTAGAAGTGGGTCCCCTTGTCAGCTGTGACTCAGTGGCAGCGCTCTCGTCTCTGAGTCAGAAAGTCCCACTCCAGACTCTGGAGCACAAAATCTAGGCTGACACTTCAGTGCAGCACTGAGGGAGTGCTGCATCGTCTTTCGGATGAGACGTTAAACCGAGGTACCGTCTGCCTTCTCAGGTGGACGTAAAAGATCCCAAGGTACTATTTCAAAGAAGAACAGCGGATTTCTGGCCAATCATTTATCCGCCAACCAACATCATTGAAAAAAAACAGATTATCCGGTCATGTATCTCATTGCTGTTTGTGGGACCTTGCAAATTGGCTGCCGCGTTTCCTACATTACAACAGTGACTACATTTCCAAAGTACTTCATTGCCTGTAAAGCGCTTTGGGACATCCTGAGGTCGTGAAAGGTACTACATACATCTAATTATTGTTTACATAGGATTACATACGTAGGATATACGGCACAGAAACAGGCCATTCAGCCCAACCAGTCCATGCCGATGTTTATGCTCCACACGAGCCTCCTCCCGTCTTCCCTCATTTAAATCTATCAGCATAACCCTCTATTCCCTTTCCCTCATATGCTTGTCTAGCCTCCCCTTAAATGCATCTACACTATTCGCTTCAACTACTCCCTGTGGTAGCGAGTTCCACATTCTCACCACTCTTTGGGTAAAGAAATTTCTTCTGAATTCCCTATTGGATTTCTTGGTGACTATCTTATATTGATGGCCTCTAGTTATGCTCTTCCCCACAAGTGGAAACATTCTCTCTGTATCCACTCTATCAAAACCTTTCATAATTTTAAAGAGCTCTATTAGGTCACCCCTCAGCCTTCTTTTTTCAAGAGAATAGAGACCCAGCCTGTTCATCCTTTCCCAATATGTATACCCTCGCATTTCTGGAATCATCCTTGTAAATCTTCTCTGCACCCTCTCCAGTGCCTCTATATCCTTTTTATAATATGGCAACCAGAACTGTACGCAGTACTCTTAAGTGTGGTCCAACCAAGGTTCGATACAGGTTTAGCATAACTTCCCTACTTTTCAATTCTATACCTCTAGAAATAAACCCTAGTGCTTGGTTTGCTTTTTTTTATGGCCTTGCTAACCTGTGTTGCAACTTTTAGTGATTTGTGTATTTGTACTCCGAGATCTCTTTGTTCCTCTACCCCACCTAGACTCGCACCCTCCAAGTGATAAGTGACCTCCCTATTCTTCTACCAAAATGTAATACCTCACATTTATCTGTGGTCGACCAGCTGCCAGCGCAAAATGTGCTCCCCAGTAGCTGAGTTAGCTGATCTCAGCCGGGTCAACGGTTTGAGAGCTACAATTGACCTCAGCATCCCTGGGTTAGGAAGGAGAAAAGCAGCCAGAGCTCCTGTTCGTGGCCGCACCCAGCTTCCCTTGCATGGCATTTGTGAGAACAGGATTAGGCTCAGCAGCAATGCCCCTATTGGTCAAATAGCTTGTGGCACTTACCAGCAAGGTTCACAGATGGTCAATGCCACTCTACAACATACCGGAGGATGAACGGTTGGCATCGCATCCCAGCAAGGGATCGAGACCTTCATGAAAGGAGATGGGAGAAAATTAGTAAGATTTAAAAAAAATCTGTATTCTACTGTGCCTTGTATGAAGTATAGTTGGGGACACAGTGTTATTCAGCGTTACAAGAAACTGCTTATTTATATTGAAAATGTGAAATATCAGCAAATGTGTTGCCTGCATGAATGTACTTGAGATCTCATTATCACGATGTCATAAGAAAGTGTAGCTGCAGTCAATTGCATAACAGTTCCCCAATAACTAGGGCATATTCTGTGATGTCTTGCATTTTGCAAGAATAATGATACTAAAAGTCCTCAGGCGTAGAATGTTTTGTGTACATAACTTGTCCCACATTATTTAGAATAACGCTAAGTATATCTAGATCTGTTTTTATATAAGTGCATTATTTATGTGAGCCTTATTTTTCCTTCTATAGGGCTGTTAGTTCTTATCTTCCTCTCCAATTCCTCCCATCACTTTTGAAGAAGTGACATTCCTGCGGAGTATAGTTCTATTGGTGCTATCGAACTATTGACTTCAATGGAAATTAAAATCGGGAGAGATGTAATCGGGCTGCCGACTCACGATCACAAAGTCAAAATTACCCCGATTGTGTTTACTTTCCCTTATTAATCTTTTTCCACAAGAATGCTTTATGAGGTGCAAGGAGTGCTAAACAACCACAATTCGTACTGGGACACGGGCCATTTCTGAACACTGCAAAATGTGTTTCCAGCATCAGCTTTATAAGGTGCCTCCTAACATCAGAACCAGTTGTGTTAACCCTCGAGTTACAACCACCCACACCTGGTGCAAAACATCATTTTTGCTGGCATAATCAGTGCTGCAAAATGACAGAGTTCACTCAACGTAAAAAAAGTCGGATAGCCAGGTGGTGGAGACTAGAATACAAGAGCCGAGTCTTCAGTTTTATATGTTGATGTCGGTGATTGACAGCCGGTGCCATCGCCAATAAAAAAGGAAGCAAGTGCCCCCTTTTAACGGGGCACAACCAATAAACCGCAAATTAAACCCAATTTAAATAAAACCGAACAAATCAAATCAGAATTTTGTTTCTGGGGGTGATGAAGCACTCCAGACCCTCTGATGCCCACCGGTCGCGGAAGGCTTCAAGCGTGCCGGCGGACACCACGTGCTCCATCTCCAGGGCCACCCGGGCGCGAACATAGCCACAGAAGAGAGGCAGGCAGGCGGGCCGAACGACCCCCTCGACCGCCCGCTGCCTGGACCTTTTAATGGCCACGTTGGCCAGGCCCAGGAGCAGTCCAACATGGAGGTCCTCCGAACTGCCCGCTCCCCTCCGCACCGGGTGCCCAAGGAACAGGAGCGCGGGACTGAAGTGCAACCAAAAATTGAGGAGCAGCCCCTTCAAAAATTGGAAGGGGTGCTGCAGCCTCTCACACTCAGTATACATGGAACACGGACTCCTCCAGGCTGCTGAAATTGCAGGCGGCCTGGGAGTCCGTGAACCTACTTAAAAATTTGTTGCACGGGACTGCTCCATGCAGCAGCTCCCACGCCAAGTCCCCAATAGAAAAGGGGAGAACTCATGCGTAGAGAGCCCTCCACTGGGGACTCCCACCTCCTCCAGATGGCAAGATGGCGTGCCCGGATTGCAGCCAAGGAAGACAAAATGGAGAGGGTGCAAGAGCAGCCCGTACAAGAAACCCCTCCGTGTGGAGTGGAAAGGCACGGAAGGGATCTCTGAGAGACGGCTCAAGCTGTGAGGCGCCGGCTCCCGAGAGAGGTTTCGGGGTCTGGTGCCGATGAGAAATTTCATCCAAACAGGGGTCAGCTCCATACCCTTGAGCCTCCTCGGCACACCTAGTAGAGTCAGGACCGAGCTCCTCTATTAGCATCTCGATGGCTTTGGCCGCGAACCGGATGCCGTGCCAGGACATGCACTGTGCCAGCTCCTCTGGCAACATCCAGCCCGCTCCTCCGCCATCCAGTACATCCCTGACTTTGGTCACCTTGCCAGCCAGGGCCCTCCCCTCCACAAGCCACCTGAAATCGTGGTCGTGGAGGTACGGATTCCTGAGCAGCGGCTCCCGGAGGATAGCCGTCACTCCTGACGGGGGAGAACTCCAGCTGGAGGTGACCATACTCCAGATCTTGATCAGTTCCTGGTAAAAGACAGGCAGCTCCTGCAAGGAGGCACAGCTACACCCCAGTTTAATAAACAGGAGCTGTGTGTCATAATTGAGGCCGTGCAGATGACGGAACAAAAACATTACCAGCGCACACCATCTGGGAGGATCCTCAACGTACAGGCATTGTAATGTATTATCACATGGTTTGTCACATGGTTTAGCATGAGCATGCTCAGTTTGCTCTGGCCTAGTAAAGCAAGCTCATGAACTAGCAACTGGTGTCTCCATCCTTCATTTGTTCTACCCACATATATTACATTTTTGGCAACGAGAATGGGATCCCAAAGCCATTTTTAGGGATCATGAAAGGACAGTGTTCAACATAGAAACATAGAAACATAGAATCTAGGAGCAGGAGTAGGCCATTCGGCCCGTCGAGCCTGCTCCGCCATTCAATACGATCATGGCTGATCATCCAAATCCAGTACCCTGTCCCTGCTTTAATCCCCACAGTACACATATCCCACCCTACCCCCGTAACCCCACATATTTAATTCCCCCTAACATATCCCATCCTATCCCCATAACCCCACATATTTAATCCCCCCTAACACTAAGGGTCAATTTATCATAGCCAAATCAACCTAACCCACACATTTCTGTGCCCAAAGTAACTGGAATGTGAAAGCCACCAACACAGGTCTTCATCACAGCAGACGGTCCAGCCTGCTAGCCGGAGCAGCAGAAGCAAGTAAACAAGGGGGACCAGGAGATCTCCTGACCGACACGTGGGTGCTGCGGTGAAAAACATCCGATCAGCTATTCGGAATTTCTCCGAGTTATCACGAGTGGTGAGCATGAGTCTCGAGATCCTACGAATCTAGTTTAGGATAGATATTGATAGGGGAGGGTTTAAGGATTAAGGATATTTGTAATGTGTGCCCCTATTTATTTTGTGCCGTTCGTTCCTCGTTTCCCTAAGATCGACTATATAACTGTTTGTAAGATTGTACTGTCATTAATCTGTGCTTATGACATGTATTTCATAATCTTAAGTATCATGCAATAAAGATTTTCCATTTCGTACCATTCAAACCAAGTCTACATGAGTTTTATCTCCATTACTGCTCTCGCATCTAAGTCCAGTGTCTAGAACCGTAAGGGAGAGTGATTCGAACCACTCACAGGTGTGTCTAGTGTTCCCAGACTGGCTGGAGACCAGAACAGGCAACAAGGCCTAGACCCGCACTGACATACAGGCTGCACAGAGCCGCGTGAATCTCACAGGCTGCGAGACACGCAGGGTCAGGAATCCCTTACTCAACCTTTGAGTGGAAAAGTTTATGGTGAATTTGTGACACCTAAATTACATTTTTGTGATGTTTTACTGTAAATGCTGATGCAGAATTGTCTGTGCTTCGCCTTCACGTGTATATACACAGCAACAGCAGCGTTGATTCTCACAGTACACAGGTACTGTGCTGAGTCACTGTTCAACCGGATCGGAACAATCATGGCCGCGTCTACGGGATTCATCGGAAGTCTTGGCATGTATGACCGAGCTCACGAACCATTCAGTTCTTACATTGAGCGGATGGAGATGTTTTTTAGGGCCAATAACATTATTGAAACTGAAGGTGCAGATGAGAATGTTCAAGCTCAAAATAAAGTAATTCGTGAACGTAAAAAAACAATTTTCCGAACGGAGATCGGGCCAGATGTCTACAGATGTTGACAAACCTACTCGCGGCAGGGAAAGCGAAGGATGTGTCGTTTGAAGACATTGTCGAGAAACTCGAGGACCATTTCGACCCAAAGCCTTTAGAAATAGCAGAGAGCTATAAGTTTGGTACCAGAAACAAAAAACAAAGTGAAACCATCAGTGAATACATTGTAGCTCTTAAAAACCTGTCTTTGCTTTGTAACTTCAGCACATTTTTGGATTGTGTGTTGCGAGATAAGCTTGTGTGTGGACTGGTGGATGAGCGCATACAGTCCAAGTTACTGAACACTCTGAACCAAACGTTTGACATAGCATGCAAAGTTGCCCTATCTATGGAGATGGCGTCTAAGAATGTTAGGAAGCTCCGTCCAAATCAAGTGACTAGTGCAGCTGAGGTCTACAGTCACAAAGCCACCGCCAAACCTAAAGCTCTGAGACCAAGTCGGTGAGAGCAGTTCAGTGAATTGTTATCGCTGCAATGGAAATCACTCACCACAGACCTGCCAATACAGAAATGCAAAGTGTTTTCACTGCCAGAAGCAAGGCCATATTTCAACAGCTTGCAGAGCTAGATGTAAAGCAGGAAGTAAGAACCATTCTAGTGGCAATGCAAAGCAGAGACAACAAAAGGGAGCAATTCACAATATTGAAGTGAACACACCTGATATTGAAGAACCAGGCATCCACAGTATCGATGCCACTAGCAGCAACGCAAGCAGCCATGAGAAAGACTTCTGTACAAAACTTTTGATCAATGACCAATATATTGATATGTGTATCGACATGGCGGCGGACTGCTCGATCATGAGTAAGGACACATGAGAGTAAGTTTAATCAAATACCACTTACAAAGAGTACCATAGAGTTAAAAACCTACTCCGGAGAAATCCTAGAGACATGTGGACTAATGAAATGTAGAGTTTTTTTTTATTCGTTCATGGGATGTGGGCTTCGCTGGCAAGGCCAGCATTTATTGCCCATCCCTAGTTGCCCTTGAGAAGGTGGTGGTGAGCCACCTTCTTGAACCGCTGCAGTCCATGTGGTGAAGGTACTCCCACAGTGCTGTTAGGGAGGGAGTTCCAGGATTTTGACCCAGCGACGATGAAGGAACGGCGATATACTTCCAAGTCAAGATGGTGTGTGACTTGGAGGGGAACTTGGAGGTGATGAAGTTCCCATGCGCCTGTTGCCCTTGTCCTTCTAGGTGGTAGAGGTCGCGGGTTTGGGAGGTGCTGCCAAAGAAGCCTTGGTGAGTTGCTACAGTTCATCTTGTAGATGGTACGCACTGCAGCCACGGTACGCCGGTGGTGGAGGGAGTGAATGTTTAAGGTGGTGGATGGGGTGCCAATCAAGCACACTGCTTTGTCTTGGATGGTGTTGAGCTTCTTGAGTGTTGTTGGAGATGCACTCATCCAGGCAAATGGAGAGTATTCCATCACAATCCTGACTTGTGCTTTGTAGATGGTAGAAAGGCTTTGAGGAGTCAGGAGGTGAGACACTCGTCGCAGAACACCCAGCCTCTGACCTGCTCTTGTTGCCACAGTATTTATGTGGCTGGTCCAGTTAAGTTTCTGGTTAGTGGTGACCCCCAGGATATTGATCATGGGGGATTCGGCGATGGTAATGCCATTGAATTTCAAGGGGCGGTGGTTAGATGCTCGCTTGTTGGAGATAGTCATTGCCTGGCACTTGTGTGGCGCAAATGTTACCTGCCACTTATCAGCCCAAGCCTGAATGTCATCCAGGGCTTTCTGCATGCAGGCATGGACTGCTTCATTATCTGAGGAGTTGTGAATGGCACTGAACACTGTGCAGTCATCAGCGAACATCCCCACTTCTGACCTTATGATGGAGGGAAGGTCATTGATGAAGCAGCTGAAGATGGTTGGGCCTAGGACACTGCCCTGAGGAACTCCTGCAGCAATGTCCTGGGGCTGTAATGATTGACCTCCAACCACCACAACCATCTTCCTTTGTGCTAGGTATGACTCCAGCCAGTGGAGAGTTTTCCCCTCGATTCCCATTTACTTCAATTTTACTAGGGCTCCTTCATGCCACACTCAATCAAATGCTGCCTTGATGTCAAGGACAGTCACTCTCACCTCACCTCTGGAATTCAGCTCTTTTGTCCATGTTTGGACCAAGGCTGTAATGAGGTCTGGAGCTGCGTGGTCCTGGTGGAACCTAAACTGGGCATGAGTGAGCAGGTTATTGATGAGTAAGTGCTGCTTGATAGAACTGTCGATGACACCTTTGACATGAATCTTGTCATTCATGTATGAAGTAATACTGGGCGGCCTGCTGGTGGCGCTGTCCAGGGAGAGTATAAATACTTGGGCATGGGCCCAGCTTGCTTAGGACATTCCTCAACAGGAACCAGTGAAGGACACAACTAGATCTCCATGTTGAAAAACAGTTGATTAAAGCTTTGTTTAATGCTTAGACCAAGTGCCTAGTAGTTTTCTTATGTCAACCTTCAATTATTTTGCTGATGATTGAGAGTAGACTGATGGGGCGGTAATTGGCCAGATTGGATTTGTCCTGCTTTTTGAGGACAGGACATACCTGGGCAGTTTTCCACATTGTCGGATAGATGTCAGTGTTATAGCTGTACTAGAACAGCTTGGCTAGAGGCTACCGTTCAACACAATGGCCAGTCAGTAAAGCTGCCTATTATTGTAGCGAGCTACAACAACAGGCCAACCCTCATGGGCAAAGACTGGTTGAAAAGGTTGAAACTAGACTGGAAAAACATCTTCAGTGTAGATGCTTCAAAGAAATGACTTGACACAATGCTGAACAAGTATAAAAGCATGTTCTGAGACAGTTATGAGGGCATCACTGGGTATGACGCACATATCCGCATCAAGTCCAACGTGAAGCCTGTCTATTGTAAGACAAGGCCAGTCCCCTATGCGTTGAAAAGTCAGGTGGAGGAAGAGTTAGAGAAACTGAGAGAGAACGGAGTGAAAGTAAAAACTGACAAAAGTGAATGGGCTACCCCGATTGTGGTAGTGCCCAAAGCAGACAAAACTGTACGCTTGTGCGGTGACTACAAAATTACTATCAACCAAGCAGTTGACGATTAGCAGTACCCATTACCTACATCACAAAATTTATATGCAGCACTCTCTGGGTCAAAGCTTTTCTCCAAGCTTCACCTGTCGTATGCTTATGCTCAGCTGAATGTTGACAAAGAGAGTCTACAGTATCTCACTATCAACACACACAAGGGACTGTACTCATACACCAAGCTGCTGTATGGTGTAAAGTCCTCCCCCGAAATCTTCCAGGCTACGATGGATAAGATTTTGCAAGGAGTTCCAAATTGCTTATGCAATCAAGACAATGTGCTGATTGCAACAAACAGCAAGGAAGAAAATCTAGAAGTGTTAGAGTTAGTGCTTCAAAGGTTGAATGTCCACAATATCAAATTGAAAAGGAGCAAATGTGCTTTTGTGCAGCCTGAGGTTGTGTACCTTGGTCTGAAAGCTGATGCAAATGACTTGCAACCAGTAAAGGAAAAGGTTGATGCTGTCATCAAGGCTCCAAAGCCACAGAATGTGTCTGAGTTAAGATCTTTCCTTGGAATGGTCCAGTACTACGCACGTTTCTTACCTGAGTTAGAAACCAGGTTAGATTCAATGCCTAAGTTCCTCAAGAAGGATGTCCAGTGGAAGTGGACAAAAGCGCAACAGGAAGCTTACGACGCTTGTAAGAGAAGTCTCTCTAGCGATGTTCTCCTTGAGCACTACGACACAGAATGTGATCTTAAGTTAGCATGTGATGCTTCTAGTTACAGTGTGGGAGCTGTCATAAGCCACGTAATGGATGATGGCCAAGAGAAACCAATCGTGTTCGCATCACGAATCCTCACAAAGAGCAAATTGAAAAGAAAGCACTCGCCATAGTGTTTGGAATCAAGAAATTCCAACAGTTCCTGACCGACAGAAAGTTTACCCTGATAACCGATCACAAACCGCTCCTAGCAATATTGGGGCCCAAATCTGCCATCCCTGCAATGGCCGCATCAAGAATGCAACGTTGGGCAGTGTTGTTGTCACAATATGACTACACGATTGTATATCGCACTTCAAAGCAAAACGCAATCACAGATGCTTTGTCCAAGTTGCCACATGAAGACTCAAGTTGGGAGTGAAGGTGAGATTTTCACGCTAGGTGCAGTTGACAAAGACTTTCCCGTGAATGCAACTGAGATTGCAAATTAAACTCAAAAGGACTCAGTACTGCAAAGAGTGTATGAAAACACCTTGAATAGATGGACTGATCAGTGTCTGGACACAGAGTTGAAACCATTCCATAACCGTCGTACTGAATTGTCTAGTGAGCAAGGTTGTATCAAGTGGGGAAATGGAGCGGTGGTATCTACTTCTTTGAGAGATAGAATTCTGGTTGAGAGATAGAATTCTGGCTGAACTTCATACTGAACATCCAGGGATCGTCAGTATGAAATCAACTGCAAGAAGTTTTTTTTATTGGCCTGGATTGGACAGTGATCTTGAATCACTTGTCAGCAAATGCAGCGTTTGGCAAAATTGTAGAAACAAACCACCCAAAACTCCACTACAACCCTGGTCATGGCCAAGTAGACCTTTTCAGAGAGTACATGTAGACTTCTGTGAGAAAGCAAATGATTATTTCCTGGTACTTGTATATAGTCACTCAAAGTGGATTGAAGTGAAACACATGGGTTCAAATATTACAATTGAATGTACCATAGATGAGTTGAGGTCTATCTTCGCATGCCATGGCTTACCTTAAGAGCTTGTTTCTGACAATGGCCCTCAGTTCCGTTCTGCTCTATTCCAAAAGTTCATGAAATGGAACGGTATCAAACACACTCTCGTTCCATCATATCATCCAGCTTCAAAAGGAGCAGCCGAAAGGTCAGTCAGAATAGTAAAAGAAGCTCTCAAAAAACAAGTATGGAAGGGTTGTTCAGGACTCAGCATGAAGCAACATTTGGCAAATTTCTTGCTGAAGTACAGAACTACTCCGCACACTACAACTGAATATACCCCAGCAGAACTCTTGATGAAGAGGAGATTGAGAACACGATTGAGTCTTGTTCAACCATATTTGGCCTCAAGAGTTGAACAGAAACAGTTGATTCAGAAACTATTATGACAGTAATCGGAAAGAATGCAGTTTCAGACAAACAGAGTGTGTTCGTGTTCTCAGTCCCCCGGCGAGTCGTGTTCACACAAGTGGGATATTGGAACCGTGGTAGAGGTTGGTGGAACCAAGAGATATTTGGTTGAGATTGGTGACAACATCCGAAGTGTTCATGTAGATCAAATGATCTCTGCTAGAGATGAACCAAGACGTGATCTTGAACCACTTGATCATGAACACATACATGAGTTTGACTCAGTTCAGATTTCAGAAACTGAAGTACCAGGTTCAAACAAGTCTGAGATAGAAACAGGATCATCTTTGAGTTCGGAACCAGAACAAACAGCCCGAAGATTGGTTCAACATCAAAACTTTCAGTAAGGAGATCAGGAAGGCTCCACAAACCTGTTATTAAACTGGATTTGTAGTTAATTTGTAGCATTTGTAGTTGATTTAAAAGAAAAAAAGCCAGGAGTTTTTGTTATGTGGTACATGTAATGCTGGGAAAGGTGGGACCATCGTTTTGTTGTATTTGAGAGGGGAATATGTGCATTTTTTTTAAGGGGAAAGCAGGGTAATGCATTATCACATGGTTTGTCACATGATTTAGTATGAGCATGCTCAGTTTGCTCTGGCCTAGTAAAGCAAGCTCATGAACTAGTAACGGGTGTCTCTGTCCTTCATTTGTTCTACCCACATATATTACAGGTATAACAACAGAAAGTGCTGGAAACACTCAGCAGGTCAGGCAGCATCGAGGAGAGAGAAACAGAGTCCACGTTTCGGGTCGAACCCTTCGTCAGAACAGTTATCTTTGCAAGGTCTGAAGACGGAAAGTCGCAGCCTGGGTACGCATGCACACCAGCGCCTGGCCGCCCTCCCTAAGCGGGAGACTCAGAAATGCGGCAGAGAACCAATTCTCCCTTTTGTCCCAGAAGAAGTCAACAAGCTTCTTCTGTATCTTGGTGACAAACTCAGGGGGAGGGATCAAAATAACCAACCGGTACCACAGCATAGCGGCCACCAGTTGATTTATGACCAGCAGACGACCCCTGTAGGATATAGCACTCGGAGCAATCCTGTCCAGCACCCTAGGCGAGTGGTGACTTTGGCCTCCAGCTCTTGCCAGTTCGCCAGCCAGGCTTCCTCAGCAGGGCTAAGGTAAACTCCCAGGTAGAGGAGATGAGTGGTACTCCAGGCAAAAGGCCTGAGCTCCTCTGGCAGGGAGTCCACCCGCCACTGATTGATCCTAGTTGGTCTAGTCTGAGTGCACAACCAGTTCAACTGACCAATCAAGCCTCGCAATTGCTCTGTCTCTTCTTTGGATACAACATCACCTTTCTGTGATGACCTAGTACGATTAACCGGGATTGGAGTAACACTCTCTAAATCGAACTGTTGATTTAAAGTTATAACTGACCCACTTTGCTCAATATCTAAACCAATATATTTAAAAGCCCCACAGGCCTGATTCCCAATTTTAAATTCTACTCTAATCTTATTAATGACGATTTTCTCAAATTCCGCAGCACCACTCCATAAGAAATTAGCAACATGCAACATGAAGATGCCTGAAAGTTTTCCTTTATGGTACCAATAAAACATTTCAGGATCTGATTTTAGTTGAACACAATCTATTTTCAGCAAAACAGATTTCACCGAAAAATACCTTATCATGGAAGCATCATTCAGGCCATAGGCACATTTGTTTAGTTTCCATAGCTGCCTCTTTAGGCGATTTCAGAAACACTTCTCTCTGAATAGTATTGTCCTGCAGAAACGCGGCTTTTATGTTAATTGACCTACACTCCCATGAATAGGTGGCCAAAAGAGCCAAAAGGATTTTTAAGATTACTTTTCCAGCAGTGGGAGAGTCCACTTTAACATCTGTATCACCCAATTTTTCTTCAAAACCCCTAGATACCAACCTCACTTTAGCCTTATAAGTCCCATCTGCAAGGACTTTTTCAGTACAAACCCTTATCTGGTACCTCAGAATAAACTCCAAATCCTTTCCAACTATCTAACTCCCTTTGTTTTGCCTCTCTTACTTGTTTATCATTAAGTTTATTGCCAGCCACCAAAACTTCACGATTATGAGGACTCCTACTTTTAGTTCTATTCCGTGATTGCTCTGTGGTCTTTATTTCATTGTGTGATCTATTTAAGCTACGGCCTCTACTTCCACTTCCATGTCTGTAGGGACTATTACTGAGAGATCTCCCTCTTGCACTATTGGAGGCTCTTTCTCTAGTTCGTGATCGTTGTCTGACGTGAGAGTCACTTCCGGACTCCCTATCACCACTTGTACTGCGCTTTCTTACTTTCCATTCTTTCACCCATTCTGCCAGTCCATGGACCTCGCTTCTTGGCCATCAACCTGAACATTCGACTAATAGCTTTTCCTGTACGTCCCAAAATTGTTGCATCTCTCCATTCATTAGTCCCTTCTGGAACATATGTTACCCATGTACCCACTTTGGGTAATTGTTCTGTGGATGTGATAGCTCGGTCATGTGGGTCATGATCACTAACATTAACACTGTCCAGCCCATGATCCACCTCATTCTGTTCCTCAGGACCCTCATCAAAAAAACCATGAACATTTGAGGTACAAGATGCCTCGTTTACTTCTATTAACTGCTCAGAGTCCGAGATTTTATAATTAATTCCAATTAATCAGGAGGAATGAACCGTAACAGTTTGATTTTCATGTTTGACAAGTACTGTCTTATCATCAAGGCCTATTACCTTACCAGGGCCTTTCCATTCTATATGACCCTCTCTTTTGTAGTATACCAAATCTCCTGAATTGAACTCTGTCTCAGATGGTCTAATACGATGCCTCAGTGCTCCAGGAATTTTCTCTGATACCTCAGCCTTGATAAAAGCCTGTCTCCCTGCAAGCAAAGCATTTATATGCTCAGAAAAAGTGGCACTAATTGTAGTAACTTCTAGAGCAGGAGGATTATCACAAAGAACAGAAGGTAATTTGGTAAGGATTATATCCTCCAACCAGCTGAAGAGAATGCTTTGCATGAACTGCCTATGCTAGGGCAGTTGACAATTTACACTCTGGTCGATCAACCAAAATTTTACGCACCATGTCATCAATCAGAGCATGATTCCTTTCACAAAGACCATTGTGAAAAGGGCTCTCAGCTGTTGTATTCATGACAATGATATTCATAGTTTCTCACAGATCTCTGAACTCCTCGTTAGCGAATTCAGCTCTATTATTGGTCAAAAACTTTGCTGGTGTCCCAAGTTCAGTCCCTATCCATATTTCCATAATTTTATCTATAATAACCTTTTTCTCACTATATATTAGTGTAGAAATACTAAATCTCATAGCCAGGTCAATAAAATATAATGGGCCATATTTTGCGACCCCTACAGGTGCGTACGAGGTGCGCACACGCCCGTAGGGGCTGCGCAAGTTCCGGGTTTAGGCATGTGAAGCGCATGTGCTAAAACCTGGAACTTGCGATCTGTCAAGAATCTTTTTGCCAGATCCTTCGCATCCCCGGGAGAAGGGCCTCTGTGGATGAAGAGTTGTGCTATTTGCCCAACTTCCGCCCGCTGAATGCCCGTGAAATTCTTACGCCTGGTAAAAACAGGCATAAGGCCTGCTTTTACCAGCATAAGAGTTTTAAAAAATAGAAAAATAAAATTTTATCACTCATCTATACATTAAAAACCCTGTCCAATAAGGTAAGAATTAATTTTAGCCCCGTTAAAACATATAAATGTTTTTTCAAAAAATTAAATTTTTGTTTAAAATATTTAAATGGCATTTTAATTAATTTTAAATATGTAATTAAAAAAAAATACACAAACACATGAAATAAATTTTTTAGTGACCCTATTCATACTTATGGGAGTTCCGTACGTACGATTGGGCCGGCCCATGTGATCACAATGGCGCTTGTGAACCGCATGCACCCCTGGGATACATGGGCCTCTGCCCGCGCATACCCGGAGAGGCCCAGGATCATAAGCCTCCGTATCTCCCAGGCCACCAGGTAAATGCGTAGATATTTTACAGGTTGGAGGCATCAGCTCGCGGGAAGCCTCCGATCGCAAATGTTGGGCCATTATGAAAATATTTCTGTCTTTGTCCCATACCTTTAGATCCATGGCAACTACTTTGTTAAAGTCACATGCCAATAGAAGACTTACAATAGGATGTGGGGGCGTACTTCTATACATCTTACGGACTTCTCACTAATCTCTTCCATTAGCCTCGTATACTCATTAGCTACACCTGCATCTTTTAGCAGGATTTTTAAACATTGGCAAGTAGGGTGGGCAAATTGTCTATGTAACTTTAAGACAACTTGTTTTTCTCTCTCATCCTTATTGCCTGATGCCATTAATACTTGCCTAACACACTGATGAGAAACATCAGGTTTTGTTAAAGGGACACAATAATGTCGTGACTGGGTAAACTGCAGATCAACTGATTTCCCAAGTGTTCCATGTCAAGTTTCATTTGTGCCTTTTTCATGGAAGGTTTACTCAAAAGTATAGGTATCTCACTCGAGACTACATCCGTTCTCATAAAATGGCTTACTTCAGCTATCTTACATGGAATTACCACTCTCTTGGAGGACCTCAAAGTGTTGTCATGACCAAACATAAAGCATGTAGTATTTTTATATTCCTTAACTTTGCATCAATCATCACTACTTAGTGAATCAAGATAACATTTTAACCAAGCTACCCCACATACCGTTGGAGTACATGCACTATCTAACACCGCACAATTATACTCCTTGTGACCAGTATAATCTGTTCATATTCATCATTATCTTCATCCTCTTCCTCAGAACTACTTTCTTGATGTGTCATTTCAAAGTCTGTGTCTTCGCTCTGGGAAATTCGCCGCATAATGATACTTAAGAGTCACATCTAAAGCATCTATTGACTTTTCCTTGGGCATTCCTTCATTCGCCCATTATTACTGTCCCAATTTCATCTTCTGTCGACATAACCGGATTTGCTGTATGTGCTTTCATCATCATTCTGTCTGTCTTTAATCCTTCTGTTCCATTGATGCCTGCATCCGGTATCTGGAATATTTCAAAACCTGGGAACCACTGAATCTGGGGGTCCTGGTGCACGAAACTCAAAAGGTTAGTATGCAGGTGCAGCAAGTGATTAAGAAGGCAAATGGAATGTTGGCTTTCATTGCTAGGGGGATAGAATATAAAAATAGGGAGGTATTGCTTCAGTTGTACAAGGTATTGGTGAGACCGCACCTGGAATACTGCATACAGTTTTGGTGTCCTTACTTAAGGAAAGACATCCTTGCTCTCGAGGCAGTGCAAAAAAGGTTCACTCGGTTAATCCCGGGGATGAGGGGGTGGTCATATGAGGAGAGGTTGGGCAGATTGGGACTCTACTCATTGGAGTTCAGAAGAATGAGAGGCGATCTTATTGAAACATATAAGATTGTGAAGGGGTTGGATCGGGTGGATGCGGGGAGGATGTTCCCGATGACGGGTGAGACGAGAACTAGGGGACATAGTCTTAGAATAAGGGGCTGCTCTTTCAAAACTGAGATGAGGAGGAACTACTTCACTCAGAGGGTGGTAGGTCCATGGAATATGCTGCCACAAAAAGCTGTAGAAGCTACAACATTAATTAAATTTAAAACAGAAATAGACAGTTTCCTAGAAGTAAAGGGCATTAAGGGTTACGGGGAGCGGGCAGGAATTTGGACATGAGTCTAGGTTCGGATCGGTCATGGCCCTGTGGGTAGTGGAGCGGGCCCAGGGACTGTGTAGCCTGATTCTGCTCCTATTTCGTGTGTGCAATTCTGTTAGATGCAGGAGATGGTTCTGTGATAGATAGTAGATTGGCGGTTAGGATCAGATCAGCCATGATCTTATTGAATGGCGGAGCAGGCTCGAGGGGCCGATTGGCCTACTCCTGCTCCTATTTCTTATGTTCTTATGTTCTTATGTTCTTCTATTCTTTGTGTCACAGCGGAATGCCTTATTTGTTCCATGAAGGCTGAAGGGAATGAATGTTTTTAAGGCAGCAGACATCTGATCCAACAGAGTCTCCTTTTCAGAGAACTGGACTCCAGTTAGGACCAGTTGCCTGTCCATATGAGACACCTTAGCAAAATCTAGTAATTTAAATGAAAGGACAAACCCAGGGATTCCCAAATTGAACTTTGTCAACCTTTTGTACAATTTATTAAAGTCCATGATATACTCTTTCATTGAATGACCGTGTGTTTTCTGAAAGCTATCAAATTTTGACCAAACTTCACAGACATTTAACAGGTCATCTTCCTTGTAGATTTTATCCAGGAATTCTATTGGAGAGTCAAAGCCTTCATCATTATCCAACTGAGTTGCATCCATCTCAGAAAATACCTTACTTCTGATTTTACTTTGTTCAGGAAGCGACAACGCCAAGGCTATGCCTTGTTTTCTCGATGGTAGAGTAGTGACCCGTGTTCATATATCAACCTCATTCTTCCACTGGTCATACGGCTCAAACTCTGAGAACATCAGAGGGTAATTCAAGTTTTGTGTCAAAAAATAAATCACAGTTTCCAATCTCCACCTTTAGGCAACCATTCTCAGCTACCATGTAAAAGTCGGATAGTCAGGTGGTGAAGGATAGAATACTAGAGCCTAGTCTTCAGTCAGTTACAAGCCTTTATTTAGAGACACACATTACATACTGTATACCCCACCCCAAGCTAAGCTTCCCTTCTTCCCAAGCCTGCTCCCATATATATGAACACAAGATAGTCCCCAATTAATATTCACCACCTGAATACAATTAACAACCAATTGATATACACCACCTGAATACAATTAACACTAAATGATAAACACAATCTTAAACATGCTACAGATATTACAGCAAAATTTGTACTCCATGTTGACCATGTGCTGTAAAGTGTCACCAAGAAAAGTAAATATGGAGTCTGTTTGTTTTGTTCTGCCCCAGAGCAGGTCTTAACTCATGTCTCACACATGAGATTCTTGAGCCACTTACTAAGGAAGAGTAGCTGAGGTGGTTTCCCATTGTGAAGGAAATAGCCATATTCCAAGAAATACATCATCCTATAAACAGATTTGATAATATTAAAACATGACAAACTGGGGTTAAAATCTAAAAGCCTCAACGACACAAGCCGTAAAGCAGAAATACAGGCTTCTGAGATAAGATGGTTTGTTAACACAAAGCTGTAAAATATCACAAGCTTTGAAATGGGAAATGTTTGTAAATACAAAGACATGGCCCTATTGAAACAGCAGGCTGGAGGTTCCTTTATGTCTGAACATTGGAACCAACACAATGGAATGACCCAAGTAAAGTGTCAAAATTTAACATGTCAAACAGGTGCACAGAACATTAAAAAAACCAAGTGCCTTTGAAAAAATGACATCAAGTAAAAGAAATACCTGCCGTAAAATAGTTTTATGTTAAACTTAGAACAAGGAGACATGGTTCTTAATATAACCAATTGAAGTAAATAAGAAATGCAAAGAACACCCTAGATGAAGTGTTTTTGAATTACAAATTGTAAAAAGTACCTACAGAGAGACTTTGTAGATATAATATCAATAGATGACACCAAGCAATTACACTGGCCCAGAAATTCGGCTGTTGTCGGGTGAGTACGCGCTGTGTACTCACCCGTAAGGCCACCTGAAGTGCCGGTTTCCTGCATGCACTGCGCATGCGCGGGAAACCGGAACTTCCATTCCCCTGAAGGGAGGGGTTCAGAAGTCGAACACGTGCGCGGGAGAGGCTGCGCGCACGCAGCGAACTTCAGGTTTTTTTTCAGGTTTCTTCAGGAGGGTAAGTATGAAGAAGCTGCGCTTTTTAAAAGGAGGTGCAAGGCCTGTTTTTAACAAGGTAAGTGGTTAATTAATTACAATTTAAACATTTTTTCAACAGGTTTATCTTTTTTAGATACTTTAAAGAAAGGTAAGTTTATTTTTAGCACCGTTAAAAAGTATAATGAATTTTTTCAAAAATTTAAATTTTTGTTTAAAGTAGTTAATTTATGTAACTTATAGTTATTTTAAAAATGTGATGTTTTTTTAAAAATTTATTTGAAGTTTAAGTGTGGTTTTGGGGCCGATCTCTATTCATAGATTTGACAGGTCTTCCTGTCAAATCAATGAATGAAAATGCCCTGCTAGGATTGGCTCTCCATGGCCCACGTGATCCCAGGGGACGCTTCGAACTAACTGTGCCCCTGGGATACACAAGCACTGCGCGCCGGCAGCTGGAGGAGGCCCAGGACCCGAAGTCCTCGTGGGCCCAAAGCACAACTGCAGGCGCGGTAGGCAAGTACGCGCGCGATGCTTGCACCCGCAGGAAGCCAGAAAGCCGAATTTCTGGCCCATTGTGTTTGTATTGAAAATGGAAAGGAGACACGAAGTCTGTGTTACAAACAGCAGAGGCGATTTAGAAATTCAATAGAAAGACTTCCTAAGAATGGCATCAAATAGATAAATCGATAATAACCATAAAAATGATAAGTTTTTGAAGCACCTAAAGGTAGAGACACAAGTCTGGTTGCAACAGTTGAAACGACAGTAAGAATAGAAAACAATTCAATAGAGTATCACTAGAGACAATTAGCTTACATCAGCAGAATACTTCAAAGAAAATACCACTAAAAAAGAGTATAAAAATAAGAGCTTTTCAGATGAAAAGTCAGAAGTCGCTGGAAGGGCAAGCGTTTCTCAACTTCACAGGCACGCTCTGTAAGTTTACAACTCTGAGTCTCGGGTAATCAAGGTATTTGATTTTGGTGGATATTCTGGATTAAGAGATAAGTAGAAGTGTGGAAATATAACGAAGTTAAGATTTGAGAATAAGGATCTCTGATAAGAAATGTAAGCTATTTGTATTTTGAATGGTTAAAGTTGCGATTGCCATAACAGCTGTTAACTAAATGTCGGTTCTTTAATAAATCTATATATTTTTAGAATTGTCTCACAGAGTATTTCTGCATAAACTCGTGAACTCAATTTCTGTATACTCAAAGGAGTTGCAGAATTCTGGGGGGTATTCCAGACCCTCATAATATCCGGAAGGTTACAGTCTAGTTAAACTTATTAAAAGTGCTATCCGGAAGACGGTAACATCTTCACGTCGTTCCTTTCCTTTAGGGAAAGGTAGTCTGACCTTTAGACCTGATTAAGCGTCTTATAGAATTCGGCTATCTTTAACTTTAGTTGAAGGTGAATGTCTGGAGAATACGCCTGATCTGGGGTAGCCCGAAAAGGGCTAGGACTTGTAATTATTCCTTCACCATTGCATTCCTCACAGTTGTTATCTTCAGAGCACCTTCACTTTAGGTGGGTTGCAACTAAGGCTAAAGAGCCCCACAACCCTTTACGATGCTAGAAAGCCAGCTGAGCCAGACTGCAACCAAAGTCAGCAGTCTGCAGTTGGGCCCTCAAAGGCTCGAGCACCCAGAAATCGCCGGCCGCAAGCACCTCAAGAGTTCCTACATGTGCAGCAGTCTTCATCCAACTCTGCTGAAGTCACTGGGGGAGCATCTTTTGGAGCAGTAGAGTTAGTAAACCTTCTTTTAAGAAAAACACTACGGATTGATGATTAGGTGATGAAGTATTCACTTCAACACTGTGTTTGGAATTAAAATCATAGGGCTAATAATTTGATTAGGCCCGAAAACAGGCGCGGGGATCGCAATGCACTGCTGAGTGCTTCCCAGGGGGGCGAAGTTCGTGTGAGGCTAGCTCTATTTAAAGCTAGCCTCTTCTTTGAAAGGCAGTCTGCACCTCTTAAAGGGGAGGTGCATTCTGCATTCAGCAGCTGGTGGAGCTGGTTGTCAAGGCAGCAGTCACTCAGTTATGGCTCAAAAGGGCACCAAGGTTCTCCGACGCAGCACTAGAGGCCTTAGTGAAGGTGGTAGAATGGAGGAGACAGGTCCTCTACCCGCAGGAGGCCAGGGGGCCCCTCCATACTCACAGTCAGAATGCACTGGGAGCAGAAGCGGTCACTGCCAACAGTCTTGCCCCGAGGACCTGGATCCAGAGCTGAAAGAAGTGCAATGATCTCACACGAGTGGTCAAGGTCAGTGAATGCATCTTCAAAAGCTATCTCCCACAAACTGCAACAGTAGCCTCACACACTGCTCAATGCACCACACCCCCATCACTCACCTACCAACAATCTCTATCCATCATGACTCATACCTCACATTCATAGCTTCACCTCAACCTCACACACTTACCACTGCTGCAAGCCTCACACCCATATCTCACACCATGCACACACTGCCAGCTATGCAACCATGACAGGCACATCACCCAAACACATTGCACCACACTCACTGACACACTTCCCTTTCTCTTGAAGGACAAGGTGGCTCACAACCGCAGACAGCAGCAGCTAACCGGCGGGGGACAGGCAAGCCTGCATATCCAGACCCAGCTGGAGGAGACCGTGCTTGACATTATTAGAGGGGCCATCACTGAGGCCGCGGTGATCGGTGAGGCTGAAACCATTGAAGATTACAGTATGCTCATACCTAATCCTCCTTCTCACATCCCACTTCCCCCTCATCCCACAATCTCTTCTCACTTACAAGCTGCTGATGGTGTAAGCATGCATATCTTACTTTCCCCCCTCCCTCACCGCAAACCTACCCTTGTGCCTTTCTCCTTTCAGATACCAAAGAACTCCAACCTGCCCAGCCAGTGCAGGAAGAGCAATGAGATTGATGAGAAGAAGAGACACTGTCACTTGATCTCACACTCGCAGGCACCAGCTCAGAAACTGGCACTGCACAGAGTTTAGAGGGTAGTATAGAGGCGGGATCTGCACGTGGTGAGTCACTGGGCATGAGTGGCCGGCAGCCAGGGCAGGGGGCAAGGGTAGCTCAGGTGCCAGCTCCCCGGAGGGCAAGGTTGCACACGAGTTCTGCTGCAGAGGACTCAGATGAGGACTTCAATGGGGTGGCCTACATTGGGCATGCACACAGAAATGCTTGGTGCATTTGCAAGCCTGCCAGAGAGCCTGTTGCCACTGCCAAGGAGCATGGAGGAGTCCAGCTCCAACCTTGCACAGGGCTTTGCACAGAGCTTGGAGCTCATGATTTTGAGGATGGAAGTGATGGTCAACTCCATTAGAGCATTTCTGGGCCCAACCATGATGCAGGGTCTGATGGGCGATGTCTCAGCTTCCATTGCAGCACAAGCAGAAGCCACCCAAAGTCTGAGTGCTGCAGTGGAAGCTCAGACTTCTGTCATGCAAACTCAGCTTGCTGCCACACAAGCTCAGACTGCTGCCATCTTGGCTGCGTTTACCAGTGTGGAAAGGAGCTTACAGGGTGTCACAGCAGCCCAGCAATCTGTCCTCCAACAGATTACTAGGATTGCTGAGGCGTCACCCCAGGGGAGTGGCAGTGGCTCCCTGAAGCACGAACCTGCTGTCCTCTCTCAGGATGACACCATTCGTACTGCCACCCTGCCAGTGCCCTTGCTGTTGCCTGTCAGCCAGCCAGCCCAGACTGCTACTGCCCTATGCCAAGATGGTGCAGTCCACAGCCGGGCCTTCTAGGCCCAGAGCTGCTTGATGTCATCCTGCAAGGCCATCTGCAGTGCTGCCACAGAAAGTCAGCAGCCTTCCACCAGCCATGCTGCAGCCACTGGGGAAGCACTTCGTAGGAGCACTAGGACAGGCAAAGGCACACACTAAGGGAATGCAGAAGGGTGATTAGTTGACTTTGTTATGTAGTATTGAATTGAATGATTTATAAATGAGGTTTGGAATGTTTGTTTTGTGGTTGCTTTCATTTCAGCAGTGTGGCCAAGAGGACGCTGTAATGTTCCGTGACAGAGGAATGGCAAGCTGGGAAAGTGATGATCTGGGGTTTCATTCGGGTGAACCGGAGTCTGATGAGGCGCTCACAGACAGCCCGTCTGGAACGTAGATATGCCGCCGCCGCCGCGGAACCCGTGGTGGCGATGGACTGCGCCCTCATGATGGCCAAGTTGTGGAGGATCCAGCAGACCACCACAAATTGGGACACCTGCTCCACCGAGTACTGGAGGGCTCCTCCTGAGCAGTCAAGGCAGCTGAACCGTTGCTTCAGCACCCCGATGGTCTGCTTGATGATGTTCCTCGTGGCAGCATGGTTCTCATTATATGATTGCTGGCCATGAGTGGTGGGGTTGCGGAGGGGAGTCATCAGCCAGGTGAAGAGCGGATAGCCCATGTCGCTGAGTAGCCACCTTTGGGTTTGACATGGTGGCTGTAAGATTGCTGGCACAGCGGACTGGCGCAGAATGAACACATCATGACTGCTGCCAGGATAGCAGGCATTCATCAGTATGATGTGCTGGGCGTTGCCGCGCATTAAGTGAGTGATAGCCTTTGCGGTTACGGAACATCTCAGCATTGATATGCGGCGCCCGCAAAGCCACGTGTGTGCAGTCGGCGGCACCCTGCACCATGGGGAAGCCCGATATCCAGGAAAAGCCACATGCGCGCTCCTCCTGCTTCTCTCTGTTTAGAGAGAAGACAATGATGCCCCCTCTCCTAGCATACAGAGCCTCTGTGACCTCGCAGATGTAGCGATGGACGCCAAACTGGGAGATGTTCGCTATGTTGCCTGTTCCAACCTGGAAGGATCCGCTGGCGAAAAAATTCAGGGCCATTCACTTGAGGGACACTGGCAGCGCTGTCATCACCCTGCTCTGAGGCTGCAGGTTTGGTTCCAAGAGGTGGCAGAGTTCTTTGACCACCTCCTTGGTGAAGCGGAGCCACCGAACACACTGCTCCTGGCTTAGGTGGAGGTAGGAGAAGTGGTCCCTGAAGACCCTAGGTGGGTAAAGCCTCGGGCTGAGAGCCCTCCTCCCCTTCCTCCTCCTCCCTCTGTGAGCAGCTTGTCTTTGCTGTCTCTGCTCCATCTCCCTGTCATGCTGCAGCACGAGGGGGCCTGCAAGTAGAGCCCCAATGACTGGGAGCAAGTGGTGTACTCAGAGGCTTGCTAGTAGTAGCCAACACCTTCCCAGCGTTCAGCAGCACTCCCTGCACACTTTAACAACTTTTTAAATCTTTTCCAGTAACCCAGTACTCCTATAAACGCTGCAAGTGCCAGTACAAAAGCAATAATCAACTTACCTGCAAGTTAGATGTATCCCTTTAAGTAGCGCTGGTGGGGGTCCCTCGTGCAGCTGAACACACGTTCAGCTGTGCGTGTTTAGGAGAAGGCGTTGAATGGAACAGCGACGTCGGAAATGGCAGGTCGTGCATCAAGTCAGCGTTACACGCTGACTGACGTCACAATCTCTACATACTGCCTGGCGCACGCACGTACCAACCAAGATGGTGAACAGCGCGGGCCATGAGGCCGATGCCATTTTTCCAAAAACCGGCCAAAACTACGGGTGCTACGGGTTGAATTTCGTGGCCATCACCTTTATTTCATTTGCAACTTTGGTCTATAGTTTCTTCTCATTACTGCTCCTTAGTCTTCATTATTAGAATTTCATTGACGTAGAGGTTGTCTGATGTTTTCAATGTTCTTTAATGCAGAATCAAGCTAGTGATGAAGGTGTAACAAGGACTGTTAATGCTGAGGGGCTTTTTCTGACTTTTCAGGTGCTGCTCTATGAATTGTTCCCTGGACTCGCTAGCTGCAGTGCATGCCCTCCTTCTCCCTTGTTCTCTCTTGCCCTCATCCAATTCTCCCTTGTCTGATGGTGCCTCTTGTTGCTGTGCCTTCTCCAATCTTTTTTGCATTGTCAACTTGTGCAGAATGCAGCAAACTACAATAATGCGGCTCACGTTGTCTGGGCCATATTGTAGGAAGTCCTCAGATCTTCAAAATGCCAATAATCTGTTCCATGATGTTCTGGTGGTCCACTAACTCTCTTTGTAGCTGTGTTGCTCAGGCATGGTGAAGTTGCGCAGAGGTGTTAATCAACCAGGTGTGGAAGGGGTATCGCTTGTCCCCATAGCAGCCATCCTCTGACATTCCTGGATGTGTGGAAAAGTGGGGGGATGGATGAGTGTCACAGAATAAGAGCACGGTGGTAGCTGCCAGCAAAACTGGCACACACTGCATTATCCTTCTGTGGTGATCATACACAAGTTGAACATTGATGGAGTGGAATCCCTTTCAATTCACATAAGCTGCTGGCTCATCTTCTGGCTACATGCGTGCAGTCTATCAATTTGCCTTTCTCAGATCCAAAGTGGATGACTTCACACTTCCCCACATTGAACTCCATCTGTCATAGTTTTACCCACTCACTTAGGCTGTCCATGTCCCTTTGTAACTTCCTGCTCCCATCCACGCAATTTACTGTGCCTCCTAGTTTAGTGCCAACTGCAATCTTGGAGATGCTACGCTCTATTCCTTCATCCAAGTCATTAATATATATGGTGACACAGCCAGTTAAAATCCCGTTAGGGTTCAAATGACATCATTGGGCCCCTATTTGAATTTATTCATGAGGCACCGTTTCTTTCCGGCAGGTGAGTTTGCGAACAATATTTTTTCTAGTTTAATCAGATACACATTGAATGCACACGTCAGACATACTGGGGGGAGTTTTAACCCCAAAAAAGGGGCAGGTTTGGGTCGGATGGGAGGTTAAAGTGTTATAAATCTGAACCCTGACCCCAACCCGCCTCCAACCTGCCCACTTTTTAATGGAGGCGGGATGGAGGCTGGGCAGCCAACCCGCTCCAAGGAGGGGGGATGGCACTTTAAATATGATAATGAAGCCTCGGATTTTACCTGCTTTGCAGGTTTAACTGTGGCCGGCCAGGGTTCCCGGGCCTTGGGACTCCCGGCAGCTGCAGCGAGGCGAGGACAGCCTCGAGGTGCACTCTTTGTGAGCTGGGAGGAGCAGGAGTGCTTCCCCCTGACCCCCCAAGCTCCCCTCAAGGATCGGACCCACCCACCCCAGGGTCGAGGATCGGACCCTCCCAGGGTCGGGGATCGGAGCCTTCCCCCCTGCCCCCCACGATTTGATTCCCACCCCAGGGTCGAGGATCGGACCCCCCTAGAATTGTGCTCCCTCCAACGGATCAGACTCCCCCTCGGGGTCGGGGCTCGACCTACCTGGGACTGCGGCCTCTTCTCCAGCATTCCCCGCCCGGCTGGAAGCCAAGCCTATCCATCAGGCTGACTTCTGGGCGGGGAACCTGTCAATGACGTCACACGCACACTGTGGAGTTAAACTCCACAGCGTGCGGGGCGACCAGGACCTCCGGGTTTCCCACATGCTACTGGGCCCACCCCGATCCCAACGGGCCCAAAAGTTAAAACTCCCCCTATTATCTCAGTCGGCTGCAGAGTAAAAATAGTGATCAGCAAGTTTCCGGTGGGGACGTCTGTAATTTTTCCTGATTTTAACTGCTCACCCGCCCCGTCCCCACCAGGCGGGTTGGATTAAAATCAGGACCCGAGGAGAGACTGTCTGCCTTCCAATTTTTCAACAAAATAGACTTTGAATATATTAATTTTCATAATTTTACGATTATATCAGTATAAGCAGATTATCTTCGACCTAGATTCAAGTTACGACACCCTCTTCCTGCAATTATGCAGGGGAAAGCTACTGTGGACGTGGACTATGACACCTTATTTACCATCAATTTATACGCTTAAAGTAAAATAACAAAGCAAATATTTTGACAACAAAAATCAAAATTTGACCATTCATATTATACTGGTTCTTACTGTAATGCTTTCAGCAAAAAAATGTCCTCCAAACCAGCCCTAGTACTATAGGTACTGGTTCAGTGAAAAATACTGCATTTCGTTCAGATAGTTAATTAGCTATTATAACATTTGTCTTCTGTAAATTTACAGTGACTATTCCTCTGTTCCTTTAACCTTGAAGTATGAAACAGTTGCTTTGCTTTACAACTGCTTCCATTATCTCTGAGTAGAACACAACAAAAGGCATTTAAAAGCTGCTTTATAAGCAATACTTTTTTCGAGTTCAATCAGATACACATTGTATGCACACATCAGATATACCATCCAGAAAACAGAAGGATATTGACTTCAAAATCACTGCTGAGGCAAACAGAGCCTGCAGGAATGTCAAATCTCCAACCTGCATTTTGATGTTTTGCCCCAGGTTAGTCTTTACTAACATGCTTCGAGCATTCTGTTTGTGCTTGAGCATCCATTAACTGTCCTTGACTCAATGTTATACAGGCCTTTATGGTTGGGTCGATGCAAACGGCTGCTGCACATTATGTGCCATGAGGTGTAAGAAAAGCATACGCCTCACTTTAGTGGATCACATTGGCTATTCCATACTTCATTATGAAGTATTGTTTCATCCCAAATTAATGAAAGCTTGTTAATTATTATTCTGGTAACTGTGCTGGTGCAGGAGTGTGCCTGGCAAGTATGGTGTCAAAGAAACACTAACTTTAAAGGGAAAAATAAAATAAAGCCAAGGTTGAGATGTCTTTGAGTGAGACTTATTAATACAGAAAGTCATTCTGCCACTAATTAGGACGCTTTTGTGGGTATCAAAACGGATGGAAATATCACAGCCCCTGAGTAATAGTATGGTTCTTTTACAAAAAATTATAGGTAAACCATACAATTAGATACAAATAAATCTTTGTAAATTTAAGGTAAAAGCTGTTCTGAGATAAATAAACACCTTTGTTAGAAATCTGTCTCTAAATCCTGCCTTCTTGTAAATTTTGATCTAAACAAAATACCTCAGACAATTTAACCCTATCCTTTGTGACATTTTTAATCTCTGTAGCATTCTGTGTGTGTGGGAAGTGTATGTAAAGTAGACCCAATTCAGTTTAATTCTTAACATTTATCAAAGCTCTCATGAGTTAAGTACCAGAGACCCAGAGACAGTTTCTCAACAGCCAGGACTGAGTATACCAGTGACATGGGCCGATTTTCAAGGGAATGAAAATCATACAGGTTCTGCAATAAGCAGCGATTCGCTCCACCAGATTATCACCCACGAAGGGTCATTTTGACTTTGTGCGATAGTGTAAAATGGGTGATAGTGAGTTGGCAGCCAGTTTTACATCACTCTCGATTTTTATTTTATTGAAGTCAATGGAAATAAAAATCAGGAGAGATGTAAGGCAGACTTCATTTTACGCTATCAACAAAGTCAAAATTACAGTGTAATGGTGATAATCTGGCAGAGCAGATTGCTGCTTATTGTAGAACGTGCGGATGGGGTGAAGATGGAAATTGATCCCATTGTGTAGATTTTTATCTGAGAGATTCACAGCAACTACAATATCTCTGTGTCTTTATTTCATAAAATATGTTTTGATTCATAAGCCTGTATTTAATGCTTCTATTACTAAGTCCTCACTGATTTAGCTAGAAATCTGGTGCATGTAAAATAACAAATTCCTAAAGATATGATAGCCATATTCTGTCACACTTTTAGAATGTTCTATGATTTATTGCGATCTCTTTCTTATAGCACCCTCACGAATAGGGAAATCATAAAGTACACAATCTATAAAGCATGGCTCCTAAACATAGAGCTATAGAGAGAATCTATTGTTTTTGTGACATTAGTAATATGTTTCCTTTAAGCTGCTTTGTACTTTGTTTGTAGTTTGTATTATTCTGTGTGTACACAATCCCTGTGATTATCACACACACAGATAATCTAATTTCTCTTCCTACAGTATTTCTGGCGTTGTGTACAGATATGGATGGGTTGTTTTCATCAGATAATTTAAGTCATTATAAGCAATATAACATTGCTGACTGCAACGAGAAGAATCTGAAAATGTTACCGGAGCTAAGTGGAAATTTTGTACCCTATGTGAGCCTTAGTGTTGCTTTTAGTGCAATTACTGACCGAGACCTTCCTCTTTGATGGTTATGCTATAAGTGCAGCGGGAAAGTGCCACTGGTCCCCTCAAAATTCTCAGGCTCAACCTAATTGTGATATTTTTGGTGGGCTCTTGGCAGGTTTTCTGCCTGTGTCAGGAATTCCACGTGGGGAGGGGGAGCAAGAAAGTGAGGAAAATCCTTGCAGGCTAGGGAAAACTGCCAGATCCTCCGGTATAACTAATCCTCTGCTTTACTGCTTTCCCGCCAGCGTTCTAGACTTGATTTCCCTAAATCTACCCTTTGTGCCTCTCTTGGCGTTGTCCAAAGGGGCCATCACGGTACTGGCTGCTGCCTCCTTACAAGCAGCAACAGCAACTGCCCCATCCTCCTCTCTCACCAACCTAACTGCCCAGTGTGCCTGCAGGGAGCGATCTTCACCAACCTCCTTCCCACCCACCACTGCCCTCTCCGACTCTGCTAGCAGAACACAATTGCTGCCCCTCTCCACCCGCATTTTCAGTTTGTCCATTCACTTACAAACAAGGCCTTGCCATCCACAAGCATATTATGGATGATTACATTGACATCCTGTCTTTGACTGAAACATAGTTCACAGGTAGTGACACCTTGCATCTTCTAAAGCCACCCCACCTGGCTTTCCATCACCTACTCTGCCCAAACAGCTGTGGTGATGGTATTAGCCCCATCACCAAGTCACAGCTTGGTGTCTCCCCTACTCCCCTGGCACTTTCTTTTCCTTTGAGCACCCCACCTTGTTCCATCCCTCTCATATCTTCTTTAAAATCCTCATTGTCTACTGCCCCCACCCACCACCCCTCCACCCCCACCCCGCCCCCACCCCACCAGCAAGCCCCACCCGGAGATTCTAACCAAGATATTTTTCCTCCTTTCCTTCCTCAGCCTCTGCATTGAATGACTTCCCGTCCTTGGTGATTTCAATTTTCAACTCACCTCCTCTTGCCCTCTCTTTTCTGCCGTTCTGTCCTCCCTAAACCTCTCCCTCCATATAAACTCTCCTACTTATATTGAGGGCCACCCCCTCGACCTTGCCATCTCCCATGGCCTCTCTGCTCTCATGGTCTTGATTACTGACAAAGCCATCTCAACTACCTCCTTGTACCCTTCGCTACACATGTCACCCTACTGCTTTCCAACCCCACTTCCTTCTGCATCCTTCCTCCCAAAAAACTTTGCCACAAGTCATTTCCAACAGGACTTTCAAACTCCCAAGTGCCTAGCCTTTGGCTTTCCATTCACAATGATGCTTCTGCAGCTATCGAGTTGCTTAAACTATTCCCTCACCTCCACTTTTGATGCCCTTATACCCAGTGAAACCTTTACTCTCTCCCATCCTGGTCATTCCCCAAGTTATGGCCCCCGTCTTCGATCTCTCAAGCCCAAGGTGCTCAGATTTGACTGTATCTGGTGCACAACTGGTTTAGCTATCCATCACTGGATCTGGCTGGGCCATATTAGTGTTCACTCTCCTCTGTCAAAACTGTCCACTACTACAGGATCATGCTGGAAAACAAATATACCCACTGACTTCTTTGCTACCAACCATCTCCTTAAACCTCTCCACTCTCACCTCCAGCAACATATGAAAAGACCTCATGGACTTCTTTGTCACTAAGGTTAAGACCATCCATTCAGCTGCCTCTGCTGCTTCTCCCATTTGCCTTTTCCACCAAACCTCCCCCCAGCCTCACCCCACCTGAGCCCTAGGCCCACATCTCTCTATAGTTTCTGTGCCATCTCCAAACTCATTTCGTCCATGAGACCAACCTCCTGATCCCTTAACCTCCTCCTCACTAAAGTGCTTACCACCTTCCTAGTCGCCACACTAGCTGACAATGTACTGTCCCCCTCCCTTTCAAAACTGCCATCATCACCTCCTACTTCAAAAATCTCATCCTTAACCCCTGCAAACTACCCCTCCAGTGATCTCCATTTCCTCTCCAAAGTCATTGAATGTGTTTTTGCCTCCCACATCTGTGCTCATCTTTCCCACAACTCCCTGTTTGAATTTCTCCAGTCAGCTTTCTGACCCTGCCACAGCACTGAAATGACACTAGCCAAAGTCACAAATGACATTCTTCTTGACTGTGACCGTTGTGCATTATTCATCTTTGTCCTTTGTCACCGCAGCTGTTCCAAAATTCTCCTGGCTGGCCTCCCATCCTCCCCCATCCATAAACTTCAGCTCATCCAAAGCTCTGCTGCCCATATCTTATATTGCCCCAAGTCCTATTCACCCATCACCCCGTCATCACTGATCTACACTGGCTCCTGGTCATAGGACATAGGAAGGAGTAGGCCATTCAGCCCCTCAAGCCAGTTCCACCATTCAATTAATTTATAGCTGATCTGTATCTTAACTCCATCTGCCCACCTTAGTTCTGTAACCCTTAATATCCTTGCCATACAAAAATCTAATGCTTCAAATTTAAAATTCGCATCCTTGTGTTTAAATCCCTTCATGGCCTCACACCTCCCTATCACTAACCTCCTCCAGTCCTACAAACGCCGCCCCCCCCCCCCCCCCAAACTCTCCGTTATTCTGACTCTGGCCTCTTGTGCCCCATCCTCTTCACCCTTGCATTGGCAGCCATGCCTTCAGCCATCTAGGGCCCATGCCCTTCTCTCCCTAATCCTCTCTGCCTCTCCTTATCTTCCTTTAAGAACCTACTTAAAATCCTAAGCTTTTGGTCAACCCTCCTGATATCTTATTATTTGTCACAATGTCCATGTTTTTCTATACGCTTATGTGAAATGTCATGGGATATTTTTTCTACATTAAAGGCATGTTATTGTTTTTTTGCAGTGCGTTGGGCCTTAGCAATGCTGGTTGCCTTATGTTCCTTATGTCCAGTGCTGTAAAGACAGTAATGACAGAAATTGTAACTCAGGACCTCGCACCATCATTACCACATTCTTTGGTTATGTCTGACCCTTTTTGGTGGGTGCTTCCAGTGTCTGGTGGAAATGATAACTTAAGATCATTGTAAGGGTTAGAAATGGGCAGAAACACGACCTGACAGATCCCACACAATTATTTGCCCCTGACTGAGTTACTCCAGAAAATCAGCACAACACAAGAGGGAAATGCACCCTCATGTTACTGAGTTCTAAAATCCAAAGAAATCTTAAGGCAAACACATAGACTATTTTTTGTTGCAAGATAGTTTTTCACAGTACTTTCCTCTGTGTTCAAAAAATGGCTAATAACACTTCTTGATAGTTGTTGCTGATCTGGTAGTAGAATTGCTAGGTGTGCAAAATTTTTTAATGGGTGATTTCATACAATATGGTTTAATTTTGGGGATGATAAAAATATCAGCTAATCATACTGTACCCATAACCATGATGGGAAAGAATGTCGAGTGGGGTGTAAAACGGGCTGAATCTCTATCGTCCGTTTGGCACTACAGCCGAAGACCAATTTCACCCTCACTATGTGTTATGCATACTTAAGCTATGGATCTGGTTAATGGTACTGTTGGTAGTCTGGACTTGGCTGCTTCTGAAGGGGTGCAACCTTCTTCTGCATCTGTTCCTAGGTCAGGCGTGCATTGTACACACCAGTAAACATGCCCGCCAACCCATAACAGGCATAATGCACTGTTTTCCTCTGGGATAATTCATGTTTTTAAAGGGCTTCACACATAAAATCATTCTGGCATAATTGGAGGAGGATTCAGGAAATACAAGCCCTATAATCCCGAACAGAAGGCCAAACAGGGCAACCCTTCTCAAAGCACCTCTGCTCCCCAACCATCAAACACACGGTTTCGGTGTTCATCACTTGCCCAAAGACACCGGAGGCTAAATTGGATAGCCCACGAAAACAGGTACGGGGATCGCGTGCGATTAACTCGCGCTCATTGATTGGTGCTGCCTGCTCATTATAATGATTTCCGCATGCAGCCAGCGCTAAAAGCACTGTTCATTGGCTGCATGCATCAGCAGGACACCCAAAATCCTAATTTCCGAGCACCACTTAAAGCTAGCCTGCACTGCTTAAAGCTAGCCTGCACCTCTTAAAGGGGAGGTGCATTGTGGCTGGAGCAGGTGCTGGAAGTCATGCAGGAAGTGAACCTTTCCTGGGAAACAGTGAGGAATGGCACAACATGGCTGAGGTCGGGCTCCAAGGTTTTCGGACGCTGCACTAGAGGTCTTGGTGGAGGAGGTGGAAAGGAGGACAGAATTCCTGTATCCGCAGGGGTCAGGAGGCCCTCCAGACACACGGTCAATAGGCAGTGGGAGCAGATAACCAGGAATCAAGCCCCGAAGTCTTGGATGCAGTGCCGCAAGAAGTTCAATGACTTCACACAAGTGGTCATGGTCAGTGAATGCATCTTCAAATACCATATCCTGCCAACTGCACCACTAGCCTCAGCCTCTGCTCAATTCACCATACCCTCTCACTCACCTACCAACAATCTCTATCAATCAGACTCATACCTAACATTCATAAGCTTCACCTCACCCTCACACACTTAGCACTGCTGCAAGCCTCACACAGACATCTCGCAAACACTGCCATCTATTCAACCATGATAGCCACATTAACCAAACAGATTGTACGACACTCACTGACACACTTCCCTCTCTTTTGCAAGACAAGATGGCACACAACTGGAAGCAGCAGGAGCAAACTGGAGGGGGACAGGCGCGTCTGCATGTTCTAATCCCCATGGAGGAGACGGTGCTGGCCATTATTGGAACAGCCATTGCTGAGGCCGTGGCCAGTGGTGGGGCTGAATCCATTGAAGATGACGGTAGCCTCATAACTAATCCTCCTTTTCACATTCCACTCCCCCCTCATACCACAATCTCTTCTGATTTACAAGCTGCAGATAGTGTAAGCATGCATCTATTACTCCCCCCTCCCCCCTCCGCTCACCACAACCTTACCCCTGTGTCTTTTTCCTTTCGGATACCCAAGTAGTGCAACCTGACCAGGCAGTGGAAGAACACCAAGAAGAGAGACACAGAACCGTCACTTGATTTCACACTCGCAGCCACCAGCTCAGATACTGACACTGTACGTAGCTTGGATGATGGATTAGAGGCGGCATCTGTACGTGGTGATACACCGGGCACGAGTGCGCTGCTGCCAGGGCAGGGGGCAAGGATAGCACATGAGTTCTGCTGCACAGGACTCAGATGAGGACTTCGATGGGGCGGCCAACGGAAGAAGGCTGGTGGGTATGCACAACAAATGCTTGGTGCATTGGCAGGCCTGCCAGAAAGCCTGCGTTCAGTGTCTAGGAGAATGGAGGAGTCCAGCATCAACTTGGCACAGGGCTTTGCGCAGAGCTTGGAGCTCATCCTTTCCAGCATGGAAGTGGTGGCCAACTCCATTCGCACACTTGTGGACCCAAACACGATGCAGCGTCTGATGGCCGATGTCTCAGCTTCCATTGCAGCACAAGCAGCAGCCACCCAACGTCTGAGTGCTGCAGTGGAAGCTCAGACTGCTGCCATCATGTCTGTGGATTATAGTGTTCAAAGGCGTTTGCAGGGTGTCACAGCAGTCCAGCAATCTGCCCTCCAACAGATTACTAGGATTGCTGAGGCGCTGCCCCGGGGAGTGGCAGTGGCTCCACGGAGCACTAACCTGCTGTCCTCTCTCAGGATGACAGCATTCGTCCTCCCACCACTGCCACTCTGCCAGTGCCCTTGCTGTTGCCTGTCAGCCAGCCAGCCCAGACTGCTGCTGCCCATGCAGAGATGGTGCAGTCTACAGCCGGGCCTTCTAGCCTCAGAGCTGCTCGAGGTCATCCTCCAAGGTCATCAGCAGTCTCCCCCACTGAAAATCAGCAGCCTTCCACCAGCCATGCTGCAACAACTGGAGTAGCCCTGCATAACAGCACTAGGACAGGCAAAGGCACACGGAAGACAGGCACTAAGGGAATGCACACGGGTGATTAATTTACGTTTGTATGCAATATGGCATGATTTGATTTATAAATTTGGTTGTGATGGTCAGTGAGAGAGGGAAGGGAAGGTGTGGGACAGGTGGTTAATGGGGAATTAGGGTTGCAGTTACTGGTATCGAATTAGTTCTTCACGAACAGCCCAGGTAGAAAGGGGCTGCCTAGGTTGCCTCCTCCCATCCTCTTCCTCTTCTTACTCTTACTCCTCCTTCTCATCTTCCGCCTCCTCCTCATGCTCCTCAGCTGCTCGCCGTATAGCTGGTAGCAAGGGCTGTGACCTCATTATGGCGAAGTTGTGCAGCATGCAGGAGACCACCACGAATTTTGACACCCGCTCTGTCGGGTACTGCAGGGCTCCTCTAGAGCGGTCTAGGCAGCGGAAGCGTTGTTTCAGCACGGCAATGGTCTCCTCTATCACATTCCGTATGGCAGCATGGCTTTCATTGTATGCATGCTGCGCATGTGTGCGTGGGTTGCGCACCAGAGTCATGAGCCATGTCGTCACCGGATAGCCCTCGTCATCCAATAGCCACTCTTTGGTTTGCCATGGTGGCTGAAATGCAGATGGCACAGTAGACTGCTGCAGAATGAAGGCATCATGACTGCTGCCAGGATGCTGGGCATTGACCTGCCCAATGCGCTGCCTATGGTCACACACCAGCCGGACGTTGAGGGAGTGGAATCCCATTCAGTTCCGGTATATGGCAGAGTTGACATCCGGCACCCGCAAAGCGATGTGCGTGCAGTCAATGGCTCCCTGCACCATGGAGAAGCCTGCAATCCTTGTGAAGCCGTGTGCTCGCTCTGCCTGTTGGTCTCTGGCAAGACAGAATGAAATGTAGTTACCCCTCTTGGAAAACAGAGCCACAATAACCTCACTTACACAACAGTAGACAGCAAACTGTGAGATGTTACAAATATCTCCAGCTCGAGCCCGACACATAAAAGTTCATCGCCGTGGTCACCTTCACGGCCACTGGCAATGTGGTCCTTGCCCTGCTCTGAGGTTGCAGTTGTAGCTGCGGCAGGTGGCAGCGTTCAGTGGGGACGTCCTTACTGAAACGCAGACATCTCACACACTGTTCCTTGCTGAGGTTCAGGTAGGAGAATTGCTCCCTGAACACCTTGTGAGGATATGACCTCCTGCTGAGAACCCTCCTCCCCCTCCCTCTTCTAGCAGATTGCCCTGCTCTGCATGGCTTCTGTTCATTCTCCCAGTCATGCTGTATTCCAAGTGGAATTCCTACTAGTGCACCTATGCCCGGGAGCAACTGATTTGCGCAGAAGCCTTGAAGTCAGCAAAAAGTCCTTCAGCACCTGCCACACCACTCCCTGTAGACTTTAGCAACTTTAAAGAACTCTAGAAAGCACCAAACACTTGTACAATCGTCGTAACAGCCAGTAGAAGTCAATCAGCAATTAACCTGAAAGTTGGTGATGATCCCTTTAAATAGCGCTGGTGGGGTGGTCCTTCCTGCTGCTGAACGCCTGTTTGGCTGTATGAAGTTCAGAGCGTTAGCTGGAGCGTTGAGCTCCAAAATGGCACTGCTGGCGTCAAATCAGAGTTACACTCTGATTGACGTCATGATCTGCCTACTCTGCATACAGCCGGCGGACGTTCACTATGCGTGCACTAACGCCCTCACCAATATGGCATCTGGCACGACTCTCACTGGAAGTATGTGCGCGCGCCACAGACGTCAATTTGGACCTCTAAGGGCACTCATACCGCCAAAAAACGGGCGCTATGGATCCAAATTTTGCACCCGAAGTCTCTATTTATAAAGTCCAGGATTCCATATGCTTTATTAACTGCTTTGTTAACCTGTCCTGCCACCTTCAAAGATTTGTGCACAAACACCACCAGTTCTCTCTGTTCTTGAACCGCCTTTAAAATTGTACCATTTAGCTTGTATTATCTCTCCTCATTCTTCCTACCAAACTGACACAATTTCTCCTTATTTACTCTTTCAAAACCCCTCATGATTTTGACTACCCCCTATCAAATCTCCTCTTAACCTTCTCTGCTCTAAGGAGAACAACCAAAACTTCTCCAGTCTCTCCACATAACTGAAGTCCCTCATCCCTGGTACCATTCTAGTAAGTCTCTTCTGCACCCTCTCTGAGGCCTTAACATCCTTCCTGAAGTGTAGTGCCCAGAATTGAACACAATACTCCAGCTGAGACCTAACCAGTCTTTTATAAAGGTTTAGCATAACTTCCTTGCTTCTGACGAAAGGTCATCGACCTGAAACATTAACTCTGTTTCTCTCTTCACAGATGCTGCCTGACCTGCTGAGTATCTCCAGCATTTTCTGTTTTTATTTCAGATTTCCAGCATCTGCAGTATTTTCTTTTTGTTCCTTGCTTTTGTGCTCTATGGGCTGGATTTTGATTCAGGGGCGGGCTGGGGTCGTGTAATCCACATTTCGTGTTAGCCACCCGAATCTAAATCGATGTGGGAGATTGATGCGATTTTAACAACACTGGCCAATTGAGTTCCAACGTGTGGGAACCCATGGCCAGTGAGTTTTTCCAGTCTGAAAGTCGCTTCCGATGACGTCATCATTGCTGCAGCATTTAAGGTCTGCAACAAGCCTTGCTTCCTCTGCAGACTGCCAAGCTTCTGCCTTTGCATGTTAGAGGCACCTGCAGGAAGAATAGCCAGCCAGAGACCTAGGTCTGCACCTCGATTTGATGACGTCGCCCTGCAAGCTTTAATTGAGGGAGCCAGAGCTAATAAGGAGGTGCTCTTCCCTTCTTCAGGGAGGAAGAAGCCTTCCCATCAAACCAAGGCTGTGTGGATCCAGGTGGCAGAGGAGGTCAACTCGTTGTCCATAACCCGCAGAATCTGGCTTCAGTGCAGGAAGAGGTTTCATGACCTGCTGCGCACTGGAAAAGTGAGTATGAATTTCCCATCACCCTCATTCTGATCCCCATTGCCTCTCCTCACCAGCACTCAGCTTTGACAACCTCTTCCTCCACATCCCACTTGACACTGACATCCCTGCACCCTTACCCATTCCCTCTCTCTGTATGGTCACATTCACCTAACTATTCGACTATGCAGCCCTCACACTCCCTATCGCTGTGATGCTATGAAAACAACTTACAACACACAGGGAGGGCCCATGGTCTTGCCACCTCACTCCGAATTTGTCTCCTTCTAACCATCAATGATATAGATTCTCTACACTGACTCCTTCATTCTCACTCAAACTCCACTTGTCTCCCTCATTGCAGGAAAAGAGAGCTCACAATAAGAGAGAAAGAGCAAGGACAAGAGGAGGGCCACCCTCAGTAGCCCAGCTCACCACCTGGGAGGAGGCGGTCCTGGAGATCATGGGAGTGGAGGAGGATGCGCAAGTGGGGGACGGACAGACGGGTGCATCAGAGCAAGCTGGTGACAGAATAGTTTATCATCTCTCTCATTGACATTGCATGAGTCACTGATAATGATTCTGATGCTCCAGCAGACTGACTTATGATCATCTGCAATATGCAATGTGCATGTAACCTTGGACTCACATCTCTGACTCTTTCCTTTACTCCCCCCCAGGACCATCGTGAGCACCCGTCCCCACCGTCCAGGAGGAAGAGCATGAACCTCACGACTCCTCAGAGGAAGTTGCAACCTCTGAGGTCGCCGCATCAGCAGAATTCAGCGCACCCAGCACCAGTGCAGACACTCACACCTCGGAGGGAACATCGCGAGATAGAGTAGTGCTGTCACCTGGTGTATCACAGCTCACAAGTGAGCATCAGCAGATAGTGGAGACAGGGACAGCAGTGGAGAGTCCTAGTCGGAGGGCGGAGGACTCTCCTAGCTCGGTTCAGCTGCATGTTGACCCTCTGCCTTTGGGTCCATGCATAAGATCAGCGGTGCTGGAACTCCAGGAACAGATGCAGGAGTCTCTGGCAGGTTTTGTCTCCAGGGTCGCTGCGAGTGTGGAGCGAATGGAGGAGTCCATAGCGAACATGAGCAGAGCCTTTGTGGAGTCATTGGCGCATGAACGCATCACCACGGAAAGGATGGCAACCTCCGTGGAAAGGATGGCTACAGTAGAGGAGAGGATGGCTATGGCTATGGAGGAGATAAGTCGCCAGAGTGTAGAAAACATGGTCATTGTTCAGAATAGACTGGCATCTCTTGAGGAGCAATAGTCATCTATTGAACACAGAAACCAGACCTTCATGGAAGTCCTTCTGAGTAGGACTTCCAGTGCAGATACGGGTCCCCATGGCCCCCCTGATGTGCAGCAAGGTGCTCTCAATCCACTTGCAAGCGCTGAGGTGGGGCTGACCCATGAGAGGGATGTTGGTGGCAGACAACAAGGAAGTGGGGGCTCCTCTCCAAGCGCTCACACGACCAAGCCACTGCAAAGCCCTCGGTCAGAGCCCCACCAGAGTCCTCACCCAACTGAGATGGGCGTCTCAGTCCCTGCACAGCCACAGGAGCAGCAGATTGTTGCCGAGCCCTCACAGGCTCGCAACCCCAGAGGACACCCGCCAAAGGTGTCGAGGCAGGAGCAGCAAGAAGGTGAGCAAGGGGCCTCCACATCTGCTGAAGCCACAGGGGAAGCACCACGTAGGAGCACGCGTAAAAGAAAAATAATGCACAAGTAGTCACAAGGGTAGTCACTTGGGTGTAATGTTGTGTTTAATCTTGAAATGCCAGCACTTGCTTGGTGTGATTAAAAATTCTGCTGGCAAACTGCTGAAGTTGTGGCGTCTGTCATTTTGCAAATGGGACTTCCACATTGAGGGCTTAGGATGACTTGCAATTGTCAGTATGGTGGTCAGAGTGATAGGAATCCGTAGGTTCCTGGCCATTGTCGAAGGTCTGATAAGAAGGTGCGAGGCAAAAGTGTTTGATTGTGCAGGCTAAGCAAATCTGGTCAAGTGCGTCCCTTGCATCTCGGGCAGCAATGTGGTCGCGCGCTGACGTCTTCTGGCCTGTGCAGCTTCAGGTGGGTGAGGAGCAGCTTGGCACTCCTGTTGATGCTGCTGCTGGTGGTGCTGTTGTTCATGGTTCTGCTGCTGCCGCGGCTGGTCCTCGTCCGAATCTGATGTCCTGGAGGGAAGGAAATAAATGGTTCCCATGCTTCTGGTATATGCCTCAGTTGAGGAAGCGCTCAGTCAAGGTGGCGAGAGGGGTTTCCCAGGAGGTCACACTGGAGATGGGTGTCAGGCTCCAAACTTCCACAGCTGTGGTTATGCCATATAGAAGTTCCCCCAGACCTGAGACAACAAAGTCCTGCCAACTGCAAATGATGGCTGATCACATCTCCTATTTCATGGTTGAGCTGCAGCTGATGGTCAGCAATCCAAATGTGCTACCGCCAGGTTTCACATTCGTGGTTCAGAACAGGCGTGCTTCACGTAGAAAAAGGGTTAAACTCACAAAGGCCTTTCAAAATGGCATTATAGAGGCAATTTAGTGCTTGTTAAGGGCCTTAACGGCCTATCCCATCTCTTGGAGGCGGGACGGAGTCGGGACCAGCAGACACGATTTAATGAAAATTGTGTGGAGGCGGGATGGAGGCGGGCTTGTGCCCACCCGCCAGTTTTCGCAATTTTAACCCCCCACACGCCTCCAAACCCACCTCCACGGGTCAATGACAATTCTGCCCTATGTCTCTATGTCTCTGACTATATATGCTGTGCCTATATGCATCTTTTCACTTCACCTGACGAAGGAGCAGCGCTCCGAAAGCTTGTGATTTCAAATAAAGCTGTTGGACTATAACCTGGTGTTGTGTGACTTCTCACATCTATTAATAAAGCCAAGGCTCCCATATGCTTTTTTAACAGCCTTCTCAACTTGTCCTGCTACCTTCAATGATTTGTGTACATATATCCCCAGGTCTCTCTGTTCCTGAACCCCCTTTAAAATTGTACCATTTAGTTTATGTTCTTGCTTTGCCAAGTCAATTTTCAGTCAACCAAGCCAACGGCGATTCCATGCAACATTGTCTTCCACAAAGATGTGGAACTTTATCAAATGCCTTCTGAATATCCAAGTAAATTATATCCATTGGACAGTCTTTGCTCTTTAATGTAATTATCTCCTCAAAGAATTCCAGCAGATTAGTGAGGCATGACCTAATGGGGCAGATTTTAGTTCCCTCGCCTGGTAGGAACAAGCCGGTTTAGGATTTAAAATAAAGGTAGATGACTTACTGCCCCATTCCTGCTCTGCCATCATTTTTCATGAGCCTTCCACTGGGTGGCCGAGATGCCCGCCTGAATCAGGCCGGAGCCTCATTAATCTATAACCAGGGCCGCGACTTCCCCTACTTTGACGGGTCCGGTAAGGCCGGGGTCGGTGGCGGGTCCCGACCTCGCTGCTGGCTCCAGCCCGCTGTCCAAAGTGATTTTACATTGATTGGGCTTGCTAAGCCTGCCTAGCGCGTTTGCCGGCCAATTGAAGGAAGCAGGTCTGATGATGTCACTTGATGATGTGTCATCAGCCGGTTTCCTTAAAGGGACAATGCGCAAATTGATTTTGACAGTTGTGCTGTCAGTGTTCTACAGCATTGAGGTGCTGCAAACACTGTCAAGCACTGCACAGAGGCACACAGCTGCACCCAGGCTTGCCCATATCTCCCTCCATATGCATTGTAGGGATGCTTTACGGTGTTGGTGTGGGGCGGTGCTAACCTGGCGCGTCATGTGGCAGCCAGGGTGTACAGCATCAAGTGAAGTAAATCTGGCCATGGTGAGGCCATCGCTGGCATCCCAGGCAGCAATGTGCTTGGGTGCTGATGCCCTGTGTCCTGTGCAGCATCAGTTGATTGCGGAGAAGGTTGGTGTTGTTGTTGGTGCTGCTGGTGTGCCTGGTGCTGCTGGTGTGCCTGGTGCTGCTGGTGTTGGGGCTGATCGTGGTGGGATTCTGAGGGCCAAGTGAGATAGTTTCAAGGGCACCGATGCTGATGTAATAGATGGCAGGTGAACTTGAGATGACAGAAGCGATCTGTCAATGGTGAGAGAGGTTGTTCCAATGAGGTGACACTGGATACAGAGTTTACTCCAAACACTCGCAACCTGCATAAAGCTCAATTTGTCTTCCAAATGCAGTAAGCAACAGCTTCTGAGCTTGGAAAGTGAACAGCTGTGAGATGGGAGCTTTTATAGCACATTTGCAGCTGTCAAGTAAAGAGATGATTTCATGGTAACACAACTCCCGACCTCCTTGCCTGACGTGATCCCCGAGCAGCGTGGACCCTGTGGGCGACCTCGTGAAATGGTAAGGTGAGCTCAAAATACTTTTGAAGTGGCTCTTAACAAGGTCATAATGACCTAAATTGCCTTCCCCGCTGCTGCGTGTCGGGTCTGTTCAGTGTTGACAGACCCAACATCTGGGAAAGTCACGTGGCTATGGGTTGACAGTGGGTTCCCGAACCGCCGTCAGAAAAAAAAATGTTCCCACCCGACCCGCCACCAAACGTGCCCGTTGACCCCCCGAAAAATTCCCCCCCAATAGTCAAAATACAGTAATGGCGGTTTTCTGAATTTTCTACAAATTACCTTAATATTGAGCAGGTAATGGTGCACTCTGGGCCAGGGGGAGTGAAAGAATGGTCTGAGATACTGAACCTGAGAAAGGTATTTAGAGTAAAAAGTCAAAAATGTAACAAGGACATCGAGAAAATTCTGATAGAAAATGCAAATTAATATTCCAATCTGAACTCTCATGAAATAAATATCTCTGATCTTGTAATATGGTTGTCAAGAACTCAGGTTATTCAGTTAGGGCTGTTTCCCCCACATTCTGCTTTGCTAATGCCATTATCAAACCAATGGGGGAAAAAACTCTATTGACCAATACATAGTCTACAAAATGCCAACATAATTTAAAAAGATTATTTGCCGAAACAGTTTATTTCCTCTGGAACAGAAACTGTTAAGTGCTGGCACTAGAGATCAACAAAATAATCCAGGGTGTGTGGCCTGCGCTTCCCTATCATGCAGTGCATTCATATCAAGACCAGGAAACAGCAGATGAATAAAGAGCAGTTGTTTTAGGTCGAAATAAGTAAAATCCCAGTTTTAATGCTTCAAAAATGAAATTAATTAAAATCATGAAACAAAAATAGAAAATGCTGTTTGCCTGTCTTTTGTCTTTACAGCTCCTGACTGACCTGCTGTGTATTTCCAGAATGTTCTGTTTTTGATTCAGATTTCCAGCATTTGTAGTTTTGTATAAATTAAAATTCTAGTCCTGGAATTTGCCCACAGCTGCTCCGGTCCTCGATCATAACTTTGCCAGGTATGATAGTATAGTGGTTATCTTACTGGACTTGACTAATAATCGAGGCCTGGACTAATAATACAGCAAATGTGATTTCAAATCCCACCTTGGCAGTTTGAGAATTTGAATTCAATTGTAAGAAAAGCTGGAAAGAAAAAGCTGGTATCAGTAAAAGTGGCCATGAAGTTGTCGGTTTGTCGTAACAACCCAACTGATGCACGACTGTCCTTCAGGGAAGGAAACCTGCCGTCCTTACCCGGTCTGGTCTATATGTGACTCCAGTCCCACACCAATGTGGTTAGCTCTAAACTGCCCTCTGAAGTAGCCTAGCAAGCCACTCAGTTGTGACAATCAGGAATAGACAACAATTGCCGGCCTTGCCAGGAATGACAAGAATGAAATAAAGGTCTGGCAGAAACCGTGCAAAATTAAGTCAGTGGAGTGGGAGCAGCTGTGAGTAAATTCCGGGTCTTAATTTTTTTCCAAGATATTTTTCAGGGGCCATTCAGTCATTATTTCAACAAAAATAAAAGGCACACAATAGGGGATATGGTAGTGTCGTGGTTATCGTGTTAGACTAAGACTCCGGTGGTTGTGAATTCAAATCCCGCTATGGGGAGTTGTGAAATTGAATTCAATAAATCTGGTAATTTGTGAGCTAGTACCAGAACAATGACCATGAAATCTGCTGGACTGTCCTAGAAGCCCCACTGGTTCACTAATACCCTTCAGGGAAGGGAATCTGTCACCCCTATCTGGTCTGGCTTGCATATGACTCAAGCCCCACAGTATGTGGTTAATGCTTAATGCCCTCAGGTTAACTAAGGATGGCAATAAAATACTGCCTTGTCAGTATCATCCACATCCCAAGAACAAATTAAAAAATATTTTTTCCAATAATGAGTATTATAATAACTATGTACCAAACTTTGAATGAAGAACAATTTAAAGAATTTTTTAACTTCCTAACAGTGATCAGGATAATCCATTTCAATGATTTTGAAGTAACCTTACATTGAAATTATATAACTGTTTTTACCATAGGTATTAAATCCTAAACAATAATAATTAATGGTAAACTATGTCAACATTTCCTGAAAAACAAATAATGGAAGAAGCTGTATTTAGTGTCTCATCCGATGCCTCGGAACCAAGTAGAAGGTTAACAGCAGAGTGTAAAGTTCACATTGTTAACCATTATAGCAGGTTGTTCCTTTCTAGTGCTCCCTTGTTCTCAAATAGCCTATCGAGTCACCCATGTTCTCTTTATCAGGCTGCAGACATTGCCTTATGACAGCAAACCCAAGGAGCATCAGTTGTGCCTGAATTGCTCTACAAGCAACCTTGCCAAAGGCCCTTTTTTGCACAAAGCTCGCTCTATCTTTGTATATTGAATGAGTTAAATCGATGTTAAATGCTGGCTTTTCACAGGACAATGGTCAGGGCTATGCTGTGTCCTCTTGCTGATTGACACTTGAAACAGCACGCTGGAATCAGCCAGAGGCAGTGTATGTGCTTGAAGCCTCTGCTGGGGATAACAACTGGTGACATCTGCAGAAAGGCCAACAAAAGCCAGTTGAAAGCTGTGTTTGTTGCCTTCCCCTCTCAGATCTTGTCGCTTTAATGGAGATCTTCTTGCTTTAATATTATGATTCAGCACCTGGCTCTTTTGAACTTGCTTTAAACTTCAAAGATGAAGTGGTATTAACAAACATGAAACGAAAAGTGGCAGTAGTTTGATTTACCACTGCCGACTTATCAAGGGTTTTTTCCTGTCACCAGCTGCCACTTTCTGTCATCTTTGGAACTATTATAATTTCTTTAGAATCCAAAAGATTTGGCTTAATGGTGGCTTTGAATCTAGCCAGGATCAATAACATGTAGCAGTAGATAATGGGCAAAAAGACCATGAAAAAAATTATCAATAAAAGTTTAAAGCTGCAGTCTTCCTTTTAGATGGCCTTGATTTCAGAACGATCAAATCAAATCAAGTCAAATCTATTCAACATCCTTTTTCATCACATCTAAAACACTTCATTTTGTGAAAAGATTTTTATAAATATGAAATTTCTGTAATTAGAATGTTCCTACAGTATTTGGTATGTGGATGCTATGTAGATTAAAGAGCTTCTCTATTTGAAATTGTGAAAGCATTTTTTTAAACTTTATCCATACTTTGGAAAGTGTACTATAAGTTTCAAAGGTCATTTCAGTATTTTTTTAATATTTCTGATATTGTCTTGTATTTCTTTTTCCTTAAAAATGATATATCAGCTTCCCTCACTCTTGTTTCCTGCTGGCATGTTCTTCCTCCGCAGATTTCTCCACTGCCTCTTTATTGTTGATCCGCAGGTGGTGCACTGGCCATAATAGTTTTTCCATTTAGGGAAGGGCTCCACTATTATGTACAGAAGGGCGAGGAAGGCAATTAGGTCGAGCAATGTTAATCCTATTTGTTAGTCAATGCCATCTTGTTCACCTTCCTCAATTGCCAGTGATGCTAATTCCTGCGGGAGGCAAAACAAACAGAGAAACGTTAACAGTCCTCTGTCTCACAGCCTAGCTAAGAAAGTGGCAAAACGTACCCAATGGGCAAGCAGGTGAATTTAACCTTAATCCAATGCTTCAATTCAAACTCACAATCCTGATTGAGATGCCAGCCTTCTACTGTCAGAGATACTGAATCAATGATGCTTTGTTATCATTTAATGCTATCCTCATGGATGAGCACAGAGCACCTCTAGTGCAACCTCATCTGCCTAATATCCCTTCATTGGCCCACCTCTTGTTCTTCATAGCACTTCAGATGGGGGATTTCCACTGGGAAGCCCAATGGTGCAGGGGACACTGAATAAATAATTTACAACAATTTCCACAAAGGCTCAAGAGACCCCACGTGCCAGAGAAAGGAAACAAAACAAAAAGAAAAAGGGTTAAGCAATACCGTAAGTTCCCTTTAAAAAAGCTTCCATATACTTACCATCACCTTGCGTAATATATGTGGATAGAATAAATGAAGGACAGAGTCAGGATGAGTTGCTAGTCCATGTGCTTGCTTCACTAGGCCAGAGCAAACTGCGCATGCTCATATTAAACCATGTGACAAACCATGTGATAATTCATTTTTTTTTAAGGGGAAAGCAGTGTAATGTATGTATTCCCCTCTCAAATACAACAAAACGATGGTCCCACCTTTCCCAGCATTACATGTACCACATAACAAAAACCCCAGGCTTTTTTTTCTTTTAACTCAACTACAAATGCTACAAATTAACTACAAATCCAGTTTAATAACAGGTTTGCGGAGCCTTCCTGATCTCCTTACTGAAGGTTTCGGAACCAATTTTCGGGCTGTTTTGTTTTGGTTCCGAACTCAAAGATGATCCTGTTTCTATCTCAGACTTGTTTGAACCTGGTACTTCAGTTTCTGAAGTCTGAATGGAGTCAAACTCATGTATGTGTTCATGATCAATTGGTTCAAGATCACGTCTTAGTTCATCTCTAGCAGAGATCATTTGATCTACATGAACACTCTCAATCTCAACGAAATATCTCTTGGTTCCACCAACATCTACCACGTTTCCTACATCCCACTTGTGTGTGTTGATGGTGAGATACTGTTGACTCTCTTTGTCAACATTCAGCTGAGCATAAGCGTGTGACAGGTCAAGCTTGGAGAAAACCTTTGACCAGAGAGTGCTGCATACAAATCTTGCGATGTAGGTAACGGGTACTGCTCATCGTCAACTGCTTGGTTGATAGTAATTTTGTAGTCACCGCACAAGCGTACAGTTTTGTCTGCTTTGGGCACTACCACAATCGGGGAGCCCATTCACTTTTGTCAGTTTTTACTAGCACTCCGTTCTCTCTCAGCTTTGCTAGCTCTTCCTCCACCTGACTTTTCAACGCATAGGGGACCGGCTGTGCCCTACAATAGACGGGCTTCGCGTTGGATTTGATGCGGATATGCGTGTCATACCCAGTGATGCCCCCATAACTGTCTGAGAACATGCTTTTATACTTGTTCAGCATTGTGTCAAGTTGTTTCTTTGAAGCATCTGTACAGAAGATGTTTTTCCAGTCTAGTTTTAACTTTCTCAACCAGTCTTTGCCCATGAGGGTTGGCCTGTTGTTGTAGCTCGCTACAATAATAGGCAGCTTTACTGACTGGCCATTGTGTTGAACTGTACATTTCATTTGTCCACATGGATTTCTCTTGGATTTCTCCGGAGTTGGTTTTTAACTCTACGGTACTCTTTGTAAGTGGTATTTGATTAAACTTACTCTCATATGTGACCTTACTCATGATCGAGCAGTCTGCTGCCGTGTCGATACACATATCAATATATTGCTCGTTGATCAAAAGTTTTGTATGGCAATCTTTCTCACGACTGCTAGCATTGCCGCTAGTGGCATAGTTACTGTAGATGTCTAGTTCTTCAATATCAGGTATGTTCACTTCAATATTGTGAACTCCTCCCTTTTGTTGTCACTGCTTTGCATTGTGACTAGAATGGTTCGTACTTTCTACTTTAGATCGAGCTCTGCAAGCTGTTGAAATATGGCCTTGCTTCTGGCAGTGAAAACACTTCGCATTTCTGTATTGGCAGGTCTGTGGTGAGTGATTTCCATTGCAGCGATAACAATTTACTGAACTGCTCTCACCGACATGCTTTTGACTTGGTCTCAGAGCTTTAGGTTTGGCAGTGGCTTTGTGACTGTAGACCTCAGCTGCACTAGTCACTTGCGTTGGACGGAGCTCCCTAGCATTCTTAGACGCCATCTCCATAGATAGGGCAATTTTGCATGCTATGTCAAACGTTAGGTTCAGAGTGTTCAGTAACTTGGACTGTGTGCGCTCATCCACCAGTCCACATACAAAATTATCTCGCAACGCACGATCCAAAAATGTGCTGAAGTTACAATGCAAAGACAGGTTTTAAGAGCTACAATGTACTCATTAATGGTTTCATTTTCTTTTTAGTTTCTGGTACCAAACTTATAGCTCTCTGCTATTTCTAAAGGCTTTGGGTCAAAATGGTCCTCGAGTTTCTCGACAATGTCTTCAAACTACGCATCCTTCACTTTCCCTGGTGCGAGTAGGTTTGTCAACATTCTGTAGACATCTGGCCCGATCTCCATTAGAAAAATTGCTTTTTTCCATTCACGAATTACTTTATTTTCAGCTTGAACATTCTCATCTGCGTTTTCGGTCTCAATAATGTTATTGGCCTTTAAAAACATTCCGCTCAATGTAAGAACTGAATGGTTCGTGAGCTCGGTCATACATGCTGAGGCTTCCGATGAATCTCATAGACGCGGCCATGATTGTTCCGAACCGGTTGAACAGTGACTCAGCACGCTACCTGTGTACCTGAGAATCAACGCTGCTGTTGCTGTTGTAAGCATCGAACGCAGGCCCCAAGTTCATTTCAGACTTTTTGAATGACTATTACTGCTGATTTGACCAACAGCCTGTTTGGAGAAGATGGGAGGGGCCCAGCTGTTCGTGATGGACAGGAGATTCCAGCCAGGCCTACAAACTAATTATGGGAGAATGTCTGGGCAGACAGAATTCTCTGGGAAGACATCTGCCATATCACCAGCACCTAGATGGGATAGCCCCGAAAGGCAGCAAACCAGACAAAGAAGACGAAGAAGGGTGATTAAAAAGACATCACTGCAGCTACACAGACCTGAGAGGTTATAGAGAAGGCAGTTCTTGGCCTTTCGCTCTCTCTCTCTCTCGCTTGCTCTAAACCACCACGAGCGACAAGAGCCTCGCCTTGCTCTTCAACTGTAGGAACGAACCTCGAAACTGGGACTTGGATACTGCATCGGCGATACAGAACCAGGAGACACGTTCTACACAGGGAAGCAGCGAGCAAGAATACGGACAATCGGGGTGAGCATTGTCCAAGCCCACGCATCCTTAAGACCACCGGTACTGTGTGAGGGGGTGTTGTGTGTCCCAACCAAGCCAGAGGGGTTTAGTGGGGAGGTTCTGTGTGTATTATATAGTGTATGTTCCGGGGTTTGTGGGACAAGTCCATGTTATACTCTGTATTGCAACACAGTGTGATTTTAGGCGTATTAATAGAAGACAGGGCCTGTTCGACGGGCCAAGTTGTATTGTTGTACTGTTTGTTTTACGCCACCAGGCATTTTACATACTGGAGGCGGGTGCGTGTATTAATTTTATTAAACACCATACGGTTGAGTCCGAAAAGCTTGTCTGTGTCCCAATCCTGTTCAGCGTAATTCCTGTCGTATAGAACTAAGTAGGAGGGGTGATTCGAACCACCAGAGCAAACCACCTACACTGTGTATACATACACGCGAAGCCAAAGCACAGACAATTCTGCATCAGCATTAACAGTAAAACATCGCAAAAATTCAGTTTAGGTGTCACAAATTCACCTTAAACTTGTCCACTCGAAGGTTGAACACTGTCCTTCCAAGATCTCTAAAAATAGCTTTGGGATCCCATTCTCGTCACCAAAAATGTAATATATGTGGGTAGATCAAATGAAGGACGAAGACTCGATGAGTTACTAGTTCATGTGCTTGCTTTACTAGGCCAGAGCGAACTGAGCATGCTCATACTAAACCATGTGACAAACCATGTGATAATACATTACACCTTGCAACCCTGGACACCCATTTTACAACGATATTATTTACATCTGACATCCTGCAGGCGTTGGGTCTGCCTCACTCAGGATTCTTCAGCGGCCGCTGTGGCCTAAGCAGCAGCTGACAACAAGAGGTACGTCTTTAAAATAAAAAGTAAGCTAAAAGCAAATTGCTGTGGAGGCAGGAGGTGCAGGAATCCCAACCCCCCAACCCCCCACTCTCGAGCTCCACAGCCCTCCGGATGGCTGCTGCCCACCCACGATCAGCAACAACAACAACAACTTGCATTTATATAGCATCTTTAACGATCGGCCCCTCTCCTGTTCTCCTTCAGCTACTCTTCCATAGCTTGAGTTTTCAACTGTACTCACAGACAGACCAGTCCTGACTCTTACTCTGGTTTGGAACACTTATCCTCATTCCTGCCTCTTGTCTGTAACTCATGTTGGACTGGACAATATCCCAACTCCTGAATTACACTCGCAGCCAATCCAAGTCACTGAATCCAATCAATGTACCCAACCAGTCCTAATCTGGATTCTCATCCAAATGACTCACTCGGGGTAATGCTGGTGTAGAGCCTCACTAGCAGTGAGTCCGGTTCAGAAAATCAGGGCTATAATGTTCGAGCATTATCTTTGACCTGTGCTTGCATCTAACAAGACCCAGCACGGGTAGTGGCGCCTCACAGAATTACCCCAATCCAACTCCGCGGGTCCCGTTTTTAGATAATCCCAGTTCCAATTCTTCTCTTAATTTCACTTTATGTCTCTTCCCCTCCCCTGGGGGAGAGTTGCTCTGCACACCAGGTGTAGTGAAGTTAGAAATATATTTATAAAGAATGCTACGCCTCGCACACAGATGAAATCTTCCCCACTCGCCTATTTCCTTTCTATTACCTGGTCCGATTTCTGCATCTGTTACGCTAATTTATTATTGATCCTGTTCCTATTCCTAAATTGTTATTACTACTTAGATTTGCTGTAAGTAAGAACAGGAGACACTTCAGTCATACACTATTACAGCAAATGGTGATTATCTTGCTGATGCAGTCTTGCAGTTAAAAACAAAGCAACATATTATCATCAAAAAGTCTTTCTGTCATAGTTTAGTTCTAGCTTCTTTACTCTTTAATACTCTTAATATTAGTTCAGATCATGGATTTAGTATATTCCCATTTCTTCATGTACATATTTACATTAATGAACTTGGAAGAAAACGTCATTTCTTTAAACATGGCTGATCGACACCTTTTAAACATACGAGACAACGAGTTCATCAAAATCCACAAGCAGTAAGGATTTCATGGCTTATCAAAGGTGCTGTACTTCAGAATAGCATGATTTTTTTTCAAGTATATTGAGCGATGCTGTTACAATAAGTCTTTTGTGGAAGATTGCCTGGACTCAAGTAGTGTAAGGCCTTGTTGTTTTCAACAGCTAGAAATAACTAGGTCCCAGAGTCACTTTCCCGATACAATATTACAATTACAATATCCTTTTGTTCAGCCTTTTGTAACTCTGCATTGAAATCATAAATAAATATTGATGGGCCTCCCTTTCCCGCCATATTAATTTTAAAATTGTCATGATGTTATTGAACTTGTCTGCTTTTACATCACTCTGAGTGCACAGAGATCACTGGCTCATTGATTTAGAATGAATGAAGTTAACCTGAAATGAGAAGTAGATTGCGGCAAAGTGCTAGTGCAAGCCTATTTGTCTTTTTTTTAATTAGTACAGCACTGAATAGACAGTGATACTGGCTTGATGCCAAGGCAGGAGGCAGATAAAAATAGTAGAGATACCGGAAATCAGAAATAAAACCCGAAAATGCTGGAAATGCACAACAGGACAGATGGATTTGGAGAAAAAATGGGGTTTACTTATCCAAAGGGTGAAAACAGGCACTAAATGGGTGCAGTGCTAATAAGACTCGTCTGTTTGAAAGTCTGGATTTAGCACACAATTTTGGTCCTAATTGCTGATTACCATAATTTGAACTTGCCTGGAGGTGCTGAACCAGAAATCTGCAGGTTTAGCACTCAAGTGCTGATTAGACGCAATTTTCGTGGAGCAGTTATATATGGGCTCCTCACACCCACTTCCACTGAAGGTGTGGAGTACTCTGGCTGTCACATAGCAGCACATTGCAGGATGGCTCAGGGACCGAGGGAGAGGCGCACAGGTTTTCAGATGCGACACTGGTGGTCCTGGTGGAGTAGGTCCAGAGGAGAAGGGATGTCCTGTACTCGCAGGGGCGAAGGACACCTCCTCGCCCTCCTGTCCCTCTCTCCTGCAGCAGCCGGTACTGTTCTGCCTAGCCTCATGTTCTCCTCCCATTCCTTGACCAAGGGGGACCCCTAGCAAGATGTCCATGACCAAGCACTCCCTTCCTCCTGGTGACTCCTATAAGGAGTCCAATGAGGTAGAGTAGCCCAGCACTCATTCTTTTTAGGTGAAGTCCTCAGAGAATTTCCGGAATAAATGTTACTCGAGTGTTGATGAAGTCTTAACAAAGTGTCCCAGAAAGTCTCCCGAGGTGTTACAGAGGTCCTCTTCACTGCTCCAGCAGCTATCATAGAATCATAGAATAGTAAAGCACAGAAGGAGGCCATTTGGCCCATCATGTCTGCGCCGGCTCTTTCAAAGAGCAATCCAGTTAGTCCCACTCCCCCGCTCTTCCCCCATATCCCTGCAATTTTTTCTCCTTCAAGTATTTATCCAATTCCCTTTTGAAGGCTACTATTGAATCTGCATCCACCAGCCTATCAGGCAGTGCATTCCAAATCCTAACTACTTGCGTGAAAAAGGTTTTCCCTCATGTTGCCTCTGATCTTGCCAATCACCTTAAATCTGTGCCCTCTGGTTATCGACCCTTCAGCCATTGGAAACAGTTTCTCTTTATTTACTCTATCTAAACCCTTCGTGATTTTAAACACCTCTATCAAATCTCCTCTTGGCCTCTCTCTGCTCGAAGGAGAACAACCCCAGCTTCTCCAGTCTATCTACGTAACTGTAATCCCTCATCCTTAAAACCATTCTAGTAAATATCTCCAAAGTCTTCACGTCCTTCCTGAAGTGTGGTGCCCAGAACTGAACACAATACTCCAGCTGGGGCCAAACTAGTGTTTTATATAGGTTTAGCATAGCTTCCTGGCTTTTGTACTCTATGCCTCTATTTATAAAGCCCAGGATCCCATAGGCTTTATTAACTGCTTTGTTAACCTGTCCTGCCACCCTCAAAGATTTGTGCTAAACTTGTACCATTTAGCTTGTATTGTCTCTCATTCTTCCTACCAAAATGTATCACCTCACACTTTTCTGTGTTGAATTTCATCTGCCATGTGTCTGCCCATTCCACCAGTCTGCCTATGTCCTCTTGAAGTCTATTACTATGAATAGGAAATGGTGAGTATCCCTTTAAGTACTGTCGCGCTTGAAATCGACATCAACGCCGTGTTTACTCCCAAACAGCTGGTCGCTGTTAGGAGAGGCCATTAGTTGCAGCGCTAGCCACCAAAATGCCATGCAGCCTCTTTAATGAGCGCTAGCAGGCATTTCAAATGGCAATCAGCTGTTTAACGAGCCTCCAGGCTGTTGTTCATAGCACTGGCTTCAACTCCTTTACCAAGATGGTGTCTTGTGCTAAACACTTAAAACCCCATCTTGGCCACCTTGGAGGCTCTTTATCACCTAAAGTATTCGGCGAAAATCGCCCCCAAGATCTTTTGAAAAATACAAACATGGATGTGTTTTTGGGGGAGGAAAGCAGGTGCAGGGTCTCTTCCCCTCAGCCCCTGCACACACAAACAATTCAACAAATTCTACATGCTCATCTTCACAAGGGGATCAGCAGCTGATGAAGGGCAGAAACAAAGCAGGCAGCATCGCTACAATCTTTTCTTTTCTGTGGCCCTTTCTGGCTATCTGAGTGCGAAGCACATTACTTGTTTTTTTTTAACTTGTTAGATGATTGACAGATGTATGGGCAGCCTGGGAGAATAAACACACTTGAACAATGTGAGACATGATATGAATGCATTGTGCGCTCGCAACACTGTCCACTGTAGTCTCCCAATTAGCAATGTTCCTCCTCCACAGGTCATTCTATGGAAAGAACTCTTACTATGCAAGAACAGATATGACATACGTGCGCCTAATTTCCTGTGACACAGATTCTAATGTCCTAGATTTCTTACAAGTAATACGGTTAAACTCTAACAAGATTAAACTCAGTTTCACTGAGTTAAGCTGAGAAGGAAAGTGGTTTTTATTAGGGTTAAACATACATTAATAAATAATACCTTAGATTAGTGTATCCAAGTGCTGACCTTAAGACGCAAGTGAGATGTTTAAAGAATGCCATTGTTAGCTGAGTGGGTAGAATATCTTTCGTTCCTGAAGACCGGCTCACAGATCTTGATTTCTCTGATTAACCACGGGACAATTCACTTCGGAAGTATTGTGGTGCTTTGTTGCATTGTTTTGTGGTTGGTACAGTTGCTTCGTTTAAATGCAGCTAAGAAGTCTACAGAATGTTTCAGCATGGCCTGTACAAAATGCAATTATTGCTGTCTGCTTCAGTTGACTACAGATCAGGTCACACGCCAACTGTGTGCCAGAGAAAAATGCAAAACAGGTGTCGTTCCCTCGGTATAGCTTTAACAAAATCCTCTACTGCCGAGGCAAGAACAGTCCTCTTCTGATTACCCAATTTCTGAACTGCTGAATTTTTCCAAACCACTTTTCTATTCCATGATCATTTTAGCTTTTTTTTTTAAATCCTCCCATTTTCTCCTAAAGGGGCTGACTCTTACTGGCATACTCATCCATAAATAGCAGCAACCTCCAGGTACATCATCCATGTAGACATTCTTTATACATGAGCCTATGCAGTTGCTGCTGACATGCTATTGAACTGTGAAGGGCATCACAATTGTAGCCGATTATGACCTCACCTAATGTTAGCACACAGAAACTTTCCAATCACAGAAACTTTCCAATCACAGAAACTTTCCAACCAGGTGGGCATCCAAATTGTTTTATCCGCTGCCTAGCCAAGGGGCGCAGAGGCCAATTGTAGCCCTCCCCCCAAACTGGTATCATATTGAGACCAGTGATCGAATCTGGGATCTTTGTTCGGTCTGACTTAGTGCCATACCATTCAGTGTATTTCCTCACTAATCTATCAAGAGGGCTTGATTTAGCTCTTTAACATCATAGCATCTTAGAAATTGAGGCACAGAAGGAAATCAGTTAGCCCGTCGCATTTGTGTCTGGGCTTGCTCTATATCAGAACTATCTACTCTAATCTCATGTTCATGTTCTTTCCATGTATCCCATAATATTTTTCTTCCTCAAGTATTTATATAATTCCCTCTTAAATGCCTTGATTGACTCAACTTCAACAGCCACTTGTGGTAATGCATTTCATTTGCTAATAACCTTTTGTGGGAAAAACATCTTTCTATTTAGAATTATTCATAACCTCTCACCCCAATGAGTGAAGACATATCTATGAAGGGCAACAGTAATTATATTCTTAATAGTTTGGATTGGTTGGGCTACTGTTGTGACACAGTTCGAAAAAGGTGATAGAAAAGTTATCTCAATGACGTTTTGTGCAATTTAAGTTTGTGATGCTATCTATTTGAGTGAAAGGTTTTGTCTGTTATTGGTAAACCACACTACAGAAGACACATTTTAGCAGCTTTTCTGCACCAGTTCCTCAGGCTGTCTCTCCATTTGGGACAATTTCTTCCAGTCATTATTCATAGTAAAGTCATAAATGTGGGCATGATGAATGAACTTACAATTTTGCTACAAATAAAGAGCTGAGGAAACCTTCCCTCTATCACATTATAGAATAAATGTGCATGTGCTGCAACTGACACTTGACAGTTTACACTGTGGATTATGAACCCGAATCAGCGCTAAGAATTCAATTGTTTTATCTGCTCTGTTCTGTAAGAATATTCATCAGTAAAGTTCATGCAAATTTCAACTAACCAGCAAATAAAATGCTCAGAGACTAATATTAATGCTGATTAGAACTTACAAAAATCGGCAGAATTGGTTCAGTTCTGAAGCATTTCACTGAGGCTCTATTCATTATGTGGTACATTAAGTCAAACGCATGGCAGGGTTTTTTTTTACAAGAATTCATATTGGGGTGGTAGGTCTTTTATCATTAAATTAAAACATAAGTAAGATGCATAGCATTATCTCTGGGTACAGTAGCTTAGTGGTTTTGGTGCACTAGAAACCCATAGGTTGTTCATTCAAATCCCAACATAGCAAGTTGTAAAACTGAATTTAATAAATCTGCTCATTTGCATCAGGAAATGGCCATGAGAGCCTCCACATTATCATAAAAACCCAACCAGTTTTCAGTGATAGGGAAGCTGCCACTCCTGCCTAGTCTGACCTACATGTGACTCTACATGGTTGACTCTAGGGATGGGCAATCAATACTGCCTTGCCAGTGTTGACCACATCCCAAGAACAAGTGTTTTCTTAATATCAGTCAATTTGTACAATTGCTAAGATTCCTGCTGAAGGTTCCTGGACCTGACGCTGAAGTAGTGGTGAGACTGGAATGCAGCGAGACTTTAGCGCTTGCCAACAGCTCACCGGGTTGACTGCACGGAATTTCTCAAGGTCAGCCCTAATTAGCTATTCATGGATTGCCTGAGCATTTTATTTGCTGGTTAGTTGAAATTTCCATTAAACTACCTGAAGAATATTCTTACAGAACAGAGCAGATAACAGGGTAGAAATTCGGGCGCACCCATTTTTGATCATTCCCTGTGCCTGAATGGCGAGGTGCTTTCACCAAATGGGGGCGTGAAAGGAAACCACACGTGTCATCAGCCCTAAAGAGCTGCAGGAAAATTTAAAGGAAGGCAGCCACTTAAAGGCGAACGGCTGCATATGAGGATGTAAATAGCTTCAGACTTTACAAAAACTGCAATTATATTAAATGTATTTCTCAGCCTTTCAAAGGGCGGTATCGAAGAACAGAATTGGCTGACAAAAGCCGCAAGCAGGCAAAACAAATGTGAAGAAAGGAAATGGTGGATGCGGAATTAGGCTCGGTAGCGCCCATACAGGTGCCGTTTGGGCACCAAAATAGCATGCGCACTCTTCTGCCACTAATCGCGCTGAACGCCATCTTGGTGGGGCGTTAGCATGCACACAACTAACGTCCGCCGGAATTATGCAGAGTAGATCATGACGTCAATCAGTGTGCAACGCTAATTTGATGCCAGCTGTACCATTTTGGAGCTCAACGTTCCAGCCTGCACCCTCTCTTAACCTCGCACAGTTGAACATGTGTTAAACAGCAGGAAGGACCCCCACCACCAGCGCTATTTAAAGGGATCATCACCTACTTACAGGTTAGTTGCTGGTTGATTTCTACTGGCTGTTGCTACGATTCTACCAGTGTTTGGTGCTTTCTATAGTTGTTTCAAGTTGCAAAAGTCTACAGGAAGTGGTGTGACAGGTGCTGAAAGACATTGTCCTGACTTCGACTTCTGCACAAACCAGTTGCTCCCAGACATGGGTGGACTAGTAGGCATTCCCCTTGGAATACAGCATGACTGGGAGAATGAGGAGAGGTCATGGAGAGCAGGACAAGCTGCTGGAAGAGGGAGGAGGAGGAGGGGGAGAACGGCTCTCAGCAGGAGGCCATTTCCACCCAGGGAGCAATTCTCCTACCTGAACCTCAGCGAGGAACAATGTATGAGATGTCTGTGCTTCAGTAAGGACGTCCTCACTGTAGTTTTCCACCTGCTGCAGCCACAACAGCAACCTCAGAGCAGTGCAAGGACCACATTGTCAATGGTGAAAGTGACCGTGGTGATGAACTTTGATGCGTCCGGTTCCTTCCAGGCTGGAGCTGGAGATATTTGCAACATCTCACATCCACAATTCCCCATTCACCAACAGTCCCACCAATCTTACCTTCCCTCTGTCACTGACTATCACAGCGTCCGCTTGGCCACAATGCAAAAATAAAAGCCACAAAATAAACATTCCAAACTGAATTTATAAATGAAATCATGCCATATTGCATACAAACATAAACTAATCACCCTGGTGCATTGCCTTAGTGTCTGTCTTCCGTGTGCCTTTGCTTATCCTAGTGCTCCTACGCAGTGCTACCCCGGTGGCTGCAGCATGGCTGGTGGAAGGCTACTGACTTTCAGTGGGGGAGACTGCAGATGACCTTGGAGGATGAGCTCGAGCAGCTCTGGGCCTAGAAGGCCTGGCTGCGGACTGCACCATCTCGGCATGGGTGTCAGCAGTCTGGGCTGGCTGGCTGACTGGCAACAGCAAGGGTACTGGCGGAGTGGGAGGATGAATGCTTCCATCCTAAGAGAGGACAGCAGGTTCGTGCTCCATGGAGCCACTGCCACTCTCCCGGGCCGCGCCTCAGCAATCCTAGTAATCGGTTGGAGGATAGATTGCTGGACTGCTGTGACACCCTGCAAGCCACTTTCAACACTGAAATCAACAGCCATGATGGCAGAAGTCTGAGCTTCCACTGCAGCACTCAGACGTTGGGTGGCTGCTGCTTGTGCTGCAATGGAAGCTGATATGTCGGCCATCAAACGCTGCATCATGGTTGGGTCCACAAGTGTGGGGACGGTGTTGGCCACCACTTCCATGCTGGAAAGGATGGGCTCCAAGCTCAGCACAAAGCCCTGTGCCAATTTGGTTCTGGACTCCTCCATGTTCCTTGACATTGAACACAGGCTTTCTGGCAGGTCTGCCAATGCTCCAAGCATTTTGTTGTGCATACCCATCAGCGTTCTTCTGTAAGCTGCTCCATCGAAGTGCTCATGTGAGTCCTCTGCAGCAGGACACATGAGTGACCTCGCCCTCCGGTGAGCTGGCAACTGCGCTATCCTTGTCCCCTGCCCTGGCTACAGGCCACTCGTGCCCGGTGACTCACCACGTGCAGATGCCACCTCTAATCTATCCTCTAAGATATGCGCAGTGTCAGTATCTGAGCTGGTGGCTACAAGTGTGAAATCGAGTGATAGTGTGTCCTCATCATCACTCTCTTCTTGGTCTTCCCCCACTGCCTGGTCAGGTTGCAGTTCTTGGGTATCTGAAAGGAGAAAGGCACAAGGGTAAGGTTGCAGTGAGGGGAGGGGGGATGTAAGATATGCATGCTTACACCATCTGCAGCTTATAACTCAGAAAAGATTGTGGGATGAGGGGGAAGTGGGATGTGAGAAGGAGGATTAGGTATGAGGATACCGTCATCAATGGATTTAGCCCCGCCGCTGGCCACGGCCTCAGTAATGGCCGTTCCAATATTGCTGGCACCGTCTCCTACACGGGGTTTAGAGCCTACAGGCGGCCTCTCCCCCTCCGGTTGCTTCCTGCTGCCTCCAGTTGTGTCAGTGAGTGTGGTGCAATCTGTTAGGGTGATGTGGCTCTCATGGTTGAATAGCTGGCAGTGTGTGCAAGCTGTGAGATATGGGTGTGAGGGTGAGGTGAAGCTATGAATGTTAGGATTGAGTCCTGATTGATAGAGATTGTTGGTAGGTGAGTGATGGGGGTGTGGTGAATTGAGAAGTATCTGAGGCTAGTGGTGCAGTTGGTAGGATATTGCATTTGAAGATGCATTCACTGACCTTGACCACTCGTGCAGCCATTGAACTTCTTGCGGCCCTGCATCCAGGTCCTCGGGATTTGACTCCTGGTATTGACCTCCACACTATCTGTTCCCACTGCCTTTTGAGCACATGTCTGGAGGGCCTCCTGGCCCCCTGCGGATACAGGACATCTCTCCTAATTTCCACCTCCTCCACCAAGACCTCCAGTGCAGCGTCTGAAAACCTTGGAGCCCGCTCTCTCCCATGTTGTGGCATTCCTCACTGTTTCCCAGAACAGATTCACTTCCTGCATGATTTTGGGCCCTCTGCTGATGCGTGCAGCCAATGAACAGCGTAGTTAGCGCTGGCTGCATGCAGAAATCATTCTAATGAGCAGCCACACTGCCTGCATTTCAATGAATGGGCGCGGGTTAATCATGCATCGCTATCCCCGCGCACTTTTTTGGGGGGCTATCCAATTTGGCCTCCAGCGTTTTTTAAATTTCTGGTTATTATGTTTTGAAGTTGCTCATTGATTTATCCACTGTCCCTGATGTCCAATGATGGCTGAGTGTCAAATCCTGACAATCACACAGGCACATATGTATGTGTGTGTATTGTGTGTGTACTGTGTGTGCATGTGTGTGTACTGTGTGTGCATGTGTGTGTACTGTGTGTGTACTGTGTGTGCATGTGTGTGTACTGTGTGTGCATGTGTGTGTACTGTGTGTGAATGTGTGTGTACTGTGTGTGAATGTGTGTACTGTGTGTGAACTGTGTGTGTGAATGTGTGTGTACTGTGTGTGAATGTGTGTGTACTGTGTGTGAATGTGTGTGCACTGTGTGTGAATGTGTGTGTACTGTGTGTGAATGTGTGTGTGAATGTGTGTGTACTGTGTGTGAATGTGTGTGTACTGTGTGTGAATGTGTGTGTATGTGTGTGTACTGTGTGTGTATGTGTGTGTACTGTGTGTGAATGTGTGCGTGAATGTGTGTGTGAATGTGTGTGTACTGTGTGTGAATGTGTGTGTACTGTGTGTGAATGTGTGTGTACTGTGTGTGTATGTGTGTGTACTGTGTGTGTATGTGTGTGTACTGTGTGTGAATGTGTGTGTACTGTGTGTGAATGTGTGTGTACTGTGTGTGAATGTGTGTGTACTGTGTGTGTATGTGTGTGTACTGTGTGTGTATGTGTGTACTGTGTGTGTATGTGTGTGTACTGTGTGTGTATGTGTGTGTACTGTGTGTGTATGTGTGTGTACTGTGTGTGAATGTGTGTGTGTGGATGTGTGTGTGGGTGCTCTTTGCGTTCGTGCTTGCTGTGTGTGTCTGTTTGTGTGTCTGTTTTTGTGATGGGGAAACAGATGCATTTGATGTTTAATGGTCGAACAGTGAATGTGCAGTCAGGTATGTAATGATCCAGCAAAAGGAGGTGGCATTCATTTACCTTCTGACAACCTACAGTGTAGGACACCATAGGGCAAATTCAGCGATCCTGCACTACTAGTGCTTAGCCTCATTAGGTGGAAGCATGTGTTAGAGAATCGGGGCTACAGTGCTGCATTCCTATCTCCAACCTGCACTGCCGTCTAGCAAGGGGAATCGCTACTAGTGCAGGATCACTGAATAAACCCTTATATCCCTACAGGCAGTCATCTATGAAGCCACTTTTATACTGGCACATGTTTAGGTTAAATTCTGGGAGATTGGCATCCAAGAGCCGAATGCCAGCATTTACGCCAGGAAATCCAGCTCCCTTATCCTGACTGTCGATTTATAGATCCAGTTTTTGAGTTCATACGAATTTGCTGTTGTGATAAGGGAGCGGATTTAGTATTGTTAAAGCTAGGATTTTGGCTCATGGACTTCATGGAATCCAATCTACACAAACACAGGGGTCATTTTAACTTTGGGCGATAGTGTAAAACGGGCGATATCTGATTGGGAGAGATGTATAACAGGCAGCTGATCCGATATCGCTCATTTTACACTATCGCCAAAAGTCAAAATAAACCCCGCACCAGTTTAAAAGTGGCCTAGGAGATCCTAGTGGTCTAGAAATAGGTAAGTGTTTATACTCCGATAATCTAGCCGGAAAAAAATCCTGCCCTGGAATTCTGCTTTCAGCCGTTAATGCTGTTTCTCCGGGGTTTCCACTGGAGTTAGGGCGGGAGCACTGTGGAACTTCAGGACTGTTATATTTAGACATAACAAACCAAATGATGATACATAAATCATTTCTTTAATGCCATTCTAAATATATTATAGCAAAGGTTAGTGTTAAGCTATTTAATATGGCTGTTCTAGCAACTGAGTCATGTGTGTTATATCAGCATGGTATGTCAGCGATTGTTGCTGTGCAGAGTTATTTAATACTAATTTATAATTTGGTCAATTTTTTATCCTCATTTTACAAGTGTTCTATTAAATTCAGTAGGCAAGCTGCAGGGTGCCAAACAGGCGTCCCAACGCAGCTCGCCTGATTGAAGCCTGAAACCCTAAACACCCCCCACCCCATCCCTGTAATTTACCTGATTGCCGCCAGCAAGGTAAGTTGCGGGGGGGGAGGGGGTGGGGGGATGCGGGGGTGGGCAGTGGGGGTTGCAATCGCGGAGGTTGAGAGTCCTGGGGAGACAGCAGCTGCGGCCCAGATTATTTTCGGAGGCCCTGGAGGTGTAATCCTGCTCCTCCAGGGCCCACAAAAATAATTGAGCACTTACCTTTAGAGGACCTCTTCTCTTCGATTGCCCATGGAACTGATCGAAGCCTGCACTGCGCCAGCTCCGAACAGTTCCTACCTAAAATGGCAACCGGGCTTCTATTTACATCATAGGACCCCGATTTCCATATTAAAAGGGGCTGAATCAGGTGGGCACATTGGACATCGGGTGGTAGGCCCCTTTCAAAATAGATAATGAAACTCTCAACTCCTGGGGGTAGATTTTGACTTCTGGGCGGCCACCCATTCCTCCAGTGTTAACGGGCGCTAAGGATACTGTTCTCATTTTGAGGTCGTTACCGCCCCGATAACGTCAGGCGATGACACTCAAAATCGATCCCACATTGTATCATTGAGGAAGATTTCTTCTGTGTACCAGGTGTAGTGAAATTATAAAGCTACTTACAATTTAACTAGGCTTGGTGCCGAACTGAAATCGTTCTCCAATTAACACTGAAAATCCTTTCCAACCGTCCCAAATTCCATTTCTTCCTTTCATACCTTTGCAAAAAATTATTTGTTATGACTAATATGAAGTAGAAGTAAAGAAAAATGCATGGGGAGCTTTATGGTATACTTTAAAACAAATATATTATGTTTTATATTACAGCAGAGGCGCTAATGGGAGCTGTCAAAGGATTAAATGGAAATAAAACCCCTAGTGTGGCTTGGCTATCACGATCAATGGACTCTCTTTCAAGCTGAAGCCCTATCCACAGCTGTTACTGTGTTAAGAATTAGTGTGTCACACTCTTTAAAATACAGTCAGCTGGAAATAACTAAATTGTATTTTTAATACACAGCAGCATATGTAATCTTACAGATCATTCTTACAAGGAAATGTTTTCAATTATGCCCTTTACTGTGTTTATTTTAAACATCGTAAGGTTGTAGTTAACATTGTTTGACTGCTGTGTTATGTCATACGGTTAACCTCCTCATTTTGATCTTGGAGTGAAATCAATATTGCATGACCTGAAATTTATTGGTCAATATATATATTTTTTTTACTTAAGCTGTTTTTTGAGCCAGTTTGCCACGAGCCATTTCCATTTCCATTCTTCTTTCCTAATGAATTAGCACTGCATTTTCAAAGTAAGCATTGTGCAGTTATCTTCTCTCACTTTCAAAATAGTGTCACTGAATGTGTAAGTAATTAGCGATTCTGGAAGGCTTTTAATTGCTTTATTTCCAGTATGAGCTGCGTGTAAAATGTTATTAACAAAAAGAAATTGCTGACATGCCTCCTCTGAAAGATGCACACAGCAATCCTGTCTGAATTAACCTGAGAAGGAAATTTCATTTCCAATATTGCTGAAGTAGTAATTGTAATAAAACAATGTATCCTATTAGTGATTTTATACATTTGTCATTCAAGCACATGCCCTATGAAGCAAGTTCATGCTTTGTAAGCAGACTGACTCATAAGTGTTTTGTTTTTCTTCACGCCTCAGGCCTTGTACAGTTCCTTTTTATGTACTGTATTGCTTTTGTCTCTCTTTTTACATTTCTTTTGAAGACACAAATTGCACTTATCACATCCAATCCACAAGGACTAACATGCGACAGAGGCGTTAAATGTCACGTGACATCAATTTATTGTGTTTTCGAAATTATTCTCTAAAGTTATTGATTAATCTCCCTAGAGTCAAGGAAAAGCTAGCATTTCATTTTTGTATTTTTTATCTGAGGTTTCAATCCTGCTTAATATACAGTAAAGTTGCTGAAAGGTTGTTTTAAACAATAGATTGCCCCTGCTCACTTTTTCAACTTTACATCTTCCATATTCTCTTAAAAAATTTCAAATGCAATCAGATCAATCTACAGTGTTATATTTTTCCAGCAAATCATCAAGTAAACCGATTTACAAAATAATCTTGTTAAAACTAACTCTGTCTTTTAATGTTCATTCACCTCTCTCCTTTTTTTATTTTTTTGTGTTCCTTGTTTGAGATCCTGCACCATGTGACGCCCCATTCCCCAGACCAGCGACCCAGTCTCATGTTTTGCCCTGAGTCACTCTTCAGCCAGCGACTAGACAGTGAGTGGGACTGCTACCAGTTTCGTTGCTCTCCTATTTCCTGCCACTTACTCCGGTGAAGCGAAGCATCAAATGTGTAGCCGCTGATACAGATTAAGGCACGAAAACCTGGTGACCAAGATCAAAATCCACAATGTTATTTGAAAGGTTTTATGAAAGGGAAATCGTATTTGACAAATTTACTAGAGTTCTTTGAGGATGTAATGAGTAGGGTGGATAAAGGGGAACCAGTAGATGTAGTGTATTTGGATTTCCAGAAGGCATTTGATAAGGTGCCGCATAAAAGGTTATGGCACAAGATTAGCGCACGGGGTTGGGGTAATATATTGGCATGGATAGAGGATTGGCTAACTAACAGAAAACAGAGAGTCGGGATAAATGGGTCATTTTCGGGTTGGCAATCAGTAACTAGTGGGGTGCCACAGGGATCAGTGCTGGGGCCTCAACTATTTACAATCTATATTAATGACTTGGATGAAGTGACCGAGTATACTGTAGCCAAATTTGCTGATGATACAAAGATAGGTGGGAAAACAAATTGTGTGGAGGACACAAAGAGCCTGCAAAGGGATATAGATAGGCTAAGTGAGTGGGCAAAAATCTAGCAGATGGAGTATAATGTGGGAAAATGTGAGGTTATCCACTTTGGAAGGAAGAATGAAAAAGCAAATTATTATTTAAATAGAGTGAGACTACAAAATGCTGCAGTACAAAGGGATCGGGGGTCCTAGTACATGAAACACAAAAAGTTAGCATGCAGGTACAGCAAGTAATTAGGAAGGTTAATGGAATGTTGGCCTTTATTGCAAGGGGTATGGAGTATAAAAGTAGGGAGGTTTTGATGCAACTTTACAGGGCGCTGGTGAGACCGCACCTGGAGTATTGCGTACAGTTTTGGTCTCCATATTTAAGGAAGGATATACTTGCATTGGAGGCAGTGCAGAGAAGGTTCACTAGGTTGATTCCTGGGATGCAGGGGTTGACGTATGACGAAAGGTTGAGCAGGTTGGGCCTATACTCATTGGAGTTTAGAAGAATGAGAGGTGATCTTATTGAAACATATAAGATTCTGAGGGGGATTGACAGGGTGGATGCTGAGAGGATGTTTCCCCTAGTGGAGGTATCTAGAACTAAGGGGCATAGTTTCAGAATAAGGGGTCGCCCATTAAGATGGAGATGAGGAGGAATTTCTTCTCTCAGAGGGTCGTGAATCTTTGGAATTCTCTGCCCCAGAGAGCTGTGGAGGCGGAGTCATTGAATATATTCAAGACGGAGATTGACAGACATTTGAACTACAAGGGAGTCAAGGGGTATGGGGAGAGAGCGGGAAAGTGGTGTTGAGGCCAAGATTGGATCAGCCATGATCTTATTGAATGGCGACGCAGGCTCGAGGGGCCGATTGGCCTACTCCTGCTCCTGTTTCTTATGTTCTTATGTTCTTATTTGAATAAAGTAAAGTAGGGGTACAAATGCATCACAGTAATTTCATTTGAAAGACAGCAATTGAAAAGTATTTGCCATATTTTGGCTCAAAGCCAAAAATACTTTCCTACATCCTGGAGATCAAAACAACTAGACTGCCATTATGTTGCATAAGTTAATACAATTATTTTGGTAGAAAGAATGAGGAGAGGTAATATAAACTAAATGGTACAATCCTAAAGGGGTTGCATGAACAGAGAGACCTGGGGGTATAGGTGCACAAATCGTTGAAGGTGGCATCGCAGGTTGAGAAGCAGTTTAAAAAGGCTTACAGGATCCTGGGCTTCATAAATAGAGGTATAGAGTACAAAAATGTGGAAATTATGATGAACCTGTATAAAACACAGGTTCGGCCCCAACTGGAGTATTGTGTCCAATTCTGGGCACCACACTTTAGGAAGGATGTGAAGGCCTTAGAGAGGGGGTAGAGGAGATTTGATAGAGGTGTTCAAAATCATGAGGGGTCTGGACAGTGTAGATGGAGAGAAACTGCTCCTATTAGCAGAAGGGTCGAGAACCAGAGGACACAGATTTAAGGTGATTGGCAAAAGAACCAAAGGTGACGTAAGAAAAAACTTTTTTACGCAGCAAGTGGTTAAGATCTGGATTGCACTGCCTGAAAGGGTGGTGGAGGCAGACTCAATCTTATCTTTCAAAAGGGAGTTGGATAAGTATCAGAAAGAAAAAAATTTGCAGGGCTACAGGGAAAGGGCGGTGGAGTGGGACTAGCTGGGAGTCGGCACAGGCTCGACGGGCCGAATGACCTTCTTCCATGCTGTAACCATTCTATGATTCTATGATTCTGTTTTAAGTTGTGTAAAAACAATACCAGAAAAATGCAATTTAAAAAATATTGAGTGGACACATATAGAGGTTGATATTAACCCCCTCACGACACGCAGGGGATGGTCAGGGGGGTTAAAAATTTAAAATCGCAAAACACGACCCCAATCCACGGGTTGTGTGCCGTGCATGTGTCCTGTCTTGGAGAGGTGTGAAACTTCATTATAATATTTAAATCAGACTCCCACAGTGCAATTGGGAGCCTGATTTAAATTTAATGGTTGCCGGCTACAGCTAAATGTTGACGGGAGCAGTTGGCTGTAGAAGCTAAGTGCTGTTTGGAGCACTGCTTGTGAGCCAGGAGGAGCAGGAGTGCATCCCCCCAACTCCTCAAGCAAACCTTCTGCCGATTGGGGCCTCTCCTCGTTCTGTGATTGGCCGAACACCCCCCTTCAACCCGTGATCTTTCCCAACAGTCTCCAGCTGCGGCCTTCTGCCACTGGCTTTCCTGCCCGGCAACTGGCCAGCCTGTCAATCTGGCCGGCTACTGGGGGGGGGGGGAAACGGAATTTTAAAAATGATAATGAGGGCCTGCCGTCAAAAGGGAACTGGATATATGCTTGAAAAGGAAAAAGTTACAGAGCTATGGGGAAAGAGCAGGGGAGTGGGATTAAATAGATAGCTCTTTCAAAGAGCCAGCACAGGCACGATGGGCCGAATGGCCTCCTTCAGTGCTGTAAGATTCTATGGGAGAAAAATTCGGTCGCGCCCCCTTTGGGGCGCTAACTTCGCTGGGGCACTACTTTTAGCACCCCGTAAAAATTAGCGCCCCTGTGCCGTAAATTGAGTGGTAGCGCCCCAAGCAGGAGGCGGGGTGCTACTGGAAGTGCGCCCCCTCCTTGCTGGGGCGCTACAAGTGAATATCGTGGCGCTACGTGCAACAGCGCCACGCGCATTGGCACGTAGTATTACAGGCCTCCCTCCTCTGATTAAAGGGGAGGGGCCTAGCGCAGTGCGCACCGGGGCCCTGCTGGACCACCGGGGAGTGGGGTGCCGGCTACCGTCGCCACTAACCTCCCGCTGAATTTCGCGAGAGGCGTTAGCGGCGTTAGCAGTGCCGTGTCCGGGCGCTAGGGGCTTTGCGCCCCCTTAGCGCTTCCCTGGGGTGCTAATGAGAGGCGCAAAGCAACTCACTTTTTCCCCCTATGATTCCATGTAAGGTCATTGTTAATTAACACTATCTCAGGTCGTGAATTAAAATGAGTATCTATTCATCCGCCTGTAATTTCTGAGGGGTTTCTTATGATGTCCTGCTGTAACTTCAGCCGAACTCCCAGAGAAACAGCATAAATGGCCATTTTTAATCGTTTACACCATTTCTACAGTTAAGGCAGGAGATCAGGAGACACCCCCAAAGGAAATAGTACCCCATTGTTATTTGTATTTAGGGAAGAGTAGCTATGTTCTGTAAAATATTGTAATCTGCTGCATTGCCCTTGCCTGTGCTTAGCTGTTATTATTAATGAACCTGCTACGTACTTTATAGCCTAAGCCATGATCTGATTAATGTGTGCAGGAAGTGAGGGTTCATTTATAGGAATTATCTGAGAAAGAAAAACTAAAAATGTAATAAGGGTAGGGGAGCGGTGCATCACCGTTGTGTCTGATCCTGTTCTCACATGTACACATCCAGCAAGGGTATGTGGATAGTGATCGGGAGTAGGAACTCTACCTGATTCGCTCCTCCCTAACTCAGGGATGCTGCAATCAATTGATGTGCACACACCACTACCCAGGCTGAGATCAGCACAAACTGGAGATTGAACTTGAGATCTTCCTGGTATATATGGCTCAGATATTCATTGGTGCATCAGTACCAATTGTAGTTGGCCCCTAGGAGGTGTGCGAGAGTGGTGCTGTGTGACTCCCTCACTATGGGGATGTGCCCAGATTAGCAAGGCCTCACCTGAAAACACAGCAGGTATCAATAAGGAAATCCGTATTCAACCACTTCATCACACTGGAGTTCCAATTCATTTCAACCTTTATGCCTCGAGTATTTTTGAATTCAGTTCATTGGGCCACTGCAGTATTACTATTGAATACATATTTAATGTACATGCTCTATTGTTTTGAATTGACAAACATTTTGTTTCAGGATGAACTACAAAATTCCTGTGGCAGTTCCATTGGATTCCTGGCGTAGTTACAGCCAGAATCCAGCAGAACAACTCAGGCTGGCATCCAATTGCACAATGCTTGGCCTGCATCCATCCTTTCTAAACCACTTACGCAGAGGGTCCTGGCCCAAGGGCAAGGGATCCCTGTGCTGGGAGCTCCTGCTTCCCTGGCCCATAAGGGACCTGGTGTAGACTGGTCCATCCAGTGAGATGAAGCATACTGACCTCCAGAAGGGCGGATGTGGACCCCACATGAGGCTGAGGCGGAAAGGATTGCGTGTGATCTCCAGGGGCAAAGGTTGGGCACGCCCCTCTCGATGGCAGCTACGCACCAGAGTTTGCGGCAAGCACGGGGCAGGTGGTCGCCCAAGATAAACCCATAGTGGCGCGGGCACCCACTGGCCACATGTAAATGAAGTGCTCTCTTACTGGCCCCACAAATTCAGTGCTGGAGGGCACCGGCATTACTGCCAGGTGGACCGCCTGTGCATTTCACAGAGGTTCTCCCGATCTACTGCCGTAAATTGTCTTAACACCGTTACTGCAAGGTTTCCAGTGAAGTTACAGTGGGAGATCAGGAAATTCTTACATCTCCGCACCCCCCGCCCCCGCCCCCGCCCCCTGCTGGCTTTTATGTGTTACCAAAGTGGCCTCAAGCTTGTACCACATGAGTGGTAATCGTCAAATCAATGCGCAAATCAATGAGCCACTCCCCCATACATGGCTTTATTTCATCCCCTAACCATCTGCTGTGAACTGTAATGCACAAAAAGAATGTTATTCTAATAGTGGAAGATGTGCAGAACGATGGGTGTGTGATGTCACAGACGCTACAGTATTCAATGTCTGAGTTATAAAATAATGGACAGAGTAGCAGTGATTACAAGGAAATAACCAAGTAGAGTGGTTCAGGTGACTTCATAAACCACCAGTTTGGATCTTATTTCATTTTATAGAATTTTATGCAATTCCTGAGCCAAGCTTTCAATGTTCTCCATCTATCTGGTTCTTTTTCTGTATTCAGTGTCCTATCAGTTCATTGCCAAGTCTAACCTAGAGAAAGCATTGTATTTTTGAAATTTAATCTCTTCTGTATAATAGGAATGTTTTCATCTTTTGTTCACACCAGATTGCTTATTGAATGATTTCACAAGTAGTGCTACAAAGCTTTGCAAAATGGTTATTTCTGTCCACAGTTTACAAAAATCCTGACATAAAGATAAAATTTCTTGACAAATATAAGATCCAACTCTACTTATGAATAAAGCATTATTTCCCGATGAAAATTATAACTTAAAGACACTATAGCCCTTGTTTTTTTAATGTTCCTCATCCTTCAGAGAACTTTTTAAATGTCCTTTAATCATTTTGCAGTTTGTTTTTAAAGGATAAATTCCTCAGTCTCTCAATGCCCTCCACCCTGTCGTTAGGTCAGGTAGAGTGCCAGATGCACATGGCTGCCTGAACTGTGAAGAGGGATTTCTACCTGACCGTACAATCTCCAAATGACAAATCTGGAGAACATCGCATGGGGGAGGGGAGGGGACAGGAGATTACTCTTGGTTGCTAGGAAATGTGCTAGCTGGAAAAGGATAAACGTAATAAAGTAGCCAGTGTGCAATATTTTCACAATGGGTTTGGAACTATGGTGAATACAGATATGTGTTTGTACAAAGTGTATATGATATGGATGTACATTTCTCACTCAAATATAGAATATTCTCTCTCTATATATAGATATAAATATATACAGTAAACTCTTTCGTACCCAGCACCTACGGGACCGGGATGGTGCCGGTTGATGAAAAATTCTGGATAACAGAGAGGCAGGCAATTTTAAACACAAAAAAAATAAAAACCACTGACTAACTCGGCCACCGCGGGAAACTCGGACTCGGAAAAACGAGTGCTGGATGGATTCGGCAAGATTACCGGTTATCTATTTTGCCGGTTATTAAAGAATTCCAGATGATTAAGTGCCGTTTAAACAAGAGTTTACTGTATTTAATAAATACATAACCCTAAAATTTCTGCGGGGGTTCTCCCACCATAATGTTGGTGGAAGGTCAGCAGAAATAGTGTAAATGACGGAAAACAGCTGTTTACACTATTTCTCTTGCTGATCCTCTGCTGATGTTACAAAGGGAGATCGTGAGAAAGCTGCAAAATTCTCCCCATAGTTTTTTAAAACAGGCAGATATAATAGTGAACCAAGTATGTACTGTACGAGAAAACAGGGTCAGACTGAAAGTGGGCAACAGTGTGTCAGCATCATCCAATCAGTGGGCCCTCATTCAAAATGGTGACTCTCGTGAGCGCCTGGTAGAGGTAACGTATAATAAAATATATTTTTTAATTGAAACATATGTTTCTGTTTAGCAGATATTAATTGTGGAATTATAATATTTTTGACTGTATGGCCAAAACTTAAAAGGACCAAGGACCTTCTTTTAGAAATTTGCCTTTCTTACACATCTTCCAGTATTGTTGGTATAATTGTGCAAATTTTCTGCTTTCAAATAAGTTGATGTGTAAAAGAAAAAGACTTGCATTTATATAGCGCCTTTCACGACCACCGGACGTCTCAAACACTTTACAGCCAATGAAGTACTTTTGAAGTGGAGTCACTGTTGTAATGTGGGAAACGTGGCAGCCAATTTGCGCACAGCAAGCTCCCACAAACAGCAATGTGTTAATGACCAGATAATCTGTTTTTGTTATGTTGATTGAGGGATAAATATTGGCCAGGACACCGGGGATAACTCCCCTGCTCTTCTTCGAAATAGTGCCATGGGATCTTTTATGTCCACCTGAGAGAGCAGATGGGGCCTCGGTTTAATGTCTCATCCGAAAGACGGCACCTCCAACAGTGCAGCACTCCCTCAGTATTGCACTGGAGTGTCAGCCCAGCTTTATGTGCTCAAGTCTCTGGAGTGGGACTTGAACCCACAACCTTCTGACTCAGAGGCAAGCATGCTATAAATAGAAGTAACTGCGCCAGATCTGGACAAAAAGATTAATTAGTCTCCAAACTATTCACCCTACCTCTGGCCCGCCACCCCAAAGAAGAAGCAGTTGTCTGAAACCTCTGGTGTTGAAGAATTAAAAGACATTTCAAACTTGATAATCCATTGATTGAAAAAAAATTTCAAGAAGGAATTTCAACAGCAGGTACAGAAAATAGTTGTGATTTGTTTTTTTTCTGATGGCGTTGATTCCTGAATATTTTTGTTCAAATAGTACTGAACACTTGGAGAGGTTAGGAATAACTATATAATAGGAAATAGCTGAAATAGTAACACAGGGCAGAGCCTTTAACCCAGGGTGTTTTATACTTCATGCACTTTGCTACACTGCTACTGTTGGCTTCTGATGAAGGGTCTGGCCCCAGGCATTAACCCACCTTTCTCTTTCAGATGCCGACTCACCTACTGGGCATTACCGACACATCGGGGGTGAAATTGGGTGCCTTTGCACCTCCCGCGGGGCGCTAATGGGGCGCAAATGGCGTTAGCGCCCTAAAAAGGAAGTGGAGCACTTTGATTTAGCGCTCCACTTCCCTCTTGGGGTGCTAAAATTCAATTTTGCGGTTGCCGGCGCTAAAGTTCGGGCCCAGGAGATGTTAGCGCCCCGAAATTGTCAATACCGAATTTTTCCCCCATTTTGTTTTATTTTGGATTCTCCGCATTTGCCATTTTTATTTTTAACTCCATAATAGCCCCTCATCAGGTGCTCCAAGGATGTTTGTTAATCATAATTATTTTAACCAGTTTTATTGTTAAAATAAATAATAAAAATATAACTGAATAACTGTTTAAAGTGAGAAAGGACACAAACTGTACAGCTGGCATGTTTACCCCTATATGAATGCATTAACCTTTACTATTGTTTTTCCTGAAGAACACTCCAGAGGGCCAACCTGACAGTTATTAGCAGGTCCTTCTGGTCCATTGCACTGACCATCTGACAGAATCTAAAGTCCACTGGTCCATGTAAACAGAAATGACATTGCATTTAAAAATCACCAGTTGAATTGGGGCATTTGCAGCTGTTTCCACAATCTATCTGTAGGTTATGGTCACTTTCATAATTTAAATAGAGTGAATCTGTGCACTAATACTGTCTATTCGTGAGCTCTTTTAGTGAAAGGAGAGGAGTCAAGAAACCTGCAGAGAAAGCAAGAGCAAAAACAAAAGTTAAAATTGCAATATCTTCTGGGGGACTGAGTTAAAATGAAAATCTGATTTTCTAAATTATTTGCCTTTGAATACAGTACATTATGTGAGTTATACCTTTTTATATCATAATCCAGATATTATCGTCGAACTGTTAAGCATTTGGGTTTTATTTTTCTATAGAATAATTTAACCTTTTTTATTTATTCTTGGGATGTGGGCAATGCTGGCAAGGCTGCAGTTATTGCCCATCCCTAGTTGCCCTGAGAAGTGGGATGTGGGCCTTCTTTTTGATCCACTGCAGCGATGATGGTACTCCCACATGGTGGTAGGTAGAGAATTTTATCATGTACGTATTTTGGTTGCAATTGTGCTCCCCACTAGTTATAAATACTTTATGCAAGATGGAAAGCAGGGTTTTGCTCACTTCGGATTGGCTGGAATGGATTAATAATGTTAAAGGCAGTCCCTTGTATTGAAGAACTGCCTCCACTGGGTCTCTGTTTAGTGATAGACCATATTGCCCACTAAGCAGATGTCCTGGTCCTGTTTGGTTATTGACAGTAGACTTTATATTAAAAGTTTTGCAAAAACCGATCACAGTAACAATGTCCTATTAATTTCTAGAGATGAAGCAGCCGAGCAGCCTAAAATTGGCAGCTGCCAACAAGGCATCATTTATTTGGTGACAATATAATTCAATATTTTTTATTGTTTTATTTATTATCCAAGCCATGGAGCAAATAATTCAAACTGAGATCTACGGATCATTGATAAATAAAATTGCATCTAGAGCTGAAAGGTCATGTGAACATATATTTAGTGGCTGCAAAGGGAATTTTCAAAATGGCTTATAGACACTTCTGAATAGAAGTCACATGTAACTCATATGACATAATGGGGAGTGTTAAAGCACCCTTTGTGTTATCATTAATCTCCATTAAGATTTTTAGCCTTATTAAACACATTCTGAGCAATGAAATATAACTAGGTATTTAACCATTACATGCATTCTGTATGCATCAGAATTCTCAAATACAAGATATTATGCTGTACGGTGTTAGTGCACGAACACTTAATGCACGAACCTGAAATTCCTTTCTCCAGCCATTACCTTATTTAAAATAAATTGGTTGAAGTCTCCATTCCAAAGGCATTAAGGGCGCGATCTTACCAGCCCTGGGGAGGTGGGTATAGAAGCGGGACTGCCGGGAAAATGGCAGAATTTGGGGGCGGGTGCCCATCCCGCCCCCAACCCGCCTCTGTGCCATTTTGCCAGGAGGCGGGTAACCGTCCCGCGCCGTCTCCTTGGCGGTGTGAAGGGGATTACAGCCACTTAACTGCCTGTTAACAGATAGTTAACAGGCAGATAAGAGGATTATCCCCATTTTACCCACAAAAGTGCGGGCTTCCCGAAGGCTGCGAACCCCGCCGGGGTCACCGAGGCGAGTAGTGAGTCTGCGGGGGGTCGGAGGGGTGCAAAAGTGCGCTGTGAAGGTAAGTGATGGGTGCAAGTGTAGAGAGGTGAGTATGTGAGGTAAGTGGAAAGTGTTAGAAAAAGTTTACTGACCTTTGTTTCTTCCTGCAGGCTTCAAGAGTTGGGTATGCGGAGAGTCTCGCACCTCCACAGCAGAGATGACAGATGGCTGCTGCATTCTCCAATGCAACAACCATCTAATTTCTGCAAAAGAAAGAGGTTTGATAAGTCTTGAATTCAAGAACTCATCAAACTACAGAGAATGTCACTGTTTAACAGCTTCACAGAGCTGTCAAACGATGACAATTCATCTGTCAAAAATTTTTGACAGATGAAACATCATACGCTGCCGTTCTCTGTAACCAGCTTTCCCTTAATTGGCCTGCTAAGCCCGCTGGGCGGGCTTAACAAGGTCAATCAAGGGAAAATAGCATGGGTTGGCCACAAGTCGATGGAGGCGGGACATCGACCCGACAAGCAGCAGTCCCGCCTTCAATGCGCCCCCATTGGCAAAATCGCCCCCTAAGTGTTCATACCCTAAAATCACACAATATAATTTGTAGGCTATAAGTTTGATAATGGAAGCAGAGTTGAGAAAAGCCATGTGCATAAATCATGTTTTCCTATGAATGAGATTCCAAAAACACTTACCATAGGCTTTGTGGGCAAGAGTGATTTTCCAAGGCCCCACACAGCCAGTGGAGTCTCACGTACCACATTAGCAAATCCTTTGGATTTCCTGGGGGGGCCTCCATTCTTTCAATTTTTGGATTTTTTTCTCCCATCCAATACTTTTCTTCATTATTTTTAGCTTCTGTTTGCATTGACACGGGACCATATAAATAGGCAAGGAAGGGTATACCTTTGAGGGTTCCAGACATGCTGTAGAATTACAGTGAGGAAGATGAGTTTGTGAGGGACCGAACAATAAAGGTGCAACAACCTCTGAGGTGTTAGTGCCACACACACTAGCTGGCGATCTGCCCCATGACATTTTTTATTATTCATTCTTGAGATATGGGCATCACTGGCAAGGCTAGCATTTATTTTCCATCCCTAGTTGCCCTTGAGAAAGTGGTGGAGGGCCTTCTTCTTGAACATGCCAAAGGAGTTCTGTTTTTGCTGCCTCTGTTTCACAAGACAGACTGCCACAGAGTTGTACCATTCGTTGCCCAATGATCTGAATGCAACATTATGATCACAGATGGTACTTCCAATAGAAGTGAAGCCTGCCATATCATGCAGCCTTCATGCCACCATGTCCTTCCAAGCCACTCCAGAAGACATCTCCCACATCAGGCAGTCTGCAATGTATTTTTGTATTAGAGAATGACAACTGCTATGTTGGCAAGGGCAGCAATTCACCATCTTTCCTGTGCAAAAGAGGCAACAGCTGGATAGGACATACAGCTTTCAGCAGATGGCAAAGTACCCTTGAGTGCAAAGAGTCGCAGATGGAACCCAAGCATCCATCAGAACTCTTCATAGTAAATCCATGGCCTTCATGAAGAGAAAGGGGGGAATTTTCGGGGGGTCAGCGGGCACGTTTGGTGGCGGGTCGGGTGGGAAAAAATGTTTTTCTGACAGCGGGTCGGGACCCCGCTATCAACCCGCTGCCACATGACTTTCCCAGATGTCGGGTCTGTCAGGGCTGAACAGACCCAACACGCAGCGGCAGGGGAGGCAATTTAGGTCATTATGACCTTGTTAAGAGCCACTTAAAAAGTATTTTGAGCTCACCTTACCATTTTACAAGGTCACCCATGGGGTCCACACTGCTTGGGGATCACGTCAGGTAAGGAGGTCAGGAGTTGTATGACCATGGAATCATTTCATTACTTGACAGCTGAAATTGTGCTATAAAAGCTCCCATCTCACAGCTGTTCACTTTCCAAGGTTAGAAGCTGTTGCTTACTGCATTTGGAAGACAGATTGAGGTTAATGCAGCTTGCAAGTATTTGGAGTAAACTCTCTATCCAGTGTCACCTCATTGGAACAACCTCTCTCACCATTGACAGATCGCTTCTGTCATCTCAAGTTCACCTGTCATCTGTTCCATCAGCATCGGTGCCCTTGAACCTATCTCTCCTTGGTCCTCAGAATCCCACCACGATCAGCCTCAACACCAGCAGCACCAGGCACACCAGCAGCACCAACAACAACACCAACCTTCTCTGCAATCACCTGATGCTGCACAGGACACAGGGCATCAGCACCCGAGCACGTTGCTGCCTGGGATGCCAAGGATGGCCTCACCACGGCCAGATTTACTTCACTTGATGCTGTACACCCTGGCTGCCACATGATGCGCCAGGTTGGCACCACCCCACACCAATACCATAAAGCATCCCTACAATGCCCAAGCCATTCCTTTCACACTCATCACCATTGTGGGGGGTACCGTTACGACTCACCATTCACTGCAACTCACGAAGCCACTTCCAAAGGTGCACACAAATCTGTCCAAGAACGCAAAGTGTTGAAAATAAAGATTTCAATGTTTGACACCACATTAACAAAAACTTCACTTGACTAAAACACACAATTGCCTACCCTTGTGTGTTAGTTGGTATGATTGGACTAGGATGAGGGTGAGTGTGAGGGGTGGCTAGTGAGATGGGGAAGTGATAATGTAGATGGAGAGGGATGGGTGGAGGTGCAAGGTAAATTGGTGTGAGTAAGGATGTGCAGGAGTAGAGTAGGGAAGGCAGAGTGATGGGGATGTGATGAGTGGCACAGCAGGATGAGGTTGAGTGTGGCTTTGCAGTAACGTTTCATGATCTACTGAGATCATTGAAAGGTTTGCACCACTGCAGCCTGGTCCCCCTGATGACATCCCTGCTTGTGCCCTCCTGTGCAATGTGCAACCAGACTGTGTTGGTCTCCTGGAGAGGTCTTTTCCACCCATTGGAAGGGAAGAGAACCTCCCTGCGTGTTGTGACTCCCTCCATAAGCATATGGAGGGAGTCATGGGAGAGCCTGGGTGCAGCTGTGCACCTCTGTGCAGTGCTTGTCAGTGTTTGCAGCACCTCAATGCTGTAGAACACTGTTAGCACAACTGTCAAAATAAATTTGCACATGGTCCCTTTAAAGAAACTGGCTGATGACGCGTCATCAAATGACGTCATCAGATCCGCTTCCCTCAATTGGCAAATGCGCTGGGCGGACTTAAAAAGCCCAATCAACGTAAAATCATTCTACACAGCGGGCTGGAGCCAGCAGCGGGGTCAGCACCCACCACCAACATCGCCTGCCACAGACCCGCCGAGGTAGGGGAAATCGCTGCCAAAGGGTTTGCACTCAATTGAAATTCAGGTGGTATCTGACTTTAGAAACATCACCGCAGATATCAGTGACTGTTATCTGGGAAGTGACAGTCAACAGCCCGCATTCTGTGAAAAAGAAGAAACACTGGGTGAATGATTTTTGGTGGAACCAGGCTATCTTCTGTCTACATGACTATTGACCCTATTAAGAAACCCTGGAATAACAGAGGAGGAGCTCAAGCTGGAAGTTTAAACATGTGCTTACAGTTCGGCATCTGAAAATGCCTTGCAGCATGACAGGTGGATGTGAGAGAAAGGACAATGATTGTGTACAGTGCTTGAAATGGTCCCTCCTAGATTATTGGTGAGCTTCTAACTCAGGTTTGTCCCATAGTTGATGGGCTTCCAAAAACATTAGTGCCTAAATGAGGAGCACACTCAGCTTCACCTTACTCTTGTGAGCAGAACAAGTCTTCTTCATTTGCAACCAGGTACAGGGAAGCTGCATTAACGTGAGCAGACTTCCTTCCATAAAGTTGACACCTTTGCTTTTACTACAGGCTGGTCTGCAGCCCGAAATGACACCACCCTCCTTTGGTGCACCTTCTGCAGGAGAAGCTCGGAACTTTCAGTATCAAAGGGAGTGGTGTTGTCCACATGGCTCTGAACTTTCCCTTTTATGGTGAGTTGCAACTGTTAAAAAGCTGTTCTTGTGCAAGATTTTCTAATCCCCAGCCAAGTATGCTGCAGGCCAAGTTTCCCCGTAGCCTAATCAAATAGTGGGCAGAGCTAATATTGGAAAATGTAGTGCATTCCATTTCCCGCCTCCTCCTCCCCCTCCCCCCTACACGTGTTAGTGACTTGGATTCATCTAACATTTTAGCTGTCACAAGACCATTTTAGCCAGGATTAGAAAATGAGGTTGTTAGGTTGTTACCTATCCGACAGCTGGCCTCTGGTGAATGTTTATCTATCTATAAGAATCTTGTGTATAGTACACGTTGTAGGCCATTACACCCCACACTGTACATGGGGCATAAAATAGTGATTGGTTGAAATAATTACTGTCTGTTAAATTATTGATGCTAAATGACTGAAATATCCCACTGAATAAATGTGAAGCAATTAAAAACCACTTCCATTCAAACCACATGTGGGGAGAAACACCAATCAGCAAGCGAGCACCACAAAACCACTCAAGTCAAATCACACATTTTTTTTTCAGAATGAGCAATTTGGAACAAACAGCGACCACAAAACAAAGGAGTCAAATTACTCAAAGAACGTTTTCAAACTGCTTTTGGCTGCCATTTTTCTTCCTCATTCAGGTCAGTGTCTATAGTGAATAAGAACATTTATACTATAAAATTATACAATTCTAAAAAAAAATCACTATTCAAACCCTTAAAATGAGACATTTACTGGCAATGTTTTCAATTGCACACTCCTGCATGGAGCCTTGCCCACTCAGAGCGCATATCTCGAGATTGCCGTGCGTAGTCTACAATTTTCCATATATAATTATAAAGTCATGGGCTGTGTGCACAGTTTCTGAATATGCACTTTCATCAGGCTAGACTCTGCACCAGGAGTGCAAAATCTGAAAATTACCCTTCCATTTTAGAAATGTCTCTATTCCACACATGGTACTTCATGTTCTGCTTCAGCCCCAGACATTTCATCTGGGCCTTCACCTGGGTGCTAGGAGTTCCATTTCCTGTTGACACGTTCTGTGCGTGTGAGAGAACTGCAATATTCATAATGCACCATGGCAACATGTGTCCCATGACAACCAAGCAGATAATTGACAAATAAATAATTGTGAGACATCGACAACAGAAAAAAACCCATCAAAAACAAAACAATTCTCTTTTGTCACTATTTTATATAGCTTAGGCCATTACATAAGAGTTCTGAACTAATGATATTGTTTGGAAAGAATTTTTTGCATCACTGAAGAGTACTGATGATTGCGCCAGGGCTAGAGGGGAATGCTTATGAGTTTGAACATTGCATCTAGAATCAGTCAGGCCCAAAAAATGGTAAATGACCATCTGTTCAAGGTGCTGGTCATTGGATATTCAGCAGTAAGGGAAAACATCTCTGCTGCAACACTATGCCAACTTCAACAGGAACTACAAATCCACTGTGGGAGTAAAGAATAAGAACAAATATTTCTTATGATCGTGTAAATAACTGAGAAAAAGACATAAGATTTTGAGGAGGGACAGAGAAGAATAAACAAACAAATAAAGTACTTGCATCTTAAGGAAATACTGCAAATCTACTATAAAAGGCAGAGCAGAAAAATGTGTCATGTGAATAACTGAGAAAAGAGGTTTTGGGGGAGGGGGGAAAAAACATGTTATTTGCATCTGAATCAAAAGTGGCCTCTAAATAGTATCATAAATGCAGTAGATAATTTTTTATCTATGTAGGACTTTCTGGTCCTGGTGTGAAGCCAGAAGGACCAGATTACAGGGAATGAAGCACTCACAGAAATCCAATCTCATGCTATATTCTGTGGTTGGACAATTTCAATAATGTATGCAAGCTTCCAACCCACCTTCCACTTGCAGGCAGGGGGATGCCAAAGGTAAGTGGCCACATATGGAGGAAAAAAATTATTCGAATTTTCGTCAGCATTTGAAAGGCTGTATGGGCGGCGGTAGATTGGCTGTATGGGCGGCGGTAGATTGGCTGACAAAAGACCAAGGGAATGAAAAGTAAATGTGCAGGTCTGAAATTTAGTCTGTAGGCAAGTGACACAATGGGCAGCACCCAAACTTTGAATTCATGGCTGGGGAGTGGAGGTGCTGCGGCATTAACACTCTCGAAAGGAAAGCAGTGCGCTAAGACTGGCAGAAGGTGGTAGCTAGGCCTAATACTGTGTACACTACTTGTAGGACTTCAGAATAAACTTGGGCGAAGTTGACACCTCATAGAAATCCGATAACCCAACAGTACTATTTACCAGGTAGATGGCCCAAAGTGTTGACTTTCAACCTGTTCCACATGCATTGCTAGTTCATGACAAGACCTCAAATAACCTTACAGTTCTTTCTTTGCATCACATGCACACCCATACACAGCAAGGCACACATACAAGCTATAATTGAAACTTTTGACACACTGACATCTTCCAAGAGCTTCAAACATCAAATCATTGTAATGCAACCTAGCTGCATGATCACATGTCTGTCACTGTGTATGTGCTCCTACAACTTATAATGGCCACAATATTCGGCTTCGTAGCACCCGTTGTTTGGGCGCTACGAGTGCCGTTTTGATTCCAAAATGGTGTCCGCGGCGGTAGCACACACTTTTGGTGCAGGCCGCGCCGGACGCCATCTTGGGTAGGGCATTAGCCCAGGTGCTGTGAATGTGCGCCGGAAGTATGCAGAGTAGGCAGATCGTGGCATCAATCAATTTGACACCAGTGCTGCCATTTTGGAGCTCAACACTCCAGCTAATGCCCTTGCAGCTGTGGCAGCTGTGGCTCAGTGGGTAGCACACTTGCCTCTGAGTCAGAAGGTTGTGGGTTCAAGTCCCACTCCAGGGACTTGAGCACATAAAGCTAGGCTGACACTCCAGTGCAGTACTGAGGGAGCGCTGCACTGTCAGAGGTGTCATCTTTCGGATGAGACGTTAAACCGAGGCCCTGTCTGCTCTCTCAGGTGGCCGTAAAAGATCCCCTGGCCCTATTTTGAAGAAGAGTAGGGGAGTTATCCCCAGTGTCCTGGCCAATATTTATCCCTCAACCAACATAACAAAAACAGATTATCTGGTCATTATCACATTGCTGTTTGCAAATTGGCTGCTGCGTTTCCCACATTACAAGTGACTTTACTTCATTTGGCTGTAAAGTGCTTTGAGACGTCTGGTGGTCGTGAAAGGCACTATATAAATACAAGTCTTTCTTTTCTCTTAAGCTCACACAGCTGAACATACGTTCGGCAGTAGGAAGGACCCCTCCTTCAGCGCTATTTAGTTGCTGATTGATTTCTACTGGTTCTTGCTGCATTTGTAGAAGTATTTGGTGGTTTATAGAGGTTTTTAAAGTTGCTAAAGTCTACAAGGAGTGGGGTGTTAGGTGCTGAAGGACTTTGTCCTGACTTCAGAGATTCTGCACAGACCACTTGCTCCCAGACATGGGTGCAGTAGTAGGCATTCCACTTGGCCTACAACATGACAGGGAGAATGAGCAGAGGCGACACAGAGCAGGACAAGCTGCCGGAAGAGGTGGGGGGGGGGGTGGTGGGAGGCGGAAGGGCTCTAAGAAGGAGGCCATATCTGCCCAGGCTGTTCAGGGAGCTATACTCCTACCTGAACTTCAGTGAGGAACAGTGTGTCAGACGTCTGTGCTTCACTAAAGATGTCATAACAGAAATCTGCCACCTGCTGCAGCCACAACTGCAACCTCAGAGCAGTGGCTGTGAAGGTCATGGTGGCCATGAACTTTTAGAAGTCAGGATCCTTCCAGGCTGGAACAGCAGATATTTGCAACATCTCCCAGTTTGCCATGCACTGTGGCATAAGGGAGGTAACTGAGGCTCTGTATTCCAAGAGAGCCGAATACATTTTATTCTCTCTGGCCAGAGAGCAGCAGGTGGACCAAGCATGGGGATTGTAGGCTTCCCCATGGTGCAGGGTGCCATTGACTGCACGCACGTCGCTTTGCATGCGGTGCATGTAAACTCGCCCTGTGCTAATGGAGTTGGCCACGACTTCCGTGCTGAAAAGGATGGGCTGCAAGCTCTGCGCAAGGACCTGTGCCAAGTTGGTGCCAGACTCCACCATGCTCTTTGACATTGCACACAGGCTTTCTGGCAGGCCTGCCAATGCGCCAAGCATTTCTGTGTGCATACCCACCAGCGTTCTTCCGTAGCCTGCCCCATGAAAGTGCTCATCTGAGTCCTCTGCAGCAGAACTTGTGTACAACCTCGCCCTCCAGCAAGCTGGCACCTGCGCTACCCTTGTCCCCTGCCCTGGCTGCAGGCCACTCGTGCCCAGTGTCTCACCACGTGCCAATCCCGCCTCTATGCTATCCCCTAAATTACGCACAGTGTCAATATCTGAGCTGGTGGCTGTGTGTGTGAAATCGAGTGACGGTGCTGTGCCTTCATCATCACTGCCTTCTTCCTCTTCCACCTGTTGCGCTTCCACCACTTGCCTGGCCAGGTTGCAGTTCTTGGGTATCTGAGAATGGCACAAGGGTAGAATTGCAGTGCGGGGAGGGGTGAAAGTAAGAGGTGCTGCTTACACTATCTGCAGCTTTTAAATCAAAAGACATTGTGGGATGGGGGGGAAGCGGGATTTGAGAAGAAGGTTTATGTATGAGGATACCGTCATCTTCGATGGTTTCAGCCCCACTGCTGGCCACAGCCTCAGTGATGGCCGCTCCAATGATGGCGATCACCGTCTCCTCCATCGGGGTAAGGTCATGTAGCCATGCCTGTCCCTGCTGGTTAGCTCCTGCTGCTTCCAGTTATGCACCAACTTGTCCTGCAAGAGAGAGACGTGTGTCAGTGAGTGTGGTGCAATGTATTTGGGTGATGTGCCTGTCATTGTTGAATAGCTGAGTGTGTGCAAGCTGTGAGATGTGGGTGCGAGGCTTGCAGCAGTGATAAGTGTGTGAGGGTGAGGTGAAGCTATGGATGTGAGGTATGAGTCCTGTTTGATAGAGATTGTTGGTAGGTGTGTGATGGGGGTGTGATGTATTAAGCAGTATGTGAGTCTAATGGTGCAGTTGGTGGGATATGAGATTTGAAGATGAATTCACTGATCTTGACCACTCGTGTGAGGTCATTGAACTTTTTACAGAACTGCATCCAGGCCCTCGGGGCTTGGTTCCTGGCATTGACTGCTCCCACTGCCTTCCTAGTTTGTCTGGAGGGCCTCTTGGCTCCCTGTGAATAGAGGACCTCTCTCCTCCTGTCCACCTCCTCCACCAAGACCTCCAGTGCAGCATCAGAGAACCTTGGAGCATGCTCTCTCCCCTGTTGCGCCATTATTTAGTCTTTGTCCTGCTCATGGTCTCCTCCACAAAGAGTTCCAGCACCTGCTCCAGCCAGAATGCACCTCCCCTTTAAGAGGTGCAGGCTGGCTTTAAGATGTGCCGGCTAACTTTAATTGGTGCTAGCGTCGCACAAACTTGGGCTCCCTGCTGAGGTGTGCAGCCACTCAACAGCGCGTTTAGTGCTGACTGCATGCTCCAATCATTTAAATTAGTAAGCAGCACGAAGCCTGCGTGCTGCCTGCATCGGAAGTAACGAACGCAGGTTAATCGCTTACATTTAATATAAGGAAACATATCCTAACTAAAGAAAGGCTCAGAAGTGACAAGTTAAATCCTAAAAAATGGGGAACGCATCCCCAACCCGAAAATTGTCGTTATTGTAGCAACTGGTAGTGTGCCATGTGAGTGTCCCATCTTAGTGAGGCGGGACACTTTATTATCATATTTAAATCAGGCTCCCACAGTGTAATTGAGAGCCTGATTTAAATTTAAATGCTGCTGTGAGGGTTTCCCAGGGCTCAGGAAACCTGGCAGTGAAATGTAGACGGGAGCTGCTGGCTCCAGAGGGTAAGTGCTTTTTATAGCATTCTTTGTGGACTAGGAGGAGCAGGAATGCTCCCCCTGGCCCCTCAAGCAAACCTTCTGCCTCCCTTCAGCCGATCGCGGCCTCTCTCTAGCCCCTGCCGTGATCGGAGACATCCCCCCTTCCCCCAGCCCCAAGCGTAAACCTGCCTGACGATTGCTGACACATCTCCCAACTGATGCCTGACCCACGATTGCCAAGGTCCCCAGCTGTGGCCTCTTGCCGCTGGTTTTCCCACCCGGCAGTCGGCCAGCCTTTCTTGTTCTACTGAAGTCTTGTAAATGGTTTCGTTGCAGTGATTATTCCAGTGAGTTAGCAGACATGAATTGGCTATTTTTCTTGGGCATCTAAAAACCTACCTACCTTTATGACTAGGTAAAAATTGCCCCTGGAAAAAATCTTCAAAAATCATATTTCATTTTTACCCCAAAAAGTGGCAGAAAGTTATCATAAAAATAATACTAAGTATAGTATAGAGTTCACAAAGTATAAATATAGTTCACTGATGATTGTGCAGTGTTCAGCTCCATTCGCAATTCCTCAGATAATGAAACAGTCCATGCCCACCTGGAGCAAGGCCTGGAGCAAGATCTGGACAACATCCAGGCTTGGGATGATAAGTGCAAGTAGCATTTGCCAAGTGACAAGCAATGACTATCTCCAACAAGAGAAAGCCTAACCACCTCCCCACAACATTCAATAGTTACCATCACCAAATATCTAACCATCAACATCCCGGGGATCACCATTGACCAGAAACTCAACTGGACCAGCTACATAAATGTTGTGGCTAGAGCAGATCAGAGGCTGAGTATTCTGCGGTGAGTGGCTCACCTCCTGGCTCACCAAAGCCTCTCTACCACATACAAGCCATAGTGGGATGTAATATTTTTCACTTGCCTGGATGGGTGCAGCAGCAACAACACTGAAGAAGCTCCCTATCCACCACCTTAAACATTCACTCCCTCCACCACTGGCACACCATGGCTGCAGTGTGTATTATCTACAGGATTCACTGCAGCAACTGGCCAAGGCTTCATCGACAGCACCTCCCAAACCCATGGCCTCCACCACCTAGAAGGACAAGGGCAGCAAGTGCATGGGACACCATCAATTCCAAGTTTCCTCCAAATCACACACAAGCCAGACTTAGTCATACATCGCCATTCCTTCATTGTTGCTGGATCAAAATCCTGGGACTCCCTACTTAACAGCACTGTGGAAGCACCTCCATCACACAGACTGCAGCAGTTCAAGAAGAAGGCCCACCACCACCTTCTCAAGGCAACAAGAAATGGGCGATACCCATATCCCAAGAATTAATAAAACAAATCTACTGAAAAATCTATAAAATGCCTCTGTTCCTTTAAGAGCTCTATCTCATTTGACACTTTCCTTAAGCACAGAAAAACTAAGTTGAGGGGGCAAGCAACATTATCTTGGCAAAAGAGACACAAATTTGCAACCTTCTACCAATTTAAAAATTTGAAACTAATTTTTTTGCCCACTTATTAAAAGCCTTCCTCATGTCATGTGGGAACGCATTTAAAAAAAAATAGAAGCAGCTTGAAAATTGCAGGCAGAAAGAATAGAAAGAAACGGGTTGAAGGCCTACTTGCCCAATCTCCCAACCTCTGTTTGTACAGTGCTTGCCTGCACTATTCATAAGGGCCATCAGGAAATCTACCCTTCTATCTCTGAGACCTGTATATTCAGTATCAGTAAAATGTGTAATATTTTTGCTTTGTATCCTTTATGTTATACATTGCCTCAGTAAGTTTTCTTCAATGGACAAACTGATGTTAGTTAGGCTGCAGCAGGACTGTGGTAAACATCAGAAACTGCAATGCCACAGCAGATTGCTGGTAGTTAATTAAATGTTTTGTGCGTTTAACAGATATGTCACAGTGAAGCCAGTTATTTGTTGACAGGAATGTATTATCACATGGTTTGTCACATGGTTTAGTATGAGCATGCTCAGTTCGCTCAGGCCTAGTAAACAAGATTGAGAGGTCGCACAACACCAGGTTATAGTCCAACAGTTTTATTTGAAATCACAAGCTTTCGGAGCTATCGCTCCTTCCTCAGGTGAAGTAAATTGGATACAGAATCGCCAGAGCATATATAGATGGAAAAAAAAGCATGTGTACTTTACAATTGCAGACCAATAAATTAAATCATCCTGACTATCTGCCGAGGTGTGATAAAGTTAATTAAGTCAGCCAGGAAGGTACCACATCAAAAGACATAGCAAGATACAACTGAGACAATGAGGTGAAGTCGCAGGGGTTCTAACGTGTCAAAAGCTGCCGTCTGTATGTAAAACGAAAAGCTTTAAAAAAAATATTTACTTTTTTACTGGGAAAATTTTTACTTTTTTACTGGGAATCACATCTGTGAACAAGCTAACGACGACTCGAGTCCGGATCACGTCATGTATCGTGACATAAACCCAAGATCCCGATTGAGACCGTCTTCATGAGTGCGGAACTTGGCTATCAGTTTCTGCTCGATGATTTTGCGTTGTCGTGTGTTTCTAAGGTTGCCTTGGAGAACGCTTACCCGCAGATCCGAGGCTGAATGTCCTTGACTGCTGAAGTGTTCCCCGACTGGGAGGTAACAATCCTGCCTGGCGATTGTTGCGCGGTGCTCGTTCATACGTTGTCTCAGTGTCTGCATGGTCTCGCCGATGTACCATGCCGCGGTGCATTCTTTCCTGCAACGTATGAGGTAGACAACGTTGGCCGAGTCACATGAGTATGTACCATGTACCTGGTGGGTAGTGTCCTCACGTGTGATGGTGGTATCTGTGTTGATGATCTGGCATGTCTTGCAGAGTTTGCCATGGCAGGGTTGTGTGGTGTCGTGGTCGCTGTTATCCTGAAAGCTGGGTAATTTGCTGCGAACGATGGTACTTCTGAGGTTAGGCGGCTGTTTGAAGGCAAGTAGTGGAGGCGTGGGGATGGCCTTAGCGAGGTGTTTGTCGTCATCGATGACATGTTGAAGGCTGCGAAGAACATGTCGTAGTTTCTCCGCTCCGGGGAAGTACTGGACGACGTAGGGTACCCTGTTGGTTGTGTCCCGTGTTTGCCTTCTGAGGAGGTCTATGCGATTTTTCGCTGTGGCCCGTCGGAACTGTCGATCGATGAGTCGAGCGTCATATCCCGTTCTTACGAGGGCGTTTTTCAGCGTGCTAGTAAACAAGCACATGGACTAGCAACTCATCCTGACTCTGTCCATCATTTGTTCTACCCACATATATTACAGAAACTAAGTGGAAAATGCTCATAAACTACCAATCAAGATGTACCCATAGCGTTAAAGTGCCTGAAATAAACAACATAAAAACAGTACAGATAAAGGGAAAAACTGTGTCTGCTGAAAATCTGAAATAAAAACAGAAATGCTAGAAGTACTCAGTAGGTCAATCAGTGTCTGAAAGAAAACCACAAAGGTCAACTCCTATAAGAGAAGATGCTGCCTCCTTGTTGGTGAGACCTGCCTTGTCACAATAAGTGAAATGGTATTGAGAATGTGAAGACAGTTACAAAGTATCAAAATATCCAGTTTATTTGTGCATCTGGGTTTTTGAAGGGACAAGACTTATACAAAGCTAAACTGGGCCAAATCAGGCAATTTCAAATCCATTCCTTGGATTTAGCGTTCATCACTCCCCAATGTGCTGTTGTCTTTTTCACACACTACTCCTCAAAATTATTTTTTTTTATCATATAATAATCATATAATTAGCACTTCTGCATGAAAGATTGTTCAATCGGATTTGCTCCATCTCTGGGTCAGGTATGGCTGTGCTGTAAGTGTTTCCAAAAGGATTTGAACTGTGATGACAGTAAACAAGAGGTGATTAGAATGCAATTCAAATTCTACATATGCATATGCTCTATAATGAAGTCACATACTAAAGTGTATATAATGAATATTGCTCTGTAGTTTTGTATAGTGTATATATTTCAAGATTAAGTATGTGTCTTTCAAATTGTATTGTACATGTATTTCAATACAGTATATGAAAGTTCTCTTTATTGAAGTCTCACCATGTTCAGACTTTGAATTATTTCCCTAACAACCCTCTACAATAGGGACATTGGGTTGATTCAATTAGAGTCATTAAATAATGTGCGTGTTATTGTGTTCAAAGCAGCATTGCTTGCAGGACGCTTGTACGCAGACCACTGTTAAACGCATCATCTTTATTTGTTTCCTGCAATTAGGAATGCACAGAGTTAGCCAGATCGGTGTAAAATAGAAAACAGGCCTACCTGTCTTGTGCAACCTTGCTTGTTACTTAATCAAATTGCATTATTATAATCCAAACAGGAGTCCAAAAACATAATAAACATTAATAACATTATTGTGTGCGGATCTTATGTGTAAATGTTTGTTCCAGGTGGGTTTTTCATAAGCAGGCAGAACTGCTTTTTTGAATCCTTCTACTGACTGTGGCTGCTTCCTTCATTATTGTTCAGTATCAAATGCTGTGTACTTAACACAGGCATCTAAACAAAAGAAGGAGCAGGTGTTTTAAGTTTACCTAAAATTCAGCAGCTTATAAGGGCCACAATTTTTAAAGGAAGGGAAGCAATGTCTTTGTTTTGTCTTGGGTACAAAAGATCCATGATAATTAAGGAAGCTGAGAATTTATTTCCACCTTCTCATTTTGACTTTGACAAATAATTCACGAATATAATTTTTCTTCCTCAATAATGCACCGCGTTCACAGACGTGTGTGGCTTCTATCGGCTTGATTAAACCTTTCCATGACTTGCATAAGATGACTGTAAACCTTGCAGTATTTGCACTGAGATGTAGGCCTGAGATAAGATGACTTAATAATCCACCAGCTTTGGCCGATTAGGAGTCCTCTCTTAACTCTTCGAAAAAACAGAGACAGAGGGAAGAAGCATTTCAAAAATATTTATACAGTGTTTCCAAAATGTTTGCGTTGTATTTATTTATCCTGTTTAAATAGTAAAATCATAGGGAAATCTTCGATGTAGATGGCGGTGCATGACAATATATTCAGCGGAGTGACTGAGCTATTGCTGCTCATTCATGAAGGCAGGATGCAACAGATGTTCACCTGGACGACCAAACCTCTTGAAAGCAATAACTCCATATGTTGAGGGGGCTGCAGCTTGTTCTGATTCTTGGACTGACGGTGGCGCTTAGCAGAAGAAACTCGACAAAGGGGCAGTAAGAAAGTGGGTGGACAGGAAGGCATTAGCTTTACAAAGTCTGACATGATTATAAAACAAATTTTAAAAAGCATGAAAATTAATAGGTCATTTTTTAATCACAGAAAACATACATAAAGGTAGTAAGGAAGAGAAAATATTTTTAAACAACAAAGAAACTGAAATAAAGGACTAATGGAAAAGTGAAAGAAATAAAACGTTTTTAAACATGGCACATGGAATGTCAGAAAGGAGATTGTATTACACGGTTATATCAACTAAAGATTTACAATAATTGAAAGGTTAAAGAATAAAAAGACATTAGGAATTAACCCCAGCAATAATTAATATTTTTTAGCAATAAATGTCTACACTGAAACCTTTTTAATCCAAGCACATTTCACAAACAGCCTGTCAGGCTTTATGTAGAAAATGATTGGGAAGTCATTTAGAGGTGAAATGACATCGGCCTTTCTTGGATACACACAGCAGACAGTGCCCCTTAGTTCAGATTACTGGCACAAATTCATCAGTGCTGATAGAGAGTGGTCTGCTCAGCTTGCCTGGTCAGCTTGTTACTTATCAAACATACAGCACACTTGTGAGGAACAGAGCTGCCAAGCACTGCGCAAGTCTTTTTTTTCATAGCTGCATGTGAAAACTCCATTTGTCCTTTATCTTCAGCCTTGTCTGTTAGTATTCCCCTGAGAATGTGTGTTATGGGAGGTCCTTGTAGCCATAGAGAGAGCAATGCAGCAGCTAAGCCACATGGCTCCGCAGCAGTCCGTCTACTTTATCCCCTTACTGATCTTTTTTTTTCAGACTCCTAATGACATGTGAGTTGCCATGAAAATGTTGATGAAATATTTGCTCAGAAGACAGCTCTGGGCAAGGCTGATAACCTATCTCTGTTTGAGTTTGGCTTCCCATATTCTAATAATCATCTTCTGTCTGTTTGGATTATTGATTGGTTTGCCAAGAAAGTGGCCTTGTCATCAATGAGCAAGGTCAAATCAAACAAAAAGAATGGAGAGAAGTGGGGCAATTTGGAATTATTTGTATCAGAGTACGAAGGTTCTTTCAGGGTCATAGGCCAAACTGTCGATCCTTTCTTGTCACATGTGCACCCCTCAGCCTATTTTTAAGTGTCACAGGACGGCTGAGGAGATGTCTTTAATTCCTGGTTTGATTCACCTCCACAAACAAGGCATTGTCTATTTTGCTTAGTTTTCATGTGATCAGCTATTAATAGTACACTGAGCCCTCCAACCCTAAACTCTAACTTCCCCTTGTCCTTATATATATCAGTCTGTTTGCAGAAGTGGCAGATGACCTGCCATTGTCAAGCTGACTTGGCACAGCTTTGTTCTGTTCTTAGCCAGGCTTATTGTTCAGCTCAAGTATGACACAAGCATGTAAGACTCTTGCTGACACTTTGACTTTAACCGTTGTATCCCATTAATCAATCGCCACAGAAACTGAGCTACATCTGTTTGGAAAAAGTGGCTTTCGTCTGGATAAACACACTAACACGTAATCCTTAAACAAACTGAAAGGTGAAGACAGCTTTTAATCTTCAGTGATAATAACAATGATCAAAACTTCCTTTTAATGAAATAACATATTAATTTTAGTCTTTTAAAGCTCTGATAGTATAAATTTTTCATCTGCTTGTACCAGCTGTCTGTCAGATGTGTGGAAATTTAGTTTATATGACAATCCCTCTATATACTTTGGCATTTATCCAATGTTATCTGTAGTTTAGTTTCACTGGTAAAAGGAGAATAATTCAGCAGGATTTGCTCAATACTGATGCCATCTTTAGAAACTAAATCCATATAAACTACAAACACTTGAGTAACGGCTAATGTATGAGGTGTGGATATACTGTGTGTAAAATATATATTTATAATATGGGTTGTCAATGGACTAGGCTAGAAAAGTGGAGAATAACACAACTGAATAAATACTATTACCCTATAGAAGATGAAATCATTAAGGCTTAATTGATTTGTGCCAGTGTAGAAGGCTTTCTGTGTTGTTTAGTATGCTTAAAATAATCTTTATTAGTCAAAGAGACAGCACAAAAAGGGAGTGGGGGAAATTTTATATTAAGATTTTAGGCCACAAGTGAAGCAATATCGGCACTAGATTCTTCGGGGGAAAAATTTAGTTGCTTTGCGCCTCCCGTTAGCGCCCTAGGAGGGCGCTAATGGGGCGCAAAGCAACTAGCGCCCGGGTGCAGCGATGTTTGCGCTGCTCGCGAAATTGACCAGACATTTTGCGGCAGCGCTAAACACTACTGCCACGATCTCCTGCGTCCGCAGATCGTGACGTCAGTCGAGCGTGCAACACCCCAGACCGGATATTGAGTGGCGCCCCCTGCCTTTCTGCCTGCCTCTAGCAATGACAGGTTGAGGGGAGCGTTTTGCAGTCGGGAAGGGACTGGGGGAGCGCTATTTAAAGGCGGCCGCTTCCTGACTTTTTTTGTCGGCGACATTTTTGCACCACGCATTCTGAGAGAGAGAGAGAGAGAGAGACTTCTGGAGAGATTCAACGCTGTGTGAAGGAGTTTTGGGTACTGAGCAGCACTTTGCAGGTTCATTTTGATTTGACCTTCCTTGCATCAATTTAGAAGAGACTTGGGGGCTGCATTCTGAGCTCTTTCCCTGGGCCTCTCCATTGTTCTTTCCAGCAGATTTGACGTACAGGTCTCTCCAGGCCGAGATTCAAGGCTGCAATGAGCAGGATGTGGATGGAGAGCAAGATCGACCCACCCCTTTAAGAACTGGCCGGCGCCAGTGTGTCTGTGTTCCATTGCTGACTGACATCACATGAGCTTTGCCAGCACTCTGAGGTAGCGCCTCACTCCTCGGCGTTAGCGCTTTAAGAGAGGTGTGTAGCGCCTGATTTAGTGCTCCAATCACCTCCAGGGGCGATAGAAGCCAAGTTTGCAGTAGGAGGCGATAATTAGCACCAGGCGCTAAACTTTGCGCCCGGCCGATAATTGCACCCCAAACGGGGCGATACCGAATTTCTCCTCCTTCAAGACTACCTAAAAAACTAGAAGGAAGGAACCAGAAGACACAAACTCAATCCTTTTCCCCAACCCAGTGTTACCATGACACAATAAATGCAAAAGCAAAGATAGGTACTGTAATATATGTGGGTAGAACAAATGAAGGACAGAGACACCAGTTGCTAGTTCATGAGCTTGTTTTACTAAGCCAGAGCAAACTGAGCATGCTCATACTAAATCATGTGACAAACCATGTGATAATGCATTACACTGCTTTCCCCTTAAAAAAAATGCACATATTCCCCTCTCAAATACAACAAAACGATGGTCCCACCTTTCCCAGCATTACATGTACCACATAACAAAAACCCCAGGCTTTTTTTTCTTTTAAATCAACTACAAATGCTACAAATTAACTACAAATCCAGTTTAAGAACACGTTTGCAGTGTCTTCTTGATCTCCTTACAGAAGGTTTTGGTGTTGAACCAATTTTCGGGCTGTTTTGTTCTGGTTCCGAACTCAAAGATGATCCTGTTTCTATCCCAGACTTGTTTGAACCTGGTACTTCAGTTTCTGAAGTCTGAACGGAGTCAAACTCATGTATGTGTTCATGATCAAGTGGTTCAAGATCACATCTTGGTTCATCTCTAGCAGAGATCATTGGATCTACATGAACACTTCGGATGTTTTCACCAATCTCAACCAAATATCTCTTGGTTCCACCAACCTCTACCACGGTTCCTATATCCCACTTGTGTTATTTTTTTATTCGTTTGTAGGATCTGGGCGTCACTGGCAAGGCCAGCATTTATTGCCCATCCCTAGTTGCCCTTGAGAAGATGGTGGTGAGCCGCCTTCTTGAACCACTGCAGTCCGTGTGGTGAAGGTACTCCCACAGTGCTGTTAGGGATGGAGTTCCAGGATTTTGACCCAGTGACGATGAAGGTTCGGCGATAGACTTCTAAGTCAGGATGGTGTGTGACTTGGAGGGGAACTTGGAGGTGGTGGTGTTCCCATGCGCCTACTGCCCTTGTCCTTCTAGGTGGAAGAGGTTGCGGGTTTGGGAGGTGCTGCCGAAGAAGTTTTGGCGAGTTGCTGCAGTGCATCTTGTAGATGGTACACACTGCAGCCACGGTACGCCGGTGGTGGAGGGAGTGAATGTTTAAGGTGGTGGATAGGGTGCCAATCAAGTGGGCTGTTTTGTCCTGGATGGTGTCAAGCTTCTTGAGTGTTGTTGGAGCTGCACTCATCCAGGCAAGTGGAGAGTATTCCATCACACTCCTTACTTGTGCCTTGTAGATGGTGGAAAGGCTTTGGGGAGTCAGGAGGTGAGACACTCGCCACAGAATACCTAGCCTCTGACCTGCTCTTGTTGCCACAGTATTTATGTGGCTGGTCCAGGTAAGTTTCTGATTAATGGTGACCCCCAGGATGTTGATAGTGGGGGATTCGGCAATGGTAATACCATTGAATGTCAAGGGGTGGTGGTTAGACTCTCGTTTGTTGGAGATAGTCATTGCCTGGCACTTCTGTGGCACGAATGTTACCTGCCACTTATCAGCCCAAGCCTGAACGTCGTCCAGTTCTTGTTGCATGCGGGCATGGGCTGCTTCATTATAGGTGGAGTTGTGAATGGCGCTGAACACTGTGCAGTCATCAGCGAACATCTCCATTTCTGACCTTATGTTGGAGGGAAGGTCATTGATGAAGCAGCTGAAGATGGTTGGGCCTAGGACACTGCACTGAGGAACTCCTGCAGCAATGTCCTGGGGCGGTGATGATTGACCTTCAACCACCACAACCATCTTCCTTTACATAGAAACATAGAATCTAGGAGCAGGAGTAGGCCATTCGGCCCGTCGAGCCTGCTCCGCCATTCAATACGATCATGGCTGATCATCCAAATCCAGTACCCCGTCCCTGCTTTAATCCCCACAGTACACATATCCCACCCTACCCCCGTAACCCCACGTATTTAATTCCCCCTAACATATCCCATCCTATCCCCATAACCCCACATATTTAATCCCCCCTAACACTAAGGGTCAATTTATCATAGCCAAATCAACCTAACCCACACATTTTTGGACTGTGGGAGGAAACCGGAGCACCCGGAGGAAACCCACGCAGACACGGGGAGAATGTGTTAGGTATGACTCCAGCCAATGGAGCATTTTCCCCCTGATTCCCATTGACTTCAGTTTTACTAGGGCTTCTTGATGCCAGACTCGGTCAAATGCTGCCTTGATGTCAAGGGCAGTCACTCTCACCTCACCTCTGGAATTCAGCTCCTTTGTCCATGTTTGGACCAAGGCTGTAATGAGGTCGGGAGCCGAGTGGTCTTGGCGGAACCCAAACTGGGCATCAGTGAGCAGGTTATTGCTGAGTAAGTGCCGCTTGATAGCACTGTCGATGACACCTTCCATCACTTTGCTGATGATTGAGAGTAGACTGATGGGGCGGTAATTGGCTGGGTTGGATTTGTCCTGCTTTTTGTGGACAGGACATACCTGGGCAGTTTTCCACATTGTCGGATAGATGCCAGTGTTGTAGCTGTACTGGAACAGCTTGGCTAGAGGCGCAGCTAGTTCTGGAGCACAAGTCTTCAGCACGATAGCCGGAATGTTGTCGGGGCCCATAGCCTTTGCTGTATCCAGTGCGCTCAGCCGTTTCTTGATATCACGTGGAGTGAATCGAATTGGCTGAAGACTGGCTTCTGTGATGGTGGGGACCTTGGGAGTAGGCCGATATGAATCATCCACTCGGCACTTCTGCCTGAAGTTGGTTGCAAATGCTTCAGCCTTGTCTTTTGCACTCATGTGCTGGGCTCCACCATCATTGAAGATGGGGATATTCTTGGAGTATCCTCCTCCCTTTTGTTGTTTAATGGTCCACCACCATTCACGACTGGATGTGGCAGGACTGCAGAGCTTTGATCTGATCCGTTGACTGTGGGATCGCTTAGCCCTGTCTATAGCATGCTGCTTCCACTTTTTAGCATGCATGTAGTCCTGTGTTGCAGCTTCCCCAGGTTGGCACCTCATTTTTAGGTACGCCTGGTGCTGCTCCTGGCATGCTCTTCTATACTCGTTGTTGAACCAGGGTTGGTCTCCTGGCTTGGTGGTAATGGTAGAGTGAGGGATATAGAAACATAGAAACATAGAATCTAGGAGCAGGAGTAGGCCATTCGGCCCGTCGAGCCTGCTCCACCATTCAATACGATCATGGCTGATCATCCAAATCCAGTACCCTGTCCCTGCTTTAATCCCCACAGTACACATATCCCACCCTACCCCCGTAACCCCACGTATTTAATTCCCCCTAACATATCCCATCCTATCCCCATAACCCCACATATTTAATCCCCCCCTAACACTAAGGGTCAATTTATCATAGCCAAATCAACCTAACCCGCACATTTTTGGACTGTGGGAGGAAACCGGAGCACCCGGAGGAAACCCACGCAGACACGGGGAGAATGTGCAAACTCCACACAGACAGTCACCCGAGGTCAGATTCGAACCCGGGTCCCTGGCGCTGTGAGACACCAGTGCTAACCACTATGCCACCGTGTTGCCGGGCCATGAGGTTACAGATTGTGGTGGAATACAATTCTGCTGCTGCTGATGGCCCACAGCACCTTATGGATGCCCAGTTTTGAGCTGCTAGATCTGTTCTGAATCTATCCCATTTAGCATGGTGGTAGTGCCACACAACACGATGGAGGGTGTTCTCAGTGTGAAGACGGGACTTCGTCTCCATGATGACTGTGCGGTGGTCACTTCTGCCAATGCTGTCACGGACAGATGCATCTGCGACAGGTAGATTGGTGAGGACGAGGTCAAGTAGGTTTTTCCCTCGTTTTGATTCTCTCACCACCTGTCGCAGGCCCAGACTGGCAGTTATGTCCTTCAGGACTCGGCCAGTTCGGTCAGTAGAATGCTACCGAGCCACTCTTGGTGATGGACATTGAAGTCCCCCACCCAGAGTACATTCTGTGCCCTTGCTACTCTCAGTGCTTCTTCCAAGTGGTGTTCAACATGGAGGAGTACTGATTCATCAGCTGAGGGAGGGCGGTTGGTGGTAATCAGCAGGAGATTTCCTTGCCCATGGTTGACCTGAAACCATGAGACTTCATGGGTTCCGAAGTCAATGTTGAGGACTCCTAGGGCCACTCCTTCCCGACTGTATACCACTGTGCCGCCACCTCTGGTGGGTCTGTTCTGCTGGTGGGACAGAACATACCCAGGGATGGTGATGGAGGAGTCTGGGACATTGGCTGAAAGGTATGATTCTGTGAGTATGACTATGTCAGGCTGTTGCTTGACTAGTCTGTGGGACAGCTCTCCCAATTTTGGCACAAGTCCCCAGATGTTGGTGAGGAGGACTTTGCAGGGTTGACTGGGCTGGGTGTGCCATTGCCGTGTCCGTAGCCAGTGCCGAGATCAATGCCGGGTGGTCTGTCCGGTTTCATTCTTATTATTTTGTTTCGTAGCGGTTTGTTACAACTGAGTGACTTGCTAGGCCATTTCAGAGGGCAATTAAGAGTCAACCACATTGCTGTGGGTTTGGAGTCACATATAGGCCAGACCAGGTAAGGACGGCAGATTTCCTTCCCTAAAGTATATTAGTGAACCAGATGGGTTTTTGCGACAATCCGATAGTTTCATGGTTACCATTACTGATACTAGCTTTGTATTCCAGATTTAGTTAATTAACTGAATTTAAATTCCCCAGCTGCCGTGGTGGGATTATGAACTCACGTCTCTGGATCATTAGTCCAGGCCTCTGGATTACTAGCCCAGTGACATTACCACTACGCCACCGTTCCCTGAACTTGACTTGCCAGGGGGACTGAGAACACGAACACACTCGTTTTATTTGAAACTGCGTTCTTTCCGATTGCTGTCATAATAACGTTTCTGAATCAACTGTTTCTGTTCAACTCTTGAGGCCAAATTTGGTTGAACAAGACTCAATCGTGTTCTCAATCTCCTCTTCATCAAGAGTTCTGCTGGGGTATATCCAGTTGTAGTGTGCGGAGTAGTTCTGTACTTCAGCAAGAAATTTGCCAAATGTTGCTTCATGCTGAGTCCCGAACAACCCTGCAATACTTGCTTTTTGAGAGCTTCTTTTACTATTCTGACTGACCTTTCGGTTGCTCCTTTTGAAGCTGGATGATATGATGGAACGAGAGTGTGTTTGATACCGTTCCATTTCATGAACTTTTGGAATAGAGCAGAACGGAACTAAGGGCCATTGTCAGAAAAAAGCTCTTCAGGACAGCCATGGCATGCGAAGATAGACCTCAACTCATCTATGGTACATTCAATTGTAGTATTTGAACCCATGTGTTTCACTTCAATCCACTTTGAGTGACTATATACAAGTACCAGGAAAGAGTCATTTGTTTTCTCACAGAAGTCTACATGTACTCTCTGAAAAGGTCTACTTGGCCATGACCAGGGTTGTAGTGGAGTTTTGGGTGGTTTGTTTCTACAATTTTGCCAAACGCTGCATTTGCTGACAAGTGATTCAAGATCACTGTCCAATCCAGGCCAATAAAAAAAACTTCTTGCAATTGATTTCATACTGACGATCCCTGGATGTTCAGTATGAAGTTCAGCCAGAATTCTATCTCTCAAAGAAGTAGATACCACCACTCTGTTTCCCCACTTGATACAACCTTGCTCACTAGACAATTCAGTACGACGGTTATGGAATGGTTTCAACTCTGTGTCCAGACACTGATCAGTCCATCCATTCAAGGTGTTTTCAGACACTCTTTGCAGTACTGAGTCCTTTTGAGTTTAATTTGCAATCTCAGTTGCATTCACGGGAAAGTCTTTGTCAACTGCACCTAGCATGAAAATCTCACCTTCACTCCCAACACATGAGTCTTCATGTGGCAACTTGGACAAAGCATCTGCGATTGCGTTTTGCTTTGAAGTGTGATTATCAATCATGTAGTCATATTGTGACAACAACACTGCCCAACGTTCCATTCTTGATGCGGCCATTGCAGGGATGGCAGATTTGGGTCCCTATATTGCTAGGAGCGGTTTGTGATCGGTTATCAGGGTAAACTTTCTGCCGATCAGGAACTATTGCAATTCTTGGTTCCAAACACTATGGCGGGTGCTTCCTTTTCAATTTGCGCATAATTTCTTTCGCTCTTTGTGAGGGTTCACGATGCAAACGCGATTGGTTTCTCTTGGCTGTCATCCATTACATGGCTTATGACAGCTCCCACACTGTAACTAGAAGCATCACACGCTAACCTAAGCTCACGCTCTGTGTTGTAGTGCACAAGTAGAGCATCGCTAGAGAGACTTCTCTTACAAGCGTCGTAAGCTTCCTGTTGCGCTTTTGTCCACTTCCACTGGACATCCTTCTTGAGGAACTTGTGCAATGGAGCTAACATGGTCGCTAACTCAGGTAAGAAACGTGCGTAGTACTGGACCATTCCAAGGGAAGATCTTAACTCAGACACGTTCTGTGGTTTTGGAGCATTGATGACAGCATCAACCTTTTCCTTAAATGGTTGCAAGCTATTTGCATCAACTTTCAGACCAAGGTACACAACCTCGGCTGCACAAAAGCACATTTGCTCCTTTTCCATTTGTGGGAATTCAACCTTTGAAGCAATAACTCTAACACTTCTAGATTTTCTTCCTCACTGTTTGTTGCAATCAGCACATTATCTTGATTGCATACGCAATTTGGAATTTCTTGCAAAATTTTATCCATCGTAGCCTGGAAGATTTTGGGGAAGGACTTTACACCATACGGCAGCTTGGTGTATGAGTATGTTGATAGTGAGATACTGTACGGGTACTGTTCATCGTCAACTGCTTGGTTGCTAGTAATTTTGTAGTCACCGCACAAGCGTACAGTTTTGTCTGCTTTGGGCACTACCATAATCGGGGTAGCCCATTCACTTTTGTCAGTTTTTACTAGCACTCCATTCTCTCTCAGTTTCTCTAGCTCTTCCTCCACCTGACTTCTCAATGCCTAGGGTACTGGCCTTGGTCATTGATCAAAAGTTTTGTACGGAAGTCTTTCTCACGACTGCTAGCGTTGCCGCTAGTAGTATAGATACTGTAGATGTCTAGTTCTTCAATATCAGGTGTGTTCACTTCAATATTGTGAACTCTTCCCTTTTGTTGTCCCTGCTTTGCATTGCCACTAGAATGGCTCTTACTTCCTGCTTTCGATCTAGCTCTGCAAGCTGTTGAAATATGGCCTTGCTTCTGGCAGTGAAAACACTTTGCATTTCTGTATTGGCAGGACTGTGGTGAGTGATTTCCATTGCAGCGATAACAATTCACTGAACTGCTCTCACCAAAATGCTTTTGACTTGGTCTCACAGCTTTAGGTTCGGCGGTGGTTTTGTGACTGTAGACCTCAGCTGTACTAGTCACTTGAGTTGAACGGAGCTCCCTAACATTCTTACATGCCATCTCCATAGATAGGGCAATTTTGCATGCTATGTCAAACGTTAGGTTTGGAGTGTTCAGTAATTTGGACTGTGTGCGCTCATCCACCAGTCCACACACGAACTTATCTCGCAACGCACGATCCAAAAATGTGCTGAAGTTACAATGCATAGACAGGTTTTTAAGAGCTACAATGTACTCACTGATGGGGGGGCTATTTTGCCAGCCCTGGGGAGACGGGTATGGAGGCGGGACTGCTGGGAAAATGGCAGAATCTGGGGGGCGGGTACCCATCCCGCCCCCAACCCGCCTCCGTGCCATCTTCCCAGGAGGCGGGTACCCGACCCGCGCTGGGACCCGCCTCCTCGAGGCAGGAAGGGGATTAGTGCCAATTAACTGCCTGTTGACAGGTAGTTAACAGGCAGTTTTTTGGATAATCCCTATTTTGAGCCCTAAAGTGTGGGCTTCCCGACGGCTCCAAACCTCACCAGGGTCAGCGAGGCGGGCCGTCGGTCTGCGGGGGCCGGAGGGGCCGAGATGTCCGGTGTGCAGGTGAGTGATGGGTGCATGTGTGCAGAGGTAAGTGTGTGAGGTGAGTGTAAAGTGTTTTAAAAGCTTTACTTACCTTTGCTTCTTCCTCCAGGTTTCAACCCTTCAGGTCTCGGGAGTCCCTCATCTGACCGGCAGAGAAAGCAGAATGACCGCTGCATTCTCAAATGCATCAGCCTTCTGCTTTCTGCTCAGGAGAGATCTCTAAGTGAGCCTGTGTCCCAGGTCTCAACTTAGAAGACAGACTGTCAGTGTTTGACAGCTTCACAGAGCTGCCAAATGATGACATTTCATCTGTCAAAAGCTCTTGACAGATGAAACATCACTCGCTGACGTCACCTGTAACCGGCTTTCCCTTAATTGGCCTGCTAAGCCCACTGGGCGGGCTTAACAAGGTCAATCAAGGGAAAATAGCGTGGGTTGGCCGGACGTCGATGGAGGCGGGACTAAAACCCGACAAGCAGCAGTCCCGCCTCCATCACATCCCCATTGGCAAAATCACCCCCATGGTTTCACTTTGTTTTTGGTTTCTGGTACCAAACTTATAGCTCTCTGCTATTTCTAATGGCTTTGGGTCAAAATGGTCCTCGAGTTTCTCGACAATGTCTTCAAACGACACATCCTTCACTTTCCCTGCTGTGAGTAAATTTGTCAACGTTCTGTAGACATCTGGCCCGATCTCCGTTAGAAAAATAGTTTTTTTACGTTCACGAATTATTTGATTTTGAGCTTGAACATTCTCATCTGCACCTTCGGTCTCAATAATGTTATTGGCCTTAAAAAACATCTCCATCCGCTTAATGTAAGTACTGAATGGTTCGCGAGCTCGGTCATACTTGCCGAGGCTTCCAATGAATCCCATAGACGCGGCCATGATTGTCCAGATCCCGTCGAACAGTGACTCAGCACGCTACTTGTGTACCTGTGAGAATCAACGCCGCTGTTGCTGTGTGTACATACACGCGAAGGCGAAGCACAGACGATTCTGCATCAGCATTAACAGTAAAACATCACCAAAAAAATCAGTTCAGGTTTTACAAATTCACTTTAAACTTTTCCACTCATAGGTTGAACACTGTGTCCTTCCATGATCCCTAAAAATAGCTTTGGGAGCAGTCCTCTTTTCAGTGGCATTGATCAGTAAATGATGCCTTTGTCAGCAAAGTTGTATTTTTGTTAGATTTAACTGACTTATGGTACACAGTCCGCTGCAAAAGGATACAAAGTTGTAAATATGAACCACAATGAAATGAGGCTTCTCTTTCCCAAAAGAATGCACAGTACCAAGGGAAAATATTAATATAGAACCACTATTTCTTTTGCATAGGCTACTGAGATGAAAACCACCTATCTTAATGCATATCCTATCCATAAACAAGACTGCTTACTTCCACATCTGCAATATTGCCCACTACCACTGAAAACCTTATTCACTTTTACTCTTCCAATGATTAGTACTCATTTCTCCTAGTGAAGCACCATGAGATATTTATTACGTTAAATGTGTTGTATATGTGTAAGTTGTTATTGTTGAAGATAATTTTTGAACAGATAAAGGCTACTAGCCCCAAGAATCCAAAGCAAACCACAATAATTCAATGTCATGCCAATTCCTACCATAGCTCTAGTCACTTTCACAAATCTAACAGTAAAAACCTTAGAAATTGACTACAATGGAACTGAATATCAGGCGCTGTGTATAATGCGGGGGGGGGGGGGGGGCAATCCAATACCATCCGTTTTGCACCACTGCCCAAGATGAATTTCTAGCCCATAGATTTTATAAATATATTAAGAGAAACAGAGTGTTAAGGGGAGGGATGTGGGCTCATTAAAGGCAGATGTTGGTGATACTATAATGGATAATAAGGAAATCGCAGACTTGTTAAATCAATACTTTGTATTCGTTTTCACAGTGAAGGAAGAGGACAAAATGCCAGTGGTACAAGGAAACCTAAAAATAAGTCAAGGGGAGGAACTTATTGGATTTAATATAAGTAAAATAATGGTAATGGAGAAAATAATGGGACTTAAGATAGACAAATTTTCAGGACTTGCTGGTTTCCACCCTAGGGTATTAAAAGAAACAGGTGGGGAAGTTGCTGATGTGTTAGTCATAATTTTCCAAAGTTCTCTAGATTTGGGAATTGTGCCCTTGGATTGGAAAATTGCAAATTGCAAATTATGTAAGAAGGGAGGGAGTGAAAATCCTGGCAACTACAAACCTGTCAGTTTAACGTCAATTGTGGGGAAGTTACTGAAATTTATCATCAGGGACAGAGTGACTGACCACTTGAGCAAATATGAGCTGATCAAAGAGAGTCAGCATGGATTTATAAAGGGTAGGCCCTGTCTGACAAATCTAGTTAAATTTGTTGAGGAGGTCACTAAAATGATGGACAGGGGAGTGTCTTTGGATGTTGTCTATATGGACTTACAGAAGCCATTTGATAAGGGTCCATGCAAGAGATTATTAACAAAACTAAAAGCACACAGAATTGGAAGTAACTTTGTGACATGGGTTGGTAATTGGCTGGGAGGCAGGAGACAGAGAGTAGGGTTAAAAGCAATGTTCTGTGATTGGTGGGATGTGACAAGTGGTGTTCCCCAGGGATCTGTAGTGGAGCCTCAGCTTTTCACCATATATATCAATGATTTGGATGAAGGAATAGAGATGTGTATATCCAAGTTTGAAGATGACACTAAGTTAGGAGGTACAGTAAATTGTGTAGATGGGAGCAAGAAGTTACAAATGGACATAGACAGATTAAGTGCATGGGTAAACTGTGGCAGATGGAGTTCATTGTGGGGAAGTGTGAAGTCATCCACTTTGGATCCGAGAAGCACAAATCGGAATGGCAAGAGACTAGGAACTGTGGAGGAGCAAAGGGATTTATGTGCCCAGGTACACAAACCAGTAAAAGCTAGTGCCCAGGTGCAAAATGTAATTAAAATGGCTAATGGAATGTTGGCCTTTATCTCATGGGGGCTGGAATAAAAGGGGAGGAAGTTATGCTTCAGTTGTACAGAACTTTGGTCAGACTCCATCTGGAGTACTGTGTTCACACCTCAGGAAGAATACATTGGCCCAGGATGAGGTACAGCGCAGATTCACCAGAATGATACCAGGGCTCAAAGGGTTAAATTATGAGGACAGGTTACATAAACGTGGCCTGTAGTCCCTTGAGCTTAGCAGGTTAAGGGGTGATCTAATCAAGGAGTTTAAAATGTTAAAGATACAAAGAAAATGGAGGAATGCAGAACAAGGGGGCACAATCTTGAAATTAGAGCTAGGCCATTCAGGAATGAAATCAGGAAACATGTTTTCACATAAAGGGTAGTAGAAATCTGGAATTCTCTTCCCCAAAAGGCTGTAGCTGCTAGGTCTATTGAAATTTTCAAAACTGAGATCGACAGATTTTTATTAAGAAAGAGTATCAAGGGATATGGATCAAAGGCAGGTAACTGGAGTTGAGGTACAGATCAGCCATGATCTAATTGAATGGCGGGACAGGGTCAAGCTGCTGAATGGCCTACTCCTGTTTTCACATTCCACATGCCATCCCTGTTAGTTATAAGGAAATTCAAACAGCCCAATTTTCTGTTGAACAAATCTTGCACATAATTCACCTACACATACTATAAATTCATGAATAAAAGGGTGTATTTTAAAATAATACTTCCTAAATGATATGTCATTGTTGGATGACTTTTGCTAAATAATGGCCCTGAATTTCCGATCGGAGGCTTCCTGCGGACGGATGCCTCCGATCGGAAAAAATCTACGAACTTACCTGCTGGTTCTGTAGATCCCGAGGCTTGGATCCTGGGCCTCTCCTCTTCGAAATGCACAGAGGCGGTTCGCAAGCGCCCCTGGGATCACATGGGCCAGGCGAACCAATGAAAGAAGGGAATCCCCCTTCATACTTTTGACAGTTCTGTATGTACAGAACTGTCAAAAGTATGAATGGGGATCACATTTAAAAACACACTAAAATATATATTTTTTTATTTAAATTACATATTTAAAATTAATTAAAATGCCATTTAATTAAATATTTTAAACAAAAATTTAATTTTTAGGAAAAAAAAATTATGTTTTTACGGGGCTAAAAATAAACTTACCTTTTTGAAGAGTATTTTTTAATTTATAAATGAGTTAACAAATTTCATTTTTCTATTTTTTAAAACTCTTAAGCTGGTAAAAGCAGGCCTTACCAGGCGTAAGAATTTGACAGTCATTCAGTGGGCGGAAGTTGTACAAAAAGCGAAACTCTCCACCCGCTGAGGCACTTGACAGATTGCAAGTGCCGGTTTTCAGCGCATGCGCTTCGCATGCCTGAAACTGGCACTTGCGCGGCGCCGACTGGCGTGCACGTACCTCGTACCCATAGGGGTCGTAAAATCCGGCCCAATACAAACATGTTTACAGATCCTCACATTTTCAATGACAACTTACATGTATATAATGCACCTTCAACATACAGAGACCTCAATTTTTATGGGGGGTGACGGGAAGGGTGCGCGGGACCCCGGTAGCAGGCGGCGCAATCAGACAGGTCGTGGTCATGGAGCCCCTGCCGAACTTAACATCAGGGCCTCATTTAAATAAAACTTCCTGGACACCCGCCCGACTGCCAGACAGATTCCCTAACTAGTCAGCGGGAGTGATCAGGAATTTGGCCACAGGAGGCCGCAGCTGGGGAACTGTAGGAATGGTCCCCGACAATCAGTGGAGGAGTTCCAGGGCAATTGCAGTACGCGATTGGGAAGGGCTGGGGATTCCCTCGCGGTGCACAATCGCGGGGGAACTTGGGATTCGCGAGGCCCATGGACTCCTTGAGGAGCCTGGGGGGAGCCTCTACTGCCCAATCAGCTCCTCCCGTCATGGCTCTGCTGTCAGGCTGCAGACAGTGCAGAACTCCCCCAGCTTGCCATTAATATTATGTTTGCCTCTTAAGTAGGCCCCCGCCTGTTTTTAGTGGGAGCCTCGTCGATGGCCTGATTCACTGCCGTTAATATTACAGCGGCCAGGAAGGTATTGGGTTGGAAGCGGGATTTCGATTGTCAAGATTTTAACCGCTTGCCCGACCCTTTCCTGCCAGTTGGCGGGGGGCGGGGCGGTGGGGTTAAAATTGAGGCCTAAATGTCCCAAAGCACTTCACAGAGGTGAAATGGGAGAAGATTTAGGAGAGGAGACCAAATGAAGAGATAGATTTTGAGGAGGCTTTTAAAGGAAGGGAGAGAGGTAGTAAGGTGTAAGAGTTTAGGGAGAGATTTACAGGATGGAGGAACATGAATGCTGAACATCCTGTCACTGATGGTGAAACAGAAGAGCAGAGGGAGGGAAGGACATGCAAGAACCCAGAGTTGATGATCCAGAGGGTATGGGTTGTGATGTAGGGTTGAAGCAAGTTGTAGATGTAAGGTGGGCCATGTAAATTTGTAAATGGAGTTTATGTAAAGTCAAGCTCGAGCAGCTGGTAAGAAGGCATTGGATACATTGGGGGAAAAATTCGGTTGGTTTGCGCCTCCCGTTAGCGCCTTAAGAGGGCGCTAATGGGGTGCAAAGCAACTAGCGCCCGGGCGCGGCGATGTCTGCGCCGCTCGCAAAATTGACCAGACATTTTGCGGCAGCGCTAAACAATACCGCCCCGATCTCCTGCGCCCGCCGATCTTGACGTCAGTCAAGCGTGCAACGCCCCGGTGGCGCCCCGGACCAGATATTGAGTGGCGCCCCCCTCCTTTCTGCCTGGCGCAAGCAACGACAGGTAGACTGGAACATTTACCAGTCGGTGTGGGGCTGGGGGGGCGCTATTTAAAGGCGGCCTCTTCCTGGCTGTTTCTGTGGTAGACGTTTTTGCACCACTCATTCTGACAGAGAGAGAGATTCTGAGAGAGAGAAGGAGAGACTTCTGCATAGAGTCAACGCTGTGTGAAGTAGTTTTGGCTACTGAGCATCACTTTGCAGGTACTTTTGGATTTGACCTTCATTACTTTGATTACCAAGAGACTGTGGGGGCTGCACTGATTCGGGGTGTCATCCTGCACCTGCAGAATCGGAGGCAACAGAGACACAGAGAGAGAATGGCAATCATGGCCAGTCGGAGGAGGGCCAACAGGCCTCTGTACAGGATATCTTACCCTCCCAGGGTATTTCGCCAACAATTCTCCTACATTCATTTGTCTGAGGAGCAGTGTTTGCGCAGGCTGCGCTTCAGCAAGGAGGTAATCACTGAGCTCTGCCACCTGCTGCAGCCAGATCTGCAGCCTCTACTGAGGACCAGGATGTCTCTGTCGGTGGCAGTGAAGGTCACAGTGGCTCTGAACTTTTATGCCACCGGCTCCTTTCAAGCAGCTACTGGGGACATCGCCAATATCTCCCAGTTCGCGGTCCATTGCTGCATCCGTCAGGTCACAAATGCCCTCTATAAAAGGAGACGCCAGTACATCTCTTTCCCGATGACCCAGGCCAAAGAGCATGAACGCGCATTGGGCTTTGCAAGGATAGCGGGCTTCCCCATGGTGCAGGGCGCCATTGACTGCACGCATGTGGCATTGCGTGCACCGCATGAGAATGCAGAGGATTTCCGCAACCGCAAGGGGTTCCACTCCTTAAACGTCCAGTTGGTCTGTGACCACAGACAGCTGATACTCGCTGTCAATGCCCACTATCCTGGCAGCAGCCACGATGCTTTCATCCTGCGCCAGACTGCTGTACCAGAACTTTTCCAGGCACTGCATCAGCCAAGTGGTTGGATCCTCAGGGACAAGGGTTATCCACTGTGCACCTGGCTGATGACACTGCTCCGTAACCCCAACACCACTGCTGAGCTGCGGTACAACGAGAGCCATCTCGCCACCAGGAACGTCATTGAGCAGACGATCGGCGTGCTCAAGCAACGGTTCCGCTGTCTGGACCACTCAGGAGGAGCCCTGCAGTACTCGCCTGAGCGAGTCTCCCTCTTCATAGTTGTGTGCTGCATGCTGCATAACCTGGCAATCCTCAGGACCCAGCCAATGCCACCAGGCCTTGGAGCACCACCGGAGGAGGAGGAGGAGGAAGAGGAGGAGGATGATCATCAGCAACACCAAGGCAGGAGGGAGGCCCACAATGTTGAAACTGCAAGGGCCGTCAGTCAACGGCTGATAGCAAGCCGCTTCTAGGCCCCTACTGAGGAAATGGCTTCTGGCATGGAGAACAACATGAATGAAACCAACCCGCAACCCCTAAGCCGGCCAAGGCAGCAATGATTCCAAAGACCAAACATGTACATTTTGAATACAAAAACTTATTTATTTTACAAACTCTGTGTGTGTCATTTCTTCATGACAAACTAATAGAAACAAACACAAAAAATCATTCATTAACATAACTGGTTCTCACAACCTGGAGATAATGTCCAAAACACTAAACAAAAGTTTGAACGCGAACCTCGGCCTTTAATAAAAAATTGACCAACATTTCGTCACACCTCCTACTTTTTGCCCTTCGAGGGTGATCTCCTTCCCTTGCGCACTTCCCCCCTTCCCACCCTACTGCTCCTCTGTAATGAGGCCCTAGTGGCTGCAGCAAGGCTGGTGGAAGGCTGCTGATTGTCAGAACCTGAGACTGCAGATGCCCTTGAAGGATGGCCTCAACCAGCTCTGGGCCTGGAGGGCCCGGCTGCAGACTGCACCAACTCTGCATGGGTGGCAGCAGTCTGGGCTACAGGCGGTGGCAAGTGCAATGGGGAGGTGACAGTGGTGGCAGCAGGAATGCTGTCATCTTGAGAGAGGACAGCAACTCCCTGCTCGACCGACACACTGGCATTCCCACGGGGCACCACATCAGCATCCGGAGCAATCTGCTGGAGCACAAGTTTGCACCGGAGGCGATAATTAGCGCCAGGCGCTAAACTTTGCGCCCGGCCGATAATCGCGCCCCAAACGGGGCGATACTGAATTTCTCCCCCATTGACTTAGGAGGTAATAAAAGCATGGTCGAGGATTGCCATTTTCCCTTTGCCATCTAACTCAGCTTTACATGAATATTGCCCTTGGTCTTGACCCCATGAGCAAGACCACAGGAGATCGACTAGATAGTAGTGAAAAAAAGTTAAAAGAAAATCAATTCACATTTAATTATTCTTTAGCTTTCATTTCCTCTTTATATTTGTTGTTTTTTTTAATATATTTTCTTGAATAGTAAATAGTTTTGGTCGCAGGAAGGAGATATTGAACTCAGCAGTATAGTGAAGCTGAATTAATATCAATAGGTGCAATGATCATTCCAAGGTATTTCAGTGATCTTGATATTTCTACTGTGTAATTTAGTTAATGAAGCATTGTTGAATGCACTCGTTCCTCCAAGGCAATTTTCTCCAGTGATGTCATCAGCAGCAACTATTCAGAAAAAATCAACAAAATAATAAAGGAACATCAGAGAAATTGCTCTGAAAAATTATTTCAACTATTGATCTGAACAATTCAGTACCTGCACTACTTTGTATGGGACTAAATTAATGGGACTAAAGGTCGACAAATCCCAAGGACTGGATGACCTACATCCTAGGGTTTTGAAAGAGGTGGCCATTGGGATAGTGGACGCATTGGTTGTCATCTTCCAAAATTCTATAGATTCTGGAACAGTTCCTGCAGATTGGAGGATAGCAAATGTAACCCCGCTATTTAAGAAAGGAGGGAGAGAGAAAACGGGGATCTACAGACCTGTTAGCCTCACATCAGTATTTGGGAAAATGCTGGAATCTATTATAAAGGATGCAATAACTGGGCACTTAGAAACTAATCGTAAGATTGGGCAGAGTCAACATGGATTTATGAAAGGGAAATCCTGTTTGACAAACCTATTGGAGTTCTTTGAGGATGTAACTAGTGGAGTAGACAAAGGGGAACTGGTAGATGTGGTGTATTTGGATTTTCAGAAGGCCTTCGATAAGGTCCCACACAAGAGGTTGGTGAACAAAGTTAGGGCACATGGAATTGGGGGTAATATACTAGCATGGATTGAGAATTGGTTAACAGACAGAAAACAAAGAGTAGGGATAAAGGGGTCTTTTTCAGGATGGCAGGCTGTGACTAGTGGGGTACAAGGATCGATGCTTGGGCCCCAGCTATTCACAATCTATATCAATGATTTGGATGAGGGGACTAAATGTAACATTTCCAAATTTGCTGATGATACAAAGCTAGGTGGCAGTGTCAGTTGTGAAGAGGATGTGAAGAGGCTTCAAGGGGATCTCGACAGGCTCAGTGAGTGGGCGAGAACATGGCAGATGGAATATAATGTGGATAAATGTGAAGTTATCCACTTTGGTAGAAAAAACAGAAAGGCAGAGTATTTCCTAAATGGTGAAAGATTGGGGAATGCAGATGCTCAAAGGGACCTGGGTGTCCTTGTACATGAGTCACTGAAAGTGAATGTGCAGGTGCAGCAAGCCATTAGGAAGGCAAATGGTATGCTGGCCTTCATTACAAGAGGATTTGAGTACAGGAGTAAAGAAGTCTTACTCCAATTATATAGGGCCTTGGTGAGATCGCACCTGGAGTACTGTGTACAATTTTGGTCTCCTTATCTAAGGAAGGATATACTTGTCATAGAGGGAGTGCAACGAAGGTTCACGAGATTGATTCCTGGGATGGCGGGACTGTCGTATGAGAAGAGATTGAGTAAACTAGGCCTGTATTCTCTTGAATTCAGAAGAATGAGAGGGGATCTCATTGAAGCATACAAAATTATTACAGGGTTTGATAGGGTGGATGCTGGGAGAATGTTTCCCTTGGCTGGGGAGTCTAGAACCAGGGGCCACAGCCTCAGGATAAAGGGTAGGCCATTCAGGACTGAGATGAGAAGAAATTTCTTCACACAGAGGGTGGTGAATCTTTGGAATTCTCTACCCCAGAGGGCTGTGGAGGCTCAGTCATTGGGTATATTCAAAACAGAAGTCGATAGATTTCTGACTAGTAAAGGCATCAAGGGATATGGCGATAGGGCCGGTGAATGGAGTTGAGGCAGAAGATCAGCCATGATCTCATTGAATGGCGGAGCAGGCTCGAAGGGCCGAATGGCCTACTCCTGCTCCTATTTCTTATGTTCTTACGTTCTTATGTTGGGACTGGAAGACAGCAATAAAGAGAAAAATAATTAAACTTTTTTTATATCCGCACATACAAAAATGAGAGACAGGAAAAGACCAGCTGGTCCATTGAGACTGTCCCCTACTGTCATGGTGCAACATGGCAACCATCAGTCTCCCCACTCTCCACCCAACAGCCACCACGTAATCACCTGCGAGAGGCAAAAAAAAACCTAGGCCAATTCAGGGGGAAAAACTATCTGGGTCATTTCTCTCCAATCCCCAAGGGTGATGAAACAAGTTCCAGGAGGTCACTGTGACCAGGAGACACATCGCCCAATACCCCACTGCCTTTTGTACACTGTGATGTCAGGCACAGTTAGAAGCTCATCCAGCTCTCTTCTGATCGCTTGCAGTGAATCCATACTCACTGCACAAGCCAGAAACTTGTTCCAAAGGTCAACAACCCTCTGTGAAAAGAAATATCTCCTGACATCTAACCTAGTTCTATGCTCACATAAATTATGCACATGTCCCCTGGTTCTCCGTAACTTATCTAACTTGAATAGCCTATCCACATGGACTGAATCTAATCCTTTCATTATTTTAAAAACCTCAATCAAATCTCCTCAAAGTCCATGTTTTTCTAGAGTAAAAAACCCCAGCTCTCTAAGCCTAGTGTGGTAACTAGAGGGTTTTAAACTAGTTATCAATCTAGTGGCTCTCCTCTGAACCTTTTCCAAAACTGTGAGGGGACCAAAACTGCACACAGTATTCTAGATGCGGTCTAACCAAGGACAGTATAGTGTTTTTCTGTTTTGGATTGGATTGTCCTAGCAATACATCCTGATACTCTATTTGCTTTCGTTATAGCCTCGTGCACTGGTCGTGAACCCTAACAGACTATGTACTATAATACCTAAGTCTTTCCCCCATTCAACAGTCTTAACTTCTCAATCCTGCATGTAATACACATGCTTGGCATTAGCCTTACCCATGGGCATAACACCACATTAATCTCTATTAAATTACATCTGCCAGATGTGGGCCCATTCCTCAATCACATCTAGACCTGCTTGTATCTATTTTTCTCATCTAAGGTCCTAACATCTGCACAAATCTTTGCATCATCCATGGACTTGCAGACAGTTCCCCTGATGTCTTAATCTAGATCATTAATAAAGATTGTGAAGAGCAATGGTCTTAACTCCGATCCCTGTGGGAGTACACTAGCAACTGGGTCCCACCCAGAACCAGTGCCATTAATAACAGCTTTCTGCCGATGAGAATGCAACCAATTCCTTATCCAACCCAAAATTTGCCAACCAATCCCGCAAGATTCTATTGTGTGGTACCTTGTCAAAAGCTTTTTGAAAATTCAGGTACACAATGTCAGCCATGCTCCCTACATTCACCACCCTAGTAACTGCCTCAAAAAATTCAAGCAGCTTGGTAAGATGTAACCTTCTTTTCCAGAAACCATGTTGAGAGTCTCTGATAATCCCTTCTCTGTCAAGGTGGTCACCCAGAGTGGGATAAAATTGGTATTGGGCGATAGCGAAAACGGGCAATAGTGAATCAGCATTCCATTTCACACCCCGCCCATTTTTTTAAATCAATGGAAAAGAAAATAAGGCTGGGTGTGAAGTGAGCTGCCGATTCGCGATCACCCATTTTGCGCTACTGCCCAAGACCAATTTCACTCTCAGTATTTCTAATGATCCCTTCTAGCAACTTGCCTATAACCGAAGTCAAACTTATGAAGCCTGTAACTTTCTGGTTCTGACTTTGTTTGAATATTGGCATTACACGGGCCTGTTTAATATTTATTAATTAGATTTACAGATCACTAAGAATGATATCTGTTTTTTAAGCAATGCCTTATTTAGCTGATAGGTAGGAAGAATGACTGACTTTTCCTTCAAAGGTTTAAATAAAATTTGGGATTGCATAGCTGGACATAATCACACAGGAATGTGAAAAGGCTTTTTAGCCTTTCACTCTTGCTCTATCATCCAGTTTCAGCACACCACACATTTATATTTTTAAAATAATTTTTCTCCCTAAAATCTATAACCTCTACTCTATGCTACATAACAAATTGATTGAACTCTCTTTTGATGCTTCACCAGAGTAAGTAGTTACTGCACTAGGTGGCAGTCTGTTCTACGGGTCCATAGCTGTACGCGTTCACAAGGTATTGCTTCAGTTAAAGGGACACTGTCTTTGTGAAAAAGTGTTTGTCTAATTATTTTTGGTTGAGTAAGGAAAAGAATCAGAAGAGGCATGAGACATGTTCATTGTGATGATATCACACATGTGAATTAATGCTGTGTTTTGATTCAAATCATACCAGGGCATCATGTGCTTGTAAAGAAAGGAAAATATCAAACTTTTCTCCATGAAGTAGCATTCTTTCAAATCCAGCTGTGGTTTCCTTAGCTTCTAATCCTACCATTTGTTCTCCTATCCTGGTTTGTGTACAACATAACTCTCATCATCATTATTATTGATCCCCTTCTATATTCCCAACCTTCTGACCCTGTTTTCCATTATTTTGGGGCTGAAATTCCTCAGGGGTTCAGCCAGCCTCCTGCTGTAACTCTGGCGAGAGACTGGTGGAATAGCCCGGAAAACGGTGCGCCAGTTTGCACTGGATCTCTGTCTAATTGATCTAATCAATTTCTGAGTGCAAGTAGTGGCATTAACAACAAAATCTAACCATCCTCGACGGTGGCGATCTCTGAACAGTTTGATGTATTGTCTACCCCTTATCACAGAGACAAAGGAACTCGTTCTGCAGCTACAGTTAGCTGAGCTCATTTTTAATTCACATTGACCGTATTTATTCAAAGTCATATGAAAATACTATACAGAACTTTTGCTTATCTGATGCAGGATAAAAAAAACGTTGCTTTTATCACATGATCGTCCTTCTTTCCAATTAAAATACTTTGTCGGACATGTGGAGACTTTTCTGGCAGCTGTGTTCTCCAGGTACTATCACCTCCTGCATTTGACACGGTCTTGTATGGAATGGGATGTGGTCATTGTTTGGCTGCCGTCGCATTGCTCATGTTTGCCCTTTGGACAAACTGCCCCACATAGCATAGTCTGCCCAGCAACAGTGGCTGACTCTGCAGCCTGCTGTCTCTGCATGGTTACTGTCCTGCAAGAGAAATCCCCCCCTGAGAAAGATACTCTGTTCTCAGCTAATGTAGCAATTATGTAACCCAGAAATCCTCCCCTTGAACAAGCAAGACACACAAAGTTATTTTAGCGTGGACAAGAGGTGGTGTGGAGCCTCTTCTGTGTCACAACACGCACCTGTGATTGAACAATAGCATGTTCTTGAGATAAAATGACCCTGCGAGCTCAGACTTTATTGCACGAACAATACTATCCACCTGCCTCTGTATGGTCTCTCAGTGTAGGGCCACCTTGCTTGAACCTACCAGTTCTTGCTCAGCTCATACTACCAGGCTCCCCATGACAATTGTATACCAACACGCACTCTGCGGGTATTTTGCTACCACACTGCACTTCTCTGCAGTGCTTAAAGTTATTGTAAGTCAGTCCTCTGCTTCCGGCAGTCCATCCCCAACCTGGTTCAAGTTGATGAAGTCCCTGCTCTCACACAATGCATCAGTATCCACCAAGATGATTGCACTGATCCTGAAGTGGCTTTGCTCTGATTTTCAGCCTCCCCTATTAACTGCAGAGCCCTCCAGAATATTGATGTACAAATTATTTCTTAAAAGTACACATATTGCAATCATTCTAACTACACATCTTTTCCCCCTCCAGAAACTGATCACCCCACACTAGATGTGGGAATATAAACATCTGACTACACACCAATATCACAGAAGCCTTCTACTGGGCATTTGTTTGGATGAATGTATTATACTAAATCCCATGATATTGGAGCCACCACACACTTCCCATAAATCTCTTAGTCTCCGCGACTACCACAATTCCCTTTTGGACCATCAATTTATTGCTTTATATCCCATTTGACAACATCTAATTTCCTTTGAATCGTCCTTCTGGGATCTATTGGGCTGTACAATCTCCGATCACAGATACCGGCTGATCACAGTTGGGTGAATTACTCCCCAGTTGATCAGTGTGGCACCTCTGCCTTCCCACCTGATCATGATCTCTCAGGTCCTTATACAAACTGGGCCCCTCCCTATCTCTGTAACCTACTCCAGCCCAGCAAAACCTCCGAAATCTCTGCAGTACTCCAATTCTGGCCTCTTTTTCATCACTCCACCATTGCCTTCAGCTGCCTAGGCCCTAAGCTCTGGAATTCCCTCCTTAAACCTCTCTGCCTCTCTACCTCTCTCTCCTCCTTTAGGACGCTCCTTAAAACCTACCTCTTTGACCAAAATTTTGCTCAGCTGTTCCAATATCTCCTTATGAGGCTTGCTGTCAATTTTATTTGATAACCGTCCTTGGGACATCTTACTGCGCAAATGCAAGTTGTTGTGGTCAAGCAGCCATAACCCTAAATTGCCAGAGGCCACTTCCAGAAAAAGGGGCTGAAATACCAGGGCGCTCCTGCCATGAGTCCAGCCTTCCCCACCAGTTTCCACTGGGTCTTGTTTGGGGCAGAGCCTCCAACCATCGCAAGCAAGGACAATGGCGTCAGCAGACTATGACCAGGGGAGGAACCTTCCAGGTCAGGGATTTCCTCGTCTCCAGCCTGGGCCGTTGTGCTGCGTGAAATCAGACGTACCAGCCTCCCAACCTGCTTATGTGGCGCTCACCTGGGAGCTTTGGGCTGGATTACCAAAGTTTTAAAAACATTTTAGCCTGTTTTCTTACTCCCTTTATAAAGAGGGAATGATGTGGCACAAACAGGTTGGCTCAGGGAGCCCCGAGCACCCCCCTCTCTAGAGTGGATAGCAACTGGCACATTTTTCAGCCTTCTCCATCTGGCAGGCACCCAAAATGTGTTCCCAGTGGTACAGGCATCTACTGGCCATATTTAAATGAGGTTTCCTCCCCCTGAGCCTGCATACTTAGACGGGGTCAGGTTCAGAGATCACGGGTGGTGATCTCTTGATATTAATTACTGCACTTCATCATAGGATGCTTTTTTTTTACCCCTTCTGACCATAATTTCATTTCATAATTACATCTCCCATTTCTATTACCAGCTCTCTGTAGCTACAGTCCTGAGCGTTCCATTTACATGTGGCACCAGGTCAAGAGCAGCGACAATCGCTTGTTTTAATACAATATAATCGCTTGTTACATCTGACCATGAAAATGCAGTAAGAATTTGCTAAGTGACGGTACCAGCCTTCCTGCTTGTGATTTCTTTCCCCACCTATGCTGGTTTGCTAACAATTCAAAAGCTCAACAGCCTTTAAGAAACCATCTTAAAAGTTAGATTCAGTACTGAGTTATGGTGTTGAGGCTGCCGCGAAACACGAATGGAGGCTGAATCCATGTGTGTTAAACAAGAGACTTTAATTCACTGCATGGCACAACAAAATGTCTGCTAGAGCCTGCTCCCAGAATTCTCTGGGTAAACTCCCAGAATTCTCTGGGTAAATCCTGAGGCCCCGCCCCCTTCTGCCTTAAAGGGAAGGGGCTGGAAATTTGTCCACAGACGGAAGAATGGATTATGCCCATTTTAGGTGGCGATCCGCCACACAGCTCCCCCCAGAATCCGCTTAGGAGGTGTGGACGAGACGGTGCGGTGGTCTGATGGGCCGGCCGGAGCGGCTCTTGTAGGACGCCGGTGGACGTGGAACGGCCGGGCGTGGAGCAGCCGGGTGAACCGGCTTGAGGGCAGATCGGCCGCGTGGAGGTGGACGAGCTACAGGGACCTGCTCCCCGGGCTCCAAGTGTGCTGGCTTGAGTCGGTCCACCGACACTTTTTCGGTCCTGTCGCCCACTTGCAGGGTGAAAAATTTGTCCCCAGCCTGTAGCACCTTGTAGGGCCCGTCGTACGGGGGTTGAAGGGGTCCGCGGTGGGCGTCGTGCCGGACGAAAACAAACCGTGCCTGGTGCATGCTTAGTGGGACGTGTGAGGTGGATTCACCGTGTCGGGCAATGGGCACCGGGGCGAACTGCAGCGCCGGTGAGGCGAAGTCGTGGCGTTGCTGGTCGGTTGACCAGGGTGTCGTGGCGGTGGGCAGGAACTCGCCGGGTACGCGCAGCGGCTGACCGTACACGAGCTCTGCTGCCGATGCGTGGATGTCTTCTTTAACCGCGGTGCGCAGGCCAAGGAGGACCCACGGAAGTCGGTCAGTCCAGGCGCCATCTTGGAGGCTGGCTCGAAGAGATGCCTTCAAGGATCTGTGGAACCGCTCACACAGTCCGTTGGCTTGGGGGTGGTACGCTGTGGTGCGGTGGATGGTCACCCCGAGATTGCGTGCGACGGCGGTCCAGAGTTCAGAGGTAAATTGCGGACCTCTGTCCGACGTCATGTCGGAGGGGACGCCGAACCGTGCGACCCAGGTGCTGACGAAGGCTCTGGCGATGTCGGCGGTGGTGGTAGAGGTCAGTGGAATTGCCTCAGGCCAGCGTGTGGTGCGGTCAACGATGGTCAGCAAGTGCGTGTGGCCTTGCAACGGCGGCAGGGGCCCGACGATGTCCACGTGGATGTGGTCGAATCTCCGCGAGGGGACGGTAAACTCCTCGAGGGGTGCTTTCGTGTGTTGCTGTACCTTGGCCCATTGGCAGGATAGGCAGGAGTTGGCCCAAGTACGCACATCCTTGCGAAGGCCGCGCCAGACAAAGCGGTTGGCTACCAATTTGATGGATGCGCGGACGCCGGGGTGGGAGAGGTTGTGGAGAATGTCGAATACCCGGCGGCGCCAGGACGCTGGGACGATGGGCCAAGGTTGACATAGGGATGTGTCGCACTTGACCGTGACTGCGGTCGGGCCACAGGCGACGTCGGCCAGGCGTAGCCCTGGTAGGTTGGTGGGTGCGGAGAGCAGATCCGGGTCGGTGATCTGGTCTGCTGCAAGTTGAGCGTAGTCGACTGCTAGGTGTGCGGCGTGGATGGCGGGGCGGGAGAGGCAGTCGGCTACCACATTGTCTCGGCCGGAGACGTGTTGGATGTCCGTGGTGAACTCGGACACTGCCGCGAGCTGGCGCTGCTGCCTGGCGGACCAGGGGTCGGTTGTCTTTGCCATTGCGAATGTCAGGGGCTTGTGGTCGACAAACGCAGTGAAGGGGTGGCCCTCAAGCAAAAACCGGAAATGGCGGACTGCCAGGAACAGCGCGAGGAGCACGCGGTCGAAGGTGCTGTAATTGACCTCCGGGGGGCATAGTTGGCGGCTGAAGAAGGCAAGTGGTTGCCAGGCGCCGTCGACCCACTGCTCATACACGGCGCCGACCGCGTGGTCGGAGGCGTCCGTGGTGAGCGCTACCCTGGCATTGGGCCGTGGGTGCGCGAGCAGGGTGGCATTGGCGAGCGCGGTCTTGGTGGAATCGAAGGCGGCAGACGCATCTGCCGTCCATTCGACCGCCATCTTGTCGCTTCTGCCCCGGAGGGCTTCATACAGGGGCCTCATGAGGGACGCCGCTTTGGGGATGAAGCGGTTATAGAAATTCACCATCCCAAGGAACTCCTGGAGGCCTTTGATGGTGGTGGGGCGGGGAAATTGTTGGACGGCCTGCACCTTGGTGGGCAGGGGAATGGCCCCAGCATGGGTGATGTGGTGGCCGAGGAAGTCGATCTTGTCCAGGCCGAACTGGCATTTGGCTGGGCTGAGGATGAGCCCGTGGTCGCTGAGGCGCCCGAACAGGATGCGAAGGTGTTCGAGGTGTTCCTGCTTGGAGGAACTGGCTACCAGGATGTCGTCCAGGTAGACGAACAGGAACTTCAGGTCCCGAAGGACCGAGTCCATGAGCCGTTGGAATGCCTGGGCCGCGTTTTTGAGGCCGAAGGGCATCCGCAGGAACTCGAACAGGCCGAAGGGGGTGATTACGGCCGTCTTGGGGACGTCTGCAGGGTGGACGGGGACTTGGTGGTAGCCGCGCACCAGGTCGACCTTGGAAAAGACTGAGCGGCTGGCCAGTCTAGCCGAGAAGTCCTGAATGTGCGGCACGGGGTACCGATCAGGGGTGGTGGCGTCATTGAGGCGGCGGTAATCCCCGCAGGGGCGCCAACCCCCGCCTGGTGTGGGGGCGATGTGGAGTGGGGAGGCCCAGGGACTGTTGGAGCGGTGGATGATGCCGAGCTGTTCCATGGTGGCAAACTCGGTCCGCGCAATCTCCAGTTTGGCCGGGTCCAGCCTGCGGGCGTGGGCGTACACTGGGGGGTCTGTGGTGGGGATGAAGTGTTCCACCCCGTGTTTGGCGGCCTCCACGGAAAAGGTCGGATTGGTAAGGGCCGGGAATTCGGCCAGGAGTGCCGAGTAGTCATCCGTGGCCCGGGCGTGGCACTGTGACGCCATGTCGGCGGGTTGACGGGGGGCCATGGCGCCCAGAATGGGGGACATGGTGTTCATGTCAACGAGGCGGTGACGAGGGATGTCTACCAGTAAGCCGTGGGCACACAGGAAATCTGCGCTGATGAGGGGGGAGAGCACCTTGGCAGTGATGAACTCCCATCGGTAGCGGTGACCAGCAAGGTCGAGGGTGACTGTCCGGGTGCCATACGTCCGGATTTCCGAGCCATTAGCAGCAGCCAGCGCCGGTCCTCGTTCGCCCTTTTGGATGTCGAGGGAGGAGGCCGGGATGATGCTGTGCTGAGCCCCAGTGTCGCACAGGAACCGGCGGCCGGTTTTGTCATCCGTGACGAACAGCAGGGAGCCCGCGTGGCCCACGGCCATCGCGGGGGCTGGAACGGGGGCGGACTTGAAAGAGCAAGGAGGTGTGCACCGTTGTGCCCTGGCGCCGAACCGTGCGTGGTAGTAACAGTGGCCCGGGTTAGTGGGGTGTGAAGGCCCCGTGGGCCTGGTGACAGGCCCTTGTGGCCGCGGGCTGGATGGTGAGGGGCACGCCCAGGCATTGGCTGCCAGGTCCGGAGTGACGTCGCGGCTGGAGTGAGCGGACAGCAGCTTGTCGGCCTCATCGGCCAGGGCTTCCAGGTTCGTGAGGCCGGACGCCACGATCGCAGGGCGGATGCTGAGAGGGAGCTGGCGGATGAACAGCGTGCGGAAGAGGGATCCGGGTGGGCTCTCGTCAGTGAGGGAGAGCATGTGGGAGAGGAGGTCTGACAGTGAGGCATCACCGAGGCCTGGAAGGTCGAGGAGGTGGCAGTTTCGCTGATATGCCGAGGCCGTAGATTTTTTAAGGAGCGCTGTTCTGAGATGTGCGTACTTGCCTTCCTCTGGTGGGTTCTGCAGCGTTGTCCAAACCTTGGAAACTGCGACGCTACTGAGTGATGTGACGAGATAGTCGTACTTCGTCCCATCTGTGGTGATATTTCGCAGCCGGAAGCGAGATTCAGCTTGGAGAAACCAGGCTTTGGGCTGGTTTTCCCAAAACTCCGGCAGTTTCACGGAAACTGCGTTCGTGTCCACTATTGCAGTGCTCGGAATACGTTCTGAGCGTCGGGGTCACCAATGTTGAGGCTGCCGCGAAACACGAATGGAGGCTGAATCCATGTGTATTAAACAAGAGACTTTAATTCACTGCATGGCACAACAAAATGTCTGCTAGAGCCTGCTCCCAGAATTCTCTGGGTAAACTCCCAGAATTCTCTGGGTAAAACCTGAGGCCCCGCCCCCTTCTGCCTTAAAGGGAAGGGGCTGGAAATTTGTCCACAGACGGAAGAATGGATTATGCCCGTTTTAGGTGGCGATCCGCCACAATGGACTAAATTACCGTGTCGGGAATTTCCGCCACTATGACTTTGGCGGAAACCTTGTCTAAGGACGTAAACGGGGTCTCTGCCAAAGTTACAGCAGCGAAGCAGAGGAGGCCACGAGGAAATTCCTGGCACCGGTCTCCTACTGTTTCTCTGGTCCCACGACATCATCGATGTTTCTCCCCCCACCCCAGTCCCACAACATCCCTGATCTTCTCTTCACCGCCCCCCTCCATCCTCTGGCGGCCAGCACCAGCCCCCACCCCATCCCTCCCTCCTCTGTGCGGCCTAGTGCCGCAGGCCTACCCACCCGCAGCCAGCCAGCCTCCCCGTCCGCAGCCAGCCAGCCTCTCCAGAGGCTTCAGATGCAAATCAGGTCCTGCTGTTTAAAGTCGGTAGGGCCTGCGGAAAACCTGTTCTCCCAGGTTTCCCACCCGCAACGGAGCCTCCCCAACCCGCCTTCCCCATGAAAATCCAGGCCGAAATCTCAGTTCCATGTATCAGGATATTGCAAGGTTAATCTGTATGCACTTTTAAAAATTTAATATTAAAAAGTAAGTGTAATGTACATTCAAGGGCCAATTTTCTTGATTTTTGCCCCTGGGAAATGGGCAGAGAGCAAGTTTTCTGGGTCTCCGCCCTTATCATTGCTCCAGAATTTCCAGAGTTTCCCAGGGAATGGAGGCATGGAGCTGGGCCTGTGCCGGGGTGCCCTAAAGGCCCGTTAATGGCTAGGGACAGGAAATAGCGATGCACTAGGGTCTGGACAGACAGTGCACTTCCAGTCCACTCTTCCCTTCTGACTCCCCTTATTTTCACAATCTTTTTCTGAGCAAATAGTTAGCCTTCAATTCTTGTCTGTCAATATTGGGGACCCACAGGAGACAGTCCCCTAACCCTCTGGCTGTGTACTAATAATACCAAACTCAATCGATAAGAATATTTTATTAATTACTCAATAGTTCAAGTTATTATATTGACTTATTAATTTTATATTGAGACAGTACTACTGTGCCGACAAAGATACATATTAAGCAATGAAAAATGTCACATGCTGTCTGAAGAATACAGTTCTGAAAGATCTAAGCAGGAGTATTGGAGCCTATTGAATATCTGACGTGTCCCTAAAAGATTGAATGATATATTACTAAAAAATGAGTGAATATTCACGGTGCAATTCTCTGCATGCAGCTTTCATGACATATTGTGTTCCTTGGATTAGTATCTCTGCCTGAATCCGTGAGCAAATTCTAGTCCATATTAAGATCACACAGAGCTTGGAGACAAGCAAATAAAACAATCTATTTCTGTACTCACTCCATTCATCTTTAATAGGATTATAGACAACACAAGTTAAAGAAAGGCAGCATAAGTCACAGTTCACTCTCATTCATGAGAAGTGATTGTTCCAATATAAAGAAATTAGCTTGCATCTCAATGTTGCTCCACAATCACAGCCGTGAAATATGTAAAAAGGAAGGTCTATTTCCGCATTTGGTTCTTATTCAAATGATTTATAGCATGCTGGTAAATGAGTTCACAAACTTCCCCACCTGCTGACAGTTTTTTTCTTACAAGGCTTTTGATTTATTTCAGTCTGGTGCTTAACTGCTTTCATGTGACTGATATTCCTAGAGTCCTTGTGTGGCTGTGGCTGCGTTTGAACAAGTTCCTCTAATCTATGTGTTGCTAATTTGAATGGCGTCTTGGTCCATTGTTAGAGCACATGCTCAAAAACAGAGGCATTTGTCATCTGTGAGGTTTAGTTTCCTTTGTAATGCAATGTCAGATGCTTCTGAGGTGCAGTGATGTTGACTTTGACTACAGTCAAGCTGAGTTTAGGCATGCCAAGGTCACTTTAATACAAAGGGGATAAGTATTCTGAGAGAAGGACACACTGCGGGGATATCTTTTAATGTAAGCTGCAGGAAACTTGATAGGTTCAAAGCAGTTTAAAGAAGAAAGTTTAAACACTTCTGTGGGGCGTTGAATTCATCCTATAGGATCCTTTTATTGTAGTTGCTATTTTATAGGATTTTTAGTTCATCTTGTAAGATCCTATTAGTTCTTCAAAGACAATAAGGAGTATATTTCCCAGGATTCGAGCATAGTGAGCGCAATGTTTGCGATCTCCTGATACACCCAGCCAGTGAGAGTGGCTTCACACCAGCAGCACAGATTCCAGCAATTATAGACACACCCCTGTGATTTTAGTCTGGGAGGGAGGGGAGGGGCTAATCAAAACTTAGCAGTGGCACTGTCCTGTAAAATATGAAATAGGCTGCAAGGGCTCATACCCTTTAATAGTACAATCACTCATGAACCTTACCGTAGACCCACTCCAAATGAGCAAAGGGAGAACCTAGGCCATTCCTCCGAAGCTAATGGAAAATCACGCTGGGCTTCAATTCAAAGTATTATAATTTTTAAATGAAGCTTTTTGATGAGACCTCTTTAAGACAGACTGCCAGACAATTGTGCTCGGCAGTAAAGCAGAAAATATACTCTTAAAATTCCTACTGCATTTGAAGTATATCCCGAACCCTGAAAGAATGCCCCAAAGCGCTTTACAGTCAATAAAGTGCTTTTTGAAGTGTACCTTTGCATTCATTGCACCTTTACCTGACGAAGGGGCGACAGCTCCGAAAGCTTGTAATTTTAAATAAATCTGTTGGACTATAACCTGGTGTTGTGCGACTTCTCTTTTTTGAAGTGTAGTCACTGTTGTAATGTAGGAAATGCGGCAGCCAACTTGCACACAGCAAGGTCCCAAAAACAGCAAAGAGATAATGAGCAGATAATCTGTTTTAGTGATGTTGGTTGAGGGATAAATATTGGCCCAGGACACCGGGATGGACTCCTCTGCTCTTCTTCGAATAATGCCATGGGATCTTTTACATCCACCTGAGAGGGCAGTCGGGATACCTTGCAGCAGGTGGGTTTGAGCAGAAATGGAGGAGAATGGGGTTGAGGGGGTAACCATGCCCCCTTGACCCCATTTATATATAGCGGAAACAACTTGTGGCAGGTTTTAAACGGAATTGGCGGTTTTTGGGGAAAAGAATTCAGGTGCAGTTTTTGTGGATTTTTTTTTAGGTGTAGTCAAGACAAATGCAGTCTTCATATTAAGTAGGGTTAGACAGCAAGGGATAATTAGACTGAGGGAGGACTGCAACATTAGCGGTCAAATGAGATCAAAGACGGAAGATAGAATATGGTGAGGGAGGAGGAAAAGTAGAGTAGACTGGGAGGGAAAGGGAGGTAAAATGGGGTTGAATCTGTGGGGGAAGGTAAAGGAGAGTTATAGGAGAATGGGGGAAGGTAGAGGTCGGATGAGGGGGAAGGCAGAGCAGGGTGAGAGGTCAAGGGCGCAGAAAGGGTAAAGCAGGGTTAGAGGTGTGAGGAAGGAGGAGAAAAGTAAAGTAGCATTGGAGGCCTCTGGCAGGGGGAAGATAGAGCATGCTAAGAGACTGGGGAGAAAGGAGTTGGAAGCTAAAGCATAGTAAAAGGCCAAAGAAGAGTTAGAGGTCCAGGGATTGGAGTTTGAGAATCAATGCCTAATGGAGGATGTTGGAGAGGTGGAAGCATGGGAAAGATGGGTGATGGTGGGGGAGAGGGAGGAGGGAGAGAGGAAGAGGAGGAGGGGAAGAGGGGGAAGGGTGAAAGGAGGACATGGAGAGTGAGGAAGATTGAGGAGATGCGAGGAGTGTAAGGGGGTGAGGGGAAGGAGAGGGACTTTTGAAAAATCTATAAATCTACCACAGTTGGAAAAAATTAAATTATATATCTCACAGGCAGCAGCAGTGGGCTTAAGGGAAAACAGGGGAGCAACAGCTGTAAGGAGTGGGGTGCTCAGCCAGGTCCTTATGGCAGCCCATAATGAGCCAGTTGCAAAGGGGAGCAAGTAGACACATTCACAGGCATGCTGCAGCACTGAGTGGAAGCCATTATATTTTACATCACTGGTATGTTGGGCCAAAGCCCAATAGCGAGACGCAATAGAGAGCACCTACATTGAATGGCCGAGAGACAGTTAGAGGGCGATGAAAGCCCAGAATGGTCACCAGCAACCAGTGCAAATGCAAGAGGCAGACCACACTCAGGAACTGGAGCTCTGGCAATGCCCAATTGTTACTGGCTGAAAAAAGCAAAAGTCAACAGCAAGTCCTGTAAGAAATTCATAAAGAATATTGATATATGATATATATATATATAATAAAAAAGCATAAATATAAAAACATTGCAATCAACTTCAAAAGTAACCACTTGAGGAGACAAATTGGTTTCAAAAAACTCCAACATGGTGGTCGAGCTGCCACAGACTGCTCTGAAACTCCAACGACACCCTCAATGGCGCAATCAGTGTGAGTCGTTTGCATAGACAATTTGCTTTCTAAGTATGGACACAAAAAGCGTGACAAAGACATGACAACAGGAAGTCAAGTGGTGCAGACAGGAAGTGCATGCAGATGTAAGATTTATAATATATTACAGATAGATATGTGTTAAAAGAGAAATAGGGGCAGGATTTTTGCTCTGTCATTTCCTTTGATCAATATTCATAATGAAATCATAAACATTTATGTTGTCGCTACACATCGTGACCAGAGCAATTCTTCCCCTATATGAGCAAAAATGCTTTCACTTTTCTTTGACGAGAAGTTGCACGTTGAGTTTGCATCTGCGTAATGCTTTTTTTTTAAGGGTTTCTTCTTTTTCTCCCATTGTCCTTTGCTCAGTCTCAGAAAAGTGATGAATGTTTCAATGTGGCCTTCACTGTTGCCTCAACTGAGCATCTTCTACTGCACATATCCTGCACCTTGTGACAGTTTTATTACCTACATATTCCAGTTGAACCACACAGTATTATAACTGATTGATAGGGGCAATTCTGTACTGTAGACACATATTTACTCAGGGCTAGATGAAAAGACTGCCATCAACTCAGTTACTTGCTCCCTTGTGATTTTTTTTTACACTGTTTGGTGAAAGTGAGCATAATATCTGTTTCTTTGCCAGTTTAAACTCTAGTCTGCACGTGCAAAAGGCCATGTCTTTGACCTTTACTGTAGCTATTTAGTCCCCCTGAGCTGGAGTTTTAATTGATCTCATTTTATTTCACTTACAATTCTGTACAGCACAGGAATCAGGAAACAGCTGCTATGTGACTAACAAGATGTGTGATGCACCACTGCCGTCCTGTCATCACTGAAATTCATGCATTGAAGAAGCATCTGTTTCCCATTTTGATTTACACAAGGTATTGTAGCAGTATTGTGTTCTTACATCAGTAAACACAATGTTCCCGATTCTATTCTATTACATTTTGTAAAAGCCCAGATTAGCTTTTAGCACCAGTGTCTTTTTCCTTGTTACCCCACCCCCACACCCCCCACCGCCCCCCACCACCCACCACCCAATTTGCTATCCATTTGCTTTTGAACTGCAATTTCTTAAGTGGTGTATCTGGCAATGTCTAAGTTGAAGGTGGGGACAGGGCAGGGGAGGGGGGTTAAATTTTTCGGGACACTGTGCCACTGGCAGGGCCTCACCCGCAGCTGGTACAGGTGGTAGAAATGCCCACCAAGCTGCCTCCAATCTTCCGTTCACTGATTTCAGGGTTCGCGGAAGACTTACCCCAGAAGTCTGAGGTAATCATATACATTCAAACTTTCCGATCACCTCTGATTCTTATGATGTGCCGGTAGCCATTTTTAAAGTTGTTACATTTTTTTAATGAATTTTCATCACCAATAAATATTACAACTCCAGTTATGATCCAGTCCTCTGTCCTAATTCTGCCCCCTCCCTACTTTTGGACATCCCAAAGGGTGGCAACCCCACCCCTCAGTCTAAGAATAACAAAATAGCTGCAACAAAGTTGTAAACATGTTTATAGAGAGCAGGTTTATCACTTGGTTACACCTAGTGCATACAGGAAATCTTGCCCCGTTATGCCAACACTAGCAGCCAGTGCTGATGAAGATTGAAGGGATGTGCTGTCAAATAAGGGGTCGGGATAGCACTACAGGTTCATCAATTCACAATCTACTCTTTAACTAGGCTCTTTGTTGTAAGCTCGTACAAGAAATAAATATGATATATTTATTTAATTAAACGTTATCTTGTTTTTTCAAAGCACCTACCCATTCTACACAGATCTAACACATATTACATGCTGCTTTCTAATACATGGTCAGGAAGCTCCCATCTTCCGTACAGGGTGATCTAACCAAAATATCATCCAGTTACCTACAGATATTGTTGCAGAAATCAAGTAACCTGTATTGTAATGAATATTTGTCTACTGTTCATTTCTGATCTTATGGGATACAGTAGTAAGGAAGTAAACTATTTTACATAATTTCACAGCATAAAAGTTTTCATTTAAATCTCTTGTTATGGTGTAAATTATGGAATCATTCTGTTGACTAGTTTTATTGAAAGAAATACTTGCAATTATATGGTGCCTTGTAGTGTCCCCAAAACATATCAAAGCACTTTGCACAATGGATTACTTTTGGAGTGCAGTGATTGTTCTGTGGGCAAATGCAGCAATCAGTTCTGTTCAAGCAACATCCCATAATCAGCAATAAGCTTTTTATTTGGTTGAATTAGCTGACAAAGGACTGTTGACCAGTACACCATAGGAGTTTTAAGTTAAATTTATGTATAACAGAAACAACTGCAGCGGAAGAAATATAAATGGGTTTTCCGCTGCATTTCCGACGAAGGAAATTTCGGGTCACTATCCCAGAAAAGTAGGCATGTACTCCAAACCAAAGTTAAAGACAATTTAGCAGTGGCCCGAATGCCCATGCAGATTAGGCGCTGGGCTCATTTTATGCCCATAATACGGGCCCACTGATGATGAATTTAGGCCCTGCTGTTCCTTTGGGCATTTAATGCCATGGAGTCATCAGGATTCTATGCAGTCTGTGCTCCCTTTCAGCACTCTGCCTCTGCACTTATGCACTAAATAAAAGCAATGCTGCTCACCCTATGAACTGTGCTACATTTGCAGCAGTGCTGTTATTTTAATCCACTTCAAAGTGAGGGCAGACAATGACTGCAGTCATTTAGTAGAGATCAGCAGAGGGCAGTTCCAGTGGAAGTGACTGTCTAACAAAAGGGTTTCAGTTGGCCTTCGCAACAGCAAAAAGAAAATTGTGCGAAAGATTTAAACTCGAATTTGGAGCCGATGGGGGGAACACTGACTTCCGTGCCAACTCCGCACTGTTGCCTCAAATTCCTTGTTCTCCCTGGATTTAGCACCAATGACAATGGCTGCTAGCTCAAAACTGCAGCAGAAAAGACGACCTCTGGAGAGATTCAAGCAACGGCTGAGTGAGATCAACATTTCATATTTGTTTTATTACAGCTGCATCCTGAGGCACATTCTTGTTGTTGCAGTTTCTTGAATGCCTACCTTCTTGAATCATATGATATAAAACTAAGTGATGCGATCTATTCTCCACTGGTGAGTGCTAGCAAGCTCATAGGTTAACCTTTGTCCCCCACTAATTTCCTAGCATATACTAATAAAATATTATTATACGCTGCATCACTGAAATGTTTAAAGTTTATGATGCATTGATTGGATGATTGTATTCTATTTTTACCTCAGAAGACTAATACAATATTTGGATTGCATGGACTGGGTTGTGTGCTGGGCCTGGCAACCACTGAGTACCTAGTTCCGTAAACTATTTCCCTGTACAGTACCACAGCGTATTATCTTCTTGAATGTAAATGAATGGAAGGATCAACCTGGCTTCACCTTTATACTGTCACCATGACAACTGATCAAACAAATTGTCTTGATATCAGATCTGATGCCACCTATATTACCTGTTACTAAATCCTAAGGCTGTTCTGAAAGTGCTGAACGCGGGCACCACATTTACTCCTGCTTTGATGAACGACGGCAGCAGACGATTTAAGAGGAATTTGAGTTTCCAGTAAAAACAATTTAAATTATTGTGCATGTCAATTTATCTGTTAACTGTTACTGATTGATTCATATATAACCACAAAGGGGGAGGGCCACACTTATTTCAATCCTCTTCCAGAGCACAACCAAGCAAATATTTTTTAAAGGACTTAATAACAGGCAAGAATACTAAGGTTATAATTGCAAGAGAATATTACATCCATATACTAAATTGATGCATCTCATGTCATTTTGGAACGCTAAATGCTCAAATTCAACTGTAGTATGGGGACTGAGTTCAGTCAATGCTCAGTCTCACTCGCAAAACTGTACGAGTTCAGCAGTTCACCAGCCATTGAATGGGAATACTGGCTTCACTGTCAAATCCCATCTATCTAAAATACGGTTGCTGCTCTCCTCTCTTTCCCCATCCAACCCAAGACAATGTACATAGTGTTTTTTCCTTCCCTTACTGCATAGGAACTAAAGGCACATTTACACTTAGTTGTAAAATATTCCTGTCTAGGAAAAATTACCTCCATGTGTCACTTTCCCCCTTTTATATCATTTCAGCCATGTCTGGGCTTCACTGTGTAATGAGGAGGCTCGACTGCTATTGAGTGTAAATGCAAGGGACCACCTCCTCGTATTTACTTTACAGGAACGAGCAGCCTGAGTTTCAGAGGCCCACATTTTTATGGGTCTGCAATGCTGTCTGTTCGCTGATTACTGAGCTGTTGCACTAATGAGTGGAGCCAACAGGGGGTGGGCCGAATGTCTGCTGCCAGCTAATCTCCTGCAAAATAAAAGTGTCTTTAACCTAACCTAACTGAGCCATTAGGTAGAAGGATATTAGATTTGCTTTTGAATCTGACTTCCTTTTTAAAACTAAACGGAATATATAACATTAGGCGTATCTGTGTTAGTGAAGTAAAACAGCGTACAGCTAACTTTCGCCCTTTACGCCGAGGCTATTAACACATTCTGAGGCTTATGTTCCATGATTATGGGTCATTTTGGTTGATTAAAGTGGCAGGCTACAGGACAAAGGGGCACAAGGTTACCTTAGATCATTGGAATATGCTACAGCTGAAAAAACACTCAAGTTGTTTTTAAATGAAGCAATTTGCTCTTACAAGAATTTAGCAGCATAGAAGTTGATGGAGCTCGGTTATTTCCCCGCATGGAGCAAACATTCTATTAAGTCGAAGTGGCTTGGTTATATATTTGAAAAGATTGAAATAAAGTCCAATATCCTATTCTGTTTGAAGGTTAAATAAATATTGCACCCTAATTATTCAACACCCATGTCCAAATATGGAATAGAAGTAGATAATGGCATGCAAAGAATATTAAAGTGTTATGGACACATGTTAAGGGCAGCAATATTAAAATTTGGTAAGAAGGCTTGAGAAATTACTGGGACACTGATACAATACATGGTTGTTGAATGTTAATGACATTATCTTATTTGCTAACTCCTGAAAACTTACCAGGGCCAATCTCCTTCTGCTGGTGCTGTCGGGGAGCAATTAGTGTTGAGCACACTGGAGGTGCACTCTGCCAGGAGCAGCAGTTAGGCCCCCTAACTTGCTCTCGGGCCTTATTTAAATAAAGGAGGTGCTACGTGGGCATACTTGGGGTACACTTTTGGTCACAGCCATTAAGACAGAATAGGAAGTCTGGGTAAATATTGGGCCTTAAAGGCAACAGCACCATTAAAGGGATAGGCGCAGTTAAAGCTCCATGCGAGACCCAGCGGTAATGGGACAGGATCATTATTTGGAAAGCCTCTGAAGAAGAATGGCGAGTTTGTAAATTAATCCATGTGTGGTAGGGACTGTGTATTTTCCTCTCAGTTGGTCTTTGCGTTTACTTAAAGGTTACATTCTTGTGAATGAGTGTGTGATGTTGTCCCATGGCTCGGAGAGAAGCAGCACTCTTGTGCCAAACAGTAGGTGGAGGAAGAGGGAATACAAGTGTGTGCATAAAGAATGATGCTACTGGAATAGGAGGGGGTGCTGGAGTGATTGTGAGGCTTCTGTTTTTTTTACATTCCAGGTAGCTTGGATCAGTGATACAGTCAGTCAGAGGGGAGATTTCTACTCTGTGAGATGGAATCAGTTGTTAGTGGCAAAGGAGAAGGCCAGGCAAATGACTTCAGCAGCTGTCAAAGGGGCTCTTGTCGTTTCCCCTTGCCTGTCTCCAAATAAGCCATATCGTAAAAACGGGGCAGGGGGTGGTAGCACACTTCTGAACACAGCCTCCATCACTAAATGTAAAGGACTAGCAGCACAGTACAGAAGCACCAGAAACATTTTTTATTCAAGAAGTAAAATATAACAACCTTCCTTAGCAATACCTAGAGAGAGATAGCCCCTAACAAAAGCTCTGAAATCATTAGCGTCAGGTTTCTTTTGGAGCAGTTTGCCCCTGACCGGTACCCGGTGCAACTTGAGGAAGTTTGAGTGCCGAGGTAGCTGACTTTCATTTGCCTGAAATTTACATTACTGTGCCTTTTCACGTACAGTCAAATGCAGACACCAGAAAAGCCATGGAGGAGTTTGTCCAAAATTGGAGAAAAGGGTTAACACTCATTCTTCCTTTGCATTGCCCCAATATTTGAGGTGCTATTTGGGAGCAAGGGAGAGGAAAATCAGCCCTATTATTTTTGATTATATGCTGATTTTATATATATATATCGAAATATATATAATCAACATATAATAAAAAATAGGGCTCATATATACACGCACCTTTAGTAATTTCCCAACTCCTAATTAGTGTCTGATTCCCCTTTTGAAGCAACTTGAAAGTTTCACTACATTAAAGGCTCTATATAACTGCAATCTGACATTACTGGTTTTGTTCAGATACCTGCACACGACACAGTTATATATTCAGCTTCCACAGTGAGTCCGTTATAGGTAAGACCAACTATGTCACAGCTTTCACAGAAAAATGGACAGAATCGCAGAATGAGATCCCTAAAGCACCGCTAATCATACTGGAATCCGGCCGAATGAAAACAGAATTGGTAAAGGGACAGAATCATGGAATACGACCCTCAAAATAGCAGTAGAAATACTGAGTATTAAAACTAGCATTTGACTTATTCTGTCACTGCAAACCAGTGGCTCTAGTTATAGGTAGATAGGTTTATCTGTGTCATATTAATCGACAATAAGCTTTGTTTAGTGCTCTCTGCTGGAAATCATTCAGCAAACCGGTTCACAGTGTGGGGCAGCCACAGTGATCCTTTCCTGGATCTGACGAAAGGTCATCGACCTGAAACGTTAACTCTCTTTCTCTCTCCACGGATGCTGCCTGGCCTGCTGAGTTTTTCCAGCGTTTTCTGTCGTGATCCTTTCCTCAACAGATATTCCAAGGATTTCCGTTATTATTTTCTGATATGGATGGCAGCGCTATCTTGTGTCCGCTAGTGAAGGATGTTAAACTTCAGAAATAAAAGATCATTTTTTGCAACAATTTTACAATTTTGGATCATTCCTGACAAAATCCTGACAAGTTCAACTGAGCAGCAGTTCAGGAAATGTTGATTATTTTTCCAGAATTGTGATAATGATAGAGCTTCTAAAAAATGAACAATATAATCCTTTTACTGTTAAAATCTGGGTAGCACTGTTCATTTGGAATATAAATCAGTCTGGTGTGAGTAAATGCATGGCCTGGTATGCTACTGAGCCATACAAACTAGGAAGACACCCATGTTCAATCCACAGGCTGTCGTGATCTCAGCTGGGCCAACACTTTAGGTGCTGTGGCAACGTCCTCCAATTCCTTCTGTTACAACTTGCACATGAAAAATGTTCACTTGGATGAGTTGTTGGAATCAACAAAGAAAAAAAATCAGCACTGGATCTCTGGCCGATTTGTCTCCCCTCCCTATCCCATAGGAACATAGGAACAGGAGTAGGCCATTCAGCCCCTCGAGCCTGTTCCACCATTCAATTAGATCATGGTTGATCTGTATCTTAACTCCATTTACTTGCCTTGCTTCCATATCTCTTAATACCCTTGTCTAGCAGAAATCTATCAACCCAGAGGCAATTGTAGCACCCCCACTGCTGCCTGGCTGAGGCACACATACCAATCGAGAAAACTCAGCAATGCTGACAAACAGCTCTAAAAAGCTGACAACTCAAACAGGAACCAACAACTCAGTAGCAGCCTTTAAAATAGGCCTATGGTTGGTCATTTTTTAAAATGTGTTCTTTGGATGTTGTTGATGCTGACAAGGCTGAATTTATTAGCTGAATCTGAATCTGAATTTATCCATGATTCTGTCCCTTTACCAATTCTGTTTTCATTCGGCCGGATTCCAATATGATTAGCGGTGCTTTAGGGATCTCATTCTGTGATTCTGTCCATTTTTCTGTGAAAGCTGTGACATAGTTGGTCTTACCTATAACGGACTCACTGTGGAAGCTGAATATATAACTGTGTCGTGTGCAGGTATCTGAACAAAACCAGTAATGTCAGATTGCAGTTATATTTTTGTAGTGTACACCTTTAATGTAGTGAAACTTTCAAGTTGCTTCAAAAGGGGAATCAGACACTAATTAGGAGTTGGGAAATTACTAAAGGTGCGTGTATATATGAGCCCTATTTTTTATTATATGTTGATTATATATATTTCGATATATATATAAAATCAGTTTCCCTGAGAACGTGATGGTGAGCCTTCTCCTTGAACTGCTGCAGTCCTTGTGATGATGGTACTTCCTCAATGGTGTTAGGTAGGGAATTTCAGGATGTTGACCCAGCGACGATGAAGGATTACATGTGTGCAAGTATGTGACTTGGAGGAGAATTTGAAGGTGATGGTGCTCCCACAACATGACTGCTCTTGTTCTTCTCAATGGTACAGGACATAGGAGAGGATGGTTCTGTTGAAGAAAGCTGCAGTGCATCCTGCAGACTGTACATACTGCAGCCACAGTGCACCGGTGATGGAGAGGGTGGAAATGAAACCAGTAGCAAAGGCAAATATCGCTGTTCTGGATGGTGTCAATCTTCTTGAGTGTTGTTGCAGTTGCGCTCATCCAGACACGCAATGAGTATTCCAACAGTCCTAACTTGAGCCTTGTAGATGGTGGAGACTTTGAGGGGTCCATAGGTGAGTCACTTTTCATAGAGTATCCAGCCTCTGCTCTGCTCTTGTAGTCACGGTATTGATATGGCTGGCCCAGTTAAGGTTCTGGTCAATGGTGACCCCCTAGATGTTGATGGTAGGTGACTCAGTGATGGTCATGGGGAGATGACTAGGTTTTCTCTCGTTGAAGATGATCATTACTTGACACAATGTTATACAAATGTTATGTGTCATTTGTCAGTCTAAGCTTGTATGTTATCCAGGTGCTGTGGTAGGCTGGCATGGGCTGCTAGAAATTGGTGAAGGTGGATGTGAGCACGAAAGACCTCTCAGCAAATGTTGATACATTTTGCAGCATTGGAGTGTACTATGATTCAGCCTTTGAAGTTAAAACTGCTTTATTCTGGAAGGGTTTCAGATATTTGAAATGTTAAAATAAATTAGTTATTACAAGTCAAAATTGATTCCTGATTTTTGTACCATCAAAAGATAATACACAATGGCCTTAAAAATCTGCATTGCCGTTTGTGATGCAGTAAAAAAACAGAATTTCTCAGATGCCAACCTATGGATCCTTCTGCAACAGACCCACCAGAGAAGCGATCGCTACTGGGCTTGCATGGATGGAGGCCACTTAAATCAGTCACCTGAGCTATGTGGAGGGAAGTGGCAGTGCCTCTGAATGCCACCATTCTCATCTCCAGCACAGTGCCACAAAAATTGACCTGATGAGGGTAGCCAAGATAAGAGAACTGTGACCCTCTCTGTTTCACTTTGACACCAGGGGATTCCTCCACTAATCGCCTTCATTTCTTAAAGGGAATGACAAATCTTCATTCACAGTGCTCTGAAGTTGAATGGCTTTCTACCTCTTCGCCTTGGAACCAGTATTTGGAAATGCTCTCCAAGCCCTTCTTGCATGCCATGCCCCTTACAACTCTAACCTGTCATGTTACAAAGTCCTTCCCGCACTTTGTCCTCCGGTTATGTTAGATCTCTGCTGCCACCTTCACTCACAGCCGTCAATATTGTTCCAGCACAACTGGAGCATAATGCTCGGGAGAGGCAGGCCATCAGCAGGGGCTTCCCTGCACACAAGAAAGCTGACAGATGCTGGGGAAAACGCTACTGAATCGCATAGCAGGCTTTGGTAGTCGGCGATGGCAAGGTCGGTGACCAAGTGTCAGCTGCAGGTGAGTGAATGGTAAGCAGTACCTGTTCCTGTTACAGCACTTTACAGGATCAAGCTACCATTGAACTGCAGGCTGTCTGTATCTCATCACCCTCTCTGAGTGCTGCACACCAATACATACCACATATCAGGGAAGAGGAGGAAGAGAATGATGTTGGCGACTAGGTGAAAGGGGGGGGAAAGAAATCCAGATAATCTTGATGGTAATATTGGAATATTGCACTGGGTGACTCACTGAGCATGAGGGAGCCAGAAGAGCGAGGAATGGATGCAGACTCAGCATTCCCTAGAAGTAGCTACAAAGACATCTTTCCTTGGCTGAGGAGGCAGTGGACTCAAAATTTGTGGGTCCTTCTATAAAAAGGATGTTCTCCTACCTATGTGCAGGCACTGAAGTTTCTCAGGATGTGAGGCATATGACAGGGATCTTGATTCGGTCCAATGACCTCATATGCAGCAATATCAGGAAGCTTTTCCCACACAGACATCAGTGACTATCTCCCCTCGCCCCACAGTAGGGTCCCAAGGCAAACCAGTGCGTTCTCTTCATTAGAAGCACAAACTGCAGCCATGGAAGCCTTAGGGGGCAGGCTTGAGAGAGCCCTGCAACCCAGAAATCAGACACTTTGGGCCAGCTTGCAGGAGATAGTCTCTCTGGACGTTCAAGATCCGGTGGGAACCATTCAATCTGCCTTTCTGCATGGCTACAGTCAACTGACTTGATGCTGCTGTTTCTCAGGATTGCTGCATATGCCAGGCCTCCAGCCTAGCCATTCACAGGCCGCAAATGACCACAGAATGGTCAGGTTTAACACAATTCTACCAAAAACCAAGAGCCAGGTTTATAACATTAAAAAGGCTAAATTGAAAGAGATGAGGGGAAAATTGATACAAATGATTTGAAAGGGGATATTTGTCAATATTTCAATACACGACAAATGGAACACCTTTAAAAGAATAATGCTGGACATGCAGGACAAATATGTACCTAAGATTAACAAGCTCAGACTAAACCAGCGTGACTCCAAATGGATTAAGCAACAAATTAAAAGTGAAATAAAGAGGAAGGATGACCTCTACAAATCCTGCAGGGAGAAGGGGCTCACTGGGATGAATATAAGATCACACAGAAGCAATTTAAAATGTGATCAGAGGGTCTAAGAGACCTAGAAAAAAGCATAACCGCAAAAATATGTAACAGTAAAAGAAAAAATATAACAGTAAAAGATTTTTGGTACTGCAACAGCAAGAGGACTGTCAGAGAAGATGTGAGAAGATTAAAAGACGCTTATGGGCTTCAAATTGAGGGTGAGCATAAGATAGTAAATATTCTGAATGATTCCTTCCTCAAAGTATTCACAAAGGAAGAGATAAACAGCATGCTCTCCTCCCATAAAGGAGTACTGAGGCATCATTCAATATAAATAAGATTGAAGTCCTAGACAAGACAAATGGGTTTAAAACAAATAAATCCCCAGGGTCAGATGATATTTATCCCAGAGTGTTGCGAGAAACTAGCGGAGATTCGTGAGATACTGACATTATGAGGGTGTCAATGGACACTGGGGTGGTACCAATAGATTGAAAACAGAGTCATATGGTGCCCATATTCAAAAGGGGTGACAGTACAGACACAGGCCAACGCAGACCCATTAGTCTTACCACAGTTCCGTGTAAAATAATGGAATCGATTATCAGGAATAAATTTGAGGATTGTCTGTACAACATCCGCGTAGCAAACAGCAGTCAACACAGCTTTAGACAGGGAAGATCCTGCATGGCCAAACAACTTTTTGAGAAAGTAACAACCTAAGTGGATTGCGGTGAACCCTACAATATTTGATAGTTCCACACAAAAGATTACTAATTAGGCTCAAGGCTGTGGGGATTCTGGCCAAAGCTTCCAACACAGGACAGGCGTCATATTGGGCGTGCCACCAACAAATTTCTAGGCCATCATCTTCGCCCCCCTCTCCACTAATTCGGGGCGGGGCGGGGGGGTGCTGTCCTTATCTACTTGGCTACATTTAGATCTTATGGCCTCTCCATGAATTAATAGAAGAGGTCTATTTTTACACACTAGTCAGTCATACTAAGATCTTGTGACCATTAACCTTTAGTTAACTATTAGTTACCATATTAAGCCTCTGTGATCTGCTTATTAGGCCAGACTGTTAATCAGCTTAATTTAGAAGCATCTGTTAAGAGCTTCGTGTGAGAGAATATTTGTTCGAATTTTAGGACCTCAGCCCTGATTGTGCAGCGGGCTGTCAGCCTCTTCCAACCTTCCGACCCTCTGCAGGGTGCAGCTCAGGAGATTTTAACCCCCGGACCTCATTTACATAGGCTCCTCCTGTCCGAAGCTGGTGGGATTTCGGGGATCAGGAGGCCGCCATCAAGGGCCTGAAGGACCCGTCCCAACACTCAGGTAAGTGGTTGGAAGAGGGTCGAGATTGCATTGCAGTCAGCGGAAGTGGAGGGAAGCCCAAGGCAGGGGAGTCACAAGGTTTCCTTGTGGGGCTCGGAGGAGCATTCCTGCTCAAAATTAAAGCCTCTTTCTGCACCACTTCTGACCCCGGCTCCTCTTTCTGCCAGGTTAGCCTGATGGGGAAGCCACAATGGCTTCCCCACACTGGTCTTGGGCCAGCTTCCCCACACTGGTCTTGGGCCAACTTCCCCACACTGGTCTTGGGCCAGCTTCCCCACACTGGTCTTGGGCCAGCTTCCCCACACTGGTCTTGGGTTAAGGTTGCAGTCCGGCCCTGATGATGTCATCGGAGTCCAAGTGGCCTGAAATTAATCCATTGACAATGGGTGACCTGCCTCTGGAGGCATGACCAGTGTCAGCAGCTCGGCGAAACTATTGAAATTAGGCCCAACGCTCAATTTCAGTTGATCCTCGAGCCTTCGGTTGGGTGCTGTCTCCACGCCTTAAAACAGGCCTTAACCAATTTCTACCCCTATGTACCAGAAAAAAACTGTTGACAGAGAAATTGGTTTAGGCCCGTTTTCGAGCCCGAAATAGGCGACACGCTTCTAGCAGAATTTTGAGGCCGTAGGCCTGTCTGATATTGGGCCTTGGGCCTCATCAGCATATTTCCAGTGAGCTGCAGACACCAATCGGGCATCAGAGGCAGCTAGCTGGTTCGGAATGAACCAATTTCCACAGGCTGCAACGCTGGCAGCGGCCCTTGGGTAGGTCCAGAATGGGAGATGAACGTGAGGGGGGTGAGTGCAGACCAGCCGAGGCCTTCAGCAATGCTGTAGCGCTGCTAGTGGCACTCCTGCTCCTCCTGGCTCCGCAGCAAGGTAAGTTAAAAAGTTAAAATTTACCTGATTGTTGGTGGCTTCCAACAGTCCTGTTAAGGACCGCTGGTTAGGCCGCTGAAGAACTGAGTGGAGCAGGATCAGCGCATGTTTCACTCGGGGCACACGAATTTCTGGGAAGGGTCCGTAAACAGTTGCTAGGCCCTGATTAGCATATGCAAGAGGCCTAACTGCTGTTTAAGATTCATTGTGATTAAGATTCAATGCTGTTCATTGCAAGAGGATTTGAGTACAGAGCATGGATGTCTTACTACAGTTATACAGGGCCTTGGTAAGACCACACCTGGAGTATTGTGTGCAGTTTTGGTCTCCTTACCTAAGAAAGGATATACTTGCCATAGAGGGAGTGCAGCGAAGGTTCACCAGACTGATTCCTGGGATGGCAGGACTGTCGTATGAGGAGACATTGCGTCGACTAGGCCTGTATTCACTAGAGTTTAGAAGAATGAGAGGGATCTCATTGAAAAGTATAAAATTCTGACAGGGCTAGACAGACTGGATGCAGGGAGGATGTTTCCCCTGGCTGGGGGGTCTAGAACGAGGGGTCACAGTCTCAGGATACGGGGTAGGACATTTAGGACTGAGATGAAGAGAAATTTCTTCACTCAGAGGGTGGTGAACCTGTGGAATTCTCTACCACAGAAGGCTGTGGAGGCCAAGTCACTGAATATATTTAAGAAGGAGATAGATCAATTTCTAGACACAAAAGGCATCAAGGGGTATGGGGAGAGTGCGAGAATATGGTATTGAAATAGAGGATCAGCCATGATCACATTGAATGGCGGAGCAGGCTCGAAGGGCCGAATGGCCTACTCCTGCTCCTATTTTTCTATGTTTCTATGGCCACCTGGGATGGCTTAATATCACCCAAGCCAAAATGGCATTGAATGTATTTCAGGCACACTTGGGGTGCAGGACATGGCCCTGTAAGATTTTTGCCTCCATTTCGCACCTGAAAAATGGGTGCTACAAAGTCAAATCCCTCCCCACCCCCATCCCCCACCTTATGTATAAGCAAGTGAGCAGGAGACCCTGATCTGCATGGTGACAAATTCTTAAGGAGGCAATATTCATGAGTGATTTAGCTCATTAACAAATGCAGATTTTGCTGTTTGTATTTGGAAATTGGACTACACTCAAGATGAGAAGATAATCTATGATAAGTAGGCTAGTGTCTCTCCAAAAAATGTATTGTTCACACTGTTGTGCTATACGAAGATAGGTCAAGTCACCAATTGTAGATCTGAATTACACTCATAAAAACCAAATAAAGCAGCACAGTGTATTGAACTGTATTTTATAAACTGTAGCTGCAAATCTCCCCCTTGTCTCTGACTATTGATGGAAGCCTTTGGGCCTAAGCTCAGTATTCTCCTCTTTCGAAAGGCAGCATCAGCGGTTGATTGTTTTCACAGCTCATGGAAAATCAAAGAGATCATGATTTCTGGTTCTACCATCTTACTTCAGAAAAATAACAAAATGGAAAACCTGCAAAAGCTGGAAATCTGAAATGAAATAGAAAATGCTGGACCGCCAATGATGTTCTAGATGTGCAACCTTGATCATCTTACGGCCCAGAATTTGCGGTTGGATGATGGCTAACTGGCAACGTTCACCATCAGTACGCCTTTGAAACTGACTGCAACTTCGGGATCTGGCGCATACACAGGTGCATGTGGAAATCCGGAGTTGCGGTCAGTCATTGACAGCTCCGAAACTGGCTGCGCCCCCACTGTATTAACTGCTAAACAAATGTTAAGGGCCTGGAAAACTAATTTTAATTTTGTGCTGTGTGAAATTTGTCCATTTTAATAAAAATTAAAATTTTTAAGAAACTTTTCAAAACCAGTATTTTTTTAAAGTTTGTCCATCTTTATTTAGGTTTGCCTTTTCCCCGTGTGAGAAACTCCAATCATTCTTTCGCTCTCTCTAACTGTTTTAAAAAGTTAGAATTTTAAGAGCTTACTCACTTCCTTGTTCATTGTCTGTGAGAATTCTGCCTTATGATTGGCTGCTTAGTCAGCCTGTTGACGTCACAGCAGTTCGCACAAGGGAATCCCAACTACAGTCCGTTGATTTGAATTGAAGGTCGGAAAACCCGAAGTTCTCGACACAGGGATTGAGCGATCCTTTCGGAGCGTACTTCGGGGCCAGCAGCAAACGCCTTCGCTTCGCTGCTGACCGCAAATTCCGGGCCAATGTCTTTTCTCTTTACAGGTGCAGACTGACCTGCCATATTTTTGAATAGTTTTCTATTTGGGAATAAACAGTCTCTATCTCGTCAGCTGGCTATGAATGGATTTCTTGCTGTTCAACGCAAAGTCAGAGCAGTCGACTTCAACATTTTCACAAATTCCAATAATTTATTGTTTTCCGCTCTGATAGTGAAGCTGAACTCATGTGGTGTATCTAATGATCTGTTGAGTGGGTACAAGTCTTCTTCAGAGGACTCCAAAATGAATAATAATATTCTTATTTACAATGCTCGGACATTGGTCTCACAGCAAAGTATGCTGGACTACATTTTATTCCTCATTTTCATCAACAGTCTGGTCAAAGATGTCCTCCGCACCTTGAACAGAGTTGGTAACTTCCCAAATGAAAGGCGAGCAATGACTGAATGACTGCAGGCAGATGCACACAGAATTGAACATTAGGCTAATAAACGGTTTAGTACCTTAAGTGGTAAGAAGACCCAGTCCCCGAAACTCTGGCCGCTCCCACTGTAAGTTTGTTGGAGTCTGCCAGAATGGCGGGAAATGCAAGGCGTCGTCTATCCCCTAGAATTTCATCTGTGGTATTTTGGAGGTGGAGCCTCCACCCACCCCAATTATGGCCATTGCCGTAAAGTGTGGGGGGGAGGGGGAGGATGGGAAGGGTGAACCCTGAATGTTAGAGTTCCCGCTTCCCAGGGCTTTGTTGATTGTCAGAGGTATTCCCGGTCAGACCACCGGTAGTTGTGGAGCTCACACGAGGGTCCAGGCCAAAATCAAAGCCTGGACCTCAGAAACGAAACGAGATTTTAAAAAAAAGGGATGTTGCGGAGACACCATCAGTCTGTTCCTGGAGGGGATCCTGACACCCCTCCCCAACCTCCACCGAACTTTCTGGCAGTTTCACAACGGTGCGCACCTTAAGTGTGCCCTTAGTGTTGTAGGTGCCCATCAATGGCAGACTCCCACTGACCCTGGAAAGTCTGCCAGAGTCCGTGGCAGAGGTTCCTGACAGGTACAATCCCAGCATAATTGCCAAGACCGCTGGCCCGCAAATTTCAATAAATTTGATAAGAAAGTTTGACCATGTGGCTGCCCACCCACCTTTGTTCTATAAGGATACTAAGCTCTTTTCAGTTTCAACAAAGATAGCTCATTGGCTACATCTGAACAACTAGGTAATGATGTCTGGAAAAATTGGGAGGAATTTTCAGGAAGTCACAGCCCTAATCATCACCAACATCAGTGTTGTACAATGTGCATGTTTGCTCAGTGAGACAATATTAGAATGTTTGAGAGGCTGCAAAGGAAAATCCATCTTTCATTCCTGGGAATTAAAACTACCGGACTGGATAAGGTTGGCCAAACCTGTGCCAGAGACCAGTCTCCACAGTATCTCAGATATGTGATCGACCACTCCACCTTCTTCAGGATTTTGATTGCAGCAGAATAATAGGAATTGCTAACACTAAAAGCAGACCTCCACGTTTGTGCCAGGAACAAAGCAGCAAACTGCAGCTGCAGCACAACATTCTGTTTCAATCTAAAAAGCCTGTCCAGAATGCCAATGACAAAGCTTCGCACACCACTGCTCCTGCCTATTGAAATCTTTCCCAAACAATGTTGCTGCCTGGAATTCAGTCCTTTCTATGCAGAAGTTGAAATGAAGAGCTAACTATTACCTATTGAATTAAGGTTATTGGATCATGAATTTGGCCATGGAAAGGCTGTGGGATAGCCCCCTTGATACCCCAGCTCAAATTATTCAGGCCTTTTGTTCTCTCACCAACCATCAGGGTTCATTTGGTGACACATCCGCCCTTGTTACAGTTACTTCCAGCTGCACCCTGTTGTTATGTCACCTCATGTACAAAATTCTCACTTTTTAAAAATCAGTACAATTGCTTAAGCGACACAGGCTAGTACTGTTGACATTAAAGAACAAAATTCTTATCACAACTACACTACCAAATTTCAGCTTCCTAATCGGCATCCTAACCGACTGCCCCCACACTCCGCCCCCCCCCCCACCACAAAAAAAAGAAAATTAAAACACTGGTTAAGTCACTTACTCAGTCACTAAACTGATGGTGCCATTCTTACAAAAGGCTTTTGGAGCTGTATTCCCGCTGCTAATCTGTGTTGTGCTGACTAGGTTTGTCACTCACACACACACACACATACACTTACACTCACACACATACACACACTCACACACTCACTCACTGACACACACTCTCACACACTCACACTCACATGCTCACACTCACTCACACACACACACGCTCACACTCACACACATACACACTCATAATTACTCTCACACACACTCAGTCACACACACTCACTAAGACACACATACACTCAGTCACTCACACACACACGCTCACACTCACACACATACACACTCATAATTACTCTCACACACACTCAGTCACACACACTCACTAAGACACACATACACTCACACTCACTCACACACACACGCTTACACTCACTCACACACACTCGCTCACACTCACACACATACACACTCATAATTACTCTCACACACACACTCAGTCACACACACTCACTAAGACACACACATACTCACTCACACTTAGGGTATGGTAGTATAGTGGTTATGTTACTGGACTAGTAATCCAGTAGGCCTGGACTAATGATCTAGAGACATGAGTTCAAATGGCAGCTGGGGAATTTAAATTCACTTAATTAAATAAATCTGGAATAAAAAACTAGTATCAGTAATGGTGACCATGAAACTATCGAATTGTTGTAAAAAAAAACATCTGGTTCACTAATGTCCTTTAGGGAAGGAAATCTTACCTGGTCTGGCCCACTGCAATGCGATTGACTCTTAACTATTCACTGAAATGGTGGCTCACCTTCTCAAGGGCAATTAGGGATGGGCAATAAATGCTGGCCTTGCCAGCGACGCCCACATCCCATGAATGAATAAAAAAACACTCGCACACTCATTCAGACTCTTTCATACACATGCACACACAAACAGTTAAAAAGCATTGCAGTTAAAAAGGTGGTTTGTGTCCAATTGGCAATTTCTGACACCACAGCACAGCATAAACAGACACAAACAAAAATGGGCTGCTATAGCAGGTGGTCTTTCAGCTCCCTGCAATTACAATCAAGGTTGGGTTCCTTTTAGAAAATGCATTCTTCATCGAACAATGCATTCTGGTCACGTCTAACAATCCCTTTTATTTGTTATTTATTTCTTCAAGCTTTGTTTAGAGGCAGAAAATTGTTTCAAAGACTGTGAATAAAAGTAAAGAATCTTCTAAATTGTGTAATGCTGTGTTCTAAAGTGTTGCTGTCATCTCACAGATTTTATTGTTAAAATTATATTTAGCCAGTCCTTGCTCTAGATACAATTTCATTCCCCACACGTACTCAGGATCCTCCAGGATCTAATAGATTTTTGAATAGGATTCTGCAAGATATTTTACTTGGAGATTGTATGCAGTTTGGGTTTTGCGTTGGATGATGTTGCTTAGCCAGTAGAATAGGAACCTGCTGCAGCTTCAAACTGATGTCTTGACCAGCTTTTGGTCACTTGCTGCTGTCCATGGACAGCAATGAGCTACTGCACACTGAAGAATTTGACAAATCTTTCATTCCTACCTCACCCAGACCATTAAATTGAGTCTTTTGTTAGACATATCATTTTGATTTTAATAATAGGCCTGAATATCTTGCATTTATGTATAGCTGATTTGTATGAATAATACAAGCATATCAAGTCTGTTTTTAAGAGGATGTCTGGATGTGTCTATTTCATTTGCAAGAGGGAGCACCGTGATATTTGAGTATAAAAGGAGCAGTGACACATTGGTTAAAACAGTACAAATGGGAATAAATAGGAAAATTAATAGATTTTTCTTTTAATGAAAAGGGGCTGGCATGAGATGCTGGAAGCAGAGTGACAATACTCTCCTAGGTATTGTATTCCTATCATATTCAAATACAAGTGGGTAGAGTATAAGTGCCTCTAAGTACACCTAAAAGAGATGGTGCCTTGTAATCATTGTTTCAACAATTGACAGTTGTTTACACAACAGTAGCATGTTTTGTTCTGATTTGAATAATAAACATGCTTAAATACCAGTGAGACAATAGAAATATAATTGAAATATAGCTTAAAGCAATCTACAAACATTGTGAGACACATTTATTTTTAGTAAAATTCTATCCTTGCATGTTGCTTTTCAAAATAAATAAATTCAACTTATTGTTTCTCAAATGTGTTCTGACCTGATAGAAAAAATATTTATGCCTGGAAACTGCTGTCAACGTAATGCCTTCTGATGGCGGCTGTTGCACAGCTGAGAGCAGCAGTTCCCAGAGTAACGACTCTGGCGCCTTCCCTATTCGCCAAGTGCCGGTCTTAAAACTGCTGGAGGATCTGGAGGACAGCCAAAGAAGGGACAAGGCCATGGCACACGGAGGAACAAAAGAAGAGCTCACAATTTCAGTGAGGCAGACCTCCAAACCCTTCGTGAGGAGATCGAGCAGAGGAGAAAGAGACTGCTGGGTCTCCAGGAGGAAACCTTTCTGTCCTATCCCCTTGCACCTCCCTTTGGTCCTCAGAATTATTTGCTATGTCTCCTATTTTAGTATTGTCTGCTAATTTGGACACCTTTCCTTCTAGCCCGATCTCGAAATCTTTGATGTACACAGTGAACAGAAGCGATCCTAGAATAGAACCCTGTGTGAGGACCTGTGTGTGTGAGACTCTGCCCATAACTCCTACTCTCTGGGGCAGAAATTGGACCTCATTGCACCCGTTTTACGGGTGTAAAATAAGTGCAACGTTGCCTAATTTCAAGGACCAACGTCCTGCACTCCAAGGACGCCTGAAGGATGTCCAAGCCAAAATTGGGTCGAGCCATTTTTCGGGTGTCTGGGTCGTCGCCTAAAATAACCATATGCTAATGAGGGTCCTAATGCTTGTTTTAGGGCCCCCTCAGGAAAATTGGCCTGGTCTGCTCAGGTTCTTCAGGTATGGATGTGGCCTAGCAAGTGGTTCGGCACCAAAAAGGTACTTTTTTTTTAATTCATGCTGAGCCAGGAATAGCAGGAGTGCTGATCCCAGCTTTACAGTACTCCTGCCAGTCGCAATTGTCCCCTTCCACTATCCCATTCTCCCAGGAATTAACTAAGGGCTGCTGCCAGCAAGGCATGCTGCCTGAAATTCGCTCTTCAGTCCAGTGAGCTATCTGTGGAAGCACAGCAGGCTCCGGCAACTCGCCAGGATTATTTAGATGAACCTCGAGGACCAATTTCTTCTGATCCTCTGGCCTCCCTCTTTGGGTGCAGTAATTGTTCCCTGCGCCCATTTGGCTCCTGTCATGTCTTCAAAGAAGTTCAATGACCTGACCAGGGCAGGCAAGGTAACATACCAGACACTTTCCCTTTTCTTGGTTGGGCCTGCTGGGTACCATAAAAATAAAACAAAAAAGGTGACTCAACCATGGCTAACAAGGGAAATTAGGGATAGCATAAGATCCAAGGAGAGGACATATAAATTGGCCAGAAAAAGCAGCAAACCTGAGGATTGGGAGCAGTTTAGGATTCAGCAAAGGAGGACAAAGGGATTAATTAAGAGGGGGAAAATAGAATATGAGAGTAAGCTTGCAAGGAACATAAAAACTGACTGTAAAAGCTTCTATAGATATGTGAAGAGAAAAAGATTGGTGAAGTCAAGCGTAGGTCCCTTGCAGTCAGAATCAGGGGAATTTATAATGGGGAACAAAGAAATGGCAGACCAATTAAATACATACTTTGGTTCTGTCTTCACAAAGGAGGACACAAATAAACTCCCAGAGATGTCGGGGAACATAGGGTCTAATGAGAGGGAGGAATTGAATGAAATCAGTATTTGTAGGGAAATGGTGTTAGGGAAATTGATGGGATTGAAGGCCAATAAATCCCCAGGGCCTGATAATCTACATCCTAGGGTACTTAAGGAAGTGGCCCTAGAAATAGTAGATGCATTGCTGGTCATCTTTCAAAATTCTATAGACTCTGGAACAGTTCCCATGGATTGGAGGGCAGCTAATGTAACCCCACTATTTAAAAAAGGTGGTCGAGAAAAAACAGGGAATTATAGACCGGTAAGCCTGACATCGGTAGTGGGCAAAATGCTAGAGTCCATTATAAAAGATGTAATAGCAGAGCACTTGGAAAACAGTGACAGGATCAGACAAAATCAACATGGATTTACAAAAGGTAAATCATGCCTGACTAATCTACTGGAATTTTTTTGAGGATGTAACTGGTAGAATAGATAAGGGAGAACCAGTGGATGTGGTGTATTTGGACTTTCAGAAGGCTTTCGATAAGGTCCCGCATAAGAGATTAGCGTGCAAAGTTAAAGCACATGGGATTGGGGGTAAGGTACTGATTTGGATAGAGAACTGGTTGGCAGACAGGAAGCAAAGAGTTGGAATAAACTGGTCTTTTTCCGAGTGGCAGGCAGTGACTAGTGGGGTACCGCAGGGATCGGTGCTAGGACCCCAGCTATTCACAATATATATTAATGATCTAGACGAGGGAACTAGATGTAATATCTCCAAGTTTGCAGACGACACAAAGCTGGGTGGGCATGTGTGCTGTGAGGAGGATGCAGAGAAACTCCAGTATGATTTGGACAGGTTGGGTGATTAGGCAGATGCATGGCAGATGCAGTATAATGTGGATAAATGCGAGGTTATCCACTTTGGTGGCAAAAACAGGAAGACAGATTATTATCTGAACGGCAATAGATTGGGAAAAGGGGAAGTGCAACGAGATCTGGGAGTCCTTGTGCACCAGTCGCTGAAGGTAAGCATGCAGGTGCAGCAGGCGGTTAAGAAGGCAAATGGTATGTTGGCCTTCATAGCGAGAGGATTCGAGTACAGGAGCAAGGATGTCTTGCTGCAGTTGTACAAGGCCTTGGTGAGACCACACCTTGAATATTTTGTGCAGTTTTGGTCGCCTTAACAGAGGAAGGATGTTCTTGCCATGGAGGGAGTGCAGCGAAGATTTACCAGACTGATACCTGGGATGGCAGGAATGACGTATGAAGAGAGATTGGGTCGATTACGCTTATATTCGCTAGAGTTTAGAAGAATGAGAGGGGATCTCATTGAAACTTATAAAATTCTAACAGGACTAGACAGACTAGATGCAGGAAGGATGTTTCCGATGGCAGGGGAGTCCAGAACCAGAGGTCACAGTCTAAGGATAAGGGGTAAGCCATTTAGGACTGAGATGAGGAGGAATTTCTTCACCCAGAGAGTGGTGAACCTGTGGAATTCTCTACCCCAGAAGGCAGTTGAGGCCAATTCATTAAATATATTCAAGAAGGAGTTAGATATATTTCTTAAGGCTAAAGGGATCAAGGGATATGGGGAGAAAGCAGGGACAGGGTACTGAATTTGGATGATCAGCCATGATCTCATTAAATGGCGGAGCAGGCTCGAGGGGCCGAATGGCCTACTCCTGCTCCTATCTTCTATGCTTCTATGCTTCTAAGCACACTCTCCACCCCTTAAAATTAACGGCTTCACGCTGCACTCTGATTATGGGGGGGGGTGAGCAACTCAAGATTTTGTAAAATGTGGTGTTACCTTGGAGTGCATATCCACAGATCCCTGAAGGTAACAGGACAGGTAGATAAGGTGGTTAAAAAGGCATATGGGATACTTCCCTTTATTAGCTGAGGCACAGAATATAAGAGCAGGGAGGTTATGCTTGAACAGTATAAAACACTAGTTAGGCCACAGCTAGAGTACTGCGTGCAGTTCTGGTCACCACATTACAGGAAACATGTGATTTCACTAGAGAGGGTACAGAGGAGATTTACGAGGATGTTTCCAGAACTGGAGAATTTTAGCTATGAGGAAAGATTGGATAGGCTGGGATTGTTTTCTTTGGAACAGAGGAGGCTGAGGGGAGACTTGATTGAGGTGTATAAAATTATGAGGGGCCTAGATAGAGTGGATAGGAAGGACCTATTTCCCTTAGCAGAGAGATCAAGAACTAGGGGGCATAGATTTAAAGTAATTGGTAGAAGGATTAGAGGGGAGTTGAGGAGAACTTTTTTCACCCAGAAGGTGGTGGGGGTCTGGAACTCACTGCCTGAAAGGGTGGTAGAGGCAGAAACCCTCATCAAATTTATAAAGTACTTGGAGATGCACTTGAAGTGCTGAAAACTGCAAACCTATGGATCAAGAGTTGGAAAGTGGTATTAGGCTGGATAGCTCTTTTTCAACCGGCACAGACACGATGGGCCGAATGGCCTCCTTCTGTGCCATAAATTTCTATGATTCAATGATTCTATGCGCTTGACAAAAAAAGCAGCCCCCTCTTTCCATGGAATTTACTATTGAACACACCTGCAATCTCCCTGTAATACTGTGTGACTGTGTCCTGTAAATACTGACTTGAAATGTCTTGATATGTTCTTTCTTTACCGAGGTGATACTGCATCACTGCTGTACACACATCAGATATATACATCCTAGTGACTCATAAGAACAGCAGTATCTGCAGCACAGCTCACCAGAATGTGGGAGGAGCATCACACCTACATGCAGGCTCTGAGGTCAACCTCCAAGGATGACTGTTTAAAAGAGCTTGTTGTTCTCCAGTTCCTTCTGGTAACTCTTGAAATGACACATTCACTTACAATGTTCAATACATCTGATTGTACATCAGCTTCCTAGTCAGAATAACACCAGCCTGACATTTATACCACGGATTCCTTTGATATGGGCCCAATTTCCTTGAACAAATAAACAACAAAAACAACTTGCATTTTAATAGCACCTTTGCAAAAAAGCATCTCAAATCACTTCACAGAGCCGTAATCAATAAATGGATAACGGGCCAAAGAAGGAGATATTAGGAGGGGTGGCCAATAGCTTGGTTAAAGAAGTGGGTTTTAAGGAGGGCTTAAATGAGGAGCGAGTGGTGGGGAGGCAGAGTGTTTAGAGAGGGAATTCCAGAGTGTGGGGTCTAGGTGGCTGAAAGCATGGCTGCCAATGCGGGGGTGAAGGGAGGCAGTGATGCACACAACTCCAGAGTCAGAACAATGGAGAGTTCAGGGTGGGGATTGTAGGACTGGAGAAGATTACAGAGATAGGGAGAGAGGAGACCATGAAGGGATTTAAACACACAGAACAAAATTTTGAATTTGAGGCATTGGTAAACAATACAATCAGTGAGGATAGAGTTGATGGTTAAGTGGGACTTGATCAGGCATAAAATACACGCAGCAGAGTTTTGGATGAGCTAATGTTTACACAGGGTGGGAGGCCATTGGAGAGAATTTGAATAGCTGAAGTGACAAAGGCATGGATGAAGGTTTCAGTGGAAGATGGGCTGAGGTAGGCATGGAGGCAGGTTTTTTTTCATTTGTTCCCAGGATTTGGGCATCGCTGGCAAGGCCAGCATTTATTGTCCATCCCTAATTGCCCTTGAGAAGGTGGTGGTGAGCCGCCTTCTTGAACCGCTGCAGTCCGTGTGGTGAAGGTACTCCCACAGTGCTGTTAGTGAGGGAGTTCCAGGATTTTGACCCACCGACGATGAAGGATCGGCGATATACTTCTAAGTCAGGATGGTGTGTGACTTGGAGGGGAACTTGGAGGTGGTGGTGTTCCCATGCGCCTGCTGCCCTTGTCCTTCTAGGTGGAAGAAGTCACGGGTTTGGGAGGTGCTGCCGAAGAAGCCTTGGCGAGTTGCTGCAGTGCATCTTGCAGATGGTACACACTGCAGCCACGGTGCGTCGGTGGTGGAGGGAGTGAATATTTAAGGTAGTGGATGGGGTGCCAATCAAGCAGGCAGCTTTTTCCTGGATGATGTCGAGCTTCTGAGTGTTGTTGGAGCTGCGCTCGTCCAGGCAAGTGGAGAGTATTCCATCACACTCCCGACTTGTGTCTTGTAGATGGTGGAAAGGCTTTGGGGAATCAGGAGGTGAGTCACTCGCCGCAGAATACCCAGCTTCTGACCTGCTCTTATAGCCACAGAATTTTGTGATTGGTCCAGTTGAGTTTCTGGTCAGTGGTGACCCCAGGTTGATGGTGGGGGATTCGATGATGGTAATGCCATTGAATGTCAAGGGGAAGTGGTTAGACTTTCTCTTATTGGAGATGGTCATTGCCTGGGACTTGTGTGGCACAAATATTACTTGCCACTTATCAGCCCAAGCCTGAATGTCATCCAGGTCTTGCTGCATGCAGGCATGGACTGCTTCATAATCTGAGGAGTTGCGAATGGAACTGAACACTGTGCAATCATCAGTGAACATCTCCTTTTCTGACCTTATGATGGAGGGAAGGTCATTAATGAAGCAGCTGAAGATGGTTGGGCTGAGGACACTGCCCTGAGGTGATGTTACGGAGGTGGAAGTAGGCAGTCTTTGTAACGGAGCCGATATGGGGTCAGTAACTCAGGTTGTGGTCACAGTTAACGTTAAGGTTGCGAACAGCTTGACTCAGCCCGAGGCAGTAGTCACGGAGGGGGATGGAATCAGTGGTAAGGGTACAGTTTGGCAGGGGCTGAAAGACAATGGCTTTGGTCTTCTCAATGCTTAGCTGCAGGAAATTGCAGCTCTTCCAAGACTGGAAGTCACACAGGTAGTCTGACAGCACAAATTCAGTGGAGGGGGCAAAAGAGAGGTTGTGGAGAGACAGAGCTGGATGTCGTCAGCATATATGTGGAAGCTGAACACATGTCTGCAGATGATGTTGCCAAAGGGCAGCATGTAGATGAGTAGGAGATGGGGCCATAAATAGATCTTTAAGGAGCTCCGGAGGTAATGGTGCAGGGGCAGGAAGAGAAGCCATTGCTGAAGTTAATGTGCCTATAATTGGATAGCTAAGGGCGGAACCAAGCAAGAGCAATCTCACTGAGCCGGACAATGGAGGAGAAGGGTTCGAGGAGGATGGTGTAGTTGACTGTGTGGAAGGCTGCAGAGAGGTTGAGGAAGAAGAGGAGGTACAATGCACCATGATCATAGTCACAGAAAATAGCAATAATAAAAAATAAAGCAAACAGAATCTATAGGGCAGGATTTTCTTCTAGATTAGAAGCTGCTTTCAGACAGTTTCTGGGCAGATGGGAGCATAAATTGTTTCAGGGAATTGTTCTGCCGGCTTCCTGACCTTTGCCGCCACTTCCAGGAATTTCTGCCAAAAGTGATGGTGGACATTGAATACGATGTATAAAAATGATAGGGTAATAACGGGAATACATCATCCGATGTATTTACTGTTACCAGTACTTTAACAATGCTTGACACCAGGCCATTGCACTCCTGGAGGCCAGCATTGCTGAGGAGGATTAAAATTTAAAGGGCCCAGTGCAATTGATCACAGAGCTAGAGATCAGAAATAACATCTTATTAGTCATTTCTGGTTTGACCCAGTACTGCCCGCCAGGCGATGCTGCGACCCACAGCAATTTTCCTCCACCCACCCAGGCAGGCAACGCAATGTTCCTGGAAATATCACTGGGAGCCCACCACCAACATTCAAAAGAACCTAACCCCGGTCGATCTGCTGGGGTCAGACCAGGGACATACTGGTGGGTGGACATCTCACCCCGATGCACTTCCAGTGGGATGCCCATCATAAAGGAAGACCCAGACCAAACAGTCGCGCCTACCAGTTTACGTTTTCTTGCATCACAGACAAGACTATTTTATCACATGACAATCTCGTAGACTCTCAAAAATCATCTCTGAGATTAAAATACAATATTAATGAGAATAAGGTGGAAACAATTGAAAAACCCCTTTACAATACATTGGTACAACTTACAACGGGAGCTGTCGAGGTATTGATGGGCTATTGGCAATTTGTAGATTTTCATTAAAATTTAAACACACCATCACCAAAAAGAATGTTTATCTTGACGAATTGTTAACAGATATCTATCAGACAGACAAGCCCTCCTTGAGCAACCAATTCAGTTTCCAATAAAGCGTGGATGCAAAACTGGATTGCAACAAATTTTAAATGACTCATCTCATGTATTAAACATCTTACATAAGGGAACCAAAGCAAGGGCTCCTTGGATGACAAGGGAGTTAGAGAAGATGATGAAACAAAAAAGAGGGTGTATGATGCATGTCAGGTGAATTCTTCAAGGGAGAACTAGACCAAATACAATAGGTTGAGAGGGGAAGTGAAGATGAAAATAAGATTGACAAAGAGAGAATATGAGAATAGAATGGCGGTTAACATAAAAGGGAACCCAAAAATCTTCTACCGGCACGTAAACAGTAAGTGGGTAGTAAGAGGCGGGGTGGGGCCTATTAGGAACAAAGAAGGTGATATGTGCTTAGAGGCACAGGGCAAGGCTAGAATACTCAATGAGTTCTTTGTATCGGTGTTTACTAAGGAGGTGGATGCTGACAAAATATCGGTAGAAGTGGAAAAGGTAGAAGCAATGGAAGGGGTGAAAATTGATAGACAGGATGTACTAGAAAGGCTGGGTATGCTTAGAGTGGATAAGTCGCCTGGTCCAGATGGCTTGCATCCCAGGTTGCTAAGGGAATTGGGGGAGGAGATAGCAGAAGGGCTTGCCATAATTTTCCAATCTTCCCTAGATGCGGGGGAGGTGCCTGAGGATTACAAAGTGGCAAATGTGACACCATTGTTCAAGAAAGGGTGCAAGGACAATCTTAGTAACTACAGGCCAGTCAGTTTAACATCAGTGGTGGGTAAAGTTTTAGAAACAATAATCAAGGAAAAAATTAACAGGCACTTGGAGAGGTTTAAGCTAATTAAGGAGAGCCAACACAGATTTGTAAAAGGCAGATCGTGTTTGACTAATCTAATTGAAATTTTTGATGAAGTAACTGGGAGGATTGATGAAGGGAATGCAATAGATGTTGTCTACATGGATTTTAGGAAGGGGTTTGACAAAGTACCACATAGAAGGCTGGTTAACAAAATTGAGGCTCATGGAATAGGTGGGTCAGTGGCAGCTTGGATAAGGAATTGGCTTAAGGACAGAAAACAGCGAGTTGTGGTAAATGGCTGTCTTTCAGACTGGAGGATGTTAGACAGTGGTGTTCCCCAAGGGCCAGTGCTGGGGCCACTGCTTTTTTTGATATATATAAATGACCTGGATATTGGAATACAGAGTAGAATTTCTAAATTTGCCGATAACCCCAAACTTGGGGATGTGGCAAACAGCGAGGATGATACCAATCGACTGCAACAGGACATAGAAAGGCTAGCAGAATGGGCAGGAACAGGGACAGGCAATATATACTTAATGGCACAGTTTTAAAGAGTGTGCAGGGACAGAGGGACCAGGGAGTTAATGTGCATAGGTCCCTGAAGGTGGCGGGACATATTGAGAGAGTGGTTAGCAAAGCATATGGGATCTTGGGCTTCATGAATAGAAGTATTGAGTACAAAAGTAGAGAATTTATGCTGAACCTTTATAAAGCGCTGGTTAGGCCACAACTGGAGTATTGCGTCCAGTTCTGGTCACCACACTTTAGGAAGGATGTGAAGGCACTTGAGAGGGTGCAGAGGAGATTTACCAGAATGGTTCCGGGGATGGGGGATCTTAGCTACAAGGACAGGTTGGAGAAGCTAGATTTGTTTTCATTAGCGCAAAGGAGGTTGAGGGGTGATTTGATAGAGGTGTACAAGATTATGACGGGTTTGGATAGGCTGGTCGGGGAAAGGCTGTTCCCACTAGTTGATGGTACAAGAAGTAGGGGACACAGATTTAAGGTTTTGGGCAAGAGATACAGGGCGTTGTGAGGAAAAACTTTTTTACGCAGCGAGTGGTGAGGAACTGGAACTCGCTGCCGACAGAAGTGGTGGAAGCGGACACACTCAATGTTTTCAAGGGAGACTGGATAGGCATTTGAGGGAAATAAACTTGCAGGGCTACGGGGATAGAGCGGGGAAATGGGACTGACTGGATTACTCTACAGAGAGCTGGCACGGACTCGATGGGCCAAATGGCCTCCTTCTGTGCCGTTATGACTCTATGGGGGAGAAATTTGGTATCACCACGTTTGGGGCCCAATTATTGGCCGGGCGCTAAGTTTAGCGCCTGGCGCTAATTATCACCTCCGACTGCAAACTTGGCTTTTATCGCCCCTGGAGGTGATTGGAGCGCTAAATCAGGCGCTACACACCTGTCTTAAGGCGCAAAGGCCGAGGAGCGAGGCGCTAACTTAGAGCGCGGGCGAAGCTCAGGTGATGTCAGTTAGCAATGGAACACAGACACACCGGCCAGTTCTTAAAGGGAAGGGTCGATCTTGCTCTCCAGCCACACCCTGCTCATTGCAGGCTTGAATCTCGTCGTGGACAGACCTGTGCCTAAATTTTCCAGCCAAGGACTATGGAGAGAGTCAGGGAATGAGCTCAGCGCTTCAGCGACTGGGCCTTGGAGGCTCTGGTTGGCACGGTGGAGCGCAGAAGAGCTATATTGTACCCAGAGAGTAGCAGGAGGCCATTGCCACGCGACTACAGAAGAGTGTGGAGGGAGGTGGCTCATCACATCTCCTCCAGGAGCATGGTGCCCAGGACCCATACGCAATGTCGCAAAATGTTCAACGACCTCACTCGGGTCATCAGGGTGAGTGGCTGCTTTTCAATACCTCTCCATCCCTCCATCTCAACCTCACTATGGCCAGAGGGTCTTAAAACTCCAATGCCCAACACTCATCCAAGACCTATGGCCATCTCATAAAACACACACGCACATTCCACACCTTACATACATTAAGGGCTATTCAACTATGGGAGGCACATCAGGCAAGACCATAGCTGCATACATTAAGGGCTTTTCAAATATGGGAGGCACATCAGGCAAGACCATGGCTGCATATTTACTCAGACACCGTCCTTTTTCTTGCAGGCCAAGCTATCTCATAACAGGAGACAGCAGCAACGGACGGGTGGAGGGCCGCCTCAGCTGCAACCCCTCAGCGATCTTGAGGCGCGCGTCCACAGGATTGTGGCAAGCCAGGTGATCGGTCCCGTCGCCCCTGGAGAGGCCGACCCCGTTCGGAACAGCAATGGTAAGGTCATCAGCTTTCTCTCCTCTCTCATTCCACTTGTCCCTCACAACACCAGCCTTTGACACTTTGGGCTGGATTTTGATACTGGGGCGGGTTGGGGTCGTGTCATCCACTTTTCGTGTTATCCACCCGACTGCAATTGGATGTGGGAGATTGATGCAATTTTCACTTAATTGGGTAATTGAGTTCCAGCATGTGGGAACCCATGAACCAATTAGTGTTTTCAGTCTGAAAGTCGCCTCTGATGATGTCATCATTGCTGCTGCATTGAAGATCTTCAAAGACTGCCTGGCCTTTGCTGTGAGAGGACCTGATGCAAAATGAGCAGCAGCAGCCCTAAGTCTGCTCCCAGATATTTTTACAACACCACTCCTAGATATGTCTCCTCCCCATAGCCAGCCAAATCCAAATGTGCTCCCACCAGGTTTCACATTCGTGGTTCAGAACAGGCGTGCTTCACGTAGAAAAAGGGTTAAAATCACAAAAGCCTTTCAAAATGGCATTATAGAGGCAATTTAGTGCTTGTTAAGGGCTTTAACAGCCTATCCCGCCTCTAAGAGGCGGGACAGAGTCGGGACCAGCAGACACAATTTAATGAAAATTGTGTGGAGGCGGGCTTCTGCCCGCCCGCCAGTTTTCGCAATTTTAACCCCCCACACGCCTCCAAACCTACCTCCACGGGTCAATGAAAAACCAGCCCTTTCAATCCAACTTACTAAATCACTCCACTCCTTCCTCCCTTACTGCCCCCCTGTCCTCACGCTAAAGCCACTCTTGTACCTCCCTACTTTCAGATGGTGATTCACCAGCTGAGGAGACGGGCCCTCAAGCTGCCTGTGGGAGCGAAACTGCAGGCGAGGAGGAAGAGGAAGCCGGAGCCTCAGCGCCACCCTCTCCCGAGGAAGCCCATGCCCACACTGGGACCACGTCTTCCCTGGAGAGGAGCAGGGGGGAAGGGTCTGATGAGGGTGAAGCTCCGGGACCCAGTGGGCTGCAGCAACGCGATGGGGGTAGGGAAGCTCGGGGGCCTTCTCCCCGGAGAGAGAGTAGGCCAGCGAGTCCTGCTGCACGGGACACAGAGGAGGAGCGGCTCATTGCTAAAATGAACACCCAGGCAGTGGACATGCACACTCAGCTCATGGGTGCAGTGGGAAGGGTGCCCGATTGCATTGATGCACTGGCAAGGAGTATGGAGCACTACGCTGCAGCACAGGCGGACGCCACGCAAATGCTTAGTGCTGCAATTCAGTCACTGGCTGCCGTGATCCAATCTCAGACTGGTCTCATGCAGACTCAGATTGAGGCCTCGCAAGCACTGACTGCTGCCCTTGTCGCTGGTTCGGACACATTGCCCCGGGGCTCGCACGGTGCCGCAGCAGGCCAGCAATCTGTGCTCCAGCAGATTGCTCCGGATGCTGAGGTGCTGCCCCATGGGAGTGCCAGTGTGTCGGTCGAGCAGGGAGGTGCTGTCCTCTCTCAAGATGCGGAGATGCCGGTGTTGGACTGGGGTGGACAAAAGTGAGAAGTCGCACAACACCAGGTTATAGTCCAACAGTTTTACTTCACCTGACGAAGGAGCGGTCGCTCCGAAAGCTTGTGATTTCAAATAAAACTGTTGGACTATAACCTGATGTTGTGCAACTTCTCACTCTCTCAAGATGACAGCATTCCTGCTGTCACCACTGTCACTTCCCCATTGCACTTGCCACCACCTGTAGCCCAGACTGCTGCCGCCCATGCAGAGTTGGTGCAGTCTGCAGCCGGGGCCTCCAGGCCCAGAGCTGGTCGAAGCCGTCCTTCAAGGGCATCTGCAGTCTCAGGATCTGACATTCAGCAGCCTTCCACCAGTCTTGCTGCAGCCACTGGGGCCCCATTACGGAGGAGCAGTAGGGTGGGAAGGGGGCAAGTGGGCAAGGGAAGGAGATCACACTCGAAGGGCAAAAAGTAGGAGGTCTGACGAAATGTTGGGAATGTTTTTATTAAAGGCCGAGGTTCGTCTGATAGCTTTTGTTTAGTGTTTTGGCCATTGTCTCCAGGTTGTGAGAACCAGTTATGTTAATTATTGATTTTTTGTGTTTGTTTCTATTAGTTTGTCATGAAGAAATGACACACACAGAGTTTGTAAAATAAAAAAGTTGTTGTATTCAAAATGTACATGTTTGGCCTTTGGAATCATTGCTGCCTTGGCCGGCTATAGTGGTTGTGGGTTGCTTTCCATTATGTTGTTCTCCATGCCAGAAGCCATTTCCTGAGTAGGGGCCTAGAAGCGGCTTGTTATCTGTCTTTGACGGACGGCCCTTGCAGTTTCAACATTGTGGCCCTCCCTCCCACCTTGGTGCTGCTGCTGATCATCCTCCTCATCCTCCTCATCCCCTTCCTCCTCCTCCTCCGGTGGTGCACGAAGGCCTGGTGGCATTGGCTGGGTCCTGAGGATTGCAAGGTTATGAAGAATGCAGCACACAACTATGAAGAGGGAGATTCGCTCAGGCGAGTACTGCAGGGCTCCTCCTGAGTGGTCCAGACAGCGGAACCGTTGCTTGAGCACGCCGATCGTCTGCTCAATGATGTTCCTGGTGGCGAGATGGCTCTCATTGTACCGCAGCTCAGCAGGGGTGTTGGGGTTACGGAGTGGTGTCATCAGCCAGGTGCAGAGTGGATAACCCTTGTCCCCGAGGAGCCAACCACTTGGCTGATGCGGTGCCTGGAAAAGCTCTGGCACACCAGTCTGGCGCAGGATGAAAGCATCGTGGCTGCTGCTAGGATAGCGGGCATTGACAGCGAGTATCAGCTGTCTGTGGTCACAGACCAACTCGACATTTAAGGAATGGTAGCCCTTGCGGTTTCAGAAAACCTCTGCATTCTCATGCAGTGCCCGCAATGCCACATGCATGCAGTCAATGGCGCCCTGCACCATGGGGAAGCCCGCTATCCTCGGAAAACCCAATGCGCGTTCATGCTCTTTGGCCCGGGTCATTGAGAAAGAGATGTACTGGTGTCTCCTTTTATAGAGGGCATTTGTGACCTCCCAGATACAGCAATGGACAGCGAACTGGGAGATATTGGCGATGTCCCCAGTAGCTGCTTGAAACGAGCCGGTGGCATAAAAATTCAGAGCCACTGTGACCTTCACTGCCACCGACAGAGATGTCCTGGTCCTCAGTTGAGGCTGCAGATCTGGTTGCAGGAGGTGGCAGAGCTCAGTGACAACTTCCTTGCTGAAGCGCAGCCTGCGCAAACACTGCTCCTCAGACAAATGAATGTAGGAGAATTGTTCCCGGAATACCCTGGGAGGGTAAGTTCTCCTGTGCAGAGGCCTGTTGACCCTCCTCCCTCTGGCCATGATTGCCACTCTCTCTCTGTGTCTCTGATGCCTCTGATTCTGCAGGCGCAGGACGACGCCCCGAATCAGTGCAGCCCCCACAGTCTCTTGACAATCGAAGTAATGAAGGTCAAATCCAAAAGGACCTGAAAAGTGCTGCTCAGTAGCCAAAACTACTTCACACAGCGTTGACTCTCTGCAGAAGTCTCTCTCTCGCTCTCTCAGAATCTCTCTCTCTCTGTCATAATGAGTGGTGCAAAAATGTCTCCCCCAAAAAAGACAGGAAGAGGACGCCTTTAAATAGCGTTCCCCCAGCCCCTTACTGACTGCAAAACGTTCCAATCTCCATGTCATTGATTGCGGCAGGCGGAAAGGAAGGGGGCACCACTCAATATCCGGTCCGGGGCGCCACCGGGGCGTTGCACGCTCGACTGACGTCACGATCTGCAGGCGCAGGAGATCGGGGGCAGTAGAGTTTAGCACCGCCGCAAAACCTCTGGTCAATTTCACGAGCGGCGCAAACATTGGGAGGCGCTAAGCAACCAAATTTTTCCCCCTATGACTCTATAACATCTGTGTGTCAACCTTTTGCATTATAAATTCCTATGTCAATGTTTAGAATGGAAACTGCCCATGTAAACTTGTCAGACTGTAATTACCCCCTTCACCAGTGGTGATGCTATAGGGCCTCAAGTTTCCATCTCCCGGCTCCTCATCCTGTACTGCAGAGATGTTCATGATGTTTTACTGGGTTAGCGGCTTCAAGCCTATGGAGGAGTGCCCAGGCTTTGCAACTGAAATGAGTGAAGTCCAGACTCTCCATTGTCTCGCTCCATTTTGTCAGGCGGACAGACATAGTTTTTACTGTGGATCATCGCTCTTCTCATACTCTTTGAAGAGTGTTTCTGTCTCTGGCTGCCAGCAAGGTGTATAGTTGCGGGAAATGTGTTTTGCGGCAGCTTTAGTAAGAAGGTGAACCAAGCAGTCATAGTTCTCTGGTTGATACGATGTATCTCATTTTCAGCTCCGGTGTATATGTAGCCCAATTCACTTGGCAGAAATTCCAGCACGGTTTCGGTGCTGATTCAATCAGCAGAGATCCAAAGCTGACGTAAGCCGCCTTGGCTGCAAGGTGAGTTTCCAAGCACGGTTCATGAAGCTTGCAGAGGAACACCGTCTTGTTGCTTTTCGTCAGAAAGCTGAGGTCGAGGTTGTGTTCAGTGTTCCATCCAATGCTGCATGATAAAATAGGCTAATCTGCTGCACACTCAATATGCATCAAGGTTTATTAACACACACAGTCATTTTTTCTGACATTCCCAGATTCCAGTCCATATTACTATTATCATAGAATCATAGAATCTTACAGCACAAAAGTGCCGGCATGTTATGTTATGTGACATGTTATGTTCTTAGGAACAAATGTAGAATTGCTGCTCTGATGGCTCAATTGGCATATGTTTTTTGTCAATTGGTGCCGTACTAAAGCCACACAGATCAGCAATGTCCCAAGCTCAACCCCTAGTCTGGTACTGAGTTAACTGACCTCAGCCAATGGCTGCGACGCTATAATTAGCCTCAATGCTACTGGGTTAAGGACAGTAAAATCAAGTAAGGTTCCTTATTGTTAATCAGTGACCCTTGCTGGAAAGTGCTCTTGTGTAAATCTTAAGTAAGAACAAAATCAGGCTCAACTGTAGGGCTCTCATCACCCTCGGGCCTACACATCAACAATGACCACTTGGACAAGTTGCCAGTGGTATAGGACCACACCCAAGGACGAGTCGGCATCTTCAGGTAAGGAGGGGCAAAAATAAAAGCACAAGTATATTAAAAGTAAAGTTTATATATGTGCTGGATTCTATAGCTGGAGGGTTCTTTATAAAAAAACAAATCCTGAAGAAACAATATTTTGATATGGCAACAGTTTAATCACAAACATAGAGACAATGGGCTGTATTTTCCGATCGGAGGCTTCCCGTGTGCGGAAGCCTCCGATCTGGAAAAAATCTATGCACTTACCTGAGGGCTCCCGAGGTGCGTATAGCTCCAATGCTGGGCCTCTCCAACTCCAAGTGCGCAGGGCCTACGTATCCCAGAGGCGCATGTGGTTCGCAAGCGTCCCTGGGATCACGTGGGCCATGGGGAGCCAATCAAAGAAGGGAATCTCCCTTCATACACTTGACAGATAGACCTGTCAAATATATGAATGGAGATCACCCCAAAAACACTTTAAAATATTAAATAAACATTTTTTTAAATCACATTTTTTAAATTAGTTGAAATTACAGTAAATTAAATATTTTAAACAAAAATTTAATTTTTTGAAAAAAATAATTAAAGTTTTTTACGGGGCTAAAAATAAACTTACCTTTTTTTAAAGTATTTTTAAGTGATAAATGAGTGGGAAAAAAATTTATTTTTACTTTTTTCAACTCTTATCCTGGTAAAAGCAGGGTTTTCTGCGGGCAGAGGGTCTCCAGAAAGCGTAACTCTCTGCCCGCGGAGGCCCTTCTCCAGGGCAGGTGTTCGAGCTGTCAAGAGCATTCTTGACAGATTGGAAATGGCGGTTTTCAGCGCATGCGCTGTGCATGCCTGAAATCGGCATTTCCGATGTCCCTACGGGTGTGTACACAGCACGTACACACCCGTAGGCATCGGAATATCCGGCCCATTATAAGAACATAAGAAATAGGAGCAGGAATAGGCCACTTGGCCCCTCGAGCCTGCTCCGCCATTCAATAAGATCATGGCTGATCTAGGGCTCAAAGCCACTTCCCAGCCCGCTCCCCATAACCCTTCACTCCCTTATCTTGCAAAAATTTGTCTATCAAAGGACCAAGGAGAGATAGTAACCCTCAGCTGCTGCCATAAGGTGGCTATCTTTGTAACAGAGAAAATTCCGAGTAGTGTCATTAGTGAAACAGCCTTGAAGTGTGTAAAGTATACTTCCTTCATTTAAAAAAAGAGCAATGCATCCTGATGTTGGGGGACACTCAGAACTTTGGACAAATATATTTTCAATAATTAATCACACTAACCGCCAGCTATTTTTTCTTAATGATAAGATAATTATCAGAGAGGTTATTAATTTATTTTATTATCTGCTCCAATTTAAATGGTTAGCTGGGACAGTATCAGATGGTATTTGTTACTTTAAAAAATTGATTATTTTCTTGCAAATTATTTATGTTCAAAGCAGCCAGATTTTTAGTGAAGACACCACTTAAAGAGTACATTCAGTGTTTTTACATGTCTAAAAGTAACTTTTGAAATATATGACTTTTTCCCCCAGCTTTCCCCCCCCCCCTCCTCTCCTCTGAATGCTGATTCATCCTGGGATACATATCCTCAGAAACTTCCAGCCCTTCACTATTCAGGGTCCCTGATATAGATAAGAATCCTGCTGGGATCCTGCCCAGTATAACCATATGACTCTAACTCTGGGAAGTCGACTGAGGTCTCTCCCCGCCAACGTTCCAGCAACATAGAGGTGAGGAGAAAATCGGTCTGATTGCGTCCAGCAATAAACGGGTAATTTATTTGCCAGGGCACTCCAGAGACACAGAGCCATTTTACAGCACTGACTCCACATTTTTAATTTTTAATCTTGAAATGGTAACATGCTTTCCTTCATCAAAGAAAAAAAGGATAAGAATGCGCTGAACCACAATTTCTTAACAAGTCAACAACAACAACCTGCATTTATATAGCGGCTTTAACGTAGTAAAATGTTCCAACGCACTTAACTCTTCCATAAAGAGGGAAATAAATATTTTTCTATGAATCTATTCTTCCTCCACCCTTTACTTTTACTTGCTTTCACTGCCCTATTACCCTTAACCTTGAGAAAATTAGTTAGCAGGAGTTTACTCCTGCTCTGTCTACACAGCTCTGATCACGCCACACCTGACGCCAATGTAAACCTTCTGATGCTTCTTATTACCCCTCAATTCTCTCAGTTTTCCCCCTCCACCTGATGCCCCTTTCTGTCCTTTGCTTGTCTGATCTGACTGTAATTATATTTGCTCCCTTTTGTTTAGCTCTCCACACATTGCCCTTTTGACTATCACAGGCCCCACGTGACTAATTTATCAATATCTCAGCACTAACTCCTCAAGAACAAAGGACCACCAACAGTACAACAGTCCTTGAAACCCATCACCATGACAACCACTCACATTTTAAAAAACAGTTCAATGGAATATAATTTAAAACTTTAAAAATAGTTCATGTGCATCTTTTCTCATTCAATAACATTGGTGTATGCTCGTGTATAAAAATTTTTTTGCTGTTGTGGATTTATTTCAAATGTAAAAAAAATCACAATCTGATGTGAATTACAGTCTTTTTACCCATGTTGAAGCGATTGTTGTTTATGTGCATAGCAATGCTTATATTAAAAATATTTTCAGTTAACATCAATACATAATGTATGTATTTTCACTGTAACTCAATGATTCTCTGCATGTTAAAGACAGCACAACAAGTAAAAACCAAAAAAGTAAACCAGCAGTAATATGACAAAGTAAGGATAAAAGGATCTCGCATGGTCTCTTAAACTAAAATATTCAATTTTTTCCCATGTATTCTTACCTCTCATGAAGCTTTGCGTTTTTGTAATATCACAATAACTTATAATAGCTGATATAAATGTATATAAATGTAGAAAGCAGCTTGCCTAATACCAGATAAATCATTTAAATCTTTTTAATTCCTATTTATATCACATTTGTTATGGTCCTTTGGAGTAAATGAAATTATATAACATAGTATAACGTAATATGCTTATTGTGGCTAATTTATAAAAACCATGCATTGCAATATAGTTAAAGAATGAGCTTAATAGTTCACAGCACTTTGATATCCTGCAGAATATTTATGGGAGATCTGCGATGAAGAATTTCTATAAACCTTACACTGGCCATTCCACAAAATAGTTACAGTAAAGTGTAGATTGGCTTATTTTGGCTTACTCTTAACAATTGGTTTGTTGTTTGTTCAGTCATCATACTATAATATAATAATGTAAAGTAAAAACAGAAAATGCTTGAAATGCCCAGCAGGTCAGTCAGCGTCTGTAAAGTGGAGATTGGTTATGACACTTCAGATATGCACCATGTTCTGATGAAGGCTACACACCAGAAATGTCATAACTTACCTTTTCTCTTTACCGATGCTGAATGACTGACTGCGTATTGCTGGCATTTATTGTTTTTATTACAGATTTCCCATCTTTGCAGTTTTTTATCCTTTTATTTATACTATAATGTATACCTTTCAACTGTCCCTTTCTCATTAGGACAACCCAATGTTAAGTGGCACCTCTGAGAACATCAGTCACGGTGTGCAAGACTCCCGAACCAGCAAAATCAGCTGACAGAGAACTGTGCTCCAGCTACAAGTGCTGACCTACAGTCCACCCTTTCAACACATCGCAGCTTGAGAGGAATGCTATAGCTGTGTTTCATTTGCTGAAAAAAATGTGAGTTTGTGGCAATCTCATCAAAAGTAGGGTTCCTGCCAAAAACAATTGAGTAGAAGTTGTAATTGGGCAGTAACACCACAGAGAAGATGATTCCAACTCATATAGATTGCAGGAGTTAATCTTACAAGAACATCCCTTATACACAATCCACTCAATCCACTAGGGGTCTCTAGTGTTTGCATGCAGTATACTCATCCAGGGAACAGGCTTTTTTTCAGATAAGAAAATACTTAAAACAGACTGCTACATAAACCAGTGCTTTCACAGCACACAACGTATACAGTTGTCATAGATAGCAGAGTGGTTCAGTGGATGCAAACACTAATATTAGTATAGTTGATCCAGCCGCACAATTGATACATCAGTGGTAGGGAAATTATTGGAAAAATTCTGAGGGACAGAATTAGTCTCCTCTTGGAGAGGCAAGGATTAATCAAGGATAGTCAGCATGGCTTTGTCAGGGGAGATCATGTCTAACCAATTTGATTGAATTTTTCGAGGGGGTGACTAGGTGTGTGGATGAGGGTAGTGCAGTTGATGTAGTCTACATGGACTTCAGTAAGGCTTTTGACAAAGTCCCGCATGGGAAACTGGTCAAGAAGGTAAGAGCCCATGGATCCAGGGCAATTTGGCACATTGGATCCAAAATTGGCTTAGTGGCAGGAGGCAGAGGGTGATGGTCGAAGGTTGTTTTTGTGACTGAAAGCTTGTGTCCAGTGGTGGACAGAGGATCAGAGGGACCTTGGTGTGCATGTACATAGATCCCTGAAGGCAGCAGGACAGGTAGATAAGGTGGTTAAAAAGGCATATGGGATACTTGCCTTCATTAGCCGAGGCATAGAATATAAGAGCAGGGAGGTTATGATGGAGCTATACAAAACACTAGTTAGGCCACAGCTGGAATACTGTGTGCAGTTCTGGTCGCCACACTATAGGAAGATGTGATTGCATTGGAGAGGGTGCAGAGGAGATTCACCAGGATGTTACCTGGGCTGGAGCGCTTCAGCTATGAAGAGAGACTGGACAGGCTGGGGTTGTTTTCCTTGGAGCAGAGAAGGCTGAGGGGGGACCTGATTGAGGTGTACAAAATTATGAGGGGCATAGATAGGGTAGATAGAAATGTACTTTTCCCCTTAGTAGAGGGGTCAATAACTAGGGGGCATAGTTTCAAGGTAAGAGGCAGGAGGTTTAGAGGGGATTTGAGGAAAAACTTTTTCACCCAGAGGGTGGTTGGAATCTGGAACTCACTGCCTGAAAGGGTGGTAGAGGCAGGAACCCTCACAACATTCAAGAAGCATTTAGATGAGCACTTGAAACGCCATAGCATACAAGGCTACGGACCAAGGGCTGGGAAATGGGATTAGAATAGACAGGGCTTGATGGCCGGCGCGGACACGATGGGCCGAAGGGCCTCTTTCTGTGCTGTATGACTCTATGACTCTATGAGGTATATAGTCTACAATAGTAGGAGAGTGGTAGTAATGGGAGATTCTAATAGTCAGGGATGTATTATATGCATGCCCTAGATACCAAACCAAGGATTTTGTTTGCCTTTTTTCCGGTTTTATGTATATTTGTTCTGCCACCTTTAATGGCCAATATATTTGCACATCAAGGCCTTTTTGGTCCTCTATTTAAAATTCTACAATTTAAGATGTATTCTGTTTCCCCATTCTTATTTGTAAAATGTATCACTTCACATTTAACTGCAATTGCTACCTGTCTCCTCATCCTGATAGTCAATCTATGTCTCGCCGCAGTCTTTCACATTCTTCGCCAGAATTTGCTATAACCATCAATTTGATTTCATCAGCAAATTTCAATATTGTTACCTTTATTCCTAAATCCAGATCATATGTGTGTGTGGTAAATAAGAGCAAACCCCTGTGCAACGCCACTTACCACACCTTTACATTCCTTTTACCACTACCCTTTACTTTCGGTCCTCCAACCATTTATTTATTCTTGTGGCCACATTCCCCTTAATTCCATGTGGAATTATTTTTGCTATATGTCTCTGATGTGGTGTCGTATAACATGCTTTTTGTAAGTGCAAATAAACCTAATAATCTGCATTCCTTTATCTATTCTTACTGTTATTTCGTCAAAGAATTCTATAAGGTTTGGACATGCGTAACCTGCCTTTTAGAAATCCATGCAGTCTGGCCCTGATTATCTTATTTGAAGTGTATAAAATCAATATCACTTCTGCTTAGGTGAATCTTTCTATAACTCATAGCAACATTTTGTAAATATTAATCTTCTAAAAACCCTAATATATAAATCAGATTAATGACTCATTTTCCATACATGCAAGAACCTACTCAGGGCTTTGAGCTGTTCACTATTCTATTGATGTACCAGCCATGAAAATATAAAACAGATTTTTGAAAATAATACTGGACATCATTCATGTGTATGCTTGATGAAAGTATAGAATATTGTGGCAAATCAGTAACAATTTTAATTTGAAGACTACACTGTATTCTAGAAACCCTGACATGGGGGTAATTTTGATTTTGGGAGATAAAATAGGCGATATCGATTGAGCTACCCATTATACATCTCCTGATATGCATTTCCATTAAAGTCAATAGAAATGAAAATTGGGAGAGATGTATACAGGTGGCTGAATCAATATTGGCCATTTTACACTGTTGCCCAAAGTCAAAATTACCCCAATACTCTCTGTGGACATTTACATCCATTTCTCAAAAGACAGGCTTTAACTTGAATAATTGCTTCTCATTGGCTCTCTTAAAGAAATATTTTTCTGAAGCTTTCAAAAGTTGTTAAAACCACAAACAGTAAGTTTTTTAAAACAAAATCTCCTGAGCTGACTACAGAGCTATATTATTGTGTGCTCGGTATAATGCTGAAACAAAACAATATGCCAACAATAAGGGTATGAGAATTTCCCAAATGGTTGTCATTTTTATGTCATGTTATAAGAACATAAGAAATAGGAGCAGGAGTAGGTCATACGGCCCCTCGAGCCTGCTCCATCATTCAACAAGATCATGGCTGATCTTCTACATCAACTCCACTTTCCCGCCTGATCCCCATATCCTTGATTCCCTTCGTATCCAAAAATCTATCGATCCCAACCTTGAATATACTCAATGGCTGAGCATCCACAGCCCTCTGGGGTAGAGAATTCCAAAGATTCACAACTGTCTGATTGAAGAAATTCCTCCTCATCTCAGTCCTAAATGGCCGATCCCTTATCCTGAGACTACAACCCCTAGTTCTAGACTCCCCAGCCAAGGGAAACAGCCTCTTAGCAACTACCCTGTCAAGCCCTGTAAGAATTTTATACATTTCAATGAGATCACCCCTCATTCTTCTATGTTATGGTATGCAGCAAATGATAGTCTTAAGTATTAAGGCTACTTCAAGTGATATTCCAAAGTTTAATTAAAACATCAATTTAGCCAATTATTTGGAGGGTGGAGAGGACAAATCCAATTAACATTCTGGATTTAGAAAATTCCAGATATTCCAAAATTTTCTCACTCTCTGTCCAGGTCTTAATCTACTCCAGCAGACAAAGGTCAATACGATTGAAGTCATGGTTTAATATTTGTTAGATTGCCTCCAGTAAAGTGAGTGTACATACTATGTTGATGTATGTGAAGGCATCAGGCACTCATACTGATGAGTTCCACCCACACTGGTGCACATTGCATGTGTACAACAGACCTTTTTTTACATTACATTATTCTGAGTGCGCACATTAGACATAGATGCAAGTTCAACATTAACACGAGGAAATACATTTTCTGTTGCAACTGGTACAAACAAACATACCATCTACAAATATATAAATTACATTAGGATCAACAGGGTAAAAAGAATGCCATGTCTCACAAAATATTCGAGAAACCGTTACATAAATAAATAAGATGTTGCAAAATAAATGCAATTTAAAATGTCATACAGTTCAGAAAAATACTTTTTTCTGTGGATTCTTACCAATTACATAGCTGTGTATTTTATTTATAATAAATGAAGCATATGCATGTATTATACCCAAGTCTGTCAGACTTTTTGGGGATTATGTTACGAGAACCTGTGTATATACTGACTGTTACTACACTGTCTATGAGGCCATTACTTTTAAATTTATATCGGCATATTTTCTATTCTAAAGTGTATGGGAATAAAACATATCGTTACAATTCAAATCGAATTCCACAATAATCCTTCAATTTAAGTCATAGGTGTCAGTTATTGAAGTCTGCATGACAGACGTTATTGGAAAAAAACAGTCTTAAAGCAGCTAAATAAAGGGAAGTCATGAACTCCAGCTCTGCAGGTGGATAGAGGATAAGTGGGTTGCCAGGATGTAGCATTTTGGGTTTGAGATGATGTTGATAAACCATTTGAGCTTTGCCTTTACCATTTATTATATTACTAGTAAACTGCCTGTGGCACTGCCCACAATCAATTCATGAATATCAATTTTTTATATATAAGATGATGATAGAGTTGGGAGAGAGACATCAGAAATTCACTCAACGGCATCACCTATTGGCCAGAACCTACAACTACATCATTAAAAGCAACTGTTTACATAGGGGTCGATGTTAGTCCCATCAACCTGGCAGAGACTGGAAGCCAGGCGGGTGGGCAGTTAAAATGCCCTGGCTTCATTACCCAATGAAAAGCCTCCCAGATCACGCGACTGTGATTTTTAATTAGGCGTCTGGACATGCGGCTAAGCATCCCGCCTAAAGACAGCAGGGTCCTTCCTTAAATATGCAGATCAGGGTCCGATGACATAATCGGAGCCCATCTGCAATTTTAACTCAGACCCGAGCAGGAAAGTTACCATAGCTTTCCCACCAGGATGAAGAGAGTTGCAAAAGCTGAAACGTACCAAACAAGATTTTTACTTTCCTTTGTGAAGCCAGGAAGAGCAGGAGTGCCTCACACTCTACCCGCCCCCTCCCACCATGCCCCTCCCACCAGCCCCCGCCCCCTGGACCCCCCAGGAGTGCCTCACACTCTACCTGCCCCCTCCCACCAGCCCCCTTCCACCATGCCCCTCCCACCAGCCCCCGCCCCCTGGACCCCCAGCCCCCGCCCCCTGGACCCCCCAGGAGTGCCTCACACTCTACCCACCCCCTCCCACCAGCCCCCTTCCACCATGCCCCTCCTACCAGCCCCCGCCCCCTGGACCCCCCAGGAGTGTCTCAGACTCTAACCGCCCCCTCCCACCCGCCCCCTCTCCCCCCCAGGAGTGTCTCAGACTCTAACCGCCCCCTCCCACCCACCCCCCTCCCACCAGCCCCCGCCCCCTGGACCCCCTAGGACTGCCTCACACTCTACCCGCCCCCTCCCACCAGCCCCCTTCCACCATGCCCCTCCCACCAGCCTACGCCCCCTGGACCCCCTAGGAGTGTCTCACACTCTAACCGCCCCCTCCCACCCACCCCCTCCCACCAGCCCCCGCCCCCTGGACCCCCCAGGAGTGTCTCAGACTCTAACAGCCCCCTCCCACCCACCCCCCTCCCACCAGCCCCCCGCCCCCTGGACCCCCTAGGACTGCCTCACACTCTACCCGCCCCCTCCCACCAGCCCCCTTCCACCATGACCCTCCCACCAGCCTACGCCCCCTGGACCCCCTAGGAGTGTCTCACACTCTAACTGCCCCCTCCCACCAGCCCCCTCCCACCAAGCCCCTCCCACCAGCTCCCTCCCACCAGGCCCCTCCCACCAGCCTACGCCCCCTGGACCCCGCAGGAGTGTCTCACACTCTAACCGCCCCCTCCCACCAGCCCCCTCCCCCTGGACCCCCCAGGAGAACATCTCGGAACGCTCATCCCAACACCTCAAGGGCCGTCCAATTTTTCCTAGGCCGGCAAACACTTCCTGCTCACTTCAACAAAAACAACAACAACTTTCATTTATGTAACGCCTTTAACAGGGCAAAACGTGTTACCCATTTCTGGCGGGAAGTCAGCTGACAGTGTATTAATGGGGTGTGGTGATTAAAATCGCCAGATCACATTCTGTTGTGGGCAGACAGGTGGGAAATTAACTTGCTAGAGCAATTTTCCTGTTGGAAACCCGCTATGAGTTAAAATCACCCCATGGCAGATTGCCATTCTAAATGTTTACATAGGAAATTTCAGTGTTAAATATTGACGTGAAAGTGTGGCAAAAAATCATGAGACCGGCAAATTAGTTAGGAAATGTGTGCATACACAAGGGGGGAGAAATTCAGTATCGCCCCATTTGGGGCGCAATTATCGGCCGGGCGCAAAGATTAGCGCCTGGCGCTAATTATCGCCTCCGACTGCAAACTTGACTTTTATCGCCCCTGGAGGTGATTGGAGCGCTAAATTAGGCGCTTCACACCTGTCTTAAGGCGCAAAGGCCGAGGAGCGAGGCACTACCTCAGAGCGCTGGCGAAGTTCATGTTATGTCAGTCAGCAATGGAACACAGACACAATGGCGCCGGCCAGTTCTTAAAGGGGCTGGTTGATCTTGCTTTCCATCCACATCCTGCTCATTGCAGCCTTGAATCTCGGCCTGGAGAGACCTGTACATCAAATCTGCTGGAAAGAACGATGGAGAGAACCAGGGAAAGAGCTCAGAGTGCAACCCCCACAGTCTCTTCTAAATCGATACAAGGAATGGCAAATCAAAATGAACCTGCAAAGTGCTGCTCAGTACCCAAAACTCCTTCACACAGCGTTGAATCTCTCCAGAAGTCACTCTCTCTCTCTCTCTCAGAATGCGTGGTTCAAAAATGTCACCAACAAAAAAAGGCAGGAAGCGGTCGCCTTTAAATAGCGCTCCCCCAGTCCCTTCCTGACTGCAAAACGCTCCCCTCAACCTGTCGTTGCTAGCGGCAGGCCATAAGGCAGGGGGCACCACTCAATATCCGCTCCGGGGCGCTACCGGGACGTTGCGCACTCGACTGACGTCACGATCTGCCGGTGCAGGAGATCGTGGCGGTAGTGTTTAGCGCCGCCGCAAAATGTCCAGTTAATTTCGCAAGCGGTGCAAAAATCGCCGCGCCCGGGCGCTAGTTGCTTTGCGCCCCATTAGCGCCCTCTTAAGGCACTAACGGGAGGCGCAACCAACTGAATTTTTCCCCCCAAGATGTTTAATAATGTACTAAATGATGTACTTAGAAAATGTTGAAATGTGTTATACGGGATGCTATCTATGTTCATCTAAAGAACATTTTTTTTTATTCGGTGATGGGATGTGGGTGTCGTTGGCAAGGCCAGCATTTACTGTCCATCCCTAATTGCCCTTGAGAAGGTGGTGGTGAGTCGCCTTCTTGAACTGCTGCAGTCTGTGTGGTGAAGGTACTCCCACAGTGCTGTAAGGTAGGGAGTGCCAAGATTTTGACCTTGCGACAATGTAGGATCGGCGATATACTTCTAAGACAGGATGGTGTGTGACTTGGAGGGGAACTTGTAGTTGGTGGTGTTCTCATGCGCCTGCTGCTCTTGTCCTTCTAGGTGGAAGAGGTCGCAGGTTTGGGAGGTGCTGCTGAAGAAGCCTTGGCGAGTTGCTGCAGTGCATCTTGTAGATGGTACACACTGCAGCCACGGTACGCCGATGGTGGAGGGAGTGAATGTTTAAGGTGGTGGATGGGGTGCCAATCAAGCGGGCTGCTTTGTCCTGGATGGTGTCGATCTTCTTGAGTGTTGTTGGAGTTGCACTCATCCAGGCAACTGGAGCGTGTTCCATCACAATTCTGCCAATGTGCAGTCATCAGCGAACATCCCCATTTCTGAACTTATGTTGGAGGGAAGGTCATTGATGAAGCAGCTGAAGATGGTTGGGACGAGGACACTGCCCTGAGGAACTCCTGCAGCGATGTCCTGGGGCTGTGATGATTGACCTTCAACCACTACAACCATCTTCCTTTGTGCTAGGTATGACTCCAGCCAGTGGAAAGTTTGCCCCCCGATTCCCATTGACTTCAGTTTTACTAGGGCTCCTTGATGCCACACTCGGTCAAATGCTGCCTTGATGTCAAGGGCAGTCACTCTCACCTCACCTCTGGAATTCTGATCCTTTGTCCATGTTTGGACCAAGACTGTAATGAGGTCGGGAGCCGAGTAGTCTTGGCGGAACCCAAACTGGGCATCAGTGAGTAAGTGCCGCTTGATAGCACTGTTGATAACACCTTCCATCACTTTGCTGATGATTGAGAGTAGACTGATGGGGCGGTAATTGGCCAGATTGGATTTGTCCTGCTTTTTGTGGACAGGACATACCTGGGCAGTTTTCCACATTGTCAGATAGATGCCAGTGTTGTAGCTGTATTGAAATAGCTTGGCTAGAGGTGCAGCTAGTTCTGGAGCACAAGTCTTCAGCACGATAGCCAGGATGTTGTCAGGGCCCATAGCCTTTGCTGTATCCAGTGCGCTCAGCCGTTTCTTGATATCACGTGGAGTGAATCGAATTGGCTGAAGACTGGCTTCTGTGATGGTGGGGACCTCAGGAGCAGGCCAATATGGATCATCCACTCGGCACTTCTGGTTGAAGATGGTTGCAAACGCTTCAGCTTTGTCTTTTGCACTCATTGAGGATGGGGATATTCATGGAGTCTCCCCCTCCCGTTAGTTGTTTAATGGTCCACCACCATTCACGACTGGATGTGGCAGGACTGCAGAGCTTTGATCTGATCCGTTGATTGTGGGATCGCAGAGCTGTGTCTATAGCATGCTGCTTCCGCTTTTTAGCATGCATGTAGTCCTGTGTTGCAGCGTCCGCAGGTTGGCACCCCACCCAGAGTATATTCTATGCCCTTGCTACTCTCAGTGCTTCTTCCAAGTGGTGTTCAACATGGAGGAGTACTGATTCATCAGCTGAAGGAGGGCGGTTGGTGGTAATCAGCAGGAAGTTTCCTTGCCCATGCTTGACCTGAAGCCATGAGACTTCATGGGGTCCGGAGTCAATGTTGAGGACTCCCAGGGCCACTCCTTCCCGACTGTATACCACTGTGCCACCACCCCTGGTGATTCTGTCCTGCCAGTGGGACAGGACATACCCAGGGATGGTGATGGAGGAGTTTGGGACATTGGCTGAAAGGTATGATTCTGTGAGTATGACTATGTCAGGCTGTTGCTTGACTAGTCTGTGGGACAGCTCTCCCAATTTTGGCACAAGTCCCCAGATGTTGGTGAGGAGGACTTTGCAGGGTTGACTGGGCTGGTTGTGCTGTTGTCGTGTCTCTAGCCGGAGTCAAGGTTGATGCCGGGTGGTCTGTCCGGTTTTATTCTTATTATTGTGTTTCGTAGCAGTTGGTTATAACTGAGAGGTTTGCTAGGCCATTTCAGAGGGCAGTTAAGAGTCAACCACATTGCGACAATCTGATAGTTTCCATTACTGATACTAGCTTTTTATTCCAGATTTATTTAATTAACTGAATTTAAATTCCCCAGCTGCTGTGGTGGGATTTGAACTCACGTCTCTGGATCATTAGTCCAGTGACATTACCACTATGCTACCATTTCCGTATAGATGATATAAAAGATGGTCAGCATTATTTTAATAACTATAGGTCACAATTCACAGAATTCTTTGAGGAGATAACTAAAATACTGAATGATGTTAGCAAATAAGAAATATTTACTTGGATTTTCAGAAAGCATTTGCTAAAATTTCATATGTGAGGCTTTTTAAAGAACGTGGGGGCTAAATTCCTGTCTTCACTGCGTTTAATGAAACGGAAGATATAAGATTGATGCATAACTGAATTTGTTTGCATTGAAGACATGAAGATGGAGACAGGATATGATTCACATTCTTTGCTGATGGTTTTAAATGATAGTTTCTGGGACGATGAAAATCTGTTCTGTGAAATGCAACATGATTGAATGATGGCAATGTAAGGATTGCATGAATAAACTCTACAATATTTTAGGGTTCAGGTAGAATTTTTTGCAGCACTTTCCATCAAAAGAATGAAATAATTGACATGGGGGAAAAATTCAGTTGCTTAGGGCCTCCCGTTAGCACCCTAAGAGGGTGCTAATGGGTCGCAAAGCAACTAGCGCCCGGGCGGGGCGATGTTTGCGCCGCTCGCAAAATTGACCAGACATTTTGCGGCGGCGCTAAACACTACCGCCACGATCTCCTGCGCCCGCAGATCGTAACGTCAGTCGAGCGTGCAATGCCCCGGTAGCGCCCTGGACTGGATATTGAGTGGCGTCCCCTGCCTTACCACCTGCCGCTAGCAACGACAGGTTGAGGGGAGCGTTTTGCGGTCAGGAAGGGACTGGGGGAGTGTTATTTAAAAGCGACTGCTTCCTGCCTTTTTTTGTTGGCGACATTTTTGCACCACGCATTCTGAGAGAGAGAAAGAGACTTCTGGAGAGATTCAACGCTGTGTGAAGGAGTTTTGGGTACTGAGCAGCACTTTGCAGGTTCATTTTGATTTGACCTTCCTTGCATCGATTTAGAAGACACTATGGGGGCTGCACTCTGAGCTCTTTCCCTGGGCCTCTCCATTGTTCTTTCCAGCAGATTTGATGTACAGGTCTCTCCAGGCCGAGATTCAAGGCTGCAATAAGCAAGGTATGGATGGAGAGCAAGATCAACCCTCCCCTTTAAGAACTGGCCGGCGCCAGTGTGTCTGTGTTCCATTGCTGACTGACATCACATGAGCTTCGCCAGCGCTCTGAGTTAGCGCCTCGCTCCTCGGTGTTAGAGCCTTAAGAGAGGTGTGTAGCACCTGATTTAGCGCTCCAATCACCACCAGGGGCGATAGAAGCCAGTTTGCAGTCGGAGGCGATAATTAGCGCCAGGCGCTAAACTTTGTGCCCGGCCGATAATTGCGCCCCGAACGGGGCAATACCGAATTTCTCCCCCATAGAATCTATGGTAGGCCAGGTAGATTTTGGATGGTCGCAGAAGGAACAGGTTTGAAGAGGTGAATGGGTTCTTCTTGTTTTGATGTACAAAGGGACCTGGATGTCCTTGTACACCATTCACTGAAAGCAAACATGCAGGTGCAGCAAACAGTTAGGAAGGCAAATGGTATATTGGCCTTCATTGCAAGAGGATTTGAGTACAGGAGCAAGGATGTCTTACTACAGTTATACAGGGCCTTGGTGAGACCACACCTGGAGTACTGTGTGCAGTTTTGGTCTCCTTAGCTAAGAAAGGATATACTTGCCATAGAGGGAGTGCAGCGAAGGTTCACCAGACTGATTCCTGGGATGGCAGAACTGTCGTATGAGGAGAGATTGGGTCGACTAGGCCTGTATTCACTAGAGTTTAGAAGAATGAGAGGGGATCTCATTGAAACGTATAAAATTCTGACAGGGCTAGACAGACTGGATGCAGGAGGATGTTTCCCCTGGCTGGGGGCTCTAGAACGAGGGGTCAGGATATAGGGGTAGGACATTTAGGACTGAGATAAGGAGAAATTTCTTCACTCAGAGGGTGGTGAACCTGTGGAATTCTCTACCACAGAAGGCTGTGGAGGCCAAGTCACTGAATATATTTAAGAAGGAGATAGATAGATTTCTAGACGCAAAAGGCGTCAAGGGGTATGGGGAGAGTGCGAGAATATGGTATTGAGATAGAGGATCAGCCATGATCATATTGAATGACGGAGCAGGCTCGAAGGGCCGAATGGCCTACTCCTGCTCCTATTTTTCTATGTTTCTATGTTTTATACTTTCTTATCTCAACTGTTTGATATATTGCTGTCTTGTAGCACAGCCCAAAGCTACATATTATCTCATAATGCATTTAGAGTGAAAGGTCAATATTTTTAAAATGGCAAATTAGACACAAGTGATTCCCAGTTGATAGTGATGGATTCCACCTGCCTATCAAATTACATGGCTCTGAAAGTTACATTGTACATGCTGCAGCTCCCCTCAAATTGTAAAGATTTAGGGGGAAAAATTTGTTTGCGACCATTTTGGGTCGCTAACATCGCCTGCGCACTAAATTTAGCACCCGGCGAAAAATAGTGCGGGCGATCGCTAACTTCAGTTTTTGCGCCCCAAGAGGGAGGCGGAGCGCTAATTCAAGTGTTAGCGGCGCCGCGCACGGACGAAAAGTCATTTGCCCCCAGGGGGCGCCAACGAGAGGCGCAAATGCACCGAATTTCTAGCCCTTATTTTCTATGTGTTTAGAAAACCAAATGGCAGGAGTGAAAAGTATTATCTGAATATGTGGCTGAATAGCCTCATCATAAATCAAAGAATTAAAAACAAGCAGTGGTTTGAATGAAGGTTTGACTGCCATATTGTGAAACACAAATTGCTACAACAATGTGAGAGGCAATTCCAGTTCTGTGTATAACATGCAGTGCAATTAAAGGAAGCAGTAAAAATTTATGTCGCGCAATATTAATTTGACTGTGAAAGTGATTTACAGGTATAAAACTATCGTAATTGTGTATGTAAAATAATGGCTGACTTAACCATCAATTTATTCCCCACCCTCCCTTTCTTCCAAAAGATATAAACTAGCAGCACCAATTGTCACACAGAGTTCCCACTGTGAAATTGGACAGTAGTTTTTACAATACAGTTGTCTGCCAGTCTAATTATAAAGACTTCTGTTCATATTGGATCAAGAACTGAAAACATAAACCATACACGGCAGAAAGGCTTTCTTTCAGAAATTATGCTTTAGTCGAGAATTCGAGCATCAGCAGAAAGCAAACATCGGAACCAAAATGCTTGACTCAAGTTTCCTCCATTTAGAATATTCATAATGGTAAATTAGCAAATGGAGTTTTAAAGTTATTATATGCTAGAAGCAGCATTTCAAGCTCCAAAGAAAATTATGCACTCACAGGCACAAATTTGTGTCTTCTCAACTTTGCATAATTGGATTAATTATGATGTTTTGTAAATAAGCACAATGTAAAATGTCCTCTATTTTATGGTTTTATGTGCGAATAGTTGCAGATGGTGTTGAGCGTGACCTGTATATCTCATACCTAAAGCTCAAGTAGAAGATTTGAATGGGAGATGACTCCATTATAAAGTGAAGTGCCTGTAATTTATGAACCTGAATCAGTGACTTTTAAAGGCCCAGTGTAATCTCACAGGATGGGGGGGAGGTAGAAAGTGACAGGTTGATTTTAGTAACGGGTTAGAGTAGCCTAAGCTGTTCCCACATTGATGGAATTTGCGTGATGTTATCCTTAAGGCTAAACTCAGTGCACCGATTCAAACATGAAATGGCGAAACAAAAAAAAGGAAATTTTTTGCATTAATTACAATGAATAGATTTTAGCTTGGCTTGGAACCCAAAGCCTTCATACAAAAGGTTTTATGTGAAGATCTGACTAGTTAGAAGTAGCCAGCATGGATTTCAAAAAGGAAAATCATGCTTGATAATCCTCATAGAAATCTTTGAGGCGATAACAGACATGATAGGGAAAGTGCAGTGTATGTAGTTTGCATGGACTTTCGGAGAGTATTTTATGAGGTACCACACAGGGGATTATTAGAGAAGATTAAGGGATATGTAATTAGGAAGAGGAAAACAATTGTTTTCAATAAGTTTTCTCCATTTGTCCCACAGGGTTCAGTTCTGGGACCATTTCTGTTCAATGTGTATATCAATGACTTGGATATAGACCTAGAGGGAGTAGTGTCAAAATTTGCAGATTATATCAAAATAGGAGGTATAGTGAATTATTCAGAAGACCAAAGGAAGCTGCAAAGGGATACTGATAAGTAGAGGGAATAGGCTAAACAGTGGTAGGTGGAGATCAATGCCAGTAAGTATGAGATGACATAAAGTGGTAAAAAATAATAACAGCAGTAATTGTACCGTGAATGGAAGTAAGCTGTCGTGGTGGGAGAGCAGAGAGATTTGTGGGTACAGGTTCACAGGATATTAAAGGCAGAACCTCAGATTAATAAGATTGTAAAATAAAGCTAATGGAATTCTAGGTTTTAACACAAGGGGCTAGAATATAAAAGCCAACAGGTAATGATGAGCCTATATAAAACCTTAATAAGACCTCATTGTTTTTAATTCATTCTTGGGATGTGGCATTGTTGGCAGTTATTGCCCATCCCTAGTTGCCCTGAGAAAGTGGTGGTGGGCCTTCTTCTTGAACTGCTGCAGTAGTGGGTTGATACAACTTGCAAGGTCACTCCAGAGGGAAGTTAAGAGTGAACCATGCTGCTGTGGGACCAGAGTGACATATAGGCCAGACCAGGTAAGGTATTATGTGAAGGGTTAGCCTCCACACTATAGGAAGGAAATTGAGTCGTTAGAAGTAAATACATAGGGGGAAAACAAACTAGCAAAGCAACTAGTGCCCGGGCGCGGCGCCGCCAACGCCTCCCACGAAATTCAGCGGGAGGTTAGCGGCGGCGCTAACCGTTAGCGCCCTGCGGCGCTGCGCTGCTGGCAATGACATCATCGCCGTACCCAGTGCCCCGCTCGCGCCCTGGCCGCGATCTTTGGTAGCGCCCCCTGACATGTTGCCGGACGCTATGTCCGACGGGGTCAGGCGGGCCTACCTGCAGCCGGGGCGGCGCTATTTAAAGGCGAGGTGCCAGGCGCCCATTTTTGTTGCTGGCCACCTGCCAGCACCTGCCTACGCTGCCGTCCTCAGCCTCCTGACCTGCCCCCCCCCGTGGAGTGCCATCTGCGCTCCATGAGCCCGGCACTTCTCGAGTGCCGGGCTCTTTTGCCGGCACTCCGATCCCTGGTGGCCCAGCTAGGCCCCGGGTCGCGCTGCGCAAGGCCCCTCCCCTTTAAGAAGGGGAGGAAGGCCTGCAATACCGCAGCTTGAAGTGCCGCAGCGCATGGCGCTGTGGCATGTGGCGCTGTGGCATGTAGCGCCGCGATATTCCCTCGCAAAGCCCCAAGAGGGAGGCGCCCCGCTTCCCTCTTGGGGCGCTACCACTCAATTTCGGCCGCGGGGATGCTAATTTTTCCGGGGCACTACTTTTAGCGCCCCGGCGAAGTTAGCGCCCCAAAGGGGGTGCGACTCAATTTTTCCCTCATAATATTTATATGAATATTCTATAAATATATTGGAACAGGTTGCCATTTTTAATACCATCAAACTCACTGCTTTGAAGAATGGCATTGATCATGTGACAAATTCATCAGTATCACATCTCTATACACTATCAACAAATCAGAATCTCCGGCTAACAAGGCAGAAACACCCGACAAACCAGAGAAAGGAATGTCAGTATGGTGGGGGCTTGGAGGAGAGGGAAGTACTTTTAATGTAAATAGTTCGAATTCCCATTATGTCTGCCAGAATGCTCATTTTTAAATAAAGGCGTGCATGTTAAGATTTTTTTTTATGAGGTCTGTCAGACAAACATGTTAAGTGAATTAATTTTTAATAGCATGAGTTTACCAGCAGTGAGGTATAGCTGTTAACTGATAGAAGATTTACATGCAGCTCAATTCTGCCCCTTACCCACTGATACCATTATTTGCTCTTCTCAATGCTACTGCCTGTCGCTCCCCTGTTTATGTTCCCTTCACTGTCTTTGGGTCTGAACCTCTCTCATTCATGACACTCTCCATCCTGTCATCTATCCTTATCATTATTCAAGTTAAACTACTAATAATCCACAATGATCAATCAATGAAATCTTTTCGCACAAAAGCTTTGAAAATGTTGAGCACACTCCAGATGTCATAGTTTTTATAAAATACCAACAAATCACAACTAGCCAATCTTTAAATTTACAAAGAGAAAAGAAAAAAAGAAAGACTTGCATTTGTACAGCATCTTTCACGAGCTCCGGATGTCCCAAAGCACTTTACAGCCAATGAAGTACTTTTGAAGTGTTGTCACCGTTGTAATTTGGGAAACACAGGCAGCCAATTAGGGCACAGCAAGCTCCCACAAACAGCAATGTGATAATGACCAGATAATCTGTTTTAGATATTGATTAAGGGATAAATATTGGCCAGGACACCGGGGATAACTCTGCTGCTCTCTCTTCGAAATAGTGCCATGGGATCTTTTACATCCACCTGAGAGAGCAGACGGGGCCTCGGTTTAACGCCTCATCCGAAAGACGGCACCTCCGACAGTGCAGCACTCACTCGGCACTGTATTGGTGCGTTAGGCTAGATTTTTGTGCTCAAGTCGCTGAGGAGGGACTTGAACCCACAACCTTTTGAGTCAGAGGCGAGGGTGCTACCATGGAGCCATGGCTGACACCGTGATACACAGTTATTTCCTATCATTTACTTCTGACATTGAGATAACCTGGAGAGGTTGTTGAGATAACAAGGAGGAGCCAAGCATCTGTCAATCTAGAGAAACCTTCTGACAACAACAATAATTAGTCTCTAATTAGTCTCCAGACCTGTTTATAACAGTCGCAGTAAGAGCAGTAGCCTTAAAGGGAAAGAATACTGAGGGTAGAATTTGGGCCAGGACAGCCCCCTGGTTTTCTTTGAATAATGCTAGGTGACCTTTAATGTCCGCTTGAACGACTGCATACATGCCAACCTAGAAAACTAGCAAAAGCTGATAAACAGCATCAAAACAATTGTCAACATCACTAAAGAGCTATCAACTCAAAAACAGCCCTGAATATAAGCCTATGACATGTCTGAACAAATAATTGCACTGAAGATGCAATGGGACTCAGGCTTGTAATTTATGCAGTAGGTATATTCATTCATTAGATTTGGAAACATAGAAACATGGAGGAAAGAAAAATGTAAGTTGATGAAAACCTGAAAGGGAGGAACATGATTTATGTGGGGGATGGGGCTGAAGGCATCCTTTCTCCAGAAAATTGTGATTTTTGACACTTTAATTGGAATAGTTTCTATTATTTCAGAATATTCAATGACCATTGCCTTTTTTCATCTAAAAAGCAGAGCCCATTGCTCAAATTTGCCATTTGGGAATTAATTACTTTTCATTATATTTTAAAACATCTTTCTCCCAGTAGCAATAGATAATGCATTACTGGAAGTACAAGGTTTTAATTCGTTTTCATACTTTAAAAATGCTTAATGGCAAATAGGGGCTTAGAACCCATCAAGTTGGCCCGCCTCACCCCCAAAACACCAGTGCCAGCTCTCTCCCCCTCTCAAAGTACTGCATAAATCCCGTCTCCCTCCTGGTAAAGTGCTATTCCTGGCTTCAGACACGCCAACCTAGAAAACTAAAGTTAGCCAACATCTTTAAAAAAGCTGTCACAATCCCCCAAAAGCTGAAAACTCAAGAACAGTCCTGATTATAAGTCTATGACATATGAAAACAAGCAGTTAAACAGGCTTTTAACTTAAGCTGTACATACACACAACATTCTTCATTTATATTTGAGGGGTAAAAAACATAAGCACATGAAAGCCTGAAGAGGAAATCCAAATGTTGCTGCTGCAAAATTAGTGATGCATTTCTAAAGCACTCTACCCCCTTTAGACCCAGTGCCTAGAGCATGGCATGCTTGGCCACAGGGAGTAGTTGCAATAGAGACCACTGCATCTTTTAAAGGAAGAGTAGATAGACATTTGAAGCCAAGGAAGATACAGGACGATAGGGAAAGAGCAGGGCAGTGGGATTAACTTTGGATGATTCTTACAAAGAGCTGGCACAGACAGGATCTGCCGAATGATCTCCTTCTATTTTGTAAACTTATGTACACCTTTGGTCCTTGGTTGCTCGGGAGCACGTTGCCTTGGAAATTTTGGCATTTTTAAATTAAAAATGATGGACTCTGGTTGATTTTAAGCTTATGTCATAATTGTTAGATTTTTAATCCAAGAAAAGGAAAAGCAAAGTGACATTTGGATTTTCAGCATACCAACCAGACCATTGTTTCATCAAAACATACCTCAAGTCAATCGCCTACATTCGCAGTCTGTGCTCATTTTCATCTGCAATCATGAATATGCAAACCAGGCCCTAAAATGCTGATTGTCCACATCAAATCCAGACAGTTGGCTTGTATCCTACTGGAATAGGCAGATGGGGCACAGTATAGTATCTCATCTGAACAACATCACCTCCAACAATGCAGCACTCTCAGTGCTGCTCCGGATGGTCTGCCTAGATTATGGGTTTAAGATTTGGAGTGGGGCTTAAACCTACAACTCTGATATGAGAATGATACCAACTGAGCCAAACTAAGACAAGTTTATGCAATGCCAAAATCAAATCAAAATGCGACTTGGAGTAGTTAGCATGCTGTATTAATAGGGATTTTGCCTGCTCTTGCACGCCCCTCTTCCCTTCCCCACCAGTGTCCCATGAGAATCCTGTGGTGCCATATCGCCCCTCCCGCCCTCATTAATACAAAATCTGCTCTCAACCATTTCATTTTGTAACTGAAGTATTCTCATTTCTAATAATATGGATTAATGAATTAGCGGTTTTAATATTAAAATGTATAAAGCTATCATTTTATATTGCTGCCTCAGACTCCACTGAAGGCCACAGGTGTTTACAAAATAATTACTGAAGCATTCTGAACAAACAGAATGGATAATCAAATGGCAGTAATGAACTACTGTGGCTTGTCGCTGAGTACAGACAGTTTGTTAAAGGATGGGGTCTACAATCTCCTCCTTCAACCAAGCTACAGGTTCTCATTTACAACTTACCGTACTCCCCTGTGTCCATATTATCACTTAATGTGGTCACATCTCCATGAAATGTAGTGTTCTGATTAGCTAATGCTGTCCTTTCACACTCAACTGAGTATCTCAATGTGATTGAAGATACCCTCCTGAGACAGGCCACATCACACACTCCACATGTGCTGCCTTCACTGTTCCGCGGCGTTAACAGGAGATACTTCAGATGCCAGCACCAAGAAAGGATCTGGCTACATTTTGAAAATTACGAGTAGATTTTGACATAAACAGATACCAATAATACATAGCGTATCATTATTAAATTGGGCTGCCTAGCTTCAGCTTATTATTATAATTTATATTCACAAATTTGGTTACTTAATTACACATGTTTCACTGTGGTATATGGAGCATTTTGTATTAAAAACACCATTAAGGAAAACCAAATATGATAAAAAGGCAAGTAGTCTTAAATTGCCCAGTGCTATTGTGTCCAGAGAATGGAGTGCATAGTTATACTGGAGTACCAACATGTTGTGGAACAGGAGGATGTGGGTTTGTAGATCTCTACCTAGTAATTTCCATAATTGGGGAAGTGCCTAATAGAGATCAGGTACGTCCCCAATAGGGAGGGGAGGCGATATTAATGGGTAAGTCATCCACCTTTTAGCATATCAACAGTAGCACTGCAGAGGGAGTGGGAGCAAGCCCACCCACCCTCTTCAACTAATGTTCATACTGAGAAAAGAATAGAAGATAAATTACTTAAAAAAAACAAAAACACAAAATATATTGTTTTAAAAATGTCACAACATTGTAAATTTTAATTTAAATGCCTAATAGTGGAAGCAATTTGTTACATAATAAAATTAAATTGTAACACAACTATAGCAGACAAATTCCCTTTTTGTGTGTTTTTTTCTTGTTTTTCAAGCATGATAAAGTAATTTGCCCATGAACAACAGGCCTGAAATAGGTTTGTTTTGTAATTATATGAGAAAGTTGATGGCACTATCTACATTTTTTTCTGTTTATCCAAGAGTGCTATTTGGGACCGAATGAACTGGAAAAGGCCACATATTTACACCCATGGGATATCATTGCCAGTACAGAAGTCAACCAAACACAATGTCCAACTAACTTTGTTAAAACCATTCTTCTGCAATTTGTGCTAATAAACAAGTCTTCTTAAAGTAAAACGGTTCTTTGTAAGCACAGCATAAAAATTATGTTGTATTATATTAAAGAAAGATTTGGATTTATATAGTGCTATATCATGTCACCTTGAACATTCCAAAGTACTTCACATACCATGAACTGCTGCATCAGTAAGCACAGCAGCAATTTTATGCACAGTATATGCAGCTATCACATTCTCTATGCTTCCTTTGCTTTCAAAAAAAGTTGAGTATATATTCGTCCATGACTAAAGTTTAAAAAAGTTCTTTTACTAAAGTTTCATGAGCCATGAGTAAAAGAATTTCTCTTTAATCTAATACACAGTGCAAATTTTATCAAAATTGCTTTAGGCGATATTAGCAGATGTTTAGCAATGTTCATATGACATTTCGCTGTCTGGTATTTTAGTGGTGGTATTAGCATATTTAAAACAAATGAGTTAACACCTGTTAAAATAGCAGACGGAGGAATATCATATTAAAGTGTTCACCCACTAATATCACTCAAAGTAATTTCTATACTTTTGTGTATGCATTAGCAATAGGACTGATCAAAGAAGTAAAGAAAAGATTATTATTTTATCATCAGGAAAGATACTATAACTAGCATTTGAATTATACACATTTAAAAAAAAGTCTTTCTCACCCAATAAACCATCAGGGAATCAGCACAGATCAGAATCTGTGCCCACTGAATCCGTAGAGGGAAATTCAATAAAAAAACTTCTATTGAATTTGTGAGCCTTGTTTTGTGGAGTGCTAGTGGGCTGACAGTTGGTTAATTAGATTTTGTAAGATTTTATTGTAGCGTTAAGGTACTGCATGTAACAATTTTTGATCCATCTGATACAAGGCACTTGGAGAAAGGGGGAAGGTCCTCTTTTTAAAACCAGGACACATCTCTTTAATCTCTGCCATGCTTATTTAACCTGAATTCCCTCCATGTCCATGCTAATGTGAATGTTGGCTGCTGCTCCAAACCCAAGCCTATTACTTCCATCTCCCTTTATTTTGGCCTCTCATGGGCACTCCTCTCTTGTCTTCTCTCTTTCCTATCACCCAGTCATACCACCTTTCTATTTCCCCTAATACAAAAGCAAAATACTGCGGATGCTGGAAATCTGAAATAAAAACAGAAAATGCTGGAAATACTCAGCAGGTCAGGCAGCATCTGTGGAGCGAGAAACAGAGTTAACGTTTCAGGTCGATGACCCTTCTTTTTCCAGTTCTGACGAAGGGTTTCGACCTGAAACGTTAACTCTGTTTCTCTCTCCACAGATGCTGCCTGACCTGCTGAGTATTTCCAGCATTTTCTGTTTTTATTTCTATTTCCCCTAATCCCTACCCAACCCATCACTATTCCTCTTCCTTTCTACTCTCCTCCCACAGTTCCAGGCTTACGCCTCCCTTGAATAAGCCCACAACCTTCTGGCATTCTCCAAAGGGATAATGAAACCTTTCCCCTTACTGAAGTCTCCCCATCTCTTCTCCGTCGTCCAGTAAGACTTCCCTTGTTTGATTCCACTCTTATATATTTGGTTGTAGCTAGTGCATCTTCAGCAATTACTTCTCTTCCCACCCCCACACGTCTAATGTCCCCCAAGGATCGTTGGCCCCTCCTTTTCATCATCTACATGCTGCCCCTTGGTGACATCATCAGTAGACACGGGGTCAGCATCCACATGTACGACGATGACATCCAACTGTAATCTCCACCGCCCCTCCACTGCCTCCTGTCAGACTGCTTGTGCTACATCCAGTCTTGGATGAGCTGTAATTTCCTCCAGTTAAACATTGAGATGACTGAGCCATCGCCTTCAGCCTCCGCAACAAACTCCATTCCCTCGCCACCATTTCCATCTTCTCCCTGGCCACTGTCTCAGGCTGAACCAGACTTTTTGCAACCTCTGCATCCTATTCGACCCTGAGCTGAGCTTCCAACACCATCCCTTTCCATCACAAAGCTCCCCTTTGGCCCACTCAGCTCATCTTCTGCTGAAACTCACATGTATGCTTTTGTCACCTCCAGATTTGACTATTCCAATGCTCTCCTGGTCAGCCTCCCATCCTTCACCTTCCGTAAACTTCAGTTAATTCAAAACACTGCTGCCCATATCCTATCCTGCACCCAGTCCCGCTCACCTATCATCCCTGACTCACTGACCTACATTGGCTCCCAACACCTCAAATTCAAAATTCTCATCCGAGTAATTAAATGCCTTCATGGCCTTCCCTATCTCTGTATCCTTCCTCCAGTCCTACAACTCCCCCCGAACTAGCCAAGCAACCCCCCACCCCACCATTAGCAACTGTACCTTCAAACAGCTATGGCCACATTCTGGAATTCCTTCCCTAAACCCCTCAGTCTCTCCATCTCTCTCTCATCCTTTAAGACCCTCCTTACACACGACCAAGTCAGACTAACTCTCTTGAAAACATTTATCTCATTCTTATGTGTGAACCTCGCTCTGTGCATATTGGCTGCCGCCTTTGCCTACAGAACAACCATGTCTACAGGCCTGGTTTAAACCCAGCCCACCCTGCGTGAACGGAGTGAGTGGGGGGTTAAAATGGTGGTTGAAGGATTTGTGCAGCATTTCCAACATGTTCGTGCCCACAACCATTTTAACTGCTGGTATTTTGGCAGCCAGGAGGCTGCCCGCCACAGTCAGGGGTCTAATTAAAAGGTGAAAGTCACAGCCTGTTGATGTCATTGGCGTCACAAAGCGATTTTAACTTCAAGTCATAGGAGGCTTGCACATTACCAAGCCAGTGAAAACTAATGTGATGCAACAGCATAACCATAAGAGTCCAAGGTAAATTATATTTTTAATTTTTGGAAGCATTTCATGGGGGCCAGGAGAAGCAGGAATATTCCTTCGGGCCCCGTAAGAAATCCTTGGCCCTTTGCTGCTGCAATCTTGTCTCCCCCCCCTTACAACCACCCTCCCTTACCAGCACTTAGCTTATGCCGGGGACCATTCCCTTGGGTCCCCAGTGGCATTTGGCTGCCGCCCCAAATTCCACTCCTGCCCATTGGCCTTTACGCATTCCTGCTGGCTTCGGGCATGAGACGGATCTCAAATATTAACTTGAAGCCCAAGGGTTAAAATGGCCCAGGCCTCACACCGACGTGTCCGTGGGGGACTCCCGCCTGCCCTGCCCCGGGTTAAAATCTGGCCTTATATTTCAAAAGTAATTAATTGTATGTAATTCACTTTAGCATGTAAAATAACAACAACTTGCATTTATATAGCATCTTTAACGTAATAAAACTTCCCAAGGTGCTTCACAGGAGCGTTATCAAACAAACTTTGACACTGAGCCACATAAGGAGATATTAGGACAGGTGACCAAAAGCTTGGTCAAAGAGGTAAGTTCTAAGGAGCGTCTTAAAGGAGGAGAGAGAGGCAGAGAGGTTTAGAGAGGGAATTCCAGAGCTTAAGGCCTAGGCAGCTGAAGGCACGGCTGCCAATGGTGGAGTGATGAAAATCGGGGATGCACAAGATGCCAGAATTGGAGGAGCGCAGATATCTTGGAGGGCTGGAGGAGGTTACAGAGATAGGGAGGGTTGAGGCCATGGAGGGATTTGAAAACAAGGATGAGAATTTTTAAATTGGGCCTTACGGCTTCTTTCATGTGAAAAGCTACAATTTCTAGACTACCAGATCTGTTATTACTGGGTATTATTAGATACTTAGAATCATAGATTCATAGAATTTTACAGCACAGAAGGAGGCCATTCGGCCCATCGTGCCTGTACCGGGTCTTTGAAAGAGTTATCCAATTAGACCCACTCCCCTGCTCTTTCCCCATAGTCCTGCAATTTTCTCCCCTTCAAGTATTTATGCAATTCCCTTTTGCAAGTTACTATTGAATCTGCTTCCGCCACCCTTTCAGGCAATGCATTCCAGATCATAATGGGCCAGAATTTGCTTTGGCAGAGCATTTAACGGCATTTGCCATTAGTTAGACTTGCCCCTGAACCCTTCAGCTCACAAAATGTTTGCCCACAAAGTTGCTAAAAGTGCGAAATGATAACAGTGCAGCCAGGGAAACAGGGCATCTGGGACCTGAGTGAACAGGGCAAGCAACAGGGTATCTCCTTAACCAATGAGATTTAAGGATTGGGAAATAAACACAGGAAGGACCAGGACGGAGAGTGAATTAGAGTGGGTGAATTCAATGTCAAATCAGGTACAGAAAGAGAAATAAATAGAGGGAAAGAAAGATTGGATTAAGAGAGAGAGAGAAAAGATACAGAAAGGAAAAGTAAAGTTCTTTTTAATTCAAAATTTGACATTTTTTAAATCTCCATGAAAAATTCAAAACCTGAAGAAATGAGACTCCACACTTGTATTAGTTAATTTTCGGTGCCAGGGAGGTTGATTGGCAGCCATTAACACAAGACTTAACTTTCTGCAGCAAGTATAATGGGCAATCAATGGGCAAGTACAGCCTAAAGTTCCTAAAAAATAACTGGAAGGGCTAGACCAGTGCGAAGCTAACGGCAGAGCGTTGCAACTCGGACAGCAACTTTTGAATATTTACATTTAACCGCGCATCTGCTCCTCGCCTGAAGTTGCTGTACCATTTGCTCCTAAATAACGGCGAGCACCATTAGCCTTGCTCTTACTTTGACAGCAAATTCTGGCCCAATAACTCGCTGTGTAAAAAAAATTCTCCTCATCTCACATCTGGCTCTTTGCTAATTTCCGTAAATCTGTGTCCTGTGGTATTGACCCTTCTGCCACTGGAAACAGTTTCTCCTTATTTACTCTATCAAAACCATTCATGATTTTGAACAATTCTAGTAGATCAGCCCTTAACCTTCTCTGCTCTAAGGAGAACAACCGCAGTTTCTCTAGTCTCTCCACGTAACTGAAGTCCCTCATCCCTGGTATCATTCTAGTAAATCTCCTCTGCACCCTCTCCAGGGCCTTGACCTTAATTCATAAAGGGCTTGAAATTATGCTATGTGAATATTATTGTACAAAGTAATATTAAATATCAAATAGGTTAACATTTGTGTTGTAACAGCAAAGGGATTTTATGCAATAGTGTTAAGTGTCCCTACTCTAATACTTACATAGTTTAGTTTCAAGCCCGGTACATAGCTGCACTGATGTGCCCAAATGGAAAATTCTGTATCACAGGTGACCCGCTAGAGAAAGGCAGTATAACAAGAATTATGAGAAAAGAGGAGTTTTTCCCCTTTGGGACAGTAGGGAAATCAAAGGGTATGTCAACCCAGGCTGTTCTTGTGTACCTTCCGGCATGTAGTTACAAAATGACAACAGGTCAGACCTGGAGCAAGCTGCCTGTCTGCTTTGGTGGGGTATGGAGCAGTGAAAGAAACAATTCCATAATAGGAGCCCTTTCATAATGAGTGGCGTTACTTAAACAACAGAGTGTGGGAAGTAAGGGCTACTGACATTTGAACTTGAATGCTGTGCACTAGAAAGAAAGAACGTGCATTTATATAGCACCTTTCATGACTTCAGAATGTTCCAAAGCACTTTTCAGCCAAGGATGTACTTTTTGAAGTGTAGTTACTATTTGATGTAGGAAACACGGCAGCCAATTTGCAGCCAGTGAGGTTCCACAAACAGCAATGAGATAGTGAGCAGATAATCTGCTTAAGTGATACTGGTTGAGAGATAAATGTTGTCCAGGACACTGGGTAGAACTCCCCTGCCTTTTGAAATTGTGCCACGGGATCTTTTACTTCCACCTGAGAGTGCAGACTGGGCCACGGTTTAACATTTCATCTGAAAGATGGCACCTCCGACCGTGCAGCACTCCCTCAGTACTACACTAAAGTGCCAGCCTAGAATATGTGCCCAACTTTCTAGAGTATAACTTGAACCCATGACCTTCTGCCTCAGAGGCGATAGTGCTACCACTGAGCCAAGGTTGACACTACTGAGTGAAACCCTTGTAAAATAGAACAGTGTCAACTAAGGCCAGCAGCTTGGGCAAAAAGCCAGACCCAAGATATGATGGTTTCATATCCACTATGTTTTTTGTAAATTTAATTCAAATTAATTTCCTCTGGTACTTGAATTAATCAGTCATATAGGGTACTCTTGTATATGATATCTATATTTTCAAATGCGCATGTCAGCCGTGGCTCAGTTGGTAGCACTCTCACCTCTGAGTCAAAGGTTGTGGGTTCACGTCCCACTCCAGAGACTTGAGCACAAAAATCCAGTGCAGTACTGAGGGAGTGTTGCACTGCCGGAGGTGCCTGATGTTAAACCGAGGCCTCGTCTGCTCTCTCAGGTGGACGTAAAAGATCCCGTGGCACTATTTCGAAGAAGAGCAGGGGAGTTATCCCCGGTGTCCTGGCCAATATTTATCCCTCAATCAACATCATAAAAAACAGATTATCCGGTCATTATCACATTGCTGTTTGTGGGAGCTTGCTGTGAGCAGATTGGCTGCCGCGTTGCCTGCATTACAACAGTGACTCCACTTCAAAAGTACTTCATCGTTTGTAAACTGCTTTTGGATGTCATGAAAGGCTCTATATAAATGTAAGTCTCTCTTTTTCTTATTTGGTATCTGCTTACCTTGTCAGAATGTAACAATGCAAGAAAAGTAGAACAGGGAGGATGCATTACAGATACTTTAAGATGTTTCCATTAGAGCCCAGCAACATCAGATATTACTTGGTGTGGCATAATGTCAGTCAGATGCAATAAAGAGTTGCTCCTTGCATTATCTAGACATCGAGCCTAACCTTAATGTTGGAGGTACATAACTGCAACATCTATTTTTCATATGTCCTCAAATTGGCACAATTGACATTATATGGCAATCTTAGTCAGAGGCTATGATGATAGACATCATGGACATTTCCTATGATGTCTATCATCACAGGCTCTGACTCAGCTTGCCAAATAATAGCAATTGTGCCAAATTTGAGAACAGTTTTGTGCTTTGGACAGAGCATCCATTGGGAATTAGATTGAGGTAGCTCAATCTGATTTCACTTAGGACCTTTAGCACTATCAGAGAGAGGAAAGTTTCATCCCATCTGTCTAAGCTGGAGTTTAAGCCCAGCTCCCAGAGGTGAAATGACAACAATTTAACCCATTGCACTACCCTAGTAGCCCTTACAAATCTTCTACATTGTTAATGTACATGAATATAAAAGAGATTGCACCCTTTATATGAGGATATTTCAAAAACAGAAGTTTATTAAAGCAAGTTGTGTGATAGAGTCTATGATTTCAACATGCTATCACTTAGTCTTAGTAGTTTGGCAACAAAAGAGTTAAAACTATATTTTCCCCCAACATCATACTCATCTTGTGTTGAGAGCCCTTGAGAATGTTATTAGCTGGGTGTTCGCCTGCCATTTTCCATGGGAGGCAGCTGTGTAATTACAAAGCTAATAGCCTGATTGAGAGAAATCAGATGCAGTGGTTTGTCCAATTATATGATACATTAGCTCTTTCTTTGTAAGCAGCTAATGTGTGAAGCAAAGTGGCATTTCAAGGGTCAGGATCCTTAAACAAGTGCCGAGTTGCAGGAGATTATTGTGGTTTCTAATGGATAAAAGTGCTAAATCTTCATTACCAAAAGCACGAAAATGCAAATGTGGCTCAAACAAAAGAGAGGAGGACTGGCAAGAATATTCAGTGTATAATATGTCAACCTACAACACCAATTACAGCAAAATGCATGGAAACTAATCAAGGACGGTATAATTGTTCAAATTGCATTCTTCTTTATGGGAGTGCAGAGAATGTTGTTGCTGTTTCCTTTCACACTGCTGTTACTTGACTTGGTTGTCAAAAATATGTAGTGTAAGCACCTGCAAAGTTAAAGGTATGTGATAATATCCTTGTTGCCACATGGGCAAACTCTCTAAGAGTTTGAAAGAATTATAACTTGCTTCAATTGTACTGTATAATATTTTTATGCATCAATAAAATGGTTACAGTTGAGTTGAAGTCATTTTAATGCTATATAATGAATTGGTTAAGGTGATGTGCTTTTTATCAGCAGTCCCATGCTGAAATGTGAACTAGCTGATTACATTCCTGTAATTATTCAATGCAGGTGATTTTCATTCAGAAGTTTCTTAATTTTTGCAGTAGTTTTATTGATTACTTTGAATTCTAAATAGTTACATAGTGATCATTGGTTGATTTTGGAGTATGACAATGGCATGAATAATATAATTGGGAAAGCAATAAAAGTAGAAGTGTAAAATGATTCAAAACTATTGTGTGATTTTTGCAACGCTTCAACTCAACTAGGTTTTTTGCTGCATAAAGTAGATCCACACGACTGAGTTGAACAATTCTGTAAAATTTCTTCAGACTAGAACTTTCAGAAGGCCTGTGATAAGGTGCTGCATAAGAGAATCATGACAAAAGTCAGGACGTGTGGGGGGCTAAATTCAATAGCACCCAAAATCAGGGATCACGATGTGTGATTAACCCACGCCTGTTGATTGCAATACAGGTAGCATGCCAACTTCGTGCTGCCTGCTCATTATAATCATTTTAGTGTACAGCACTAACCACACTGTCCATTGGCTGGACGCGTCAGTAGGGGGCCAATATCGTGAGAGGCTAGCACCAATTAAAGCTAGCCTGCATCTATTAAAGGGGAGGTGCATTCTGGCTGGAGCAGGTGCTGGAGGTTGTTCAGGAAGTGAATCTGACCTGGGGAACAGTGAAGAATGGCACAACATGGGAGAGAGAGCGCTCCAAGGTTTTCGGATGCTGCACTGGAGGCCTTGATGGAGGAGGTGGAAATTAGGAGAGCTGTCCTGTATCTGCAGGGGGCCAGGAGGCCCTCCAGACATATGCTCAAAAGGCCGTGGGAACAGATAGTGTGGAGGTCAATGCCAGGAGTTAAACCCCGAGGACCTGGATGCAGTGCCGCAAGAAGTTCAATGACCTCACATGAATGGTCAAGGTCAGTGAATGCATCTTCAAATACCATATCCTACCAACTGCACCACTAGCCTCAGACACTCCTCAATTCACCACACCCCATCACTCACCTACTACCAGTCTCTATCAATCAGGACTCATACCTAACATTCATAGCTTCACCTCACCCTCACACACTTACCACTGCTTAAGGCCTCAAACCCACATCTCACCGCTTTCACATACTGCCAGCTATTCAACCATGACAGCCACATCACCCAAACAGATTGCACCGCACTCACTGGCACACTTCCCTCTCTCTTGCAGGATAAGATGGCACACAACCAGAGGCAGCAGGAGCTAACCGGCGGGGGTAACAGGCTCCTCTGCATGTCCTAACCCCCATGGAGGAAATGGTGCCAGCCATAATTGGAACAGCCATTGCTGAGGTCGTGGCCAGCAGCGGGGCTCAAACCATAGAAGATGATGGTATCCTCATACCTAATCCTCCTTCTCACATCCCACTTCCTGCTCTTCCCACAATCTCTTCTGATTTACAGGCTGCAGATGGTGTAAGCATACACCTCTTACTTTCCTCCCCTCACCACAACCTTATCCTTGTGCCTTTCTCCTTTCAGATACCCAAGAAGTGCAACCTGGTCAGGCAGTGGAGGAACAGTAAGGAGAGTGATGATGAAGACTCAGCACCGTCACTTGATTTCACACTCGCAGCCACAAACTCAGATATTGACATTGCACATAATTTAGAGGGTAGCATAGAGGTGGGATCTCCACATGGTGAGGCACTGGGCATAAGTGGCCTGTAGCCAGAGCAGGGGGCAAGGATAGTGCAGGTGCCAGCTCGCTGGAGTTCTGTTTCAGATGAACACTTCGATGGGGCAGGCTACAGAAGAAGGCTGTTGGGTATGCACAATGAAAAGCTTGGTGCATTGGGAAGCCTGCCAGAAAGCCTGCGTGCAATGTCAAGGAGCATGGAGATTCTGGCACCAACTTGGCACAGGGCTTTGCGCAGAGCTTGGAGCCCATCTTTTCCAACATGGAAGTGGTGGCCAATTCCATTCACGCACTTGTGGACCCAACCACGATGCAGCATCTGATGGTCAATGTCTCAGCTTCCATTGCAGCACAAGCAGCAGCCACCCAACGTCTGAGTGCTGCAGTGGAAAGTCAGACTGCTGTCATGCAAGGTCAGCTTGCTGCCATGCAAGATCAGACTGCTGCCATCATGGCTGTGGGTTACAGTCTTCAAAGGGGCTTGCAGGGTGTCACAGCAGTCCAGCAATCTGTCCTCCAACAGATTACTAGGATTGCTGAGGCGCCGCTTCAGGGTATTGGCAGTGGCTCCATGGAGCACGAACCTGCTGTCCTCTCTCAGGATAACAGCATTCATCCTCCTACCACTGCCACTCCGCAAGTGCCCTTGCTGTTGCCTGTCAGCATGTGTGGCAGCAGTCTGGGTTGGCTGAGATGTGCAGATGCAGCTGGGCCTTACAGGCCCAGAGCTACTCAAGGTCATCGTCCAAGGCTATCTGCAGTGTCCTCCACTGAAAGGCAGCAGTCTTCTACCAGCCATGCTGCAGCCACTGGGGTAGCACTGCGTAGGAGCACTAGGACAGGCAAAGCCACACAGAAGATAGGCACTATGGGAATGCACAATGGTGATTAGTTGACTGTTCTATGCTGCATGGCATGATTTAATTTATAAATTTGGTTTGAAATGTGCACTGCAGTCATCAGACATGTCGTCAGCGGATAGGCCCTTGTCGCCCAGTAGCCACCCTTTGGTTTGGCGTGGTGACTGAAATGCAGATGGCACAGCGGACTGCCGCAGAATGAAGGCACTATGACTGCGGCCAGGATACCGGGCATTGACCTGCATGATTCACTGTCTATGGTTGCACACCAGCTGGACGTTGAGGGAGTGGAATCTCTTTCGGCTCTGGTATATGGCAGCATTGCTATGCAGCGCCTGCAAAGCAATGTGCGTGCAGTCAATGGCACCCTGCACCATGGAGAAGCCTGCAATCCTAGTGAAGCCATGTGCTTACTCTGCCTGCTTGTCTCTGGCAAGCGAGAATGACATGTAGTCAGCTTTCTTTGAATAGAGAGCCTCTGTGACCTCCCTTATACAAAAGTGGACAGCAAACTACGAGATGTTGCTAATATCTCCAGCTCCAGCCTGGAAAGAGCCAAACGCATAAAAGTTCATTGCCACGGTCACCTTCACAGCCACTGGCAATGCAGCTCTGGCCCTGCTCGGCGGTTGTAGTTGTGGCTGCAGCAGGTGGGAGTTTTCAGTGAGGACGTCCTTACTGAAGCACAGACGTCTCTCACATTATTCCTCACTGAAGTTCAAGTAGGAGAATTGCTCCTGAACACCCTGGGTGGAAATGGCCTCCTGCTGAGAGCCCTTCTCCCCCCTCCTCCTCCTCCCTCTTCCAGCAGCTTGTCCATCTCTGCGTGGCCTCTGTGCATTCTCCCAGTCATGCTGTATTTCAAGGGGCATTCCTACTCGTGCACCCATGTCTGGGAGCAACTGGTTTGTGCAGATGCCTTGAAGTCAGCAAAAAGTCCTTCAGTACCTGCCACACCATTCCCTGTAGACTTTTGCAACTTTAAACAACTATAGAAAGCACCAACCACTTGTAGAAGCGTACCAATAGCCTGAAGAAATCAACCAGCAACTAACCTGTAAGTAGTTGATGATCCCTTTAAATAGCGCTGGTGGGGGGGGGGGTCCTTCCTGCTGCTGAATGTGTGTTCAACTGTGTGAGCTTAAGAGAGGGCGTTTGCTGGAGCATTGTGCTCCAAAATAGCACCGTAGGCATTAAACCAGTGCGCGGGAATGCCCTCATCAATATCGCGTCCGGTGCGATTTTTCCCCACAAGTGTGCACGGGCGCACCACAGACGCCATTTTGGAGCTCTAAGGGCACTCGAAGTACCCAAAACACGGGTGCTAACGATCTCAATTTCGTGCCTGTGGAGTCAGGGAGTAGAAGGATGGTTTAAAAGATTACGACAAAACAAAAAACAGAGGGTAGGAGTTCATTGAAGTTTCTCGGCAGAGCATAACCACTCGTACAGACCAGTTGGGCCAAATGGTCTGTTTCTGTGCTGTAAATTCTATATAATTCAATGTAACATTTTGTAATAAACTTCGCTTCTATGCAGTAGACTTGCTGACAAAGAGCAATAAAATGTTTCGAGCAAGTATATCTGTAGACCTCACAAGTAGACTGTACAGAACTATTTAGTTGTACAGAACTATTTAAGTGTTGCATCAATGTTTATATGTAAATGGTCTAGTTGTCTTTTTATTGGTTAGCGACTAAGGTTCTTAACACAATCCATGTTTTATCCCTATTAGGTGATTTTTCTAAATATTGCTTCTCCTGTTAAGGTACCGTTATCTTGGTGCTTAGCGGGTGACCAACAGCCTCCAAGTGCTGGTCACCTTTTTATTGTGCAGGTGTGTCCCGGGGTGGCATTAGGACTATGCAACTTGTGCAATTTCGCGGGGCCCTGAGCCAGTCGGGGGGTCCTGAGCAGATACAGTGATAAGTTTGTCTAATAGATGTAGGGGCCCTAAACCAAACCTTTGCATGGGGACCCACACACGACAAACGCTGCCCCTATGTGTATCTCTTAGAGCCCACTGGAGGGCTAACAGAAAGGTAGCTGTATTTTCAATGCCCTTTGCCTCCGCTCTTGGGTTCTAGGCACCACTACAGCACAAAGTTCCCCTCCTTTATATTGGCCCAGATTTTGTGGTCAGCGGTGAAGTAACAGCCCACAAAGTTTTAGCGGGATCTGTGGAATCAATTTCCCTTTTTCTGATGTGACTTTCCATCTGGCCCCATCTATAGGGGATCTTTGGCATCCAGCAACAGTGATGTCATCAAGCAGGCTGATCAGCCAATCACATTGAATAATTCTTAGACAGCAAACCAGGAAATAAAAAGCCGGTTATATTATTCACTTTTTAATCATTTTATAGAATGCAAAATAAAGATTGGGACATACATATGGGATTAATGTAGAAGCTGAAATATCAAACAAATTTAAAAAAAAAAAAAAAATTTTTTTTTATTATTTTAAAAATCTATGGAATTTTTATCATGGAATGGAACAAATGATGCTCTACAATATAAAATTAGTTTTTCAGGGCCAGAGAGGTTGTTTAGCAATAATTATTACTTAGTGCGTCGGTAAAAAATCAGTTACACCTCATTCAACAATGCTTAACTTGTTCAATGTTTTTTACAGTGAGAATAGAGCGTAAAAAGTTGAAGTTCACATCAATTCAGTGATTTCTAATTGATTTCCATCTGTGAAGACTGCAACAGCGCACCCTGTGGAGGAGCAGGGTATCACTGACAGCAACTTCCGAATTTCCGCATTTAACTGCGCATGTGCGAACGCCAGAAGTTGCTGTCAGTTTTACAGAGTAATGGCAGTGAACGCTGACAGTTGCGCCGTCGTTACAACCGCAAATTCCAGGCCATTATAGTGTGTCACCAGCAGCGGAAGTAGCATACTGCTGCCACTCGAAGTGCATTCACAATATAAAGCTGCCTCTATACTGATTAGTGTTCCATTAGCGATTCAGTATAATATTCCTGCCACTGTTGGTACACTATAACGTAAAGGGAACAAACTGTGTATCTCCAAAGTCCACTCAGAGACGCAGGTCTCCACTTCAGAACTGCACTCCTAGAGCTGAGCACGAGTATTAAAGCACTTCGAGTGTATCTCCATTTATATTTTGTATCTGCTAATGGATCTGTGCATTCCTAGGCAATGTAGGTTTGCATCATTGCAATGCTTAAAGCACTGCTAGAATCTGCTTAGCTACATTTTTATTGTCCAAATGTTCATTGCCTTTTCAATATCTTATAGAATACAGAAAAGCAAGCAATTATCCCTTTAAATTTAGATGAATTCCAATTAGCAATGTTTGAACTTGAGGAGATTCTAAAGCTGCATTTTACACACACATACATGCACACAACCAAGTAGGTAAACAATGAAGAGCCCAATCTTCAGTGGACTCTAACATCAGATTCTGTTTCCAGTAGTTTAGTAGAATATATTTATCTTTTCCCCTCCACTTCTGTGAATGCAAGTTTACACAGGAGAGGAGCATGCAGATATTTGTGGATGTTGTGCTTTATGGTTTTAGAAATCAGCCACTCGCAATCAGCATTGGCACTAGAGGATAAAAGGACAGATAAACAGATGTCTGCTTACATTACAGAATGTACTCGCAGACATTTCACCTATCTACCTGTACATACTTTAGCTCAGTAAATAAACAATTTAAAGCTATTAGATTTGGATGAACTGTGACCATAGCAAAACTCCTCATTGGTCAGGATACTGCTGATATAATCCTATTTAGTTTCTAAGGGGTGAAAATACCTACTTCAAAATTGTTTCACAACAATGCAGCTTCGTTATATTACGGCAAAGCAACAGTGTTCTCATTCAAATGCATTTGCTGTGTTTGTACTTGGGTTGTTAATTAATGCAGAGTGTCCCCTTACATCAGTGTTATTGAATGTATGGAGATCTTTGTGATAGCTAAGCATTTGTGCAGCTTACGTTTTGAGTTTGAATGATACAACTTAAAAGGGCATTCACAGTACCAATGGCGTTTTCAAAAACTTTGCTGCACAGATTTTGTGTCGGACATTCTGCACTGCCTCAGATGCTGTGCCTACTACAGGGCAAAGACATTCAAAGTAGTTTTCATATTTGTATTTTAGTCTTTATTAAAGTTAAGAAAAATAATTATAGATTTCCAATCGTTCATAGTCAGTGGGTGGAAAATCTAGCCCATAATGTTATAGCACTCAATGTGGTGATTGCATCGTTCACCCCCCTTTGTCTACCAATAGGATAAGTGTCATGGAAATTCATGTACAAGAGCACAACTCCCAATCTAGTAGTGAATTACCCGTGCACCTTCAGTAATACAGATGGGACACTTTAAGTTAAAAAAATAACCAGTAAATGTTTTACTGAACAATCATCTTCCAACATTGGTAGGAAAAGCAAAAGATTAAGAAATAAAAATATTTTTCAGGTTGCTGTAATTATTAGTTCTTTTCATGCACAGATTTAATTCTCCTAATTCTGATTGTAGTTCCATTTATTCTTATGCACCTAGATGAAAACAGATTGAACTCTGCGCATTTATTTATGGAAGTCACTAGTAATGAAGCAACAACTTCTGCAAACACATGTTCTCATTGTTTGTTTTTTTTCTTTTAAGTTGTGTTGGTTCGTGGCTAAGCTGTACATTTGAGTTTGGAGCAGAGTGATACTTTGCTCTGCATCAAAGCCAAACGCACAATATAACACAATGTAAAGGAATCGGCATTTTGGCATCAGTATGGAAACTGCCTGAAAAAGCCACTCTTGCATTGTTAACTCTGTCCATTGGCTACAATGTAACTGTCGCCAACATGCAGTCAGCCTGTCAAACACTTGAGTTTAAAAGAACATTGCGTTCAATGCAGAGCTTTTCATTTCTAATAACAGATAAAGCTAAGTATTTTAACAACGCTTCCTTCCATTCCGGTTCAGCTGCTGTGACTGTATATTTGAGTATACATATGTGGAGCTCTTCCTTCTCCCAACCTTTTGAACGGCCATTCTAACTGTGCCTCACTATTCAAATCACTGCTTAAAAAAAACATCTGATACTGCTCCACTTAATCATAGAATCAAAGAATGATACAGCACAGAAGGAGGCCATTTGGCCCACCAGGCCTGTGCCAGCTATTTGGTAGAGCTATCCAATTAGACCCACTCCTCTGCTCTTTCCCTGTCGTCCTGTAATTTTTTCCCTTCAAATAATAGGACCTTTTATGTGCTTCACAGTTCTCATAGGTAGTTTACCTCATGCTATTTAGGTTTGATTTCTTTATCTATCTTCAATTATCTTGACTGTTTGATTCTTTCCAACAGTGTCATTACTTTTATGTCATTTCTGAGCTATTCTATTTCTTAGCCTGTTGCCATGCAGCCAGCTTAATGCTGAATTCATCTAGTTTTATTGCAAATCTGGCAAATTGCTGATATAATAGGGTAATAAGGTTATACTGATTTGTGTGGAATTGATATTAATTTTGCTTCCTCTAGCTTCTTCCAGAAATAAGCCTGAGTTTCAGGCAAAGCTTGCAATGCGTCAACAAGGCACACTGAGTGGGAGTGAAGCTGTACTGTTTAAATACCACTTCACTGGCCCAGTCGACATTGTTACACTGTTGTTGCAGCATAGCAGTAGCATTCAGTTGTTTTGGTAACCTCTGAATCTGCATCTTGTATCAATTCTTCCAATTCAGTGATTAGCTCTGTACAGTTTGGTTAATTCATTTTCTTTAGTTTCTCAGTTTTGTGTTGCATTACTCTTCTAACACTATCTCACTTTAAACATTCACTTCACATGTAATCTTTGTGGCCGAGATTCCTGTCTCTTTACTGTTTTCCAATCTCAGACCGTTCTTCAAAGAAATACTGTTACAGAGGTCTAAGACTGTTCCTCTAGGAATGCTAGAGAAGAAATTCAACTCACAGCTTGCCAGATTTTCAAGCGTAAAATCAGCATTAACCCTCCAAATTTTGTGTGGCAATCTGCCGTGCCAGAACTCCGTCAGAATTGTGCTGTACGCCATATTGGCTCAGACATTTAGTCGTCCAGGGCACCCACCTGAAACGGGCGTAAGGCTCCTTAAATATACACGTTGGGGTCCTACGCTGGTTGTAGGACCCTGAATGTGAAATTCGGGTACAAATGGGCAGAGATTGCACCATAGATGCTCTGCTTAGTCATACCAGGCGTTGAGCGGCCTAACTAGAGATCCTTAAAGGGGCCACTGGAGGCAGCTCAGAAAGTAGCCCCTGAAATTTCAGTCTTTATTTTTGTGGGCACAAAAAATTCCAGCCCTCTACCAGTGCGTTTGAGGATCCAAGCCAACAGCCGATTTCCCACCCTCCCCAACTGGCAAACTGCAGCATTTAATTGAGGCCCAAAGCCGAATTTGGTTTGGGCCTCATGCTGGCACAGACTGGCATTGCTCCGACTTCGTGCCCGTTTTGGGCACAAGTCAGATTTCTCAGCCGGTATCTTTTAAACCTTTACAGCTTTTCCCAGGGTCAGCCTCATAGAGAGGGAAGAAAATCATATGTATTTGTGTGCTATTAAGTGGTTAAGCGAGGGTTACGCTAGGTTTTTGTGGGTTACGAAGACTGCAGTTTAACACATGATTTTACTATTTTCAATTTGTGGACTACAATATGGGCTGTAACTCCCACAGAGTGGGCCAGCCAGTGAAAATGAAGCAGACCTAATCCTCAACATCAGCTGTGACCTGCAATTAATAGGCCTGTAAACAGCTGAAATAGTAATGGTACGGTAAGAACAGATGTTAAGTGAGCAAAACAGCTGCAGACTGGGTGGGATAATACAGAATGAGGAAAGCTGGGTTTAATGCCTGAGCATTGAAAATCAGACTGGAACAAGTCAGGGAGAGAAGATACATAAATAATGGCCCGTAATTTCCGATAGGAGGCATCCGCACGCAGGAAGCCTCCTATCAGGAAAAAATCTATGCCCTTACCTGAGGGCTCCCAAGGTCCGGACTCTGCCTCTCCTAGTGCGCGCACCAGGAGACCCAAGTATCCCAGGGGCGCAGGCGGTTCACAAGCGTCCCTGGGATCACGTGGGTCAGGCGAGCCAATGGGAGAAGGGAATCCCCCTTCATACTTTTGACCTGCCAAATATATGAATGGGGATCACTGAAAAAAGACATTAAAACATTCAATACATTTTTTAAAAAACCATCACGTTTTTAAAATGAGTTAACATTACATTAAATTAAATATTTTAAACAAAAATGTAATTTTTTGAAAAAATAATTAAAGTTTTTTTACGGGGCTAAAAATAAACTTACCTTTTTTTAAAAGTATTTTTAAATTATAAATAAATGGGGGGAAAAAAATTATTTAACTTTTTTTAAACTCTTATGCTGGTAAAACCAGGCCTTACACCTGCTTTTACCAGGCGTAAGATTTTTAAAGGTTTTCAGCGGGCGGAGGTTCTGCAGAAAGCGGAACACTCCACCCGCAGAGGCCCTTCTCCAGGGCAGGCGTGCAATCTGTCAAGAGGATTCTTGACAGATTGGAAATGCGGGTTTTTAGCGCATGCGCATCGCATGCCTGAAACCGGCACTTGCGAGGTCCCTACGGGTGTGTACACACCTCGTACACACCCGTAGGGATCGGAAATTATAGGCCAATGGAACTGATGACCAAGGGAGCATATTCTTAAAATTAGAGCTAGGCCATTTAGGAGTGAAATCAGGAAGCACTTTTTCACATAAAGGATCATGGAAATGTGGAACACACTTGCCCAAAAGGCTGCGGATGCTGGGTCAATTGAAACTTTCAATACTGAGATTGATAGATTTTGTCAGGTAAGGTTATCGAGGGATATGAAGCAAACGCGGGTAAGTGGAGTTGAGGTGCAGAGCAGCCATGATCTGATTGAATGGCAGAAAAGGCTCGCGTGTTGAATGGACTACTCCTGTTCCTATACCACCATCTTCATATCGATTTTGCCTGCCCACCCACCCAGTTTCCACTGAGGGGTAAGGTTAAAATCACCCACCTCATTTCATGAAGGCCCCACTGACCTGCTATGTCTTTCATGTAACTGAAAGGCCATCTGCTCCTATTGCACTGCCATGTTATCTTGCAAGAACTGTTTGAAAACCAGATGTATACAATGTCTCATTGGTGTACGGTGACACCATTCGTCATGAAAAAGAATGATGTTATTAAATGCCAAAATGTTGGGAAAGTGTACAGCAGAGAGAGCAGTCCCATATCAGTAGACTCAGCCTGCTTCTGCACAAACCTTTCCCCAGGCACGGGTGTTCCTGGCTGTTCCAAAAACTGTGTTTACTCATAAACTCCCCTCCCAGATGGCACAGCCTGTTTAAAATCCTGCTGGCAACAGCACGACCAAATCTCTCTTTTATGTGTGAGGATTTTGGCTAAGACACAGCCAGAGTCCTGGAAATGATTGGTGCACCAAACTCACATTCCCAGCTTTCATTTCCAAATAAGATCATTTAAATGATCTTTGTATATTTGTGAAATATTAAATTCTACTCTTTTGAGAACAACTACCGGCATGTGTTGAAATCTAATGGATCTTAACTGCTGACAGTGTTGTATCAGTAACATTTCTGCACCATAATGAGAGACATCAGGGCTCGGCTCTTACCAAGAGTGAGATTTTATGAGCACAAACAGTGAGACAGATTGCAAACCCATGAACAATGCAAGGCTGTAGAGTGAGGCGCACATAAACAGATTCATTTTTTAATCAAAATTAGTTAATATTGAGAAGCTTCTGCGTCTTTGAGTAATGCTTTCAAAAATTAAGTTTTGAGAAACAGAGCATTGGAAATAGGAGTGTTGAAGTGTTCAGCTGTTGTCTGAGAGAAAGGACTGATGGTTTTTCTGTAACCCGTGTATTACTGGGTGAACCAGAGAGGAACTGCCTGGAGAACCTTGTTCAGCACAATGTTCAGATGCAGAGACACAAAACTTTAAAGGAGGGATGAATGTTATGTCTTGAGAAAAGGTAAAGCTAGGTTTTGAGAAATAGGAAATTGGTGACATGGAAAAATGTTCAGATTTAATATTTGGAGAAAAAGAACTAATGGTTTTCCTGGGGAATTGCTAATGGTTTGAATAGCTCAGTTTATGTACAAAATATTAGAGAATAAGCTGTTAAAGAAAGAAAGATTTGCATTTCTATAGCGCCTTTCACGACACTGGATGTCCCAAAGCGCTTTACAGCCAATGAAGTACTTTTGAAGTGTAGTCACTGTTGTAATGTTGTAAATAGACACTACGTATTGTACCCCATTAAAATAAAAAGCCTTGCAACCGATAACCGGGAATGTATCCAATCAGAGATCTATTTCTGGTAATACGGTGACTCTTCGCGCAGTTTATCTAAATGTTTGATACTAGGCATAGAAGCATTGTGTCATAACTGGTAGTGGGACATACAGAAATGCAAGCTCCATACAAAAAAAAACCCTCCCAAAAAGCACTACCCCACACACACAAAAGCAAAACCCCTATGCAGAAAAAGGTGAGATCTCTATACACAAGTGAGACCCCAAAAAATGAGACCCAAAAAGAGACAAATAGCAAGATCCCATATTCAAAAAGTGCAAGACTTCCATTCTCCTCTTTCCTCACTTTTTTTATTCGTTCATGGGATGTGGGCGTCGCTGGCAAGGCCAGCATTTATTGCCCATCCCTAGTTGCCTTTGAGAAGGTGGTGGTGAGCCGCCTTCTTCAACTGCTGCAGTCCGTGTGGTGAAGGTACTCCCACAGTGCTGCTAGGGAGGGAGTTCCAGGATTTTGAGCCAGCGACGATGAAGGATCAGCGATATACTTCCAAGTCAGGATGGTGTGTGACGTGGAGGGGAACTTGAAGATGGTGGTGTTCCCATGCGCCTGCTGCCCTTGTCCTTCAGGTGGTAGAGGTCACGGGTTTGGGAGGTGCTGCTGATGAAGCCTTGGCAAGTTGCTGCAGTGCATCTTGTAGATGGTACACACTGCAACCACGGTACGCCGGTGGTGGAGGGAGTGAATGTTTAAGGTGGTGGATCGGGTGCCAATCAAGTGACTACTTTGTCTTGGATGGTGTCGAGCTTCTTGAGTGTTGTTGGAGCTGCACTCATCCAGGCAAGTGGAGAGTATTCCATCACGCTCCTGACTTGTGCCTTGTAGATGGTGGAAAGGCTTTAGGGAGTCAAGAGGTGAGACACTCACCGCAGAATACCCAGCCTCTGACCTGCTCTTGTTGCCACATTATTTATGTGGCTGGTCCAGTTAAGTTTCTGGTCAATGGTGACCCCAGGATATTGATGGTGGGGGATTTGACGATGGTAATGTCGTTGAATGTCATGGGGCGGTGGTTAGATGCTCGCTTGTTGGAGATAGTCATTGCCTGGCACTTCTATGGCGCAAATGTTACCTGCCACTTATCAGCCCAAGCCTGAACGTCATCCAGGTCTTGTTGCATGCGGGCATAGAATGCTTCATTATCTGAGGAGTTGTGAATGGCACTGAACACTGTGCAGTGTAGAATTCGCAAAATTATTGCGATTTTATAAAATAAGAAGGAGACATAAAGTTTCGTACAAACAGCTTTATTTCAGCAGAATGCTGTCAGGTTTCAAAGCGGACACAAACAGCCTGTAAAATGGCCGCCACGCCTCGTGGCAGAACGTTCTAGACTTTCAATGAGCAGACAAGATGGCGTTCCAATAAACATTTGTGCAAGATCGTACAGGACTCAGCACATTTGAGATAATTGACAAGACATGATGGGTTTGCATTTTATACATAAATACTGGAATCGGTCTCCCAGGTGCGAATAAGGGCTATTGTACCGAGCGATCAAGAACCCATCCAAAGACATTAATATGCAAAATCCCCACGACTCTACGATGAGAGAGCCGTTTGCGGGTAGTTACAGAAAGCATTTGGAAGCCCCAAAACCCCTCCAGGGAGACTACTGGCCGGTTCCACAATGGGAGAAGTATTAACGGGTACTCAGACAGTTACAAGTATCACCGAAACCCATTAAAAACGGAGATCACCCTATACAAGAAGTTTGAGCGCCAAAACCTGACAAAAGATAGACATTAAGATTGGGCGGGAAAAGAGGAATTACAGCACTATAACTGTAAGGTACAGCCGTCCATCTGTCGCTTGTTTCTCTTGCCTCTCTTGCCTCTTGCTGCTGACTGCTGTCTCTGCTTCTTCTTGCACTTGCTGCTTTGACTCGCTGGAAGACTGTTGAACTTTTATTCTCTTGCCTGACGGCTCTGGACTCTGATCCGCTAGGATCAACCTCGTGGCTTGCCGCGAAGATCTGTGTAGAACTGGGCTGTGAGGCCTTGAAACGGGCACACCATCCCGAGAAGTCGGTAAACGGTGTTGGAACCGAAGCCCCGAGATGAGATGAGATGAGATGAGAAGAGAAGAAGACGACAATACGTATCGCCACGGTCAGTAAGCCCCGACTGCGCCTGTAGGTCGAATAAACACTTTCCTTGCCCAGGAAGACCATTCTTCGAGTTTTATCGAACCGGTGTGAGGGCACAGGAAGACTCTTCTTTGAGTAGTATCGGAACTCCGAGGACAACACAGATCTTCATGACAGCAGACGGTCCAGCCTGCTAGCCGGAGCAGAGACGAGTAAACAAGTGGGGTACAGAGACCCCTGATCAACACGTGGATAGTCAGGTGCTGCGGTAAAAACATCCGAGCAGAGTTTCGGAATTCTCCGAGTTATCACGAGTGGTGAGCATGAGTCTCGATCCTACAAATCTAAATTAGGACAGGTATTGATAGGGGAGGGTTTAAGTTTTAAGGATAATTGTAATGTGTGCCCCTTTTTACGATGTGTCATGCGCTCCTCGTTTCCCTAAAATTAGTTACACAACTGTGTGTAAGATTGTACTGTCATTAATCTGTGCTTATGACATGTATCTCGTAATCTTGAATAATATGCAATAAAGATTTTCCATTTCGCACTATTCGACCGGGTCTACCTGAGTTTTTCTCTGCATTATTGCTCTCGCACCTAAGTCCAGTGTCAGAACCGTAAGGGCGAGTGGGTCGAACCACTCACAGGTGTCTAGTGTTACCAGGCTGGCTGGAGACCAGAACAGGCAACAAGGCCTAACCTCGCACTAGCACCCAGGCTAAGCACAGAGCCACAGGTCACCCCTTACAGCAGTCATCAGCGAATATCCCCACTTCTGACCTTATGATGGAGGGAAGGTCATTAATGAAGCAGCTGAAGATGGTTGGGCCTAGGACACTGCCCTGAGGAACTCCTGCAGCGATGCCCTGGGGCTGTGATGATTGACCTCCAACCACCACAACCACCTTCCTTTGTGCTAGGTATGACTCCAACTAGTGGAGAGTTTTCCCCCCGATTCCCATTGACTTCAGTTTTACTAGGGCTCCTTGATGCCACACTCGGTCAAATGCTGCCTTGATGTCAAGGGCAGTCACTCTCACTTCACCTCTGGAATTCAGCTCTTTTGTCCATGTTTGGACCAAGGCTGTAATAAGTGCTGCTTGATAGCACTGTCAACGACACCTTCCATCACTTTGCTGATGATTGAGAGTGCACTGATGGGGCAGTAATTGGCCGGTTTGGAATTGTCCTGCTTTTTGTGGACAGGACATACCTGGGCAGTTTTCCACATTGTTGGATAGATGCCAGTGTTATAGCTGTACTGGAATAGCTTGGCTAGATGCACGGCTAATTCTGGAGCACAAGTCTTCAGCACGACAGCGGGCATGTAGCCTTTGCTGTATCCAGTGCACTCAGCTGTTTCTTGATATCACGTGGAGTGAATCGAATTGGCTGAAGACTGGCTTCTGTGCTGGTGGGGACCTCAGGAGTAGACCGATATGGATCATCCATTTGGCACTTCTGGCTGAAGAAGGTTGCAAACGCTTCAGCCTTGTCTTTTGCACTCACGTGCTGGACTCCACCATCATTGAGGATGGGGATATTCAGGGAGCTTCCTCCTCCCGTTAGTTGTTAGGGCTTCATGTGATTTAAAGAAATTATTACATTGTAATTGACACTTTCCAACTTTTAAGTTGCTGAAATATCGATCAAGGACAAGGTTATGTTGGTTGTGATGCCCCTGTAGTCGAATAACCTGTTGAATCGCACTATCTAGGCTCACACATAAAAAATGGCAACTTAGTAGAGGCATCAGAGGAAAGCAGGCACCCATAGAACCATTCCCAGCAGAAGTTGATGCCTTCAGGAGAGAAGGAGGGGAGAAAATTGTCCAAAAAAACACTTTAAGAGCATTAGGGACCCAGGCTTAAAAAGATGCTTTACTGTTTAACACAAAGCACGTGCATCTGTCGTGGGAACACGGCCTTCTGTACTCTGCCATGTATTAGACTATGTTTTAATTGGAGTTTGGTGCACTGTACTCATGAGTTAAATGTAACAAACTGGTATTTTTGTCAAAGGAACTGAGAACTGAAACTGAGGAGTTTCAACTCCAGACAGCGCAGCAGCACACAACATCGTGCGTCATATTTATCTCCTCTTGCCACCGCTTCCTTCTCAGTTGCACTTTCTGATTTTTGTGTACTTTCACTTGTAGGCGTATTTATTTATTTATTTGTAATTGTAAGGGTTGAACAATTTCTTTCGGAAAATAAAGTATAAAACTTGTCTGTGAAAGAATTGTCCAGCATCTGCCAGATTGAGAACCATTTTCTTTCAAATCCACTTCTGCAGCATAAATAATTTGGAACATTGTTCAGTGGCATGTGGTGTATATCCACACTACGGTCTGGAGAATAATAGCGATTCACACACACATCTTATGGTCAGTTGTGCTGTTCACCATGCAGCGCGTGAGGGGAGTCTGGTACCTGTTGATCACGTAGAGATGGCTCAAACTCGCGCTTGTCAGATGTCTAATAACTAAACTAGTGACTATTCTCCTTGGGAAAGATGAATGGATCTTGTTGGATTGTAGTTGGCACCAAGATAAGCGGATAGATTTTAACCCTAGCGTCCAGCAGAACTGGGGTGGGTTTACCCGTCGATGTCCCGGCCAGATCCTATCGTTACCAATTGTTACTGGACCTTCTGGACAGGCGACTAAGCTGCCCGCCTAAAGCTGGTGGGGTCCTTCTTTAAATATGCAAATTGGAGTCCGATGACCTCACCGACCGCAATTTTGACTTTGGCCGTAGCAAGGAAGTCGCTATGGGATGTTTAGGCCTAATTTGGCCCAGAGTCCACCATTCCCGCCCACGAGACCCTCCTTTGCCACACCTACCTGAATGCCCATTCCCACCTGGAACTGCAGGGATCAGTTAGTTTTCCGTCAGAAACCTGCTGGGAGTTAAAATCGACCCCAACATGTCTGGCAATGGAAATTTGGTATCAAGTCAGTCCTTCATGGTAGACTCAATATCCTGAAAACTGACCCAAGTTGGTCTACAATACTCCAGTGTGCTATCGATGATTGACCAGCCAGCTTGGCTAGGAATCTTCGCATTCAACTCCAAGCCAATGGTCTAACAGGTAGGGTGGCCCAAGGTGGACCTTTATCAGAAAGCTTACCAGTGCTCTGTGCTACTTTTTAGCTGGTTAAACTTCAGCAGTATCCTTGCACACTTGGGAGTTCCTAAGCATTGTTTCTTGCTACCCTGTGCCTGAGTTACATGCACTGTGTGAATTTCTTTGTCAGTCGTGGCCCAGTGGGTAGCACTCTCGCCTCTGAGTCAGAAGGTTGTGGGTTCAATCCCACTCCGCTTGAGCACAAAAATCTAGGCTGACACTCCAGTGCAGTACTGAGGGAGTGCTGCACTGTCGGAGGTGCCGTCTTTCGGATGAGATGTTAAACTGAGGCTCCGTCTGCTCTCTCAGGTGGACATAAAAGATTCGATGCATTGTTTCAAAGAAGAGCAGGGGAGTTATCCCCGATGTCCAAGGCCAATATTATCCCTCAATCAACATCACTTAAAGCAGATTATCTGGTCATTATCACATTGCTGTTTCTAGGAGCTTGCTTTGCATAAATTGGCTGCCACGTTTCCTACATTACAACAGTGATTACACTTCAAAAGTACTGCATTGGCTGTAAAGCGCTTTGGGACGTCCTGAGATCGTGAAAGACGCGATAGAAAGGCAAGTCTTTCTTCTTCTTTGGTTTGGAGACTTTTACAGATATTGATGAGTTTTTGCATGTGTCAGGTACTTAGCTTTCCAAAAAGTAAGATGCTGTGGGATATTATCGTAGACCACTGAACTTCCTTTGTCCAACTATTTTAAATGAGTTTACACTTGGTTAAACCCGAAAGCTAAATAATTTTATACATTATTTCACATTATACATTCACACTTTAATATTGCACTGCACAATTTCATCTGAATCCCTCCCTCATTTACTGAAATGGGACGTGAGTGAAGGAGGAATTGGCACTTGTGTACAAGCTCTGATTGGGCCCAGTTCTGACGAAAGGTCATCGACCTGAAACGTTAACTCTCTTTCTCTCTCCACGGATGCTGCCTGGCCTGCTGAGTTTTTCCAGCGTTTTCTGTTGTTATTTCAGATTTCCAGCATCCGCAGTATTTTGCTATCATCTTATACTCTGTGCTGAGCAGAAGTCAACAAGATCCAGCAATTATAGGACAGTGAAAGTGCATTTTGTCACACAAAGATGACTTAAGCTTCTGGGAGGCAATGCTACATCACTGATACCAGTATAATTCAGTTTAGCCTCATCATATGTTCCAATGTCAGGACAAATAAAAATGTCACAGGGTACTCCTTTCTGGTGTGCCTTTGAGATGAAGTAATTATGACCCTTGATCAGGTACAGTGTGGAAATCCATCATATGGTGGAGGGATAGAGACAGTAGGGAAGCCTATCTGATTAATTATGCACCGTACATGTGCGTAAAATAGACACAACTGGCTGGGAAAATAGATGGAGATCTGTTACGCTGGGTTTAATTTGCTCTGTATTTTAAAGTTAGCACATATGCTGATTGTACATTAAGAAGTAGTAAATTTGTGAGCTGCTGTTACTGAAGCAGATGATTATATGCCCCTAAAATTGTTCCTGAGTAAATATTTGTAACACGTTAACGCACAGATCCAACGTTAACAGCTTTTTTCATGTTAAGTAATAATTAAAATGAAATTTGCAAATTTACTAAGCATTTTCTTAATTCCCACATTAATTTCTGCTATTTAAGACAGACACTGAAGCAGTGGAGGGAGTTGGGAGTTCCAGTGATGAGTAAAACAGGATGTGTTGTCTTTCAAGGAACTCTGCAGCATGAGTGTAACATTCAGGTTTTTCAGTGCTCAATACTTTGGAAGGGAAAGAGCAGGAACAGCAGGGGTCACAGACAGGAGAGGTCACAGGAGACAGACTTTTAGGACACACTGATGTAGTGTGAGTACTGCCAATGTGTCACCTGCTTCAATCTCAGCAAGGAACAGTACATGAGGAAGTTGCACTTAGGCAGTGATTTGCCCCGAGACCTGCGTTGGCTCCTTGGTCTAGATCAACTGCCAAGGAGCAACGTTCATTCAGTACACTCAGTGCAAGTGAAAGTGAGCAACACACTAAACTTCTGTGCCAATAGGTACTTTCAGGATCAACAGCAGGCATTGTTTGGATCAGCCAGTATGCAGCTTACCTATTACATCACTAAAGTGATGTGGGAGCAGGTAACAATTGCCCTCTTCTGGCATGCGTCAGCATACATCAGATTCAACAGCAGCATATAGCACCAGGGGTAGAGGCAGACTCAATATTAACAATCATGTCCCCTTCCCCGAGAACTAGGTGCTACTTTCACTCACACCTCCACTGGTACATCTGTAGGCAGTGCCTTTCCTTTTATCAACAATAAGAGCAACATTCAGATGGATGCAACCACCAGCAAAGAATTATGGAAGTTGGGTTGTTTTTGCGGATGATCAAAGTCCCACACCTCTGATTGCTAAAACTGCCTTCCCTTTAACAAATCTTAACTTTGAACTCTCAATAAAGCTTAAGCCTATCCAAGACTTGAATACTGCTCCCACATACATGGAGGCTCTTCTCAACTCAGCTAGTTGTCTTACAATGATCCTTCTCTCACCTCCAACCCCTCTTTTGCTTTTCTGTAGTTTATTGATACTACCATGGTCAGTGGTCTTCTGAACTGATTGAGGCCAATTTTCCTCTTTCCCCACCCTCCCATGCCCCACCTGAACACAAGTCAAGTGCAGCTTGCAAAGGGACCTGAACCTACCCATAATTGCGGGTTTTAATGGCCCAGACGCTATCCTCCAATGTAGGAACATCCCCCAGACAGGGCTTGTGGTCAAAGGTGGGAGAGGAAACTGCTGCTACTATAGGCCTCAGGAGGCCTGCTTTCTTGGCCTCACTTAATCACTACTTCATAATTTATCTAATCTTTTCTGTTACTCATTTCAGCCTTGATGGACCTGCTCTATTGGCTTTGTCCCTTAAAAGTGGTTTCTCAATTAAAAATAAAATTGTGAATTGGATTGTGATTCCCAAACTCATTTCTCTTGGAATCTTTATCCATAACTGTTTCCATAGTAACTGGAAGACATCCACCATATATCAGTAGTGCTTCTGTTTTCTAGTGACCACAATTGCATTGAAACTGGGCAGTTGATAATCACCACATTTTCTATTCCTACTTTCAAAATCAACTTCTGTAAAATGTTCAAACAATTCATTACTATCCCAGATGGCTGCCAGGCACACTTTGAATTTCTTGTTCTCCCAATAACTGTGAATCAAGTTACGAAACATCACCAAATTTTACAAATGGCTTCTTACCACCAAAACCTTCTTTCCTTTCCAAAATAGATGTGATTGGTGGTTGTCCAATGTGGGCACCAGGCGCACCCTAATTTAATTTTACTGTGACCCAACTGCCTTGAAACTATTTGATAGTCATCACCACGTATATTTTTGTATCAAAGACGACTGGATCATTAAAAGTTTATCAGGTGCATCCACAGGTGACTTTCACCCAATGCAGAGCTACCAGTCTTCTCGCACACTGATCCCAGTGTTTAATAATCTGGATGGAGTCAGCTGGTTACTGCAGGTTTTGTGGTTTCCTTGGTTTCTTTTTAACTCACACATGAATTATGGTAATAAAGCCACTTCTGATATCTGAGCAGCTTTTTCATAATGGTATTAAAATTGGTTTCCATGCCACAGTGCGTCAGGCTGAAAGCATAAACAACCGGCCAGCCCCAAGGAGTCTGAAATGTCCGAGGATGTCCCGGCAGTTTAAGGTTTAATAGCACATCAATTAACCCAATTAAAGATTATAGGGCAGATTTTCCTGCACTCCCACCATCCCTGGTGCTGGACAGGAGTGCCAGGATTTCCATACAGGGCCTTCCCTTCAGGGTCAGCATTAAAACACTGATCTGGGCAGGCAGGGTGGATTCGAGGACAGGACCTGGTTACTCTATCCCTGCCCCTTTTCCCCACCCATCGGAATGGGTGGATGAACTATGATGACATGCACCATATTTCCTGGCATTTGCACCCTAGCAGCGCTGTGCGCAGGAGATGCCCGCGTGTTCCTGACATCCAGCATTGCAAAGGGCCTCATGGGGATTTCAAATTTCAAAGGCTGATTTCCTGACAGCAGCATGAATACCGGCCGTTTTTAATTTACGTTTTGAAAATCTTCAGGTGAACTCTAGGTCACTTGCGCTGTGGCAAGGCATTGCATTGAGTTTCCTCCCTGCCACCTGAGGCAGGTGCCCCAACTGCCTCTTAATAGCGTGGGCGCATGCCCGAGATATTTAAATACCTCTGACTCCAGGAACTGGGATGAAGTTAGGAGTACAAGTAGTGAGCAGTTTGCAGGTCTTACCCTGCCGTGTGTACAGTGATTGTAGAGCGGAACCAGAGGAACTTCAGGTCCACGAAAACAAGTAGTTGCATGGGCTCTAACTCGAGCTGCAATATCTGTTCACTTCCATTAGAGGAATAAAATGTCCATGAAAGGCTGAAAGAGAAAATACTAACTTTGAAAATTGGTAGTGCATTCATGCTGGCTCAGCACAGATGCCTCTCCAGCAATTTTTGAAATTTTGCGCTAAAGATGATGCTTTCTGGTTCATTCTAAGCAAGCCAGAGTACACAGAGGCCCAAAGAAAGATTAACTGTAGTCATCTGGCAGTGTTCTCTGACTATATATGCTGTGCTCATATGCATTTCTTCACTTCACCTGACGAAGGAGCAGCGCTCCGAAAGCTTGTGATTTCAAATAAAGCTGTTGGACTATAACCTGGTGTTGTGCGACTTCTCAAAGAATGAATGGGTAACATTTGAGAGACCAGGACTACCCTTTACAAAGCTAATGATGCCATCAAGAACCCTATACAGAAGCAGAGTGCTGATACAATGAGGCCCAATCATCAGCAGAGTTACCATACAGCACACCTTAGGCATCCTCAGGCAATATTTCCATTGTTTGGACCACTCAGGAGAAATGCTGTAAGATATATGCTGCATGCTTCACAACTTAGACATCAGAAGAGGAATGAGCATGCAGCAGGCCGAGAGGAAGACCAGCCCTCCCAGTTGAAAAAAAGAGGCACACACAGAGGGAACTGATGTGAAGGCAAGCAGAGTGGGGCAAAACTGATTGACTACTTTTTCTTTTTACTGCCCAACTGATGATGTGTTATGAAAGCCAACATTGTAGCCATGAATATGATACACATTTCCACCACACAATCTGCATTGCCCTCTTTCCATCCTGTACCAGCACTTACAACCTTGCCACGACTGAAACCAACAACCCTCATGGCCAGACAAATGAGAAATAAAAAGATCTTATTTAATTGGTGTTATTTACATTGTGATAATTTCTCTAAGCCTTTCATAATGCTTTTGGCCCTATATGATGTGCTTTCCCTACTCTCAACCTTACACTATGGTGAAGTACTCCATATGAGAAGAGCAAGGTTGACGTGGGGTGCTATGACCCTTTTGGGATGGTCATGGCCTAGAATCTCTGGGTATGGGGGGCATGTAATGTCTCTGCAACAGCTGGAGCCACATCCAACAACACAGAGGCTGGCAGCACCTGCCTACTCTCTGGCACTTCCTCACTCCTTTGAGGGCCCTGCCTGGAATGGGAGCTTGTGCCAACCCCTTAAGAGGAGGCCGCCTACCCTGCCACATCCTCAATGCCAGGGGTGGCCAGGGATCGTGGGCGGGGGGTGGCCAGAGATCGGGGATCGCGAGGGGGGGGGGGGCGTTGGCCAGGGATCGGGGGCGGGGGTTGGCCAGGGATCGGGATCGCGGGGTGGGGGGGGGGCGTTGGCCAGGGATCGTGGACGGGGGGTGGCCAGGGATCGCGGGGGGGGGGGTGGCGGGTCGGGGTGGCCAGGGATCGGGGGCGGAGGATCATGGCCGGCCTGATCATCATCAGTGGGGGGGTGAAGGCCTGGGAAGGCGATCGGAGGCCTTGTGGTGGGGTCTCCAATCGCGGGGGGGTGGGGGTGGTTGGGACCCTGGATCCAGGAGGTAGGTATAAAGCCACTTACCTCCTGGATGCAGCAGTCCCCACCTCAGTTTAACTGCTGGGTTTCACGAATTGTGTGAAACCCGTCCACAGGCAGTTAAATTCAAAATGGAGGGGAAAATAGAGGCTTCCAGCCTCATTACAAAATTTCAATTGAGGTAAGGCCCCCCCCCGCCGGGAGTGGGTTGGTCGCCCGCCCCCTGTCCCGCCTCCAGCAAAAGAAGAAGTGGGCGGGTTGGAGGCGGGATCAGGTCGGGAATCCCACTTTTAACACGTTAACTGCCCCCATGCTCCAAACCCACCCGTTTTTTTAATGGGAAAATTCTGGCCAAAGTCTGTATTTGCTCCTATATTAACTCCCTTCTAAAGAAAGACTCAATGGAATATTAATCCATTGTCCATGCTGTGGGCTTGCAGCCTCACCAGATCGTTCAGCTTCCACTGATGCCAGGTTGACTTGCTCCTTCTGATTTGTGGTTTCTGCTTTGCCCAGTGTCCCTTCTTCAAACTCACTAACAGTAAGTTATAGGTTGCTAGTACCTGTCCTGCAGCTTGGGCAGGTGGAGTGCTTGACATTATGTGCTGTGAAGTGTTTGGGGCCGAGTTGCCATTTCCTCTGACCTTCTCACCTCGGAGAGCAACCTTCAGCGAGAGAAATAAATACATTTTACAATGTATCCCCCAGAGAATGGCTTCCAAGGTAAGTAAGATCATACAACTTTTGTACAGACTGCAACAGATTAGCAGATGTAGGCCCTGGTTTCAGGACTCTGAAAGTCTCAGTATGAATTATCATGGCAAAAGGAGGATACCTGCTGAGTAGCAGCACTACAACTTTAAACTCCTCCTAGCCAATGTCCTCTTTGAATCCCTGTTCAAATAGGGCGAGTGCCATTTCCTCATTCATAGTGAGATGCTTCAGTAGAGCTGGGACACTCTTATCCCACTTCTCTCTTTATTCATGAGCAACCTTGGCCTGTAGGCAGAAAACATTTATGAAGATATTAGCCAGTGACAGAGCAGATGAAACAGCACCGTTGAGTCCTGACCACTTCTCTCCCTGGCTCTGACAACTCCCATGAGTTCACATAGTGGTTTTCCAGGCACGACTCTGTACATGGAACTAGTTCTCCCCACTGGCAATGTGCTATGCAGCTTCTGTGGAATTAAGGTACGCTGCAAAAAGAGAACAATGCTGTGTGCTAGCATGGCAGGTAATCTCCCTGACAGTGCAGTTAATGGACAGTTACACAGGGCTATGCCTTGTATGGATGTATGAAAAGGTGCCCACACTTACCTTGGCACTTCCTTTTATGGCATTAAACTTCTCCCTTATTTGCTCCCAGATCTGACGGCTCCCAGGCAGCTTGGGCCTCAGTTTGAAGAGGAGATCCAAAGAGGGCCACCTCCTGCACTGCACCATGTGCAACAGGACCTCCAAGGCATCGATAGTAAAAGTGGGGTTTTCCCCATGCCTGTCATTGCACACATCTGAAATCATCACCTTCACCCAGCTGCAGCATTCTTCTATTTCCTCATAAAGGCAACTAGCTGCCTTCTAAGAGCAGCTGGCTAACCCAATTTTCCAATGCAGCCAACCAGCCTTCAGGCTTCACTTCCTGCATACGTTTTCCATCTCCATTAATTAATGAGAGGAGCCTCAATCAGATCCTTGGAGCAGGCCAGCCTCTCCCTCCCATGCTGCTGACACAGGTGTACACAGACCCAGTTTTGCTGGGATTGGAAAATTAGAGTTTAGGAGCCACTTGACACAATCCCTCTTCTTTAAGGATCTTCCTGTTCTGCTGATGTTGCTGCTGTTTCTCTCCCAATTACCGCCGACACAATTCTTCACACCAACAGTGATTTCCATGCTTAAGTGTAGCTATATCATTAATTATAAAAGAGCATGTTTCATGATTTTTCCAGAAATGCCTAAAAGAGGAAATCTTCACAAACCCATTTACAGCGTTGTCACACACAGCATGCAGAAGATTTCCTACTCTGATTCCAAGCCACTGATCAAATCTGGACAGCAAATAAGGGAGGGATAATCATTGTGCAGACTAGTAAAGTGAAAATATCTGAACCACTACATCACTGACCTGCTTTAAATAGACAGGAATTTTTTTTTTAAGAGTCACAATGAATTTAACACTTGTCCCATTTATCACTTCCATCTGCAATATGCTTCTACCCAGGAATGGAGAATGCAATCGCAGGAATATACCTGCACCAAGTGGAAAGTGAAAAACTCCTCAGACCAATAACATTTCCGATAATGTTACAGTTTTACAGTGTGATACGTGAGGGAATGTATCCTGCTGGGGTTAATGTTAGTGGTGCCAGATCGTATTCACTGCTTTGTAGTTTCTTGTCTGTATCGAGGTGAAATGGCAACTGTCAATGGGGCAACTGCTCGATGTTTTGTTGTATACAATAAAGTATATTCCAATGCAGATTTCAGCAGGGATACAGAACCCTAAATATGATCATCGAAACTTATGACAGAAACGTCTATTACATGAATATACGTTGTGAGGTTCACTTTTCCTTTTATTAAGGGAAATGTGAAAGTACTTTTTAGAGAACTCATTTCAGATACTTGGGGTTTGTAGAAAAGGAACAATGACATGCTAATCCATTTAATTTACATGCAACGTTAAATTGAATTTATCTGAATTATAGTTAATACACATAATAGTGCTGCCACAATAGTTTAGTACAGAATCAGGGACAACTGCTATTTATTCGTAGAATGAACAAGACAGATTCCTGTTTCTACTTGGCTACATTAATTACAAAGGTTCTTTTTGGAGCAGTAATTTTCTGTTTGGCTTGTGGTTTAGATGCTGGTGAAGTGTATGAACTTGAGTAGGAAGGGAGTGTTTGATGGGACAGTGTAGAGGGAACTTTACTCTGTATCTCTTTGACCAAGTTTTTGGTCGCCTGTCCTAATATCTCCTTATGTGGCTCAGTGTCAAATTTTGTTTGAGAACGCTCCTGTGAAGCGCCTTGGGACGTTTTACTACATTACAGGCGCTATATAAATGCAAGTTGTTGTTGTTGTACGTGTCTCTCTGTGATATAATAAAACACTTTCTGAATTTCACCACCTTTCTTCTGGAGTTCTGTGCATGTGGTCGTTTGTCATTACATATCGGCTGCATATTTGTAGAATGTTATCAACGTGAGTAGTGGGATAAGATTAAAAGAAAAGCAAAGACAGTAACAATCCACATAAGACAGATTGACATTTTTATTAGTACATGCAGTCTAAAAAATCAAATTGCTGAACTGCATAACAATAAGCCTCTTTCCGTGGACTCAAGCCAACTCCAAATGCCATGGGTAACTTAAAAAAAAAACACACAGAAAATTGTGCTTAGAAAATCATTCAATGAAATGCTTTCAAAGATGATTGTTCTTTTACTTATAAGTCATCTGTATTAAAGCTTTACATTGCATTGCCGACAATTTGCTGATATTTTCTGCTGTGCATTTGTTATGGCTAGATGTGTGACCTTATGAGCAGCGCAGCTCACAAGAGGATTCTTGAATTTTCTCCTTTTTAATTAATGGGGCTGCATTGTGAAGGCAAAGAGTCCCTTCCCCCGCTCTCTTCTTGCCCATTTTCCCAGTCTCCTCCCCCTTTCCCAAAGGTGTTGATTCTTGGTATGGTTCCACAGGCACTGATCATGCCGCAGTGACTCTCCAAGGTCGCAATTCTTCACGTGTGACCATTGAGAATAAATGTTGGCAGGCTGTTCAACTGCAGGAGGCATCGTAGCCAAGCCAAATCCTGTCCACACCTGATGTCCACACATGTGAGAGTTAAGAACATAGTCTAGCAAAATTAGCAATGACAGTAGCAATGGGGAAAGGGAGGATTCACGGGGCAATGGAGGTGACATGTAGGAAGCACAGAGATGGCTGAATAGGTCAAAATCATGGGATAGGTGGGGATCTCAAAAAGACAGTGGGGAAATGGCAAAGAAATGGAGCAAAAAGGTGGAATCATTGAAGCTCGAGGGAACTAAAAGCCATTGAGTTGAGGGGAATTAGTTAAGGCAATGAGTAGCTGTGTTGCATGTACTAAGAAGGCTCCAGATATGATTCCTGGTCTGATCTCAGTAGGGGCAGAAGTAGTGGATGGTACAATTAGCTCAGTTAACTCCCTGGATTAGGCAGTTGAAAATTGGCCAGGGTTCCCACTCCTAATCGCTATTCAGCAAACTCTGCTGGAAAAGCATGTGTGTGGATGTTGGGTGAGGCCAGGCTGTGATTCCCCTTGTGTCAAGAAGCCTGCCAACACTCACTGTCCAGGCTCATACATGATGGATGACCACCTGGGTGAGATATTGTAAGGCAACCATGGATCATTAGCCCAACAAGCAGTTCACTCCTCTAGGATAAGAGGACAGAAGGGATATGAGTGGCAGAAATAGAAAGCATTAAAAGATCTATCAAAGAAAGATACTATGCCATGGCAATATTAGTTAGTATTCAGTAGTGGAATCTGTAAACTAAAGTACTGAGGTACAGATCTTTTACATTTAAGAAGATCTCCAGATTGTGGCACCAAGCTGACTTCATCACCTCAGACACTATTCACTCAGCACTGCCTTTCCTTTGCCAATGATGGTTTTATAATATATAACCCCACAACCAATCTGGTTTCTGTATTTGAATAATCCAGCTACTAATGAGTAATTAGTCGAGCAGACTGAAAGGACAAAAGGAATCAATTTGTTTAGAAGTAAATTTGACAAAAACATTGGTTCAGATTTTGCGGTCAGCAGCGAACAAGGCTCGAAGGGCCGAAGGGCCTACTCCTGTTCCTGTTTTTCTATATTTTCTAACAAACGGCACTCGCTGTTCATTATACTTACACTTGTCCACAGAATTTCTGTGGACTTTTGCACTGCAACTTGTAGTAACTAGAAATCCAAAACAGTGCGGCGCCCTCTACAGGGGATCTGTGACCTGTATGAACAAGGCAAGCAAAAGTATGTCTCCTTAACCAAACAAATTGAAGAATACTTACTGAGACACACAGGTGGCAAAATTGGGCTCTGTAGCATCCGTTTTCTGGGTGCTACGGGGCTTTTTAAACTACCAAAATGGCGTCTGCGACGTGCGGGCACAGTTCCAATGGGAAGTGCTTTTGATGCCATATTTGTAAAGGGGTTAGCGCGCGCACACCTAACAACCCCCCAGCAGCATGCAGAGTAGGCAGATCATGACGTCAATCATCGTGCAATGCTCATTTGACACCAGCACTGCCATTTTGGAGCTCCACACTCCAGCCTAAGCCCTCTTTTAACCTCCCACAGCTGAACACGCATTCAACGGTATGAAGGACGCCCCCCCCTTACCAGCGCTATTTAAAGGGATCATCAACTACTTAGGTAAATTGCTGTATTATTATCCTCAAAATTATGCGCAGTGTCAGTGTCTGAGTTGTGTCTTCATCTTCACTGTCTTCTTATTCTTCCTCCACTGCCTAGGTAGGTTGGAGTTCTTGGGTATCTGAAAGGAGAAAGGGACAAGGGTAGGATTGTGGTGAGGGAAGAAGAGATAGTAAAAAGTGTTTGCTTACACCATCAGCAGCTTCACAATCAGAAGAGACTGTGGGATGAGGGAGAAGTGGGATGTGAGAAGGAGGATTAGGTATGTGGATACCCTCATTTTCAATCAACAAAGGCCCTTCCCATAATGGCCAGCACTGTCTCCTCCATGGGGGTTAGAACATGCAGGCGTGCCTGTCCCTCTCCGGTTAGTTCCTGCTGCCTCCAGCTGTGCGCCACCTTCTCCTGCAAGAGAGAGGGAAGTGTGTCAGTGAGTGTGGTGCAGTCTGTTTGGGTGATGGGGCTGTCATGGAAGAATAGCTGGCAGTGTGTGCAAGCTATGAGATGTGGGTTTGAGGCTTGCAACAGTGCTAAGTGTGTGAGGGTGAGGTGAAGCTATGAATGTTAGGTATGAGTCCTGATTGATAGAGATTGTTGGTAGGTGAGTGATGGGGGTGTGGTGAATTAAGCAGTGGCTGAGGCCAGTGGTGCACTGGGCAGGATATGGCATTTGAAGATGCATTCACTGACCTTGGCTACTCATGTGAGATCATTAAACTTCTTCCTGCACTGCATCAATGTTCTTGGAGTTATAGTCCTGGCATTGACCTCCTCCGCTATCTCTTGCCACTGCCCTCTGAGCAAGTGCCTGGAAGAGTACAGGACATCTCTTGTTTCTAACTTTTCAAGCAAGACCTCCAGTGCAGCATCTGAAAACCTTGGTGCCCGCTCTCTCCCATGGTCAGCCATTACTGATTGTTGCACAACACACTATTCCCAATGATCTCAGCACCTTCAGCAGCCACAATGCCTATTTAAGAGGTGCAGGCTAGCTTTAAGTAGCGCTAGGCAGTACCGATATTGGGGGGCCCCCTACTGATGCGTGCAGCCAATGAAAAGCATGGGGAGCGCTGGCTGCATGCAGAAATCATGGTAATGCGCAGGCAGCACGAAGTTGGCATCCTGCCTGCATTTCAATCAACGGCCATGGGTTAATCGCGCATCGCGATGGCGGTGCCTGTTTTCGGGGTTTATCCAACTTAACCCCCGCAGAGTCTAAACCAGGAAGTGTAAGATAGAATATTTAATTCAATGCCAAATCATATACAGAAAGCAAAATAAAGAGAGGGAAAGATTAGATTAAGAGAGAGAGATAAAAGAGACAGAAAGAAAATGTAAAAAAAAATTATTTCAATTTTTTAATTTTTTTAAATCTCCAAAAATAATTAAAGTTTGAAGGAATGAGACTCCACACTTTTAAAAGTTAATTTTCAGTGCCAGAGAGGTTGTTTAGCAGTAATTAAGACTTATCACGTCATTAAAAATTCACTTACACTTGAAAGGACAAGCCCTAACATTTTCCAGCGAGTTTAGTGGATATCTAGTGGATAAGTATCGCAACTTCACACCCTTCATGTAGTTCAATGGCGAGTCTCTCTGCAAAATACTGTTATAGCGAAGCTTCTGGAGGAGCCGGGCAACTCGGACAGCAATTTCTTGATTTCTGCGAAGGGGAAGTCATGTTTGACAAATTTGCTGGAGTTCTTTGAGGAAGTAACATATAGAGTGGATAAAGGGGAACCAGTGGACGTAGTGTATTTAGACTTCCAAAAGGCATTTGACAAGGTGCCACACAAAAGATTATTGCTTAAGGTAAAAAATCACGGGATTGGGGGTAATATTCTGGCATGGATAGAGGATTGGCTATCTAACAGAAAGCAAAGAGTTGGGATAAATGGTTCATTCTCAGACTGGCAATCAGTAACTAGTGGTGTTCCACAGGGGTCAGTGCTGGGTCCCCAACTCTTTACAATCTATATTAACGATTTGGAGGAAGGGACCAAGTGTAACATATCAAAATTTGCAGATGATACAAAGATGGGAGGGAAAGTAGTGAGTGAGGAGGACATAAAAAACCTGCAAGGGGACATAGACAGGCTAAGTAAGTGGGCAGAGATTTGGCAGATGGAATACAACACTGGAAAGTGTGAGGTGATGCACTTTGGCAGGAAAAATCCTAGAGCAATTTATTATCTTAATGGCAAGAAACTGGAGAGTACTGAAGTGCAAAGGGATCTGGGGGTCCTGGTGCACGAAACTCAAAAGGTTAGTATGCAGGTGCAGCAAGTGATTAAGAAGGCAAATGGAATGTTGGCTTTCATTGCTAGGGGGATAGAATATAAAAATAGGGAGGTATTGCTTCAGTTGTACAAGGTATTGGTGAGACCGCACCTGGAATACTGCATACAGTTTTGGTGTCCTTACTTAAGGAAAGACATCCTTGCTCTCGAGGCAGTGCAAAAAAGGTTCACTCGGTTAATCCCGGGGATGAGGGGGTGGTCATATGAGGAGAGGTTGGGTAGATTGGGACTCTACTCATTGGAGTTCAGAAGAATGAGAGGCGATCTTATTGAAACATATAAGATTGTGAAGGGGTTGGATCGGGTGGATGCGGGGAGGATGTTCCCGATGACGGGTGAGACTAGAACTAGGGGACATAGTCTTAGAATAAGGGGCTGCTCTTTCAAAACTGAGATGAGGAGGAACTACTTCACTCAGAGGGTGGTAGGTCCATGGAATATGCTGCCACAAAAAGCTGTAGAAGCTACATCATTAAATAAATTTAAAACAGAAATAGACAGTTTCCTAGAAGTAAAGGGCATTAAGGTTTACGGGGAGCGGGCAGGAATTTGGACATGAGTCTAGGTTCGGATCGGTCATGGCCCTGTGGGTAGTGGAGCGGGCCCAGGGACCGTGTAGCCTGATTCTGCTCCTATTTCGTGTGTGCAATTCTGTTAGATGCAGGAGATGGTTCTGTGATAGTAGATAGTAGATTGGCGGTTAGGATCAGATCAGCCATGATCTTATTGAATGGCGGAGCAGGCTCGAGGGGCCGATTGGCCTACTCCTGCTCCTATTTCTTATGTTCTTATGTTCTTAACTAAGCGTGTGCGGACGCCGGAAGTTGCAGTCCGATTTACTCCTTAATAACAGTAAGCGCTGATAGCCTCACTGTTATTCTTACCATTAATGCAAGTCTTTCTTTAAATCCGGGCTTCTATCTTGGAACAAAAAGATTTATCTTCTCAGTAAACCATCAGGAGTAAGAGAAAACAAATTGTGGAATATATGTCACTATAACTGCTAGTATACCACTGATGTAGCAATTGAAAAGAAAGAAAGACTTGCATTTATATAGCACCTTTCACAACCACCAGACGTCTCAGCGCTTTACAGCCAATGAAGTACTTTTTAAAGTGGAGTCACTGTTGCAATGTAGGAAACGCAACAGCCAATTTGCGCACAGCAAGCTCCCACAAACAGTAATGTGATAATGACCAGATAATCTGTTTTAGTGATGTTGAATGAGGGATAAATATTGGCCAGATCCTGCTGGTCTGCTAATTTCATTAACCGATGTTGCTATAGTATAGAAAATTTACTGAACCTTTTTTTTCATTTAGTGTATGTGATACTAACAATATTGAATCTTTGAACATAACCATCAAAATGTATTTTCTTCGTAGGTATTTCATAAATATTTGATATTTATGATATCACACAACTAAGGTACTATTGATATAAGAAGTATTGAGATCACTTGAGGTTTGGCAGCTGATCTTATTAAAGTGACAGACAGTGAATATTTTAAAATTGGTGACAGCTGGAAAACTGACCTGTTTGAGACGGTGAAGGCTATAGCAGTAATGCAGTTTTGTAGTAATCAAATTCTAACCCATAGCATGAATTTCAGATGAAAAGTATATGGAGAATTCTGGACCCCATTCACAGCAAGCACTGAGTTCCCAGCAAATGAATGAGATAAAGTGTTTCCAGTGGCGTAAAAGGTCTCCACACATCTACAATAATACATTTATCTGAATTGGTGAGATTAGCAACCCAACTGTTAATGCTGCAGGGGTTGGGGATGGGCTGGATTCTACGTCTGATTGTGAGATCAGCCATTTTGAATAAGTTGTCCATCGGTGTTCTATATGGTTTTACATTGAAAAATTAGGCTCTGAGGAAATTACTAATTTGAATAACAAACAAAATTACAACATAAGAACATTAAAGATTTGAATTTGTTTGATTAGCATCTAACTTAATTTATAGGGCATATAAACAATGTCAATAATTTGTATTTGATTATTCACATCACAATGAATCAGAATGTGGCCTATAGTTTGTGAATTCAAGTCCCACATCAGAACTTGAGTGCATAATCTCGGCTGAGTCGAGTACATTGCTGGAGGAGTGCTACATTTTCAGAGGCACCATTCTTCAGATCAGAGGTTAAACCAAGGTCCTGTCTACCTGTTCAGATGGATGTTGAAAATCCCATGGCACTATTTGAAGAACTGTAGGAAGTTCTCCTGGTGTCCTGGCCAATATCTCTCCCTAAACCATTTACCACCAATGAACTGATTATTGATTTCACTGCTGTTTATGGGATATTGCTGGTCCAGAAATGGCTGTTATGTAACAACATTCACTGCACTTCAAAATTAATTCATTCTGTGAAGCACTTTAAGAAATGTTGATGTGATAAGGTGGCATTTAAATGCACAAATTATTATTTATTATTTTTACCCTAATAATGCAACCATACCAGGTAGACACAGGTTCAGCTACTGATGATGTTCAAGTCATTTGACCAATGGCATTTAACACAATATTCATGTAAATATGAATAGGTTAATCCACTTTGATTCTGACATTTGGCTCAATCTAGGGCCATGCAAGTATAGCAAATCCACAATGCTGAACCATTCAAAATGATCATGTAATTTCTTTGGCTCAGTTGGTAGCACTCTTAACCCTAGCTGTAGGTTGAAGGCTCAAATCCTGCCCAAAGCCATGAACACAACCAAGGCTAATGTTCAAGTGTAATCTGAAGAAGTGTTGCATTGTTGGAGTTGCTGCCCTGAAGATGAAACATTAAACTGAGGCCCTGTCTACTGGTTCCTTTGGATATTAAAATCCGAAATGGATTTTCTGTGACATTTGTGGATTGACTGGGAACCAAGTGCATTGAGTCCACCAATGTTGTACACACCTGAAACTGGCAAACATTCTGTGCTCAGGTCTGTGGAAAGGTCTGTTGGCAAATAATTCAACAGCGGCTGCGACCTGGCTGTTTATGGATGTGGGGTGCGGGATATCTGGTACTGGTACAGCAACTTAAAGGCGTACAGCAGCAGTTTCAAGGGGAAGACATTTTTGATAGATAAAAGTTCGATCACATTACAAATATTACCAAAATGGAGCAGAAACAGCACCAATGCACCAATAGAAGTGCTACTGGAAATGGTGCAGAGGAGGGTTGCTATGTTTGGCAATCCAGGTAAGCCTTACACAGTCATGGTATGAGAGGGTAGTCTGTGTAAATGAAGTTTCCAGCATGCAGAGGACATAGCTACAAATACAAAAAATGTTTAGAGACCTTATCAAATCAGCCAAGGTAAGAATACTCACCAAGAACGTATTCCAAGTAAATGGTCAAAGCCTACATGTCACAAAACTTTCCTCTCACTCAGACTACCTACAGCCCTTTGAATGCGTACCGTGCATCCCTAGTCTGTAAGAGGACACACTTTGCAACAACAACTTATACCTGTAACTCTCACCACACTGACGTTGTTGAAGGACTTCACTCGAAAAATGCTTCAAACAAACTCTAGCAGCATGATGCATGTAGCTGTACCCACACTCTGATAAGCTGCAGGATAGGCACTTTGGTGTGACTGTATGTACTCCTGGCACTTCCAACCTCTCAAATCTACTTCCCTGCTTGCAGAACAAGGCAGATGTAACAAATGGAGCAGACGTGGATGAGAGGAGGATACCTTAATATAGAGCTCTTGAATTCCTCTCACGAGGCAACACTGGGACTCATTGGCATGGAGGACAGAGCAGAGGGAGAGGTTGAAGTCAGAGCTATTCCCCTAAGCTCAGGACTGGTAGTCTTTCTCATGTTTTTTTCTTCTCACTTTAGCCAATCACTCACTCTCACCATCATTCATTCATTCACTCACTCATTCATTCACTATCCCTCCGAGCTTACGTTCGTGCAAAACCATGTGGCACAGTAAATTCTCATGTAAGAAATATTTCTAGGGGTGTCATACATCCAGCATTGCATGTTTTTCTTCTCCTTCTATAGGTGTCAAACAAAAATCATCCAAAATAATTTAATTACAAATGCCTGTGTCCATTTACAGTGTAGTCACCCATACAGTTTAACTTTAACATCAGTCTGAATGGATGGCAGGAACACTGGGCAATATTTACACCCAAATATCAGGGAGATTCAGCATGAATCCTGGCAGCTGTACCAATATTGCCTGTTGCAAAACCTTCCCTCCCATGGCACTATTTACACAACAGCAGAGAGATCTCCTGATGTCTGAGTCAACATTCCTCCCCCCCAAAAAAACCCAGATTAACCAAAAGAAACTAAAGATGGGCAATAAGTGTGGCCTTGCCAAAGATGCCACACCCCGAAGAATGATTCAAAAAATGTTGTTCATCTCATTGCTATTTGTGAGATCTTGCTATGCACAAAATAGCTGCTGCATGTATCTACACAACATTCACTGCACTTCAAAAGCAATTAATTGTATACAAAGTGCTATGAGATAATTCTGAGAAACATGATAAGGTGCTATATAAATGCAAGTCTCTTTTCAAATGGCCATTTCATATAACAGAATTCTAACAAAGTTTTAGTACTGACTCCATGTATGCACTGTTGCATTTGATGTTGTTAGTATGACACCTTCTAACAGACAAGCTGCCCTTCAGTCCACCTTAAAGTGATAAAAGCAAGACCTCCTTTGTCAAGAGTGACGATTTGTTAAATTGTCATCAATGCCTCCTGGTATGCGCCATCATGAAGCAGGAAGGGTTTAGTCGTTGTTGAATCAGGTGGTGTTCTGGTAAAACTTTCACACGATAGAAGCACCAGAGGTTCTAGGAATGATGCCAGTCACACAGGCTACTGATTTCTATTTCTTGAGGTTGTACACAGCAAGGTTTAGTTATGTCGGAATCATGGACACCTCTGTGTGTAGCTTTCATCATGTTTGTGCCATTGACTTTGGCAATATATTTAAGAGCATTTTTTTTAAATGAAGTGTTTTGCATGTAGTGTCCAACCTCTACCCTTCAAGTGGTGAGAGTGACAGTGGTCACAAATCAGCTAGCAACAGTGAGGGTTGGAAGAGAAAAAAAATCTGAGCAGGAAACTAGCCTGAGGCAAATGACACTGAAGCAGCACAATTATTCAACATCCACCTTGAAAGAATTACCATGTCCCACTGCTGTGCTATCACCTAAAACACTCTTGAAGAATAATGGAAAAGGGCTCTGCTTCTCCCCCTTTTTTGGGAGGGGGGCAGGAGGGGGAGAACTAAGGGGTGATTAACATTTGAAAGATTCAGTAACATCTCTGAACTAAAGAAAGACTGCAATACTTTCAGCTTACTCTGAGAATGTTAAGTGCTTTTGCAATTCTATGATTATTCTCTCATTTTCAACATCAAATATTTGGAAATAATAGGGTAACTTTTCAACCTCATGATACCAATGATGAGCCTTGCTTGCTGGTAGTACACAATGCAAATTCGGGCATGCACTGGGCATGATTTTCTGGCCATTTAAATTAATGGCTGGAAAATTGTGCCCAGTGCATGCCCCAATTACCGATGTGCTTCTAGCAAGCAAGGCTCATCACTCATAGCACAAGGTTGGAGAAAACCCTTATATGTCTATAAATATGAGTGGGCTTCAATGTAACAAAGGATAACTGTCATCATGGGCTGGAAGAAAGTGTTCTTTAGGGCCGATAATACGGTCACCAAGCAGTGTCACCTGCACACCTCCATGCGCCTGAGCCCCATACAGCTGACATGATGCTTAATGAATGTTCAGTTCTTTATACAGTTTAGCACAGTGCTCTCTGGCTCACAGTGCATGATATGCTGGGAGCACCTCAGGGTCAAAGGGCTTGGATATCCTGAACAGCAACTCCTAAAGTACTGCTGTTCACTCTTAAAACGGTATTGCTACTGACAGTTGGACGAATGGCTGGAAGAGGACAAGCATTACAGAATCTGGGAACAGGTCTGCAAGAACTTATAATGCATCTGAACAGCACTTCACTGTAAACTTGTTGCTGCATCACCGAGGGACAATGCACAACACTCTGCCAACTGCTCTTTCTAAATATCCAGTCTTGTCCATCATTTTTCCAGGGAGCTATGCATTGCTGGTAGGGCAAGGCATTTATCTATGGTCCATTGAATGAGGTAAGCAACCAACGCCAAGTTAACTAGCCACACGAGACATCTGCATGCTGCTTGTTCACATGCTCACATAGGTGGTTGCTGGCCTGGGCACTTGGATCAAAGACATCTCTCATTTTCCTTCTAACAACATGTCTTTTTTCTATGTGAGTTTAACATTTAACTGGCACCAGTGCCCATAGGCAGAAGCTTTGTCTGATTATGAGGAGAGGGCCATGGCAATTCTGGTAGGGAGTGGGAGAAGCTGAGGTAGGTGGCCTGCACAAGCTCATGGCTAGTATCATCCTTTACTTTTTATTCTTTATCTTCTTATTCACTCATTCATTTTCTCCCACACACACAGACATGCATTGTAATCAAATGTGCCTCATTATACCGCTCGTTATATCTTGTCCTTGGGAAAGTCAATGTGGTAAACAGCTATAACTGTGACACTAAATCTTGGTTTCCCAGCAGCCATCCATCCAGTCTTCCTGACTCTTGAAGTAATGGTGGAACCATGGATTACCATCAAGTGAATGGCAACTGAAACAGTCATTCACATGTATGATTGTGTACCTATGGTCACAGACCAGCTGCACATTTGTTTACTGGAACCCTTATCTGTTCATAAAAGGAGGGCATTGGGGTAGGGTCCTGTATGGCCACACATCTACCATTAATAATTCCAGACTGAAAAAGTGCAGGGCTCTTTTATGTTGTGCATTTTCCATAGGGAAACAGGCACAGCTAACAGATGCAGTGAATCTTTAAAAAGCTCTCAGAATTTTTCTTTCTCCCGAAGCAGCAATAGAACAACAAAACAGTACAAAAACTATTAATAAAGGGCTTTCGAGAAAATTCAGAAAATTGCAGTCCACCTTTAAGAGCAAAGACCCAATGTGAGGGAAGGGGACTTCTATACAGTCCCCATTTTATATGGGCAATGAGAAGGCTGTTCAGGTGCTCAGAGCATATTATAGGGCTTTGCCCTCATTTAAATCTTTTTCCAAATTCATAATGAGCTGAGCGCAAGACTGATTTGCCAGCTCTCAGTGCCACTAGAAGTTTCAGGGGAACGTTATAGTGCTCCATGGGCACAGAGTGCTGAACAAGCCTTAGGCTTCAGCGTTACATCAAGTGAGAGCCTGATGCTGAATGTACAGCAGCATAATGGGCATCAAAAATTACATTATTGGCCCCTATATCTATAAACAAAAACAAAGCAAAATGTTTATAGAAACAGATCTTCCCTCAAAGAGAATAGGGAAATAATTTTTTTTAATTCTAATTTTATGTAGTTAAATATTACACTCTTAAATGGAATTTACTGCACTATTCAATTAACTGATTGCGTACGGTGAGCCATAATTCTACTTTTTATGAATAAAGTGTTAATTGTCCTTATTTCACCAATTTTAACAGATACAAATCAAAAGTAATTTTGCTGCAGATGACTTTGTACAATATGAATCCGTAACAGGAACAAACAAAAAAACCCAGCCAATCAGAATGCACTTGTAATGATGCTTCGTTCACACTCCTAAAGCAGCTAACTTGGCACAAACAGTACAAATAATGAATGTTTCACTGATCCAGTTGCAGAGTGTGCAAACCGTGAAGGTAATGGTGCCACGAAAATTTCGAAGGCTGTAGAAGGCGGTTTACCCACAAGGCTCAGTGTTCACAAAAAGGAACTGATCACCTTCTTGTATTTAAAGGGATCCTAAGGTCAATTCCCCATCCGTGTGTCCTGGTAACCATTACGTGATCAGGCAAGTGGGGCTTGCAGACTCAAGCAAGCAGGACGGAGTTCTATTTATCGCCAGTTTTGCTCAGTGTATGATTTTTCACCCAATTCCTGATTTCAGAGAGTTTAAACACATTTTGTGATACGCCCTCATTAAGGGCCCAGAAATTATTCAAAATCAATTGCTAGCTGGAAACGCCATTTCCTGCTTTATTTTGCTGGAAATACACCAATATTGTTGTGCCGACGTTAAATATGCACTGGGGAGAAAGATTGGGCAGTCAATTTGTTTAGTACACTCTTAAAGGTGAGTGCTATTATTACATTCACAAGTTATTTTAACAGGGATGTAGATTTGAAAGTCTTTGGCGAACAATTGGTTCAACCATCCATCTGGCTGGACCAGTTAAAGCATTATGGGTTATGTTCTGCATCGCTAAAACTGCTCACTATTCAAAGATCATCCAAAAATGCAAAGATAATCCACGGCTTCTCTTCTCCACCACAAACCATCTTCTTAAACCACCCTCCCCTGCCTCCTCCACTCTCACCTCCGACAATAAGTGCGAGGAGCTCATGGACTTTTTTGTCACAAAGATTGAGACCATCCATTCAGTTGCCTCTGCCGCTTCCATCCCTTCCTCTAGCCCATCAGGACAAACTTCCCCAAATGTCCCCCGCTGCCCTAGCCCTGAACTCACATCTTTCTCTAGATTCTATCCCATCTCCTGCCTTGCTCTCTCCAACCTCATCTTGTCCATGAGACCCACCTCCGGCTCCCTCGATCCTATTTCGTCCAAACTGTTGACCACTCAACTTCCCTTCCTGGGCCCCACGTTAGTTGATATTGTTCCCACTCCTTGGATACTGTTCTCCACCCCCGTCCCCGTTCAAATCTGCTGTCATCACCCCTCTCCTTAAAAAAAACACCCTTGACCCCTCTGTCCTTGCAAACTACCACCCCATCTCCAACCTCCCTTTCCTCTCCAAAGTCCTTGAATGTGTTGTCAGTTCCCAAATCCGTGCCCATCTTTCCTGCAATTCCATGTTTTAATCCCTCCAATCGGCCACAGTACTCAAACAGACCTTGACAAAGTTTGTGACTGTGACCATGATAAACTATCCCTCCTCATCCTTCTTGACCTACTTACAGCCTTCGACACAGTTGACCACACCATCCTCCTCCAATGCCTCTCCTCTATCGCCCAACTGGCTGGAACTGCTCTAGCTTAGTTCCATTCTTATCTATCTAATCATAGCCAGAGAATCACCTGCAATGGCTTCTCTTCCGACTCCCGTACCGTTACTTCTGGAGTCCCCCAAGGATCAATCCTTGGCCCCCCTTCTATTTCTCCTCTACATGCTACCCCTTGGTGATATCATCCGAAAACACAACATCAGGTTCCACATATATGCTGACGACACACAGCTCTGTCTCACCACCAGCTCTTTGGACCCCTCCACTGTCTCTGATTTGTCACACTGCTTGTCCAACATCCAATATTGGATGAGTAGAAATTTCCTCCAACTAAATGTTGGGAAGATTGAAACCATTGTCTTTGGTCCCCGCCACAAACTCCATTTCCTAGCCATCATTTCCATCCCTGGCAACGGTCTTAAGCTGATCAAAACCATTCGCAACCTTAGTGTTGTGTTTGAACCACAGATGAGTTGCCGACCACATATCCGCTCCATCACCAAAACTGCCTACTTCCACTTCCGTAACATCGCCCGACTCTGACCCTGCCTCAGCTCATCTTCTGCTGAAACCCTCATCCATGCCTTTGTTACCTCTAGAGCTTGATTATTCCAATACTATCCTGGCCGGCCTTCCACGTTCTACCCTCCGTAAACTTGAGGTCATCCAAAACTCTGCTGCCCATATCTTAACTCACTCCAAATCTCGTTCACCCATCACACCTGTGCTCGCTGACCTACACTGGCTCCCGGTCCGACAACGCCTCAATTTTAAAATCCTCATCCTTGTTTTCGAATCCCTCCATGGCTTCGCCCCTCCCTATCTCTGTAGCCTACTCCAGCTCTACAATCCTTCAACATCTCTGCGCTCTTCCAATTCTGGCCTCTTGTGTATCCCCGATTTTAATCGCTCCACTATTGGCAGCCGTGCTTTCAGCTGCCTTGGCCAGGAGCTCTGGAATTCCCTCCCTAAACCTCTCCGCCTCTCTACCTCTCTCTCCTCTTTTAAGATGCCCGTTAAAACCTACTCTTTGATCAGGCTTTTGGTCATCTGTCCTGATATCTCTTTCTGTGGCTCGGTGTCAAAACACGTTTTTTTTATTGATACCGCTCTTGTTAAGTGCCTTGAGACGTTTTACTACGTTAAATGCGCTATATAAATGTAAGTCGTTGTTGCAGTAATTGTGCATAATTGCACATTTTTCATTGTATAAACTTCTGGTTTGGATTTTGACTTCCTTTTGCAATTTGTTGCCCCCATATTTGAGATCTCTAACTTGTTCGCAGCTGCAATTTAAGTTGTTGCAACCATAATTAAGAAGTTTGGGAAGAGGAAGAGGAGTATCTGAAGAGGCATGAGAGGGAGGTGCACTTATAACTGAGGCAATCTTGCTGCACCTGTTCTTACCCAGCCGCCCATGTCTACAGACCAAAGCACAGTGATCTCGACGTGTCTGATAAAATCTGCCTTCAGTGTCGACACTTCATCAGTCATGGAAACATTTGTATCTCCTCAAATCAGACATGCCAACAGGTTCCACAATAGGGACACATCTACAGGTGGCTGCCAATTTGACCACTGCCGTAAACTTTTATGCCCCTGGATCCTGTCAAGCAATTACAGGGGATTTTTGCCAGCTACCGCAACAAGCAATGCACGGATGCATGGAACAGGAGACGGATGCCTTGTTTGCCAGGACAAACTCCTTCATCATTTTTTTCTATGGGAAGCAGCCAGCAACACGAAAGAACCCAGTACTTTTTTAGTTTCCCTAAAGTGCAGAGCATTATTGAGGTACACATCCTACCCCCAATCCGATAGTCTTCACAAACAGAAAGTGGTTTCATTCCATCAATGCGACCATATTGGCGACCATAGCCACAAATTTACATGTGGTTGACTCTCTGAAGTGGCCTAGCAAGCCACTCCAATCAACTAGGAATGAGCAATAAATGTCGGCCTTGCCAGCGACGCCCACATCCCGAGAATGAAAGAAAGATTATGTACTTGAATGCCTACTACTCTATCAGTAGTCATATCGCCTTCATTTTATGTCAAACTGTCACATTACAATCTGTTGCACTATGTCATCATACCTGGAGGCATTACCATGGAGAGGGAATGAAGACACCCAGCCACAATCATCGGCAGGGAAGGTCACTGAGACTGAACCTGAAGTCATGCTTACTGACCCTAAGTTGTGGACAGGAACAGCCTTAAGGTATACTCTAATTACCAAGACTTTCACTTAAATTCCTATTCCACACAAAGCACAAACAGTCCTGTCCACATATACACAATAAAGTGGACCGATATCCTATTCACGCCATTGTCCTGTGCCCTATCTCAACAATCCATTCCTCTGCTGCTATCTTATTCCATTCCATCCCACACTCTCAGGACATAGTTCAAGTAAAATCCAGTCATTTCTTATGGGCACCTATACAAAAAAAATAACTTATGTTAGAATTCTTCTTCTTCTTCTTAGGCAGTCCCTTGGAACCGAGGATGACTTGCTTCCATATTAAAAATGAGTTCTCAGGTGACTGATGAGTCCAATGCGGGACCTACAGTCTCTGTCACAGGTGGGGCAGACAGTGGTTGAAGGGGCGGGTGGGTGGGGTGCGTGGGTTGATGTGCGCTCCTTGCACTGCTTGTGCTTGGCTTCCTCTTGCTCCCGGCGAAGAGACTTGAGGTGTTCGGCGCCTTCCCGGATGCTTCTCCTCCACTTTGTGCGGTCTTGGGCCAGGGATTCCCAGGTGTCAGTGGGGATGTTGCACTTTTTCAAGGAGGCTTTGAGGATGTCCTTGAAGCGTTTCCTCTGCCCACCTGGGGCTCTCTTGCTGTGTCGGAGCTCCGAGCAGAGCGCTTGTTTTGGGAGTCTCGTATCGGGCATGCGGACGATGTGACCCGTCCATCGGAGCTGATCGAGCGTGGTCAAAGATTCGATGCTGGGGATGTTGGCCTGAGCGAGAACACTGACGTTGGTGTGCCTATCCTGCCAATGGATTTGCAGGATCTTGCGGAGGCAGCGTTGGTGGTACCTCTCCGGTGCTTTGATAGAATACAGCAGTAAGACATCCCATCAGACAGGGCTCACATAGCAAGAAATTAGAATGTTTTTTCCGGTCATCCATGCCAGTTGTGCAACTGCAGTTCAGAAAATGGGGGAGCAGGCCTGAGACATGTTTTTCACCCGATTCCTTCTGCTTTTAATTCTCTGTCCAACTGCATTTTTGTGGTGGAGTGCTCGTACACATCTTGGGCCAATGATACGATGGCAGCTACCAGTGCCCTGGAGCACATAGGGCACCTACTTCCCAGAAAATTGGGCATGGAGGCTCATTCTAATATAGGTGACAAGCAAAAGTGGACTTGGAGCTAGTGCACAGTGCGAGGCTCATCAGGCCCTCGACTTTCATCTAAATTAATGCTGCTGGATTGCCTGATCACTGAAAGAGAGGCTGTCTTTTAAATTGAAAACCGATCGGGCACCTCTACCGTCTTCCCTCATAATATCCCTGGCCACCTGGCATTGGTGCCCCATACCTGGTACCCTCCATGTCCCCGTATCCACTTACGTGCTCATCCTGTCTGTTGACCCTCCTCCCGAAGCCAGGAAAGTGCCTGCGTATAATGAGCAGCCAACAGTCTTTCACAGGCTCCCAACACCCAATAAAGCAGGCCTGGCACGTCCAGCACATCCTGAGAGATACAACCAAAGCACCAGTACATGACATCAATGAGTTGACCTTACATTACGACACAAGATTAGTTCTTTAATGCACAGGCACATGGAACACCTGAACAGCACTGGCACTGGCCCATCCCTGGCACTAGCAATGCTGCATAGGGAACGCGTTAGCCTAGAAATATTAGTGTGTTGGGCACACATGGGGCGCAGGGAACACTCCCTGCACCTGAATGGTGAGGCCTGAGGTGCACCCGATATTGGACCTCGGGCCTCATTTCCATCGAGTCGGCGAGTTGCGGACAATAACAGGCAGCTTGCCGGCGAAGTAGGATACAAGGTCGGGTCGCTGCCACAACAGCAGTGGCCGTCAGTTAAGTGATGGGAAAGGAAGGTAATGGTGGGCGGGGGTGTGTGGGGGGGGGGGGAAGAGTGGTGGTGATCGGGGGGGGGGGGGGGGTGGGAGTGGTGGCCGGCGGGGTAGTGGCGATGATCGGGGTGGGGGGAGTGGTGGCCGGGGGTAGTGGTGATGATCGGGGGGGGAGAAGCGATGGCTGGGGAGATAGTGATGGTGGCCGGGAGGGGTGGGGTGGGGGCGAAGGGGTGAGTGGTGGCCGGGGGGTAGTGGTGATGATCAGGGGGGTGGTGGGGGCGATGGAGTGCTGGCTGGGGAAGTTATGGGGATGATTGGAGGGGGGGAGTGGTGGCTGGGGGGTTAGTGGGGATGATCGGGGGTGGGGGGGGGATGGAGTGGTGGCCGGGGGGGTTAGTGGGGATGATCGGGGGTGGGGGGGGGGGGATGGAGTGGTGGCCGGGGGGGTTAGTGGGGATGATCGGGGGTGGGGGGGGGGGATGGAGTGGTGGCCGGGGGGGTTAGTGGGGATGATCGGGGGTGGGGGGGGGGGGGATGGAGTGGTGGCCGGGGGGGTTAGTGGGGATGATCGGGGGTGGGGGGGGGGGAATGGAGTGGTGGCCGGGGGGGTTAGTGGGGATGATCGGGGGTGTGGGGGGGGATGGAGTGGTGGCCGGGGGGGTTAGTGGGGATGATCGGGGGTGGGGGTGGGGGGGGAATGGAGTGGTGGCCGGGGGGGTTAGTGGGGATGATCGGGGGTGGGGGGGGGGGATGGAGTGGTGGCCGGGGGGTTAGTGGGGATGATCGCGGGGGGGGGGGGGGGGGGGCGATGGAGTGGTGGCCGGGGGGGTTAGTGGGGATGATCGGGGGTGGGGGGGGGGGATGGAGTGGTGGCCGGGGGGTTAGTGGGGATGATCGCGGGGGGGGGCGATGGAGTGGTGGCCGGGGGGGGGTCAGTGGGGATGATCGGGGGGGGGGTGGGGGTGATGGAGTGCTGGCCGGCAGCAGCTCGTGTTCTTTGAATGTGTGGTCAGTAGATCCATCTTCAATCAGGAAGTCCAAAAGTTTACAAATCAGGATTTAAATAAAATATACCATGCATTGATTTACAGAAGAAATGGTTCATCCAGTGCTAGAGAAGGGAAAGCCTGGAATTGGATGGCTATGCTGAAAGGATTTAATAAACTTGTCCCATAAATTAGCCCAAGAATGAAAGTGGGCCTTCTAGTAACGTTTCAGAATTAAAGCTCTCAACAAATCAAAAAGCAAAAGGCCTCAGATAATCCAACAGTAAAAATCTGCTGATGAATGTACATTGCAAAATAATGACAACAATTCTGCAAGAAAGAAAATTGTCCTGATGAGCATTGCATATGATGATGGTCTTCCTCAAGTACTGTAAGAAAACTCATGGGCCCAGAAATTGATCTCGCTCTGTTCCCGCGGGGGTAAGGAGCAGGCGCGATCTCTCACTCCGCGTTGGCTTTTTCAGATCCAGCTCGCACGAACTTGATGTTCCAGACATCAGCTGGGCAGTGCTTGCGTATCCCACCGGCGTAGTGAATTCGTGCGAGCTGTGGGATCACGTGACTCAGTTAGAGCCAATGGCAGCACACCATCTTCCATTCATAAGTTTCACATACGTGCTGTGAAAGCTATGAATCTTACACACCCCCAAAATAACAGCTAAACCTCAATTAAATTTAAAAAAAAACCCATCACATTAATAAAATAAGTATAGTTAAATAAATTAACCATTTTAAATAAAAAATTAAATTTTTGAAAAAATTTAAAATCTTTTAAAAAGTTATAAAAATAAACTTACCTGTTCTTTAAAGTCTCTAAAAAAGATATACCTGTTAAAAAAAATTCAAAATAATACTTAATTCACTACTTACCTTGTTAAAAGTGGGTCTTACTCCTCCTTTTTTCATTTCTAAAATCTTCCGTCCTTACCTGCGCGTCCAAAGCACTAAGTGCACAGCGTGCGCGCAGCCTGTAGCGCGCACGCGGTGCACCGAGGAACCGCCCCCTTTTCCAAAAACCAAGTGCCGGTTTTCAGCGCATGCGCAGTGCATGCAGAAAACCGGCAATTGGAGAGAGAATACGCGTAGCGGCATCAATTTTTGGCCCATGATATTTCACTGGTGTTCAGAATTGGTCCAAGCTTCATCCAGTACAAACAAAGTCTTGGCTCATCTCCTGAAACAGCTCCTGAATGGCATTATATCCCCTACTTACTTTTTGAGTTACATTACCAGATAAAGATAGCCTTTGTCCCTATTACTATTCTAATTTGCATTGGAACCTCTTGTGATTACTCTGTGGGCAGATTCTCACATTCAAGTGCCAGAAGAAGAAAGAATACAAGGTCTGCAGATGATAACATCCCACTACTCCTGGACCACACACATTTATGTCTCCATTCCTTAGGCTTATTTTGAGACTCAGGTTTGCTTCAGGACAAAAATGATTAGAGTAAATTAGAGCTCTTCCCTGCAATAGAAGGTGTTTGCAGCGAGAGATATTAAAGCATAATTTTAAGTGAACTCCTAAGGTATGATGTAAAGTTACCAGTCTGTGCAACTATGAACAGCTTTCCTGCTGATTTCCTGCTGTTTCCAGTTCTGACGAAAGGTCTCGACCTGAAACGTTAACTCTGTTTCTCTCTCCACGGATGCTGCCTCGCCTGCTGAGTTTTTCCAGCGTTTTCTGTTGTTATTTCGGATTTCCAGCATCTGCAGTATTTTGCTATCGTGTTTGGTCCACTGCCACCTCTCTTCTAGGAATGCCTACCTTGAAGAAGTTCTGCTCTTCTCTTCGACGGGACCTCCGTTTGTCTCTTCAACTTTGTTCATCTTCACTGCTTTCAGTTTCCCTTCTCGTGTTTGATCAGGTATCTGCCAAGACTCGGTTTCACAGCTACATTACTTTCCTCAGCAACTGTCTCCGGTTCCATCTTATTCCACGTGGATTCCAACTCAACTTCCACCCTTCGTGTTTCGGATCCACCCAGGATCCTCGAACTACTGCTCTCGCCGCATCTTGAGATCCACGCTCAACGCCATGCGGCGCCACATGAACACTCTCGACCTCTCTCTTCAGCAGCACCGATGCACTCTATCTCAAAGCTGTCTGGGTCCACAGTTCCATTTCATCCTTCGACTCATCCAACGCTTCAACAAAAAACTTTTTTTCTTTTAGCCTTAACCTGTCACATTAACACCACCTCTTGCCTTGAATATCTCTTAATGTCTCTTAATATCTCTTAATCTCTCCTTTTGTTCTTTCATCCCCTCCCCCTTTTCCCAGCTTTATCCTTGCCTTAAATCTATTTGATTTCCTGCTGTTTCCAGTTCTGACGAAAGGTCTCGACCTGAAACGTTAACTCTGTTTCTCTCTCCACGGATGCTGCCTGGCCTGCTGAGTTTTTCCAGCGTTTTCTGTTGTTATTTCGGATTTCCAGCATCTGCAGTATTTTGCTATCGTATGAACAGCTGTGTTATTTAGTATCAGTTCCACTATATCAATGGGTAGAATTTATCTTACTTTTTAAATGATTAAAAAGTTAATTTTTGGTTTTATTTTAAATATAGATTTTCTGCGCAAAGGCGCTATTTGCATTTGATCCAGGTTTTCCAAGCTGTGAAGCTTTTTAAAGCTTGGCTCAAGTTCAAAATGTTGTATAGTCTACATATAGGGAACACAATTGCTAATCCAGTTTAAAGTTTAAAAAAAATGTTTTAATATCATTTTTATAACTATTACAAAACTGAAGTGGGCGACAGACCACACAGGCTGAAGTTGAATTTGTGATCCTTGTCATAAGTTTATTTCCTTTTAGCCCATCCAACAGAAGTCTGAAGCCTGGACTACTTCAGCCAGAAACCTGAAGGAGGTCACAGGGAGGTGAAAGGTCTTGTGGAGTAAATTGTGGGCCTTTTTCATTCACGTGGGTTTATCAATTTTAACAGATTGGAAACATTGATGATGAAGTAACGATGCAACGTTGAATTATGTGAATTTTACACACTGTGCCTTTATCGTGAAAATAAGGCAAGAATTTTTTTACCAACTTTTACGAAAATAATTGAATTAAAATTGCCGGACAGCATGTTGTTTGCATTACAATAAAAGAAAAATGAGTTTGTGGCATTTGTCCTGTAAAATATGTGTGTGGTGTTTTGTAATTAGTTATTGGATTTATAATAGTCACTTTTCTAGTGGTTACAGTATTTATGTATAATTACTTTCATATTCATTGAAATTGCAAAGTAGCTTACTAATTAACTATTTCAAATATATAATTATGCCACATCTTTATACAAGATTTGCTTAATTATGCAGTAATGCCACTCCTTTTGTACACATGTCTTATTAAACACTCTTACATTCACTCTTATGCTTCCTTGTAATTTACTCTTAAAATAGGAACTCAAATTAAGCAGCTTGCTCTCCTGTAAACCTAGCTGAAAAACATCAAAAGAGCTTGTTGGAAAAAATATATTAAGCTTAGGTATTGCACCACACACCTTCACATATTTTTAGTTCAGAACATAGACAAACAATCCATTGTTAAAAGGTTTTGATAGGGTAGATACAGAGAAACTATTTCCTCTGAAGGAGGAATCAAGAAGGAGGGAACATAATCTTAAAATTAGAGCCAGGCCATTTAGGAGGGAAATCAGGCAGCAGTTTTTCACACAAAGGGTAGTAGAAATCTGGAATTCTCTCCTCCAGAAGTCTGTAGATTCTGGGACAAATGGATCTTTCAAGACTGAGATCGATAGAATTTTGTTAGATAATGGCATCTAGGGATCTGGAGCTAAGGCGAGTTATTGGAGTTGAGGTACAGAATAGCCACGATCTAATTGAATGGCTGAATGGCCTACCACTGCTCCTATGTTTCTAAGAATATATATACTATAGCCTAAAGACTGAGTGAGACTCTGCAGGAGATTAGGTTGCTTTAGCCTGAGGTTACAATATGTTACATTTAGTGGTCCAAGCAAATGCGGTACAAGCTGATTCCATGATTTGTGCAAGTCCAGAGTAAAGGACTCCATCTTAGCAATTGCTAAATCTGCAGAAATTCAAGCTTGCAGAATGGCGGAGATATCCTGCTTGAACATGTTCCCGAAAGTAACAAATTATAGTATCGCTCCAGAGAATATGTACCAGTGAACCATCTGGCACGGAGTGGCCACAGCTTTCATTCCTCTCCAGCAATCAAATTTGATACATTTTTACCCACACTCCAATAGCACTCATCAAAATATTGAACTGGACCAACTCACTGAACTTCATTCGACTGTTATGCATTTCCCTTTAGTTAATGGCATCCTCCATTGCTCATTGTTCATATTAAGTAGTTATTGTTTTAATCCAGCAATCACATCACAGTCCATTTTTTCCCATAACAACTAATACTTAGATATGTGTGGTTAATTTTACCTATTGGTTAGTGTGAATCCAAGAATAAAGCAGAATTGGCTGCATGTAAGAAATGAGGAGAATAATTTCAACGTGTTTGTATCTATGTATAATCACCAGTTTGTAATTTAAAGTCCTTTTGAACGGTTTATTTACTGAATGCTGAAGGACTTAAATAAATATTTTGATGTCAAATTGTTTATTGTCAATTCAAATTTTAATATGTTATAGTTAATGCCATACAGTCATACAGGTATAGTCCTGTCAACAGCGACCTCTTGACATAAGACTGTTCGGGAAAATCTCAATTCTGTTCACTAGTGAGCACCCATATATTTTACCGAAAAGAAATCCACTTTACCAGTGTGCAATTTACTAGATTATTTATCCAGATTATTTCTTAGCCCTTTTATTTAATATGTTCAGATGCTTTTGGAGCTAAGATATCACTGGACTTTCTAATTAGCACTAAATCCAGCAGAGGACAGGAAGAATTATAAGCAACGCCACAGGAAATTTCAGATATTCAGTGATTAGAATCACAATTTTGTTTCTGTGCTGGTAAACTAGTTAACGGCAGTTATTGATTGTGAACAGCAGTATTTGCTCCACCAACACTGCCCTCTACTAATTTTTCCTTAAATACTCCGCTCATTGTTTGCTCCTATTTGGAACAGGAGTTAAAATAATGGGAGTGCAGCAAATTCTTGGCAATTTTCAGCATGAGCAGCATAGCTGCTGTTTGATTGTTTCTAGCACATAGTCGCAGAAGGCTGAAAGGAAGCACAGAATGCATAGAACCCTCACAGCCCTGGCATTAGACACCCATGGTAACACAACTACTGCCTCAGGACCAATTACCTGGTTATAACTGCCGAGCAGCGCATGCAGAGAGACGGTTACTGAGTTCTGTCATCTCTGAGCATCCGATCTGCAGGGGCAACCCACAGTAGCTCTCAAAGTGATCGCAGTCTTACATTTTTATGCTTCTGGCTCCTTCCAAGCTGCCATGGGGGATTTGACAGGAATTAGCTGGTCCATTGTGCTCCGATGCATCCACAAGGTCATTGAGGCTGAAAACCCTACACTCTGCATTTTGGCACCCATTCACTGCAGCAAAGATCCAGCTCACACAGCTTCTTTGTTATTTCCCAAAGGTACAAAGCATTATAAATTACACACACATTCCTGTTTGGGCTCCATCAGGCCAAGCCATGCCCTATAAACATAGAATGGGATATTGCTCAGTCAATATGCACATAGTGTGTGATACTAACCTGAGCATCCTCCACATTAATGCGAAGTATCCTGGGAGCTGCCATGACTCCTAAATCCTATGACATTCCAAAAGTCTTCCACAGAGATGACAAGCTGGGTACTGGGTGATTCCGGCTAATTTTTTCTACCTTAGCTGATAACACCAGTTACTCTTTATTCATTCTCTGGATGTGGGCGTTGCTGCCAAAGCCAGCATTTATTGCGCATCCTTAGGTGCCCTGAGAAGGTGGTGGTGGGCTTTCTTCTTAAACAATTGCAGTCCGTGTGATGAAGGAGCTCCCACAATGCTGTTAGGTAGTAAGTTATTCTTTGTAGCAATACATATTAATGAAACCTAGTGCCATTTTCCATCTGCTGAGATTCTGCTGGGAGCTCACTTCCCTTGACACAGAGGACCGCTTGGGACACCAACTAGCACTTTCTCTGGGGAAGTTCAGCAGGTACAGTGACATTGAGGCTGGAAGTAGGGGCAAGCTGGACTTGGTAATGGATGATGGTGTTGTATTTTTTTTAATTCGTTTATGGGATGTGGGTGTCGCTGGCAAGGCCAGCATTTATTGCCCATCCCTAATTGCTCTTGAGAAGGTGGTGGTGAGCCTCCTTCTTGAACCGCTGCAGTCCGTGTGGTGAAGGTGCTCCCACAGTGCTGTTAGGGAGGGAGTTCCAGGATTTTGACTCAGCAACGATGAAGGATCGGCGATATACTTCTAAGTCAGGACGGTGTGTGACTTGGAGGGGAACTTGGAGGTGGTGGTGTTCCCATGCGCCTGCTGCCCTTGTCCTTCTAGGTGGAAGAGGTTGTGGGTTTGGGAGGTGCTGCCAAAGAAGCCTTGGCGAGTTGCTGCAGTGCATCTTGTAGATGGTACACACTGCAGCCACGGCATGCCGGTGGTAGAGGGAGTGAATGTTTAAGGTGGTGGATGGGATGCCAATCTAATGGGCTGCTTTGTCCTGGATGGCGTCGAGCTTCTTAAGTGTTGTTGGAGCTGCACTCATCCAGGCAAGTGGAGAGTATTCCATCACACTCCTTACTTGTGCCTTGTAGATGGTGGAAAGGCTTTGGGGAGTCAGGAGGTGAGACACTCGCCACAGAATACCTAGCCTCTGACCTACTCTTGTTGCCACAGTATTTATGTGGCTGGTCCAGTTAAGTTTCTGGTCAATGGTGACGCCCAGGACGTTGATTTTGGGGGATTCGGCGATGGTAATGCCGTTGAATGTTTGTTGAAGATAATCATTGCCTGGCACTTCTGTGGCGCGAATATTACCAAGGCTGTAATGAGATCTGGAGCTGAGTGGTCTTGGCGGAACCCAAGCTGGGCATCAGTGAGCAGGTTATTGGTAAGTGCCGCTTGATAGCACTGTCAATGACACCTTGTATCACTTTGCTGATGATTGAGAGTAGACTGATGGGGCCGTAATTGGCCGGATTGGATTTGTCCTGCTTTTTGTGGACAGGACATACCTGGGCAGTTTTCCACATTGTCAGATAGATGCCAGTGTTGTAACTGTACTGGAACAGCTTGGCTAGAGGCGCAGCTAGTTCTGGAGCACAAGTCTTCAGCACGATAGCCGGGATGTTGTCGGGGCCCATAGCCTTTGCTGTATCCAGTGCACTCAGCCGTTTCTTGATATCACGTGGAGTGAATCGAATTAACTGAAGACTGGCTTCTGTGATGGTGGGGACCTCAGGAGTAGGCCAATATGGATCATCCACTCGGCACTTCAGGCTGAAGATGGATGCAAACGCTTCAGCCTTGACTTTTGCACTCACGTGCTGGGCTCCACCATCATTGAGGATGGGGATATTCCTCCCATTAGTTGTTTAATGGTCCTCTACCATTCACCTGATGACAACAGCTCCACCCCCTCCACCCCCTTCAAGTGCCACATTGCTCCACAGCTGTGGACACGCAGGTGACTGGAACAAATCTAACGTGGTGCTATGCTCACAGAATTCAAGAAGCACTTTAAGTGAAGAGCCTCTGACTGACACTTCAATGCCAGCCACCTCATAAGCTCTAGCCATAGGGATTGCCATCAGAAGAAGCACAAGATTAAGTCAGTCAGGCACAGCACACATGTTGTCCATAGAGACCTGCCTAAGGCCATACAAACAAATCTTCACATTCGCAGGGTACTGACCAGTAGTGCAGAGCATAAAATATCACTTTATAGAGGCAATATTCTTCATTATATCACCAACCACACCGCTTCCCTCCAGCATTTTCCAGTCCATCAAAGACTTTGGATGGTATTTGGGCTACATAATGGCAGTCACATAGCCCATGATTTTCCATCCATTAATTGCCTAACCCGGGGGAGGGGGCGGGGGGGAATAACATCTCCCTGATTGTAAATAATCCCATTTACTGACCCAACCTCCTTTTTCTCTCCAAGGTCCTTGAGCGAGTTTCCACCTCCCAAATCTATGTCCATCTTTCCTGCAACTCCCATCTTTGAGTCTCTCCAATCAGGTTTCCGCCCTGGCACAGCACTGAAACGACCCTAATCAAAGTCACAAATGACATCCAATGTGACTGTGACGGTCGTACATTTTCTCTCCTCGTCCTTGACATCTCTACAACCTTTGACACGGTAGACCACACCATTCTCCTGCACCACCTCTCCTCCATTATCCAGATTAACGGGACTGACCTTGTTTGGTTCCACTTTTATCTATCCAATCGTAGCCAGAGAATCTCCAGCAAAGGCTTTTCTTTCTGCCTCCATACTGTTACCTCTGGAGTCCCCAATGATCTATCTTTGGTCCCCTCCTCTTCCTCATCTACATGCTGCCTCTTGGTAATATCATCTGTTAGCAGATTTCTTAGTGGTTACCATCACAACAAAGAGTTGTTAGTCCGGCGACAATATCTCTGCTTATGATTCACGCACAAGTGGTTTTTATAATAACAAGCTTTATTACAGTGACTGACTTGGTCTTCCATTTATATTAAATGACAGGCAAATAATACAACCTGATTTCCAGGCTCTAACTACCTCCAAGAACGCTCTCTGATGTCAGAGAACAACACAAGTCCTGGAGTGACCAGCCCCCGCCCTCCAGGTCCTCTGCACGGCTGCATTGCTCCTGACCCTCGGGAACGCTCTGAAGTTAAAGGGAACATGGTTCTATTCTTATACTATAATACAACCTTGGCCTGTGCTTATGTAATACGCAGCTTGTGTGTTTAGCGGAGGCTGCATTTTTAGGTGTTTACCCAGCTTTTAGTCTTTTCAGCCTTTGCCTTTGTGCTACAAGCTTTGTTTATAATACAGTAAGTGCTTATCCTGTTTCCAAGACCTGGATGTTTTGATTCTCTGCCCTTGCGTTTCCAAACTGTCTGTTGTTCATATATAGAGACAAGATTAAGATTTCCCTTTCTCGCACATTTGCTCTACCACTAAAAAGGCTGAAAGATTATAATGCTGGGATAGATTAACTTTTTAAATCACCTTAAATCATTCTAACATCATCCAAAGACCTAGGGTCAGTTTCCACATGTATGCTGATGGCATCCAGCTCTACCTCTCCACCAAGTTTCTTGACGACTCCACTGCCTCTGTGTTATCAGACTTCTTATCTGATATTCACCTTGGCTGAGCCACAATTTCCTCCAGATAAATAGTGGGAAGACCAAAATCATTGTCTTCGACCCCCACCATAAACTTTGTATCTTTGCAACCAATTCCATCCCTCTCTCAAGCCACTGTCTCAGGTTGAACCACACTATTTGCAACCTTGCCATTCTATTCGGCCCTGAGCTGAGCTTCCTGCCCCATATCTTCTCCATCACAAAGGCTGCCTATGTCTACCTCTGTAACATCGCCTGTCTCCACCTCTGCTTCAGCCCACCTGCTACTGAAACCTTCACCATGCTAATACTCTCCTGGCTGGTCTCCCATCCTCCACGTCAGTGTTCTTGCTCAGGCCAACATCCCCAGCATACGAGACTCCCAAAACAAGCGCTCTACTTGGAGCTCCGATACGGCAAGAGAGCCCCAGGTGGGCAGAGGAAACGCTTCAAGGACACCCTCAAAGCCTCCTTGAAAAAGTGCAACATCCCCACCGACACCTGGGAATTCCTGGCCCAAGACCGCACAAAGTGGAGGAGAAGCATCCGGGAAGGCGCCTAACACCTCAAGTCTCTTTGCCGGGAGCAAGTGGAAGCCAAGCGCAAACAGCGGAAGGAGCGCACGTCAACCCAAGCACCCCACCCACCCGCTCCTTCAACCACCGTCTGCCCCACCTGTGACAGAGACTGTAGGTCCCGCATTGGACTCATCAGTCACCTGAGAACTCATTTTTAATGTGGAAGCAAGTCATCCTCGGTTCTGAGGGACTGCCTAAGAGAAGAAGACTCTCTGTAAACTTCAGCTCATTCAAAACTCTGCTGCCAATATCCTACCCAGCACCATCCCTCTCACCTGTCCTTGCTGACCCAAATGCCTCGGATTTAAAATTCTCATCCGTGTATAAATATGTTCATGGCCAACCCTTTCTTATCTTTGTAACCTTGTCCAGCTCTACAGCTCTCCCATAACTCTCTGTTACTCTCTCCGACACTGGCCTTTCGTGCATCTCACGTCCCCTCAGCCCACCATTCGCTATCTATGTCTCGCACTCTGGAATAGCTCCACTTTTGGCTCGGCGTCCATTTTTTGTCTGATTCTACCCCTGTGAAGTGTCTTGAGTTTTTTTTTACATTAAAGACACTATATAAATGCATGTTATTGTTGATAATGATGTTCATGATGATCTTGTTTACAGTCCCTGTCCATTTGATATCATCTACAAACTTGGAGAGTTTTGTTTTTGTCCCCACTTCCAAGTCATTTATATAAAGAGCAATGGCCCCAGCTCCGATCCCTGAGGCACCCCACGAGTTACCTCCTTCCATGCTGATCCAGTTCTTTTGCAACCTCCCTGAACTCAATTTTCATTTATTTCCTTGCACAAATTCCTCCTGGCCGGTCTTTAATAAGGTTTACCAGTTTTTAACAGCCCCACATTTTGGGAATTAATTTTCATTAACAAACAGAGTAATGGTAAAAATGGAAGAATAGTCCATTGCCAATTTCTACAGGACTTGTTCATCAGTTTTCATGTCTGTTTACTTCATAAAAACTAAGAGAGAGGAATTATGGGGTAAAAATTCGGTTGCTTTGCGCCTCCCGCTAGCGCCCTAACGAGGCACAAAGCAATTAGCGCCCGGGCGTGGCGCCGCCCACGCCTCCCGTGATATTCAGCGGGAGGTTAGCGGTAGCGCTAACCGGTAGCGCTCCGTGGCACTGTGCCACCGGCGATGACGTCATCGCTGTGTGCAGCGCCCCGGCCGTGATCTTCAGGAGTGCCCCGACTTACCACCGGATGCTATGTCCGACGGGGTCAGGGGGGCCTACCTGCGGCCGGGGAGGCGCAATTTAAAGGCGCGGTGTGGGGCGGCCATTTTTGTTGCTGGCCGCCTGCCAACACCTGCCTCCGCTCCTGTCCCCGGCCTCCTCAAACGCCCCCCCGCGGAGTGCTGGCTGCGCTGCAAGAGCCCGGCACTTCTCTTGAGTGCCGGGCTCTTTTGCCAGCACTCCCGATCCCCGGGGGCGCAGCTGGGCCCCGGGTCGCGCTGCGCAAGGCCCCTCCCCTTTAAGAAGGGGAGGAAGGCCTGCAATACCGCAGCACTGTGGCACGTAGCACCGCGATATTGACTTGCAGCGCCCCAAGAGAGATGCGGGGCGCTTCCAGTAGCGCCCCATTTCCCTCTTGGGGCGCAACCACTCAATTTGCGGCGCGGGGGCGCTACTCAATTTTTAGCCCAATCTCTTTTAGCCGTTAGTAAAATCTGTTTTATGCAAGCATTGTGCAGCAAATAAATAAAAATGCAGTTAATGACAGTTATATAAAGGCACCACAACAAAGAGGAATATGAACACAAACAAATTATTAATCAGATACCATTTTCTCATTTGGGTCTTTATTGAGATTGAGGGAGATAATAAAACATTCTTATTATGCACAAGCGTAACAAGCACAAAAGTATTTGGCATGTAAGATGATAATTATAGAGAACTGTACTGAAATAGAAAAAACTCCAGAGTTTGGTGGGGCTAAAAATTCGGGCGCTTTCCGTCAAAATGTAGCAAAAAGACGGCGGCTGTGCTCTTTCGGCAGCTGGTGGCGGGTCCTGCAGCGTACGCAATTTTCTGAGGTCCAGCGGTGATGCCAGGAAGAGCGATGGCCCAGTAAATTTAAATTAGGGAGAGGTGACATCACCGCCAATTTAAGATCACCTCGGCAAACTTGGCCCTTAGCGCTGAGTTCAGCGCTGGGTCCTAAGCTCACCATGAAAACCCAGCATTCAGCAGACTCACAGAAGTGCTGTCAACACCTCTTAAAAGGACACACACATCTTTCAGGTAAGTTTGCATTTAAGCTTTTGGACTTATTGAAGTAGTGGCTTGCTGCAATACACGTTAAAAAGTTTTTAAAGTTTGCAGGGAGTGCTGCTGGATGCTTGCATGGCCTCAGATGGTAAAGGAAGACCATTATTTCGACAGAAAATGCTGCAAATACTCAGCAGATCAGGCAACATCCGTGGAGAGAGAAACAGAGTTCACGCCTCAGGATGAGATGCTGCCTGACCTGCTGAGTATTTCCAGCATTTTATACTTTTATTTCAGATTTACAGCATCTGCTCACAGAGGGAAGAAGAAGCAGAAGAGGAGGAAGCAGAAGGAAGGATGCAACCCAGACAGCCCCTTTCTGGCTGGGATATCCGGGATGGAATGATCTACCTGCTGTACCAGTGACCACAACCCCAAATCTCCTTTCAGCATTTGTTCCACTCCTTACCTTCCCTCTGTTACTGACCATCACAGCGTCCTCTTGGCCACAATGCTGAAATAAGCCACCACTAAGCAGACTTTGCAATTCTAGTTTATACATCTATCCATCCAATATGACATCAAGAAATCAACTCATCACCATTATGCATTCCCTTAGTGACTGTCCTGTGTGTGCCTTTTCCTATCCTACTGATGTCACGCAGTGCTACCCCAGTGGCTGCAGCATGGCTGGTGGAAGGCCGCTGACTTTCAGTTGGGGACACTGCAAATGGCCTTGCTGGTTGACCTTGAGGAGCTGGTGGCTGGGTGTGTGAAATCGAGTGATGGTGTTTCTTCTTCTTCACTCTCCTCTCCCTCTTTTTGGTCAACCACTGGCTGGGCAGGCTGCATTTCTTGGGTGTGTGAAATGAGGAAGGCATAAGGGTGGAGTTGTGGTGAGGGGAGGGTGGGAAAGCAAGAGGTGCATGCAAGAAGGAGGATAGCGTATGAGGATGCCCGCATCTTGTAACCTCTCATCCCTGCCGCTGGCCAAGGGCTCAGCCATGCCCCTGCCAAGAATAGCCAGCAGCATCTCCTCGAAGGGGGTGAGGTGAAGCTAGGAATGGGAGGTGTGCCTCGTGTTTGGTACAGATTGTTGGTGGGTGAGTGATGGGGGCGGGGTGGAGTCGTGCATTGAGCAGTGTGTTAGACTAGTGATTCAGTTGGTAGGAGATGGCTTTTGAAGATGCATTCGCTGACCTTGACCACTTGTCTGAGGTCATGAAGCTTCTTTGGGCACTACCGGCGCGACCATTTTCAGTGGCCGTTAACCTGAAGCCGGAGTGACACCGGCAACTTTCGTGTCACAGTTCAATTTCTAGGCCCAAATACTGACTTAGAATATACTCAGCAGCAGGTTTTTTTTCTTGCTGTGCAGAAACAATGACCTAGAAATTCGGGAGTTTAGCGCTGGCTGTTAAGGCCGGTTTTGTGGAAAAAATGTCGCCGCCTCACTTCTGCCCATTTCAGGCGAGAGCCACGTTGGACGCCATATTGGTGAGGGCAGAAAAAGAGGCGGCGTTTAGCTTCGTCTGAAGCAGGCGTTAGGACATTAACATATTCAAATAAGGGGCCTAATGCCTGCTTCTGCTCCCTCTTGCAAATTTGGCTTGCTTCTGAGGCAGCCAGTGCCAGCAATGTTTACTCCTGGGAAAACAAACGTTAACAGCGCCGAATGGAAAAAAAGTTAAGTACTTACCATTATCATCTCCGACCACACGCCCGACTCCAACCTCCAGGCCCTCTCCGATCTCCCCACCCCCCCCGATCCTGGCCCCGCCCTCCAGGTGCCCTCCTATGTTGGCCCCGAATCCCGATGCCCCCCCCGATGCTAGGGCCCGAGTCCCGATCTCCACCCACCCCGCGATCCTGGCCCCGACCTCCCCCTCCCCCCCCCCCGGATCCTGGCCCCAACCTCCCCCCCCCGGATCCTGGCCCCGACCTCCCCCCGCCCCCCCCCCCCCGATCCTGACCCCGACCTCCCCCCCCACCCGGTCCTGGCCCCGACCTCCCCCCCCCCCCCCCCCCCGATCCTGGCCCCTCCCTCCCCCAATCCTGGCCCCTCCCCCCGATCCTGGCCCCTCCCTCCCTCCCTCCCCCAGATCCTGGCCCCTCCCCTCCCCCCCCCCCCCCGATCCTGGCCCCTCACCCCCCCCCCCCCCCGATCCTGGCCCCTCCCTCCCTCCCTCCCCCCCCCCCCCGATCCTGGCCCCTCCCTCCCCCCCCCCCCCCGATCCTGGCCCCTCCCTCCCCCCAATCCTGGCCCCTCCCTCACCCCCCCCCCCCCGATCCTGGCCCCCTCCCCTCCCCCCCCCCGATCCTGGCCCCTCCCTCCCCCCCCCGATCCTGGCCCCTCCCTGCCCCCCCCTGATCCTGGCCCCTCCCTGCCCCCCCCCCCTGATCCTGGCCCCTCCCTGCCCCCCCCCCTGATCCTGGCCCCTCCCTCCCCCCCCCCCGATCCTGGCCCCTCCCTCCCTCCCCCCCCCCCGATCCTGGCCCCTCCCTCCCCCCCGATCCTGGCCCCTCCCTCCCCCCGATCCCCTCCCTCCCCCCCCCCCGATCCTGGCCCCGATCTCCCCCCCGATCCTGGCCCCAAGTCCCGACCTCCCCCCCGGCCACGACCTGCCCCCCGAGTCCCAACCTACCTCACAGTCCTTGCTGGGTGTTCAGCGCACTCAGCACTGGGCTGAATGCCACAATAATGATAATGAGCAGGCAGCACCAAGCTGCCTGTGATCTTCTTATGGCCACGAGCAAACCTCGCCCATTTACAGGCTTTATTGGATTTCTAGGCCAATATTTTTTGAGACAGTTCAAAACAGTTATTGTACTGAAGGGTGTGTGTGTGTATGTAAATTTGGTTGTGGGATCTCACAAACCAGAAAGCAATTGTTCATGGAGGAGTGAAGCTTTGATAGGTCTTCCTGGGATGTAGCAGCATTGGCTTTGGAGCATTAGAGAAGTCTGCAGCACACTTCCCATCACCCGTCCGAATGAAGGATATTGAGAGACCACTAAGGGGGCAAACTATGGGAAAAATATTTTTCTTTGTATACATTTTCACACACAGGGCTCTGTTGATAACTGCTTTGCCAAGCTAAATTGGGAAGGTTTGTGGGATCTGCTATTTACAACTGATGCTGATTGTGTTGAAATTATATGATCACATTGTATAAATAGGTAGAATTAATATTCAATTACACCGTATTTGAATATTAAAAGTGAATGGGAAAACAATACTGACCTAATACAACGGCTCAGTCCTACTCCTCTGTGGTGATGTGGAATGCTGCAATAGTGCAAGGCCCCACCAACTATGAATGCTGAAATGGGGTGAGATCCAATGCTTTTTTTAGTTGCACGATTACACTGAAGTCTCTGGAAATTTGAGGGCCATAAGTCTACACTCATCAATACATCTGACTAAGGATCAGGACACAGATACTGTTGACAAGATAATTTGAGTAACAGTGCTTAGAATCATAGAATGTTGCAGTGCATTAACCGGTCATTCATCCCATCAAGTCTATGCCAGTGTCTCCAACCAGATGAGCCAACTAGTCTAATCTCACTCTCCCCCTTACTCGCCGTAGCCAATTATATTTTAATTTCTTTTTCAAGCAATTATCTAATTCCATTTTAAGGAGTTTATGGACTCTGCTGCAACAATGAATTTAGGCAGACAATTCCACATTCATTTCTTTGAAACTTAGTAATTGCTGAAAAATGTTGATCCTGATTGTGTCTATTATATGATCATGACAATCTAAGCAGGCTGGGACAAACTAATGGTTATATAGCCTTAATATTACAGTTATAAAGCTCTTCCTGACGTGAGTAGTTTTACTTTTCTAATATTGCAGTCTGCTTCAGCAGCACGACGTGTGAGCTACAATGTTTTAAAAATATTACCAGCCCAGGGAGACTGGAATTCCTTAGACTCCAGCTGTTGACAGTTTAAGGGTGAATATGTAGATAATGACCTTGGAAAGTATGTGCCTGTGGACATGCATGAGGACAGTATTGGGCTCAGCTGTGAAGACCTGCACAGTTAAATAGCCTGCCAATATACTGTCTAAACTCATTCATGAAGAATGGCCACTTGGCTGAGGTACCACAGGGTTAGCAGCATGTGTCCCAGCAAGAGTCACTAGGAGGGGCGAAAAAGGATACAACTGGAGAAAAGGGAGAAAAGGTCTTAAAAGGAGACCGAAAATCAAACCTTGCTCAAAAAGTTCTGGTTAGTTTAGCTCCACCCAATCATATAGAGTCCTTAGGTTCTATTTAAATAGGCTACATTGTAGTCAGTAGATGATGTGAGGGTACAGAGAAGTGGTCTCTACAGTAATGGGGGGACAACCCACCAATAAGTACAAGTTAAAGCAGGTATGTGAGGCCAGTGCTTTGATTGTAAACAGGGAGGTGGGGGCCACATATTCACAGAAGTTGAAGGGATATCCAAATGAAACTAATTTGATCTCAAGAAAATGCTAAGAGAAGCAATGAGGATGACTTTTACATTGTTACCCCAGGATTTCTAGGGCTTCCTGGAGAGGCACAGTATAACTAGCCCTCCTGCTTCATTTTCTTCATCACTGGATGGGTACCTATTTTTACAGCGTGCTTAGAAGAATTGGGCCTTAGGCTGTGTGTCCACCACCACTCCAATCAAAGTGTCAGAGAGGATAGTTGTGAGGCATTGTTAATCATTATCACATTGATGTGGAGATGCCGGTGTTGGACTGGGGTGGACAAATGTGAGAAGTCGCACAACACCAGGTTATAGTCCAACAGCTTTATTTGAAATCACAAGCTTTCGGAGCGCTGCTCCTTCGTCAGGTGAAGTGAAGAAATGCATATAGGCACAGCATATATAGTCAGAGAACACTGCCAGATGATTACAGTTAATCTTTCTAACTGCCCTTTATCACATGGTGTTGTGCGACTTCTCACAATTATCACATTGGACACTGGGGAAGTGCCAGTAGATTGGAAATCTCTAAAAGGGTGACAAAGCAGACACCGGTAACTACAGATCCATTTTTCCTACTTCAATCCAGTTTAGAATAATGGAATTGATTATCAGGAGTAAAGTTGAGGATTATCTCTACAACAACCTTGACCTCCGCCACCTAGAAGGACAAGGGCAGCAGGTTCATGGAACACCATCACCTAGTGAACAGCACTTAACATGGATTCAGAAGAGGATGATCCTGCCTAACCAAACTTCTTGAAGTATAAGCTTTCAATGAACTTGTGATGCAGTTTATGACCAGACTTAAATCCATATAAGTGTTCTAGAAGTTGGACTCTATTAACAATAGTGATTTGATTGAAATACTTCTGTGTCCAAAAGCTAAAAATTAGTTAGGGGAAAGTTGCCATACTTAGGACACAAAATTTCAAGCTTAGTAAAAGTATACAAAATATGATTAGAGCTAGTTAGTTATCTTCCACTACTTACATGTTCTCTGGTTGGTCTGTGTCATTCATTTGTAAATCATTACCGCCTGCATTGGCTACTTGTTGTCAGATCCAATAAGGTCATGGATATCTTCTTAAGACTGACTAGAAGCACTGCTGTCATGGCTACAGCTAGATGTTGTTGCAACTTGTTGTTCAATAATAATGGTAGATCTTGAAGCAGTGTTAATAGGAGTGCTACAACTTTCGTTATTGCTGGCTAAATCAAATAGTAAAACAATTTGCGAGTTCGTCGAATCTGGATGCTTGTATGTTTTCTGTGGATCATCACCTTTTTTGTTTCTTTGATTTTAAAAGGCACCTCTCGACTGTTTCTCTCAAAAACTTAGAACGCTTATCACGAGCACAAGGTAAGTAGCACAGAGTCCAGTTCTACAGAGTACTGAACTCGAGAATTTGGTGAGTGAGTGAATTTTAAGGGTTGATCTCTTTCTAAAATTTAGTAAAGTTTTGCATTTAACTTAACTTTAACCTTAACTTGTAGTTTCTTTCACAGTGGTAAACAAGCTGCCTGCTCGTGACAGTTGCACAGTTAATTAGGTGGCTAGCTAGAACTAGCTACCTGGTAATTACTGTCAGCAGGGGCTGACTCAGGACTTTGTAATTTCTGCTGATATAATAACAAGAGGCTTTTGCTAACGCATGGAGGTAAGTAGCACAGATTCCAGTTCTATGGAGTACTGCTTCTACAGAGTACTAAACTCGGGAATTTGGTGAGTGAGGGAATTTGGTGAGGTGGGGGTAAGAGGTGCTGCTTGATACATAAAAAAATATAAACAACTAGGGTTAAATTAGGACTGTGGGCTAAGTTACAGTAAAGACCTAAAGCACATAACAAAATGTAATAAATCAAACAAGGTTATTACCTAGATTAAAAACTATTCATAGACAATTGAGTATTTCAAAACTTGAAAACCTAATTAGTTAAATAAAATACAATAGAGATGGTAGGGCAGGTGATGTGTTGCAGCTGTAGCATGTGGGAGCTGGTGGACCCCAGTGTGATCCACAGCAACCACATCTGCAGTAAGTGTCTGCAGCTCGAGGAACTTCGGCTCAGAGTTGATGAGCTGGAGTCAGAGCTTCAGACACTGCGATACATCAGGGAGGGAGAAAGTTACCTGGGCACTTTGTTCCAGGAGGCAGTCACACCCCTTAAGTTAAATACTTCAGATTTGGTCTGTGGTCAGGGACAGGAGGGTGTGACTACGAGTGAGGCAGGTGTGGGGATCCAGAAGGTAGCATTGGAGGAGCCTCAGCCCTTGCACTTGTCAAACAGGTACGAGGTTCTTGCAGGGAGGATGAGCAAACTGACCACAGCACTGTGGTACAGCGGGCCATTCAAGTTGGGGGAGTAAAAAGGAATGTAGTAGTGATAGGGGACAGTACAGTTAGGGGGATAGATACTGCTCTCTGCAGCTGAGAGCGTGAGTCCCGAAGGCTGTGTTGCCAGGGTTAAGGGCTGGAGAGGAATTTGGAGTGGGAGGGGAAGGATCCAGTTGTTGTGGTCCACGTAGGTACCAACAACATAGGTAGGACTAAGAAAGAGGTTCTGCTGAGGGAGTATGAGCAACTAGGGGCTAAATTAAAAAGCAAAACCACAAAGGTAATAATCTCTGGATTACTACCTGAGCCACGAGCCAATTGGCATAGGGACAATAAGATCAGAGAGTTGAATGCGTGGCTCAAGGATTGGTGTGGAAGAAATGGGTTTTGATTCATGGGGCACTGGCACGAGTACTGGGGAAAGAGGGAGCTGTTCTGTTGGGACGGGCTTCACTTGAACCATGCTGGGATTAGTGTCCTGGCGAATCGAATAACTAGGGCTTTAAACTAAATAGTGGGGGGGAAGGTTCAGGTGAGGGGAAACTTAGAAAGTTAAAGAGAAAGGACAAGGCAATAGTGCAGGGTAGCAATAGAGGTAATGATAACCAGAGTGTGACAGGAAGGGACAGGACGTACAAGCATAAGAGTGCACCAGCAAATAGGGTCAGAGTAGGGAAAAATGGTAAAAAGACAAAATTAAAGGCTCTTTATCTGAATGCATGCAGCATTCGTAACAAGATAGATGAATTGACGGCACAAATAGAAATAAATGGGTATGATCTGATAGCCATTACAGAGATGTGGCTGAATCACAGAATCACAGAATCCCCACAATGCAGATAGAGGCCATTTCGGCCCATCGAGCCTGCACCGACACATATCCCACCCTATCCCCGTAACCCCACGTATTTAATCCCCCTAACACTAAGGGTCAATTTATCATAGCCAAATCAACCTAACCCGCACATCTTTGGACTGTGGGAGGAAACCGGAGCACCCGGGGAGAATGTGCAAACTCCACACAGACAGTCACCCGAGGCCGGATTCGAACCCACTATGCCACCGTGTTACCAAGGCTGGGAACTGAATATTCAGGGGTATTTGACATATCAGAAGGATAGGCAGAAAGGAAAAGGAGGTGGAGTAGCTCTGTTAATAAAGGATGAGATCAGTACAGTAGTGAGACATGATCTTGGCTCGGAAGGTCAAGATGCAGAATCAGTTTGGGTAAAGATAAGAAATAATAAGGGAAAGAAGTCACCGGTGGGAGTAATCTATAGGCCCCCTAACAGTAGCTATACTGTGGGACCGAGTATAAATCAAGAAATAATGGGAGCTTGTAAGAAAGGTACTGCAATAATCATGGGCAATTTTAATCTTCATATAGATTGGACAAATCAAATTAGCAAAGCTAGCCTTGAGGACGAATTCGTAGAGTGTATTCAGGACAGTTTCTTAGAACAATATGTTGTGGAACCAACCAGGGAACAGGCTATTTTAGATCTGGTAATGTGTAATGAGACAGGATTAATTAATGATCACATAGTAAAGGATCCTCTAGGGAAGAGTGATCATAACATGAAAGAATTTTACATTCAGTTTGAGGGTGAAAAACTTGGGTCTGAAACTAGTGTCTTAAACTTAAATAAAGGCAATTACAAGGGTATGAAGACAGAGTTGGCTAAAGTGGACTGGGAAAATAGATTAAAAGGTAATACGGTAGATAAGCAGTGGCAGACTTTTAAGGAGATATTTCATAACTCTCAGCAAAGATATATTCCAGTGAGAAAGACTCTACGAGAAGGATGAAAGAAGTGGCTGCAGAGATAGTGGATGCATTGGTTGTAATCTTCCAAAATTCCCTAGACTCTGGAAAGGTCCCAGTGGATTGGAAAACCGCAAATGTAATGTCCATATTCAAGAAAGGAGGGAGACAGAAAGCAGGAAACTATAGGCCAGTTAGCCTAACATCTGTCATTGGGAAAATGCTGGAATCCATCATTAAGGAAGTAGTAGCAGAACCTTTAGAAAATCATAAGACAATCGAGCAGAGTTAACATGGTTTTATGAAAGGGAAATCGTGTTTGACAAATTTATTAGAGTTCTTTGAGGATGTAATGAGAAGGGTGGATAAAGGGGAACCAATCGATGTAGTGTATTTGGATTTCCAAAAGGCATTCGATAAGCTGCCACATAAAATGTTACTGCACAAGATAAGAGCTCATGGTGTTGGGGGTAATATATTAGCATGGATAGAGGATTGGCTAACTAACAGAAAACAGAGAGATGGGATAAATGGATCATTTTCAGGTTGGCAAATTGTAACTAGTGGGGTGCCACAGGGATCAGTGCTGGGGCCTCAACTATTTACAATCTATATTAATGACTTGGATGAAGGGACCGAGTGTACTGTAGCCAAATTTGCTGACGATACAAAGATAGGTGGGAAAGCAAGTTGAGGAGGACATAAAGAGTCTGCAAAGAGATATAGATAGGTTAAGTGAGTGGGCAAGAATTTGGCAGATGGAGTATAATGTGGGAAAATGTGAGGTTATCCACTTTGGTAGGAAAAATAAAAAAAGCAAAATATTATTTAAATGGAGAGAGACTACAGAATGCTGCGGTACAGAGGGATTTGGATGTCCTCGTACATGAAACACAAAACGTTAGCATGCAGGTACAGCAAGTAATTAGAAGGCAAATGGCATGTTGGCCTTTATTGCAAGGGGGATGGAGTATAAAAGTAGGGAAGCCTTGATACAATTGTACAGGACGATGGTGAGACCACACCTGGAGTACTGTGTACAGTTTTGGTCTCCCTATTTAAGGAGGGATATACTTGCATTGGAGGCAGTTCAGAAAAGGTTCACTAGGTTGATTCCTGGGATGAAGGGGTTGTCTTATGAGGAAAGGTTGAGCAGGTTGGGCCTATACTCATTGGAGTTTAGAAGAATGAGAGGTGATCTTATTGAAACATACAAGATTCTGAGGGGGCTTGACAGGGTAGATGCTGAGAGGATGTTTCCCCTCGTATCTAGGGAATCTAAATCTAGGGGGCATAGTTTCAGAATAAGGGGTCGCCCATTTAAGACGGAGATGAGGAGGAATTTCTTCTGAGGGTCGTGAACCTTTGGAATTCTCTACCCCAGAGAGCTGTGGAGGCTGGGTCATTGAATATATTCAAGGCCGAGATAGACAGATTTTTGAACTACAGGGGAGTCGAGGGTTATGGGGAACAGGCAGAAAAGTGGAGTTGAGGCCAAGATCAGATCAGCCATGATCTTATTGAATGGCGGAGCAGGCTCGAGGGGCCGAAAGGCCTACTCCTGCTCCTATTTCTTATGTTCTTATGGTCCTTTTTATGAAAATTCTATTTGTCTTTTTGAATTTTGTTTAAACACAGCACGCACTTATACTTGAATAATGTTTTTTTGCCTTGAACTGACCAGGGTTACTTTGCAACACGTTACAGCTTGGACACCGGCATGACACTAAACCACGCGAGGCCCAGCAGGCTTACCCAGGGTTGCCACGTGACTGTTTTAACCTTGGTGGGACCCCGTTGCTGATGGCCATTACATCGCACGGGCCCCTGCAATATTCAAGCACAGTTCTATTGCTGGGTATACCTCACGTTACTCAAATATCACCATACCTTTATGGTACGGCAGTACTACAAAAAGAAAAGTTGACGATCAATGGCTGATGAATGCACACCTCTGCGTGGTATTTTAAGAGAGATTTGCATATAAATTTACATTGCAATCAGGAACTTTTATGCATGTCTGTTTGCGCTGCCTAAGCATATGCTCTGAACAAATAACACAGTCTAAACCTGCCACTGTTGACACAAGGAAATGCTGCTCAATATGTCTCTTGCAGCCTGTGAATTGACAATCATTTAGTGAAGCCGACTTGCTTTTATGTGAATTTCTTGTGGGAAATTAATGATCTGCATTCGGAAATCGAGCAATGTAACTGGCGATGGGTCTGTCGGGGGGGACTGGCTCCCCTAAAAGAGCGCAAGATTCTTCGGCATTCCTGCATGTTGTGTCCGTTAAACATTCAATTGCTGTGACGATATAATGGCTGCTTTCACAGTTTATTCTGGAACAATCTTCTCTGGATACATTAACCAGTAAAAACTCTGGAGTTTACTTGCTACAGTATGCTTGCTGCCATCAGGGGGCCCTCTAGTGATCAATTAACAATATTCACATACAATACACGTGATCGCGGAAAAAGGGAGGGGCTGATAATATAGCGCTCTGGAACTATTCACGGGGTCATGCAGGAAATCTCCCGATTTATCATATGGTCAGTCTGCCCCTGCTGTAAATGATGTAAATAAAACAAGAATATTGCCCCCGCCCCCAGATCTAATGGAAGAGTTTCCCTTCCTTCTCCCTCCTTGTGGTCAACTCTGCTGTCTGGTTGCTCTGCTGTGTGACTGAAAAAGGAATTTATTTTTATAGAACATTCTAGTTAGTAACCTGCATTAAACATATGCAAGCCTTTAGGAATCTTCCAATTTGTTACACATTATTTGAACAATATCCCAACAATAATACCCGACAGAAATATTTGGCCCTTTCTGCAGTGTCTGATTGGAATGCCAACCACCCTCTTCAAGCTTGGACACCTGTTAGAAATCATAGGAGTTGAGAACAGATCAGTAGCTGGTGCCTTACCTATAAGCCGATAAGTTTTTTAAAAAATGCAGAAAATAGGACCCAAAATAAATTTAAAAATGGGCTTTTTATCAAATTGAGGAGATGGATGGACTTGATTTTGGTCTCATTATTTATGCCTATTTTAAATGTGGCAATCAAATATCTACTTGTATCTGTTAGTAGCTATTTTTAAAACTGGAAATATAAGAATAATCACAGGAATAAGCTGATGGGTAAAACTGAAGAGATAAAAGCAGTTGTATAATGAATGCTTCCACCAGGAATAAAACTGATAAGGAGGCCTAAAAATTTTCTAAGCTTCAGTTCTGCAACGATGAAAGCCTTTTTAGAAACAATATCGGTTCCAAGTTCCCTTGTTCAGTATTTTCCTTTTTTTTGCCTCTACCCTGTTCTCGTTCCATAACAATTCATCACTTCGTAAACCACTGACTCGTGGCTTTCACAGAAAAATTATGGTCTTATGGGCCAGGAAATCGAACTCATTTGCATGGACGTTAAGGCCGGTTTGGAAGAAAAAATGGTGGCCGCCTCGCTTCCGCACACTTCCGGCATGGAACGCAGCAGCCGCCATTTTGGGCAGGTCAGCAGCGCTGCCGTTGCCTGCGCTCGCTGCAGATGTTTAGATGAGGTAGAGCATGACGTCAATCGACCTGCAATGCTGATTTGACGCACGACCTGTCATTTTGGACGTCGCCGCTCCTTTTAACGTCCTCTCCAAATCACGACCAGCTGGCCATGCGTTCAGCAGCAGGTAGGACCCCCAGCAGGGCTATTTAAAGGGATCATCAACAATTTGCAGCTGACTTAATTTTTAGAAACATAGAAAAAAAGAAAAATAGGAGCAGGAGTAGGCCATTCGGCCCTTCGAGCCTGCTCCACCATTCAATATGATCATGGCTGATCCTCTATCTCAACACCATATTCCTGCCCTCTCCCCATACCCCTTGATGCCTTTTGTGTCTAGAAATCTATCTATCTCCTTCTTAAATATATTCAGTGACATTTGATTTCTACTGGCTCTGTGTAAGTTTGTGCAACTGTTTGGAGCTTTCTACAGTTATTTAAAGTTGGTGAGGTGACAGGGAGTGTTGCTTGCAAGTGAAGAATGCCTTGCTTCTCATTTAAAGGCTTCTGCTCACACCACTTTCTCCCAGACATGGGGGCTCTACTTGCAGTCCCCTCGCACTCGAGTATGACAGGGAGATGGAGCAGAGGCAGCGAAGAAGAGGACAAGCTGCTCGCAGAGAAAGGAAGGAGGAGGGGCAGGAGGGCTCTCGGCAGGAGGCCTTACCCACCTAGGGTCTTCCGAGAGCAGTTCTCCTACCTGCACTTAAGCCAGGGGTAGTGTATTAGGAGGCTCCACTTCACCAAGGAGGTGGTCACAGAACACTGCCACCTCCTGCAACCAGACCTGCAGCCGCAGAGCAGGGCAACAGCGGCGCTACCAGTGGCCCTCAAGGTCACCATGGCCCTGAATATTTTCGTCACTGGATTCTTCCAGTCTGGAGCAGGAGACATAGTTAACATCTCCCAGTTCGCTGTCCATCGCTGCATTTGGGAGGTCACAGAGGCTCTGCACTCCAGGAGAAAGGAATTCATGGTCTTCTCTCTGAACAGAGAGAAGCAGGAGGAGCGCGCATATGGCTTTGCCAGGATATCGGACTTCCTCATGGTGCAGGGCACCATGGAGTGCACACACGTGGCTTTGTGGGAGCCGCATACCAATCCTGAGATGTTCCATAACCACAAAAGCTACCACACACTTAATGTGCAGTTGGTGTGCAACCACACCAGCGCATCATGATGGTTAATGCCCAGCATCCTGGCAGAAGTCATGATGCTTTCATCCTGTGCCAGTCTGATGTGCAAGCAATCTTCCAGCCACCACATCAAACCCGAGGGTGGATGCTCCCGGACAAGGGCTATCCGCTTTGCACCTGGCTGATGACTTCCCCCATGCAACCCCATTATTCGTGGCCAGCAATCATAATGAGAGCCATGCTGCCATGAAGAACCTCACTGAGCAGACCATCGGGGTGCTGAATCTACGGTTCTGCTGCCTTGACCGCTTGGGAGGAGGCCTCCAGTACATGCCGGAGCATGTGTCCTATTTCGTGGTGGTCTGCTACATGCTCCACAACTTGGCCATCATGAGGGCGCAGCCCTTGCCACCAGGGGCTCAGGGACCACCTCAGGAGGAGGTAGAGGTAGAGGTGGAGGAAGGGAGGAGGCAGAGCATATCCCCGTTCTGAATGGACTGTCCGTGAGCGATCATTCAGACTCCAGTTGCCATGAATGAAAAACCACAACCCCATTGCTCACCATTTCCCCATCTTACCATCTCTCTGTCATGGAACATCACAGCATCCTCCTGGGCACAAAGCTGAAATGAGAGTCAACACAAAACATACATTCCAAACATAATTTATAAATTTATCAAATCTAAATTAAAACAACAACGTCAACTAATCACCCTTGTGCATTCCCTTAGTGTCTGTCTTTTGTGTTCCTTTTCCTATTCTAGTGCTCCTACGAAGTGCTCCCCCAGTGGCTGCAGCATAGCTGGTGGAAGGCTGCTGAATTTCTGTGGCAGCACTGCAGATGGCCTTGCAGGATGACCTCGAGCAGCTCTGGGCCTAGAAGGCCCGGCTGTAGACTGCACCACGTCGGCATGAGTGGCAGCAGTCTGGGCTGGCTGACAGGCAGCAGCAAGGGCACTGGCGGAGTGGCAGTGGTGGGAGTACGAATGCTGTCATCCTGAGAGAGGACAGCAGGTTCGTGCTCCATGGTGCCACTGGTTCTCACCCGGGGCGGTGCGTCAGCATTTCTAGCCATCTGTTGGGAAACCCTGCAAGCCCCGTTCCACACTCATAAACTCAGCCACGATGGCAGCAGTCTGAGCTTCCACAGCAGCACTGAGACATTCGGTCACTTCCGCCTGTGCTGCAGTGGAAGCTGCGCCATCTCCCATCACACGCACCATCATGGCTGGGTCCACAAGATCTCTCATGAAGTTGCCCATCATTACCATCCTGGAAATCACGGGCTCCGCGCAAAGCCCCGTGCAATGTTGGAACTGGACTCCTCCATGCTCCTTGACACTGACGAGAGGCTCTCTGGCAAGCTTACCATCGCACCAAGCATTTCTATGTGCATGCCCATCACCCTTCTTTGAAAGCCACCACATTGAGGTCATCATCTGAGTCCTGTGGAGCAAAACTTGCCTTCCGGGGAGCTGGCACCCGAGCTATCCTGTCCCCCTGGCGTGGCTGCAGCCCACTTGTACCCGGTGGCTCACCACGTGCAGAACCCGCCTCTATACTACCCTCTAAAGTCCACGCATTACCATTTTCTGAGCTGGTGCCTGCAAGTGTCAGATGCAGTGATAGTGTGTCTTCTCCTTCACTCTCCTTCTCCATCAGTTTGGGGACTGACTGTGCTGGTGGGACTTCTTGGGTATCTGAAAGGAGAACGGTACAATGGTTGGGTTGTGGTGAGGGGAGGGGAGGGAATTCTTGTAAGTGAGAAGAGATTGTGGGATGACGGGGAAGTGGGATGTGAGAAGAAGGATTAGGTAGGAGCACACCGTCATCATCAGCAATGCTTTCAACTTCCCCACTCGCCACAGACTCTGTAACTGCCCCTCCAATGATCTCCAGCACTGCTTCCTCCAGCTCTGTCAGGTTCTGCAGATGGGCTTCCCCTCCACCCATCTGCTGTTGCTCCCAGTGGTTATGAGCCACCTTGGCCTGCAAGAGAAAGGGAAGTGTGTCAGTAAATGTGGTGCAATGTGTTTGGGTGATGTGCCTTTCATGATTGAATAGCTGTCAGTGTGTGCAAGTTGTGAGATGTTGGTGTGAGCATTGCAGCAGTGGTAAGTGTATGAGGATGAAGTGAAGCTATGATTGTGAGGTATGAGTGGTGATTGCTAGAGATTGTTGCTAGGTGAGTGATGGGGGTGTGGTGCATTGAGCAGTGTGTGAGGCTTGTGGTGCAGATGGTGGGATAAGGCATTTGAAGATGCATTCACTGACCTTGACCACTCATGTGAGGTCATTAAACTTTTTGCGACACTGGATCCAGGTTCTGGGGACAATAATCATCGCATTGACGGTTTCAGCGATCTCCTCCCACAGCCTTCTGCTGTTCTGCCTTGAAGGCCTCCTGCTCCCTTGTGGGTAGAGGACCTGATGGCGTCTTTGAATCCCCTGGACTAAGGCCTCCAGTGCCGCATCAGAAAATCTCCTCGCCCTCTCTCTTGGCTGTTGGGCCATGGCTTTCTTCACAATGACAATGAGGTGCTTCTGCAACAAAGCCCCTCCCCTTTAAGTAGTGCAAAGAGCCTAGGCCAAATTTTATTGGCCGGTTGATTGCACCGGATATCGGCTCCCCTGTTCAGTGCTAAGCCAATCAGCAGTGTATTTTGAATGAGATCAGCACCACAATCATTATAATGAGCAGGCAGCACGAATTTTGCACCACTTTGAATGGGCGCAGGCACGTAGCGCTTTGTGCTGCCCGCGCCTGTTTTCGGACCTTATCCAATTTCTAGGCCATGGAATACTATCCTTGAAACACCAGTAAAAATCTTGGAAAATCCCGTAACCCCGTGTAGTAAATGGAATTTGACATATTCAGTCACTATAAATCAATGGGCTTAATTGTAAGCGCAGTCCTCAAATCACCAGTAAAAATAAAATCCCCAGCAACCCATGTAATAAAAATGGAATTTAATTTATTCAGTCACTGTAAAAATGTTCCTGATCAATTCCCGACACACTTCTTTATAAATCTGTCATTTTAAACTAAGTATTACATTATTTTGTATGAACCTTCACATGCTAATAGTTATATCAACTACCATAATGTAATTACATTATATTAACAGTTACTGTCTGCTGTTCTGGATCTACAAAATAGTAGTGTAATCCTATGATGTGTTTAATCCTAATGCAGAGGTGCTAAACCTCTGTATTAAGATGAAGTGAATTTTGTGCTCAGAAATACATAAATTAGACTTTCAAGAATACCATACTAGCATGTGGGAAAACTAAATGATCTCTCTTAATTTCATGTTGCTTTGTACTCGTTCCAGCCGATACAAAAATCAAAGTATCAGTATTTTCTGTACTGTCAACCCTGATGGAAAGCCATCAAAAGCATGATTAAAATTTTAGATCATAAAATGTTGCAGGAAAGCGATGATAGGGTCCCTGTGTGGAAGTAACAAAAGCAAACATCAAACACAAGAATAAATGAACAGAACAGTTGACAAGGAGAAGAATGGGTGTTATATAAAGCCATCTGTTTTGGAGAACACCCAAAACTTGTGGTGTAGAGGCATACTTCAGCTATCCCAACATCCTCCATTCCACGACTGACCAAATGCACATATGCACAATCAGCTTTGCATCAAATGGCTTCGGCCACTGTTTTTTTGCAATTATGTAATTTATTCCTTTCTTCCTCCTCCTTACTAATGAATCCAAGCCACAAACAAGCCCCAGTTGCTTCTATTCAAGGCATCTGATTGCATCTGCCAGTAATTGCTCCAAATGATGAAGAGGGAATGGGGAGGGGAGCACATTGTTGTGGGGTAATAGGTGAAGACCTGCCTCTGTTGACCTGTAATACATTAGTGTCAGGGAACATTTGGCAGCCTTCAGATGATTAGCAGTGAAGACGAATCTACCAGAAGAGGTAGAAATCTGCCTCATTTGAATGGCCCTGGCTGCATAAATTTGCATATTAAAAAGCTGTCTTTTGTCTGAAGCCTAGCTGTTGTCCTAATTATTATGACACATTATGTCTTCATCATAGAAGATTCAGCTCTGCCTTGTTCAAAAATGTATACAAGAAAGCAGTTTATTGATTTTGTTTAGAACTGAGTTTTATTGCAGCAAGATTTATCAGGTTTTCTTTAATTGAATATAAATTTGAATCTTAATTGTCTTTTTGGTAGCACTTCACAGCTCTTTGGAATCATATTTTTTTAATTTCTGTTGACAATCGAGCAGGTACGTTCAGTGCAACGGGATGTGCAAAAATGGATTTGTGTTGCATGCATCATCAAACAGTTTGTTTATTTGCTTCTTTTCACAAACTGATACCAAGGGCAGCATTTATTAATATACTGTTCTACCATGAGTCTTAAAAGTGGTGTATTGAATTTAATTACAGAAACAGTGTTCTAACAAGTGCACAGAGCTTGAAATGATACCATTAATTGAAAGTGTGATAAGTGTTTTTGTAAGTGCAATTTGCAATCAACGCTGTGTATAAATTATCCATAATTCTCACCATGATAAATATACCTGAGTGATAAACATTATTAATTTACTGAGTAACAGGCTTGTCTGCAGCAGTGGGATTAAAGGTTTGATGAAGGGACACTGTTGAGAGGCCAACAGCCCTTGTGTGCAAGAAGTGTATTGTAATTTAGCAATAATGTAGAAGTGGGTGAATAGTATGTTTGATTAGGATCAAGACGTAAGAGTAACCTGACCCCTCGGTATTACCTCCAACAATGAGTATATTGCTTCAACGTGTCAGTCAAATTCTTTTCTTTTTTTTGCATTCTTCACACTGCAGTGTGATCACCTTCATCTGGACTGGGAGGTAGTGAGCTACAATACAAACACTGCTGTATGTTTTCGCCATTAGCAATCTTGTTTTGTGCCGGATAAGGCGCAGCTTTTGTTAGTGTTCATTCCATGTGACAAAGCCAATGGTCTCCTCTCCCACAAGTAAAGCTTAAGGGCAGGCTAACAGAAATGCAAACTGCACAAAAATTGTTTCCAGTTATATTTTTTAAAAATGGCTGTTCTCGAGATGCCAAAAGCCGATTCCTCTTTTCTCCCACCTCAGCGAAAAGGGGGACATAGTTTAATTAATATCTGTAGTAGGAAGCATCTTATCAGTGACTCTGCAGTTCTTCAACATCTGCAGTCCCTGTGGTGAAGGTTGTTGCGGTTGTGTACAACTGAATGGCTTGCTCGGCCATTTCAGAGGGCGGTCAACCACATTGCTGTGGGTCTGGAGTCACATATAGGCCAGACCAGGTAAGGACTTTTCCTTCCCTAAAGGACATTAGTGAACAATCAATTTACGACAATCCAACAGTTTTATGGTCACCGTTACTGATACTAGCTTTTTATTTAAATTTAAATTCCCCAGCTGCTGTGGTGGGATTTGAACTCATGTCTCTGGATCATTTAGTCCAGGCCCCTGGATTACTAGTCTAGTAAGCTAACCACTATGCTACCATTCCCATATTAAGATCAGTAAAAAAAAAAAATATGAATCAATACTTATCTTTTTACTAACACTAGAGACTGGGCCAATAAACCAACTTTCAAATTCAGGCTTTCTTGGTGAATCACTAATATTGGGCAAAATTAAACTTTTCAGGAGCTATATTAGATCTAGAGTGCTGGAAAAGAAAAGGAAACGTTTAAAAATCAAAATCACAACATGCCAGTTATTATTATCGAAAAGGTGAAATTTGGCATAAATAAAATCAGTTGGCCCTTAAAATTATGTTGTGGGATACTAGCACACAAACACAACACGTTGGACGGAAATTCCTCTCTCTGCTATTTTAGCAGAAGCCTTAGTCATTTTCAAATATATGGGATCTAAATTTATTAGTGCTCCAAGCTGGGCACGACTCCAGTGGCATGAAGTAAATTCGTCATAATAAATCAGGGGGGGCTGCAGATGTCAATCAGGTGCCCTATCGCAACTCGCCTGTTGGGGCCTGAAGAATTCGGCTCATACCGAGGCCCAGAGGTAACGCCGGTGGAGGGGAGTGAGGCGATCAGGAAGGGGGAGAGGGTCCTGGTCCTTCCGAATCCACAAAAAATGAAATCTTGGACAACAAACAAAAACTTTACTCCAATAACTCAATTCATATTTGTAGAACAGTTCATTTGCTGATTTAAGAATTACCCTTTTATTTTATTCGTTCCTGGGATGTGGGCGTCGCTGGCAAGACCAGCATTTATTGCCCATCCCCAATTGCCCTTGAGAAGGTGGTGGTGAGCCACCTTCTTAAACCGCTGCAGTCCGTGTGGTGAAGGTACTCCCACAGTGCTGTTAGGGAGGGAGTTCCAGGATTTTGACCCAGCGACGATGAAGGATCGGCGATATATTTCCAAGTCAGGATGGTGTGTAACTTTGAGGGGAACTTGCAGATGATGGTGTTCCCATGTGCCTGCTGCCTCTGTCCTTCTAGGTCATAGAGTCATAACGGCACAGAAGGAGGTAATTCGGCCCATCGAGTCTGTACCGGCTCTCTGTAGAGCAATCCAGTCAGTCCCATTCCCCCGCTCTATCCCCGTAGCCCTGCAAGTTTATTTCCCTCAAGTGCCTATCCAGTCTCCCCTTGAAAACATTGAGGGCTGGATTTTGTCATTGGGGGCGGGCTGGGTCAGGTGGTCATCGTGACTGGACCCCACCTCCGATGAGAGGCGGGACAAATGAGCAATTTTGCCCTAATTGGGCACTTGATTTCCAGCGTGTGAGAACCCCTGGGCCAATGAGTATTTTGATGCTGAAACTTGCCTCCAATGATGTTATCTATGCAGCTGCATTTAAGGCCTGCAAGCAGCCTTGGTTCTTTTTCAGCCTTTCAACTTTAGCATAATAATTCTGAGGGATTCCTGCTGCAACCATGTTCAGCACCAGATCAAAGTGTGCACCCCGATTCGATGAGAACTCCCTCCAAGCTCTGGTGGAGGGAGCAAGAGCAAATAAGGAAGTGCTGTTTCCTTCTTCAGGGAGGAAAAAGCCTCCACAACAGACCAAAGCTGTGTGGCTGCAAGTGGCACAGGAGGTGAATGCCATATCAATGTGCAGCAGAACATGGCTGCAGTGCAGGAAGAGGTTTCATGACCTTCTCCGCACAGGAAAAGTGAGTACTCCATCCCCATGACCCTCAATCTGAACCCCATCGCCTCTCATCACTAGCACACTGCTTTGTCAACCTCCTCCTCCACATCCCACTTGACCCTTACATCCCTGCACCCTTAACCATTCCCTCTCTCTGTATGTTCACATTCACATAACTTTTCGACTATGCAGCCCTCACACTCCCTATCATTGTGAAGCAATGACAACAACTTACAACACACAGGGAGGGCCCTTGGTATTGGCACCTCACTCCATCTTTGTCTCCTTCTAAGCATCTGTGCTATGGATTCTCTACACTCACTCCTTCATTCTCACTCAAACTCCACTTGTGTCCCTCATTGCAGGAAAAGAGCCCACAATAAGAGGGAAAGAGCGAGGACAGGAGGAGGGCCACCCTCAGTAGCCCAGCTCACCACTGCAGAGGAGGCGGCCCTGGAGATCGTGGGAGTCGAGGAGGATGCGCAACTGGGGTCAGACAGATGGGCGCATCAGAGCAAGCTGGTGGCAGAATAGTTTTTCATCTCTCTCATTGACATTGCATGAGTGACTGATCTTGATTCTAATGCTCTAACAGATTGACTTATGATTATCTGCACAATTCAATGTGCATGCAATGTTTATCTCACATGTCTAACTCTTTCCTTTACTCCCCCACAGGACCATCGACAACCCCCCTCCCCACTGTCCAGGAGGAACAGCCCGAGCCCCCAGACTCCTCAGAGGAAGCTGCAACCTCTGAGGGTGCAGCGTCAGCAGAATTAAGCGCACCCTGCACCAGCGCAGACACTCACACCTCGGTGGGACCTTCGGGACATAGAGTAGCATTGTCACCTGGTGTATCACAGCTCACAAGTGAGCATCAGCAGATGGTGGAGATAGAGACAGGACTGGAGAGTCCTCGTCGGAGGGCGCAGGAATCTCCCAGCTCGGCTCAGTTGCATGTCAACCCTGTGCCTCCGGGTCCATCCAGAAGGAGAGCGGTGCTGGAACTCCAGGAACAGGGGCAGGAGTCTCTGGCAGGTTTTGTCTCCAGGGTCGCTGCAAGTGTGGAGCGAATGGAGGAGTCCATGTCTAACATGAGCAGAGCCTTTGTGGAGGCATTGGCGCATGAACGCATCACCACAGAAAGGATGGCAACCTCCGTGGTAGGGCTGGCTACCGTAGAGGAGAGGATGGCCATGGAGGAGCTTAGTCGCAGGGTCTTGAAAACATGGTCATTGTTCAGAATAGACTGACATCTCTTGAGGAGCGATGGTCAGCTATTGAGCAGAGAAACCAGACCTTCATGGAAGTCCTCTGGAGGAGGACTTCCAGTGCAGAAACGGGTCCTCATGGCCCCCCTGATGTGCAGCAAGGTGGTGTCAAGCCACTTGCTAGCTCTGAAGTGGGGCTGACCCATGAGAGGGATGTTGGTGGCAGAGAACAAGGAAGTGGGGGCTCCTCTCCAAGCGCTCACACGACCATGCCACTGCAGAGCCCTCGGTCAGAGCCCCACCAGAGTCCTCACCCAACTGAGATCGGCGTCTCAGCCCCTGCACAGCCGCAGGAGCAGCAGACTGTTGCCAAGCCCCCTCACAGGCTCGCAACCCCAGAGGACGACTGCCAAAGGTGTCGAGGCAGGAGCAGCAAAAAAGTGAGCAAGGGGCCTCCACATCTGCTGAAGCCACAGGGGAAGCACCACATAGGAGCACGCGTAAGAGGAAGATAAAGCACAAGTAGTCACAAGGGTAGTCACTTGGGTGTTCTGTTGTGTTTATTTTTGAAAAGCCATCCGTGACTTTGTTATTAAAAAAACTTGATGGCAAACTGTCGAAGTTGTGGCCTGTGTCATTTTGCAAATGGGACTTCCACATTGAGGGCTTAGGGCGACTTGCAATTGTCAGTATGGTGGTCAGAGTGATAGGAATCCGCAGGCTCTTGGCCATTGTCAATGCTCTGGTAAGAAGGTGTGAGGCAAAAGTGTTTGATTGGGCAGGCTAAGCAAATCTGGCCAAGATGAGTGCGTCCCTTGCATCCTGGGCAGCAATGTGCTCACGTGCTGCTGCCGCTGGTTGATGCGCCTCCGCAAGCTCTTCGTTGTCGCTCTCCTCCTCCTCTTCATCGTCCTCATCTGAGGAGGCTATGCGATGAGCCACTTGTACCTCAGGCATCTGCAAGCCATGATGCTGTGCCATGTTGTGAAGTGCACAGCAGACCATGACCATTCTGGAGACCCTGGCTGCTGAGTACTGCAGGGCTCCACCTGATCTATCAAGGCATCTGAATCGTATCTTCAGCAAGCCGATGGTTTGCTCGATTATGGATCTGGTGGAAATGTGGCTGGAGTTGTAGCGCTCCTCAGCTTCGTTGGATGGGCTCCTCAACGGCGTCATTAGCCACATCTTCAGGGGATAGCCCTTGTCTCCAAGTAGCCATCCGAAAAGTTGGTCTGGTGGACTGAAGTGCGGAGGCACACTAGACTGGCGCAGGATGAAGTAGTCATGGCAACTGCCAGGGTACTTGGCGCAAACATACAAAATTTCCTTCTTGTGGTCACACACCAGCTGCATGTTGAGGGAGTGGAAGCCCTTGCGGTTGACAAAAATACCTGGATTGTGATGGAGTGCCTTAGGGGCCACATGTGTGCAGTCAACAACGCCCTGCACCCTTGGAAAGCCTGCCAGATTAGCAAATGCAACCGCACGCACGGCTACACTTGCTTGATCCTTGGAGAAGTTGATGTAATTGTGCGCGTTGGCAAAGAGGGCATCGGTTACCTGCGTGATGCAAGTGTGTGCGGCCGCCTGGGAGATGCCGCTGATGTCTGCTGTTGATCCCTGGAATGAGCCTGAAGCAAAAAAGTTGAGTGCGGTGGTGACTTTGACGGGCCACTGGTAAGGGGTGTCCACCTGCTCCTCTGGGCTCCAGGTCTTGCTGCAGCATTGCGCAGATGTCACCCACTACCTCTCGCGAAAGTCTGAGCCTCCTTTGGCACTGCTGCTCAGTCATGTTGAGGTAGCTCATCCTCTGTCTGTAAACCCTGTTTTGGGGGTATCTCCTGTGGCGACGTGCTTCCATGCGCTGGTGCCTTCTGGCCTGTGCAGCTTCAGGTGGGTGAACAGCAGCTTGGTGCTCCTGCTGTTGCTCCGGGTGCTGCTGCTGCCGCGGCTAGTCTTCGTCCGAATCTGATGTCCAGGAGGAAAGGAAATAAATTGTTCCCATGCTTCTGGTATATACCTCAGTTGAGGAAGCGCTCAGTCAAGGTGGGGAGAGGGGTTTCCCAGGAGGTCACACTGGAGATGGATCTCAGCCTCAAAACTTCCACAATGAGTAGGCCTGCTAAAAGTTCCCCAGACCTGAGAAAAGAAAGTTCTGCCACCTGCAAATGATCATTGTTGGAAAATCCTTTTAAATGGTGGAGCTGCAACTGTTAGTAAGCCATCCACTTGTGAGCCCGCCAGGATTAACTGGCGTGTTCCAGAGGAGACGTGCAGCACGGGGGAAATGTGTTAAAGTTAGAAAGGCCTCTCAAAATGGTATTATAGAGGCAATTAAGTGCTTGTTAAGGGCCTTAAGGGCCTATCCCGCCTCTTGGAGGTGGGATGGAAACGGGGTCTGAAAGGCCGCTTTTTGGAAAATTGCTTGGAAGCGGGATCGGATCCGTCCGCCATCTTTTGCGATTTTAACACCTCACACGCCTCCAAACCCGCCTCTTCGGGCCTGGCAAAATCCAGCCGAGTGTCTCCGCTTCCACCACTTCCGTCAGCAGCGAATTCCAAGTCAACACCACTCGCTGTGTAAAAAGGTTTTTCTCTCATCCCCCGTATCTCTTGCCCAAAACCTTAAATCTGTGTCCCCTAGTCCTTGTACCATCAACTAGTGGGAACAGCCTTTCCCCGTCTAGCCTATCCAAACCTGTCATAATCTTGTACGCCTCTATCAAATCACCCCGCAACCTCATTTGCTCTAATGAAAACAAATACAGCTTCTCCAACCTGTCCTTGCAGCTAAGATCCCCCATCCCCGGAACCATTCTGGTAAATCTCCTCTGCACCCTCTCAAGGGCCTTCACATCCTTCCTAAAGCGTGGTGAGCAGAACTGGTAGAGGTCGCGGGTTTGGGAGGTGCTGCCGAAGAAGCCTTGGCAAGTTGCTGCAGTGCATCTTGTAGATGGTACACACTGCAGCCACGGTGCACCAGTGGTGCAGGGAGTGAATGTTTAAGGTGGTGGATGGGGTGCCAATCAAGCAGGCTGCTTTGTTCTGGGTGGTGTCGAGCTTCTTGAATGTTGTTGGAGCTGCACTCATCCAGGCAAGTGGAGAGTATTCCATCACACTCCTGACTTGTGCCTTGTAGATGGTGGAAAGGCTTTGGGGAGTCAGGAGGTGAGACACTTGCTGTAGAATACCCAGCTCTTGTAGCCACAGTATTTATGTGGCTGGTCCAGTTAAGTTTCTGGTCAATGGTGATCCCCAGGATGTTGATGGCAGGGGATTCGGCGATGGTAATGCCGTTGAATGTCAAGGGGCAGTGGTTAGATTCTTGCTTGTTGGAGATAGTCATTGCCTGGCACTTTTGTGGCGCAAATGTTACTTGCCACTTATCAGCCCAAGCCTGAATGTCATCCAGGTCTTGCTGCATTCGGGCATGGACTGCTTCATTATCTGAGGAGTTGTGAATGGAACTGAACACTGTGCAATCATCAGCGAACATCCCCACTTCTGACCTTATGTTGGAGGAAGGTCATTGATGAAGCAGCTGAAGATGGTTGGGCCGAGGACACTGCCCTGAGGAAATCCTGCAGCATTGTCCTCGGGCTGAGATGATTGACCTTCAACCACTACAACCATCTTCCTTTGTGCTAGGTATGACTCCAGCCAGTGGAGAGTTTTCCCCCCGATTCCCATTGACTTCAATTTTACTTGGGCTCCTTGATGCCACACTCGGTCAAATGTTGCCTTGATGTCAAGGGCAGTCACTCTCACCTCACCTCTGGAATTCAGCTCTTTTGTCCATGTTTGGACCAAGGCTGTAATGAGGTCTGGAGCTGAGTGGTCTTGGCGGAACCCAAACTGAGCATCAGTGAGCAGGTTATTGGTGAGTAAGTGCCACTTGATAGCACTGTCGATGACACCTTCCATCATTTTGCTGATGATTGAGAGTAGGCTGATGGGACGGTAATTGACCAGATTGGATTTGTCCTTTTTGTGGACAGGACATACCTGGGCAGTTTTCCACATTGTCGGATAAATGCCAGTGTTATAGCTGTATTGGAACAGCTTGGCTAGAGGCGCGGCTAGTTCTGAAGCATGAGTCTTCAGCATGACAGCCAGGATGTTGTATCCAGTGCGTTCAGCCATTTATTGATATAACGTGGAGTGAATTGAATTGGCTGAAGTCTGGCTTCTGTGATGGTGGGGACCTCATCCACTCGGCACTTCTGGTTGAAGATGGTTGCAAACGCTTCAGCTTTGTCTTTTGCACTCGTGCTGGGCTCCACCATCATTGAGGATGGGGATATTCATGGAGACTCCTCCTCCCGTTAGTTGTTTAATTGTCCACCACCATTCACGACTGGATGTGGCAGGACTGCAGAGCTTTGATCTGATCCGTTAATTATGGGATCGCTTAGCTCTGTCTATAACATACTGATTCCTCTGTTTAGCATGCATGTAGTCCTGTGTTGCAGCTTCCCCAGGTTGGCACCTCATTTGTAGGTATGCCTGGTGCTGCTCCTGGCATGCTCTTCTGCACTCCTCCTTGAACTGGGGTTGGTCCCCTGGCTTGGTGGTAATGGTAGAGTGAGGGATATGCCGGGCCATGAGGTCACAGATTGTGGTGGAATACAATTCTGCTGCTGATGGCCCACAGCGCCTCATGGATGCCCAGTTTTGAGCTGCTAGATCTGTTCTGAATCTATCCCATTTAGCACGGTGGTAGTGCCACACAACACGATGGAGGGTGTCCTCAGTCTGAAGACGGGATTTCGTCTCCACAAGGACTGTGCAGTGGTCACTGCTACCAATGCTGTCATGGACAGATGCATCTGCGACAGGTAGATTGGTGAGGACGAGATCAAGTAGGTTTTTCCCTCGTGTTGGTTCTCTCACCACCTGCCACAGGCCCAGTCTAGCAGCTATGTCCTTCAGGACTCGGCCAGCTCTGGTGCTACCGAGTCACTCTCGGTGATGACATTGAAGTTCCCCACCCAGAGTACATTCTGTGCCCTTGCTACTCTCAGTGCTTCTTCCAAGTGGTGTTCAACATGGAGGAGTACTGATTCATCAGCTGAGGGAGGGCGGTAGGTGGTAATCAGTAGGAGGTTTCCTTGCCCATGTTTGACCTGAAGCCATGAGACTTCATGGGGTCTGGAGTCAATGTTGAGGACTCCCAGGGCCACTCCCTCCCGACTGCGTACCACTGTGCCGCCACCCCTGGTGGGTCTGTCCTGCCAGTGGGACAGGACATACCCAGGGATAGTGATGGAGGAGTCTGGGACATTGGCTGGAAGGTATGCTTCTGTGAGTATCACTATGTCAGGCTGTTGCTTGACTAGTCTGTGGGACAGCTCTCCCAATTTTGGCAGAAGTCCCCAGATGTTAGCGAGGAGGACTTTGCAGGGTCGACTGGGCTGGGTGTGCCAATGTCGTATCTGCCGGTGCCGAGGTCCGTCCATTTTTTTGATGATTCTTATTGTTTCTTGTAGCAGTTGTGTACAACTGAGTGGCTGGCTAGACCATTTCAGAGGGCAGTTAAGAGTCAACCACATTGCTGTGGGTCTGGAGTCACATATAGGCCAGACCAGGTAAGGATGGCAGATTTCCTTCCCTAACAGACATTAGTGAACCTTGTGCAAGCCCTTAGTGCCTGTCTTCTGTGCTTGTGTTTATGACAACGCTGTGAGCTGTTTTGAGAATGTGCCTGTCATGGTTATATAGTGCGGATGTTGTGTGCAAAATTCTTACCTTGACAACTCCGCTGAGGTCCTTCTCAAGGGCAACTAGGGATGGGCAATAAATGTTGGCCTTGCCAGCGACGCCCACATCCCATGAACGAATCAAAAAAAAAGTTCATTGAAACTTTTGTAGCATTGCAGCCATGTCCTGGCAGTTCCCGGCATTGAGCTCCTCACCAACCTCTTCCCACTGAATCTGAAGTGTTGCCTAGAGGGCATTCTGCCCACTGAGGGGAACAGGATCTCCCTCCTCCTGCCCACTACCTGGACCAAAGCCTCCAATGCTTCATCGGAGAACCTGGGAGCCCTCTCTGGAACTATTGCAGTAATTTTGTTCCTTTTAACGTTTCCTGCTGACTGCAGCCAGAATGCACCTCACCTTTAAGAGCTGCTGGCTACCTTTAAGTGACGTCAGAGACACCCCATTTATGTCTCCCCAAACAGGCATGCAACCAATAAGCAGTGCAGCTAGCACTGGCTGGACATTTGACACATGAAAATGAGGTCCCAGCACAAATTTTGCATGGTCACTGCACACACGTGAACAAACACGTGCAGCACGCCCCTTTCGTACCCGTTTTTGGGCGCGATTGAATTTCTAGGCCAAAATGTCTAATGGAACCAGAAAATGGTTCCGACTGTCAAAAATACGATTGATAAGATTTGGCTTTAGTTTAAAAATTAAGCTATCTTCTGCTAAAATAGCAGAGAGAACAAGTTTCCACCTAACGTACCAAGGTCTACAAATTAGTTTGTGCCCAAAAAATAGTGTGCTGGGGGGCACAGGGAACAACCCCTGAATGGATAGGCCTAAGGTGCATCTAATATTGGACTTTGGGCCTCGTTATCATTGAACCAGTGAGCTGTGGGCACCTAATAGGTGTTCCCAGACAGCTATTAATAGAAGAGGCCTTGAAGATAGTTGTCTCACCAGCAGTGGCCTTCAGGTAAGTCCTTAAAGGGGGCAGGGAGGGGAGCAATCAGTTAAGGGGGGCGACGGGGACAGGGGTGCAACCGGGAGTGAGGGTGATCGGGCAGGATGGTAGAGGTGGCCGGGATCTGAGATTATCAGTTGCGATCGGCGGGGGGGGGGTGGGCAAGCGGTGGCCGGCAGCGGCACGGCAGTTTCAATGTGGGGTCAGGAGGAGCATTTTTAACAAAATTACCTTTTTGGTGCGGCCTGCAGCGGTCCCTTTAAGGACCACCTGTTCGGCTGCATGTAGACGTGGCTTTCCACACCAGTTGCCTCGGGGAAACCAATATTAGAGACGGGGCCTCAAAAAAGGCCTAATGCCTGTTTCAGGTGAGGGCCCTTGACGCCTTTTTTTTGCCTATATCAATATGGTGGGCGGCCCACTTCTTGCTTGTAATGAGCATGCACTTCCTGCCCACCATATTGGAGGCTTACGTGCCCGTAAAATGAGGACGGCACCACGACATTTCTAGGCCTAAGGGTTTGTGCGCTAGTATCCCGCAGCATAATTTCAAGGCCCAAGTGATTTTAGTTATGTCAAATATCTCCTTGAAATGGGGATTACCTTGTTTTAATGCCACACAGTGTTATAGATGATGTTCGAACCCACTGGTTGACAATGCAGGGACTATGCGGTATAATCACAGATGTAAGAACATACGAAATAGGAGCTGGAGTCAGTCATTTGGCCCTTCGAGCCTGCTCCGCCATTCAACAAGATCATGGCTGATCTTCTACCTCAACTCCACCGTCCCGCACTATCCCCATATCCCTTAGTTCCCAAAAATTTATCGACCTGTGTCTTGAATATACTCAACAACTGAGCATCTACAGCTCTCTGGGGTAGAGAATTCCAAAGATTCACAATCCTTTGAGTGAAGAAATTTCTCCTCATCTCAGTCCGAAATGGTCGACCCCTTATTCTGAGACTGTGACCGTGCGTTCTAGCTTCCCCAGCCAGGAGAAATTTTTCTCAGCATTAACCCTGTCAAGCCACTTAAGAATTTTTAAAGAATATAAGAACATAAGAAATAGGAGTCGGCCATTTGGCCCTACGAGCCTGCTCCGCCATGCAATAAAATCATGGCTGATCTTCTATCTCATCTCCACTTTCCTGCACTATCCCCATATTCCTTGATTCCCTTAATATTCAAAAAGCTATCGATCTCTGTCTTGAATATACTCAACAACTGAGCCTCCACAGCCCTCTGGGGTAGAGAATTCCAAAGATTCACCACCCTCTGAGTGAAGAAATTTCTCCTCATCTCAGTCCTAAATGGCCGACCCCTTATTCTGAGACTGTGACCCCTGGTTCTAGACTCCCCAGCCAGGGGAGACATCCTCCCTGCATCTTCCCTGTCAAACCCTGTAAGAATTTTGTATGTTTCAATGAGATCACCTCTCATTCTTCTAAACTCTAGAGAATATAGGCCCAGTCTACTTAATCTCTCCTCATAGGACAATCCCCCCCCCCATCCCAGGAACCAGTCTGGTAAACCTTCATTGCACTCCCTCTATGGCAAGTATATCCATCCTTAGGTAAGGAGACCAAAACTGTACACAATACTCCAGGTGTGGTCTCACCAGGGCCCTATATAATTGCAGTCTTTACTCTTATACTCAAATCCTCTTGTAATAAAGGCCAACATACCAGTTGCTTTCCTAATTGCTTGCTGTACCTGCATGTTAACTTTCAGTGATTCGTGTACAAGGACACTCAGGTCCCTCTGAACACCCAATCTCTCACCATTTAAAAAATACTCTGCTTTTCTATTTTTCCTACCAAAGTGGATAACTTCACATTTCTCCACATTATATTCCATTTGTCATGTTCTTGCCCACTCACTTAGCCTTTCTATATCCCCTTAAAGCCTCTTTGCATCCTCCTCACAACTTACATTCCCACCCAGCTTTGTATCATCAGCAAACTTGGATATATTACATTTAGTCCCCTCATCCAAATCATTGATGTAGATTGTGAATAGCTGAGGCCCAAGCACTGATCCTTGTGGTACCCCACTAGTTACAGCCTGCCAACCCGAAAATTACCTGTTAATTCCTACTCTCTGTTTTCTGTCCGTTAACCAATCCTCAATCCATGCTAGTATATTACACCTAATCCCATGAGCCCTAATTTTGTTTAATAACTTCTTGTGTGGCATCTTATCGAATGCCTTCTGAAAATCCAAATACACCACATCCATTGGTTCCCCCTTATCTATTCTGCTAGTTACAACCTCAAAAAACTCTAACAGATTTGTCAAACACAATTTTCCTTTCATAAATCCGTGCTGACTGCCCAATCCTATTATTATTTTCTAAGTGCCCTGTTACCACGTCCTTAATAATAGATTTTAGCATTTTCCCTACTACTGATGACAGTATAACTGGTCTGTAGTTCATTGTTTTCTCTCGACCTCCTTTCTTAAATAGTGGGGTTACATTTGCTACCATCCAATCCGCGGGAACCGTTCTAGAATCTTGGAAAATGACAACCATTGCATTCACTATCTCTATAGCCACTTCTTTCAAAACCCTAGGATGTAGGCCATCAGGTCCAGGGGATTTATTGGCTTTCAGTCCCATTAATTTCTCCAGTACTATTTTTTTACTAATACTAATTTCTTTCAGTTCCTCATTCTCACTAGACCCTTGGTTCTCCACTATTTCCGGGAAGTTTTTTGTGTTTTCTTCCGTGAAGACAGACACAAAGTATTTGTTTAATTTATCTGCCATTTCCTTATTCCCCATTATAATTTCTCCTGTCTCAGCCTATAAGGGACCCACATTTACTTTTACTAATCTTTTCCTTTTTACTTACCTATAGAAGCTTTTACAGTCTATTTTTATGTCTCTCGCTAGTTTACTCTCATATTCTATTGTCCCTTTCTTTATCAATTTCTTGGCCCTCCTTTGCTGAATTTTAAAATCCTCCCAATCCTCAGGCTTACTACTCTTTGTGGCAACATTATAAGCCTCTTCCTTTGATCTAATACTATCTTTAACTTCTCTTGTTAGCCACAGTTGGACCACTTTTCCTGTGGGGTTTTTGTGCCTTAAAGGAATGTATATTTGTTGTAAATTATATATTAATTCTTTAAATGCTAGAGATTGCTTGTCTACCACCCTATCCTTTAATGTAGTTTCCTAATCTACCTTATGTAGTTTGCTTTGTTTAGATTTAAGACCCTAGTTTCGGATTTAACTAAATCACTTTCAAACTCAATATAAAATTCTATCATATTATGGTCACTCTTCCCTAAAGGCCCCTTTACTACAAGGTTATTAATTAACCCTTTCTCATTGCACAATGCTAGATCTAAAATAACCTGTTCCCTAGTTGGTTCCTCAATATACTGATCTAGAAAATTATCTTGCATACATTCCATGAATTCGTCCTCCACACTATTACTGCAAATTTAGTTTGCCCAGTCTATATGTAGATTAAAGTCCCCCATGATTACTATATTTCCCTTGTTACATGCACCTCTAATTTCCTGATTTATACTCTGCCCTACATTACAACTACTATTTGGGGGCCTATAAACAACTCCCACCAATGTTTTCTGTCCCTTGCTGTTTCTTAGCTCCACCTAAACGGATTCTACTTCTTGATTTTTGGAGCTAAGATCCTTTCTCTCTACTGTCTTTATCCCATCCTTTATTATCAGGGCTACCCCTCCTCCTTTCCATTTTGCCTATCTCTTCTAAATCTTAAGTATCCTGGAATATTTAGTTCCCAACTTTGGCCACTTTGCAACCACGTCTCCGTAATGGCTATTAGATCAAACCTGCTCATTTCTATCTGCGCTATTAATTCATCTATTTTGTTTTGAATTCTTCGCGCATTCAGATATAGTGCCTTTAGCTTTGACTTATTTCATGTCTTTCCCTGATGTCACCTTAGTCACTGATGCTTTAATACCTTTGTAACTCTCTCTGTCCCTTCCTGACCCACCCTGCTTATTTTTACCCAAAACTCTACTCTGCTCTAGAGCTTTGACATTGCTCTCGCTGCTTTTAAATTTACTCTTTCCTGAATCCTCCCACCCGCACCCCCCCCCCTCATTAGTTTAAAGCCCTGTCTACTGCCCTAGTTATTCGGTTCGCCAGGACACTGGTCCCAGCCAGTTTAAGTAGAGCCCGGCCCAACGAAACAGCTCCCTCTTTCCCCAGTACTTGTGCCAGTGCCCCATGAACTGAAACCCCTTCCTCCCACACCATGAGCCATGCATTTAAACCTCTAATCTGTTTGTCCCTGTGCCAATTTGTGCGTGGCTCAGGTAACAATCCAGAGATTATTACCTTTGAGGTTCTGCTTTTTAATTTGGATCCTAGCTCCTCAAACTCCCTCAGCAGAACCTCATTCCTAGTTCTACCAATGTCGTTGGTTCCTACATGGACCACGACAACTGGATCCTCCCCCTCCCACTCCATGTTCTTCTCCAGCCGCGAGGAGATGTCTTTAAACTTGGCAGCAGGCAGGCAACCTTTTACTGTATATGTTTCAATGAGATCACCTCTCATTCCTCTAAACTCTAGGGAATATAGGCCTAGTCTACTCAATCTCTCCTCATAGGGCAATCCCCTCATCCCAGGGACCAGTCCAGTGAAACTTCATTGCACTCCCTCTAAGGCAAGTATGTCTTTCCTTAGGTGAGGAGACCAGAACTGTACACACTACTCCAGGTATGGTCTCACCAATGCTCTGCATAATTGTAGTAAGACTTCTTTACTCTTATACTCCAATCCCTTCGTAACAAAAGCTAACATACCATTTGCTTTCTCAATTGCTCGCTGTACCTGCATGTTAACTTTCTGTGATTCACGTACAAGGACACCCAGGTCCCTTTGAAAGCAAACATTTCCCAGTCTCTCACCATTCAAAAAATATTCTGCATTTTTGTTTTTCCCACCAAAGTAGATAACTTCACACTTCCCCACATTGTATTCCATTTGCCATGTTCTTGCCCACTCAGTCAACCTGTCTATATATCTCTGCAACCTCTTTGTGTCCTCCTCACAGGTTACTTTCCCACCTAACTTTGTATCATCAGCAAACTTGGATACGTTACACTCAGTCCCTTCATCTAAGTCATTAATATAGATTGTAAATAGCTGAGGCCCAAGCACTGATCCTTGCGGTACCACGCTAGTTACAGCCTGCCAACCCGAAAAAGTCTCGTTTATTCCTACTCTCTGTTTTCTGTCCATGTGAGATGTCAACTCTCTTGGATTGTCTGGGAATCTCCTGGAATGAAGGATTGATCTCCCGGGCACTCTTGTGAGCAACCCGGGAGAAAAATACAGCACTGCTGTATCTACAACAGTGTACTATGTTCTTTCCCGGCTCTTTCCCGAGTCAGTGCATCTGCTCCCATGGCCAACCCGGAGTCCGTCTGCGCATGTGCAGCTGCTCCACTCACACAATAGAGTTGTTTCAGCAGCATGGGGCATCATGGGCATCCGGCACCACCTTTGCAGCCTTGCTGTTTTGCTGTTGGTTATCACGTAATCAAACCTCCAGGAATTCATCCAATGAGTTGGCAACCTTAGATTTAGCGCAGAGATTAGGAAAATAAAACTGAAAAAAATCCATCACATTCTGATAATAGTGTGAGAAATATAATCTTAAACTTAAACATTTTGGCTCTGTGGGCTACTGGAACACTCCCAACTGCCTAGCCTTTTGACCTTCCATTTGCCATGATATCTCTGCAGCTCAACCATTCCCTCACCTACACATTTGATGCTCTTGTCTGTAGCAAAACCTTTGTTTCCCCTCTATGGTCCTATCCTCACCCCCTCAAGTCCAAAGGATGCAGACTTGAGCCTATCTGGTACACAACTGGCTTAGCCATCCACCACCACGTAAATCTCTACCGGGCTTCACTCCTTTGCCAAAACCACCCATTACTCTACGATCATCCTGGAGAGCAAAGGTAACTCCAGGCTTCTTTTTTCCATGACCAACTGCCTCCTTAAACTCCTTTCCCCTTCTCCTCCCACCTTCACCTCTAATAGTAAGTGTGAGGAGCTCATGGACTTCTTTGTCATCACCTGCTCAACTGCCTCTGCTGCTTCTCTACATCCCCCCAGTCCCTAACTTACCCTAGCCCTGAACTCCCATCTCTCTCTAGTTTCTTTCTCTTCCCTCCCATGACCTCTCTGAGCAGATTTCATTCATGAGACCCACTCCCTGCTCCTTTGACATCATTCCCACTAGACAGCTGACCTCCCAGCTTCCCTCTCTGGTCCACAAGTTAGCTGACATTGTAAATGGTTCCCTCTCCTCAGGTAATGTCCCCCTCACTTTCAAAACTGCAATCATGACCCTCCTCCTCTGTCCTTGAAAACTACTGTCCCATTTCCAACCTCCCTTTCCTCTCCAAAGTCCTTGAACATATTGACACCTCCCATCTCTCCTGCAGCTACCTGTTTGAATCCCTCTAATTAGTTTTCCATACCCCACACAGCACCAAAATGACCCTACCAAACCTTACAAAACAACATTCTCTGTGACTGTGGTGCATTATCCCTCACTCTTTGACCTCTCTGCAGCCTTTGACTTGGTCAACCATACCATCCTCCTCCGACGCCTCTCCTCAATTGTCCAGCTCAGTGAAAACTGCCCTATCCATTTGTGGTCAAAGCATCCCTACAAATGGCTTCTCTTCCTGCCTGTGCACCATCACCTTGGGAGTGCTGTAAGAATCTAACCTTGCCCCATTCCTCCTTCTCATATTACCCCTTAATGACATAATCCACAACGTCAGGTCAGCTTCCACATGTACAGTGACAACACCCAACTTTACCTCCATGTGTAAAAGAGCTTTGCTTTTGCATTATGGGGAGAACATTTGCAAATTATATGTGACACACTGTCAGGTACTGGAAATGGTGCCAAGGATGATGAGGCTAAGAAAGCCCTTACTGATCATTTCATTCCCAAGTAAAATACAAGTTATGAATCAATCATATTTTGATGGGCTGAACACGAGATTGAATTCACAAATGGCTTTTGCACACGTTATGTTATATTGACGAGCAGCAAAATTATTATTTCACTGACGCAGTTTGTGAAGTCAAAACAGAAATTATAGAAGGATATTTGTTTAAGATTTGCACTGCTGAACCATATAGAAAAAATGCACCTTAGATGAGCTTTTAGGACTGGACAGAGCCAGACCATCCTCTCAATGATGTCTCAGAAGAAGTTTGCTTAAGGAAGCAACAGTTTAGTAAGGAAACAATGAAGGAAATCTGTCTCTCATTGCAAATTGACATCCTCTTAAACGCAAAAAAACAGGGAACAGATTAAGTTCAGAACACTGTACTTCATATCGCAAAGTGGTTACTGTGCACATATATACTTCTCTGCCTAAGAGAAGAGAGAGACTTACAGTAAGTTCCTCTTACTACTGCCCTCCCTACCCCTTGTGCCTCTCCATACTGATCTTATACTTTTCCTGGTGCTGTGTTGTGGTGGTACTTGACAGTTAGGATGCCGGTGTTATTTGCTGCGCTGTGATATCATGAGCCTCCTGGGCTCTTATCTTTTCATTATTGTCTCCAAACGATCACTCAAGGCTTAAAGGCCATTGTCAAAGCATCCACTTTGGATCCATTGACTGGTCTGGTAGCTTCTGAGGCGGGAGAGGGGAAACGAATGCAGATGTTCCTGGTGCCATCGCTCACTCAGGTAGCACTGCATTGTGTAGAATCCTTCTCAGATATTAGCACAGGATAACATTGGACTTTGTCTTGGCCCCTGTCATCTGTTTCAGGTCCTCAAGACAGTCCTCAGAGCTTCCATGTGAGTGTGATGCTCATCTAGCAATCTCCGTTCTAGAGCGGAACCCCAGAGGACTAAGTCCGCAGGCACGGGAGACAGGTGCTGACTACAGTGGAGTCTCCACTCCCCACTTTCATCTATGGCTCCTCTGGCACCATGAGGGTAAAGAATGAAGGAGTACCATACATATAGAGACAGCAAGGAGGGATCAGGGAGAACAGGTAGTTTACCCTGGCTGTTCTGGTGAGTTCATTCAACTTTTCCTTACACTGCATAGGAGTCCTGAGGTTCAAGGAGGTGGCACTCACTGCCACAGCCATCTACCTCCACAAAATGCACACCACATTCTTGCCGGTCTGTGAACCCTGATCCAGGCAATAAATAATTAGGGGTAAAAATTCACTTGGTTGCGCCACCCGTTAGCGCCTTAAGAGGGCGCTAATGGGGCGCAAAGCCGCTAACGCCCGGGTGCAGCGATGTTTGCGCCGCTCGAGAACTTAACTTGAGATTGTGCGGCGGCGCTAAAACTTACCGCTGCGACCACCTGCGCGCGCAGATTGTGACGTCATTCCATGGTGCAATGCCCTTGGGGCGCCCCGTAGCGGAAATTGAGTGGCGCCCCCTGCCTTACCGCCTGGCGCTTCCAACGACCAGAAGACTGGAACGCTATCAATCGCTGTGGGGCTGGGGGGGGCGCTATTTAAAGGGGGCCTCTTCCTGTCTTTTATTGTTGGTGGCATTTTTGAACTACGCATTCTGAGAGAGAGAGGGAGAGACTTCTGGAGAGATTCAACGTTGTGTGAAGGAGTTTTGGGTACTGAGCAGCACTTTGCAGGTTCATTTTGATTTGCCATTCCTTGTATCGATTTAGCAGAGACCGTGGGAGCTGCACTCTGAGCTCTTTGCCTGGTGCTCTCCATTGTTCTTTCCAGCACATTTGATGTGCAAGTCTCTCCAGGCCGAGATTCAAGGCTGCAATGAACAGGATGTGGATGGAAAGCAAGATTAACCATCCCCTTTAAGAACTGGCCCGTGCCATTGTGTGTGTGTTCCATTGCTGACTGACATTACATGAGCTTCGCCAGCGCTCCGAGTTAGCGCCTCACTGCTCGGCCTTTGCGCCTTAAGAGAGATGTGCAGCGCCTGCTTTAGCGCTCCACTCACCTCCCGGGGCGGTAAAAGTGAAGTTTCCCGTCAGTGCCGATAATTAGCGCCAGGCGCTAATATTTGCGTCCGGACGATATTTGCGCCCCAAATGGGGCGCGACCTAATTTCTACCCCTTAGTGTTTATAAAGACAAACATGGTAACAGTGATTTGGCATTGCATCGTATGAGAAAAGACAAATTGTATTTGGTAATTGGTATAAAGGACAATTGGTGAGTGAGTTCTAATTGTTTGAGGTGAAGGCATTATATCGTTGGCTAAGAATAAATGAACTGGGGAAGGGGTGATGGTAAATGATAAAGTATGTGTTGTTTTCCCATGAGATGTCATCAGCAGAGGATTAATGATTGCTGTTGAGCTGATCTAACATTGTCTTGTTACAAGTTACTAATATAACATTGTTGCTTTATGATTTGTTTAGTTATGACTAGGTCACATCATCATTTAGTCACACAAGTGGATATACTAATTATCTTTTCAAAAAGGAGCCAAATATTATTATTGTCAAAATGACCCTGTTTTATTTATTAACTTTCATCCTAATAATCATTTTATCTTACAAGTGGATAATAATGATTATGAATTTCTTATTTCTGACATAAACTGATGCAGTTAATTCTTGAAACTTGTGCTGTCTCACAGTATAAAGTAGTGAATTAAAACTACTTTGTGCATTTTCTTTGCCAACTGTACTTCATGTCTCTCTCTTGCAAACAAGAAGCCATACTAATCACAATTATTATCATTATGCTGTATAAGAGGATCAAAAATCAAATCTACAGCTACCTTATTAAAATCAACAGTTATTAGAAAGTGGATAATAGGAGCAATGACAATGGTATCAATTGAGTCAAACAGAATGCTACTGACTAGAGCCCTTAGTTTTGTTTTTTTATTAATGACATTGTTACTCTCGAGCAATGAACTCCAAAAACCATCAGGCTCTATTAAGCCTTCTTGAATATATTGTTGTTCTAATAATACAGTAGACACCTCTTAATGGGAACACCCTGTGATGAGCAAAATATTCCTTTTAACTGTTAATTCTTATTATGAAATCACTATTAAAAGCATGTGTCCTGGCCCAGACCAGCACTAACATAACCTGTGAATGCCTAGGAGCTAATGCTATTCACTAATTTCTAACAACAGGGTTTGTATTATGGAAGAGTACAAAACTGGCCCATTGACCTCATTATAGCTAGGTCTATTGAATGGCAACAGCAGGAGATTATGCAACCACAACTCAAACAACCTGTGAACTATCCTTCATGACATAGATGAAAATCAAACTTTGACTGTTGCTTTTGCATATGAATCCTCGCTAACAAATGCTCATCAAATCATTCCTTAGTTTCCATGCTGACTAAAAATCATGCTTTAAGAAAATCCAGTTTCACCTGTTCCATTAAACCAGAAATCTCTGTTAGCATCTCCAGAGAATGTACTGATGCCTAACTATATGTTCCTGCCAATTGTGTGGTCATTAACTGGACATACTGTAATATATTTAATATTTGAAAGATTATAAATGGAGAGTGAATATTAATAGAAACAGTTCTGATGTGGTACACCCATAGTCAGTTTGGAGAATGTTTGGACCCAGGGGTCAGTGCTTTTGTTCTAGATATATATAGATGCTTTGGACTTGGATATTGAGAGCACAAGATTAGAACAGAAGGTTTGATAAACAGTAAGGAGGACTGTAAAAGACGTCAGGAGAACATGGATGGGATTGAGGGATGGGCAGACAGAAGTTAATGTTGAGACATGTGAGGTGATGCATTTTAGGATCTAGGAGGTCAAATCCATTTCTTGAAAGTGTGAGTGCAGTGGATAAAGCCATAAAGAGGCCAAATGTTTTTGGGTTTAATAAATAGGGACAAAGGGGGGTGAATTTCCATGGGGACTATCCCGATTTTCCACTGTAACTTTGGCAGAAGAGCCGCGGAAACATCGGAGAAACATTAATTCATGTAGTAAAGTTATTTGTGATTTATTGATCACCCACATAGTATAAAACTATTAAAAATATAATTTTATGTGAAGAAATAGAGGTTGATACTACTGCAAAGCTTCTGTTAAGAGTTGTATAATCCAACAGATTACTGTGCATTGTTGCACATCTGAAAATGGATAATAACTAATCTATAGAATATACGCTACTTGAAGTAAGTATGATGATCTTAATAAGCAGATTCTTTCGTCTAATTGCTGCTACAATTACTCAAATTTATAGACACTTTTTTTTTTATAGAGTTGTGCATAAGGGTCCTTTGAGTCACATTTTGTGGTAGAAAAGTTGCAAGCTATTCTCCCACCTTTTCTTATTATAGACTGCATCCAGTTATAAACAAACAGATGGTGGCACGATTTAAAGATTACAGCAATCTATCTTCTTTGTAACTATTTGTAATACAGTAATTGTTGAGCACTATCTTTAGTGCACGATTATTTTAAACGAGTTTACCAAAAATAGCACTCAGCAGAATTTTAAGCTTAATGTGATGTACGTGAATTTGCTGGCCGTATTTTTGAAGGCACACTCCGTAAATTCATACATATCACTTTAATGTTAAAATTCTGCTAAGTGCTATTTTGTATCAACATTGATTCAAAAATGCAGTTGAGATTGCGAACTGTGGTTTCTAAAAGCTGCTTCATTTAATTCGATGCAATAAAAGTTTATGTGGCCCTGAGATTATATCATAGCTTTATTAACATAGAAACACTAAATGGCCCAGATATTCCTGCAGCAGCGCGATTGGCAACGCACACCGTAAATCTCCCCGTATAGCGCACCAATCCGTTGGTAACTTCCTCCATATTTTCCTGGATTTCTAATTAGAGCTTGGTTGGAATTCAGAAGGGGCATGGCCATTTCCCCAGCAATTCAACAAATGCATTAAACAGGGTGGCAATGTAAAGACTTATAACTGGCTTTTATGCAAAGACGAAGTTTGGCACACATCCAAAGCACCTCTCCCACCAGGCCGATCTCTTCCTGGCGGAATTGGTTGGCCTGCTTCTGTCTGGACCATGTTGTTAAACTGTTGTGAATTTGAGTACAGAGATTCCACGGGTTTGCTGAGCCTGTTTTCCAGCCTCAGACCAGCCCATGTGTAAGCTATTGCAATGGTTTGCTATAATCATGCAAGCAATTTTTAAAGAAAATGATCTATGAGCAATAAATCACGCCGCCGTCAGGGGGCCACCACAGCCATTCTGGTTTCTTGTGTACTTCGGCCGGCACACACATGATGGGCCGAATGGCCTCCTTCTATGCCGGAAACATAAGATCATAAGAAATAGGAGCAGGAATAGGCCACTTGGCCCCTCGAGCCTGCTCCGCCATTCAATAAGATCATGGTTGATCTTGGGCTCAAAGCCACTTCCCCTGCCCGCTCCCCATAACCCTTCACTCCCTTATCTTGCAAAAATCTGTCTATCTCCACCTTAAATGTATTTAATGACCCAGCCTCCACAGCTCCCTGCGGCAGAGAATTCCACAGCTTTACGACCCTCTGAGAGAAGAAATTCCTCCTCATCTCAGTTCTAAAAGGGCGACCCTTTATTCTAAAACTATGCCCCCGAGTTCTAGATTTCCCACGAGAGGAAACATCCTCTCTGCATCTACCTTGTCGAGCCCCCTCAATATTTTATATGTTTCAAACTTCTATGATTCTATGATTATTTGTAAGTGGCAGCGGCATGAAAACTGGCGATTATCCAGCAAAATCAGAATTGCCATTGATTTTAAAGGCGGATAGTGAGAATTACCTTCCAATTGTTTTCAGGGAGAGTTAATGACGGATAGGCACGTAAGTCCCAGGAAAATATAGAGTGCCATAAGTGATGGAGTAAGTGACTTACTGTATAATTTCCTCTTTCTTTCACACCATTTATGGGATCCCGATAATGTAAATACGTGATTGCAATGGGGCAAGTCCCCAGGAAAATCTGGTCCAAACGGTTTGATGAAAATTGCTCTCTCCATTATTTTAGTAGAGGTATTATAATATTAAGTGTTCATATATTTGTACCCTACGATGTAATTCATGGCCTATGTGAATAAGTAACCTCTCAGCCAATTCTTCGGCCGGAATTTTCCAGGGTGTCAGCGGGCGGGATCGGTGGCGAGTCGGGTGGGAAAGTGGTTCTTTTTGACCGCGGGTCAGGAACCCGCCACCAACCCGCCTTTCCCAATGTCGGGTCTGTCCGCGCTGAGCAGACCCGACAGGCAGTGACCCAATTAAACTCATTATAATTAACTTAACAGACCCATAACAGGCGTTTTTAACTTACTTTTTAACTTTAACTTCATGGCCACGGGAACCACACTGTTCAGGGACCACGTCTGTCAACCTGAGGCGGGAGTTCAGTGGCCATTGCTCCAGCTGATTACTTGACCGCTTCAAATATTCAGTAAAAGCTCCCACCTGACAGATCATCACTTTCCTCAGCCACAAGCTGTTTGTCAGTCCATTTCCAGCACAGATTCTGCAGGCTTTCCACTTTCCACTCTCCATCCACTCTCACCTCATTGGAAGAACTCTCTCACCATTGACAGATTGCTTCTGTCATCTCTACTTCACCTGCCATCTATTCCATCAACATGGGTGCCCTTTATACTGTCTCACCTTGGTCCTCAGAATCCAACCACGATCAGCCCCAACACCAGCAGCCCCAGGCACACCAGCAGCACCAACAACAATACCAACCTTCTCCGCAATCACCTGATGCTGCACAGGACACAGGGCATCAGCACCCGAGCACATTGCTGCCTGGGAGGTCAGGAATGGCCTCACCATGGCCAGATTTGCTTCACTTGATGCTGTACACCCTGACTGCCACATGATGCGCCAGGTTGGCACCACCCCACACCAACACCATAAAGCATCCCTACAATGTCCAAGCCATTCCTTTCACACTCACCACCATTGCGGGGGGTACCGTTATGTCTCACCATTCACTGCAACTCACTAAGCCACTTCCAAAGGTGCACATAAATTTGTCCAAGAACGGAAAGTGTTGAAAATAAAGGTTTCAATGTTTGACAGCACATTAACAGAAACTTCACATGAACATTGGCTAAAACACCCAAGTGGCTACCCTTGTATGTTGTTAGTTTGTATGATTGCACTAGGATGAGGGTGAGTGTGAGGGGTGGCTAGTGAGATGAGGCTATGATAATGTAGATAGAGAGAGGGATGGGTGGAGGTGCAAGGTAAGTTGGTGTGAGTAAAGGTATGCAGGAGTAGGGTAGGGAAGGCAGAGTGACGGGGATGTGATGAGAGGCACAGGAGGATGAAGGTGAGTGTGGCTTTGTACTAATGTTTCGTAATCTAACATTGAAAGGTTTGCACCACTGCACCCAGGTCCTCCTGATGACATCCCTGCTTGTGACCTCCTCTGCAATGTGCAACCAGGCTGTGTTGGTCTCCTGGGGAGGGCTCTTCCACCCATGGGAAGGGAAGAGAACCTCCCTGCGTGCTGTGACTCCCTCCATAAGCATATGGAGGGAGTCATGGGAAAGCCTGGGTGCAGCCTGTACCTCTGTGCAGTGATTGTCAGTGTTTGCAGCACTTCAATGCTGTAGAACACTGACAGCACAAATGTCAGAAGTAAGGTGGCCATGGTCCCTTTAAGGAAAGCAGCTGATGACTCGTCTAATTGGCCCAAGAAAGCCCTCTCAACGTAAATTCTTCAGCAGTCAAGGGCATTCAGCCTCGGATCTGCGGGTTAGCGTTCTCCAAGGCGGCCTTCGGGATACACGACAACGCAAAATCATCGAGCAGAAACTGATAGCCAAGTTCCGCACTCATGAGGACGGCCTCAATCGGGATATCGGGTTTATGTCACGCTACAGAACGTGACTTGACATCATTGCCTGTCTTTCCAGTTTTAAAAAAAACAAACACAAAAAACAAACCCAAATGGAGAGGATATGCAGACAGCAGGTGTTTTGACACGTTGGACCCCCTGGGACACATCTCATTGTCTTGGCTGTGCTCTTAGTGTGTCTTTGATGTAAGGAAAGATTGTATCTCTGCATTTTCTCTGTGTTTATATTCTGTGAATCCTTGTAGATTCTCTCACAGTAACTTTACCTGAAGAAGGGGCACGATAGCTCCGAAAGCTTGTAATTTTAAATAAATCTGTTGGACTATAACCTGGTGTTGTGCGACTTCTCATTTTTGTCCACCCCAGTCTAACGCCGGCATCTCTGCATCACAACGTAAATTCATTTTAGGCAGTGGGATGGAGCCAGCAGCGTGGCCGCGACCCGCCACCAACATCGCCCGCCCCAAACCCGCCGAGGTGAGCAAAATCCCGGCCATAGTTATTGCCAGGTCACTAATAGTTGATTCTTTTGCCCAGTTTAACAATGCTATTAGATCATGTTAAACTTGTCTAAATTATTGACCTCAAACTAACCTCTAATAGAAAGAACATGCATTTATAGAACATCTTTCACATCCTCAAGACATCCAAAGTACTTTACAGACAATGAATCACTTTTGAAATGTTGTCACTGTTATAATGGAGGCAAACGCAGCAGCCAATTTGCTCACAGCAAAGTCCCACCAACGGCAATGAGATAATAACCAGCAAATCTGTTTTTTGGTATTAGCTGAATATTGCTCAGAAGCCGGGAAAACTCCCCTGTTCTGCTTTGAATAGTGACATGGGGGATGAGAAATTGGGCTCGGTAGTGCCGGTTGTTTGGGCGCTTACGAGTGCCCTTAGAGCTGCAAAATGGCACGCGTGCACACTTGTGATGCAACGCCATCTTGGTGCAGGCGTTAGCGCGCGCAGTGAACAGCTGCCGGAAGTATGCAGAGGTGGCAGATCATGACGTCAATCAGTGTGGAACGTTGATTTGATGCCAACACTGCCATTTTGGAGCTCAACGCTCCAGCTGACGCATTAAGCAGCAGGAAGGACTCGCCTACCAGCGCTATTTAAAGGGATCATCAACTACTTACAGGTTAGTTGTTGGTTGATTTCTTCTGGCTGTTGCTACAATTCTATTTTTGGTGCTTTCAAGTTTCAAAAGTCTACAGGGAGCGGTGTGGCAGGTGCTGAAGGATTTTTGCTGACTTCAAGGCTTCTGCACAAACCAGTTGCTCCCAGACATGGGTGCACTAGTAGGCCTTCCTCTTGGAATAGAGCATGACTGGGAGAATGGCGTCCTTTCCAGCATGGAAGTGATGGGCAACTCCATTAGCGCACTTGTGGACCCAACCATGATGCAATGTCTGATGGCCGAAGCTCAGACTGAAGTCATGCAAGCTCAGCTTGTTGCCATGCAAGCACTGACTGCTGCCATTATTGCTATGGTTACCAGTATTGAAAGGGGCTTGCAGGGTGTCACAGCCATCCATCAATCTGTCCTCCAACAGATTACTAGGATTGCTGAGGCGCCACCCCGAGGGAGTGGCAGTGGCTCTTTGGAGCACAAACCTGCTGTCCTCTCTCAGGGTGACAGCATTTGTCCTCCCACCTTTGTCACTCTGCCAGTGCCCTTGCTGTTGCCTGTCAGCCAGTTGGCCCAGACTGCTGCCGCCCATGCCAAGATGGTGCAGTCTAAAGCCAGGCCTTCTAGGCCCAGAGCTGCTTGAGGTTGTCCTCCAAGGCGATCTGCAGTCTCCCCCACTGAAAGTCAGCATCCTTCCACCAGCCATGCTGCAGCCACTGCAGTAACACGGTGTAGGAGCACTAGGACAGGCAAAGACACATAGAAGACAGGTACTAAGGGAATGCACAAGGGTGATTAGTTGGTTTTGTTATGAGGTATTGGATGGATTGATGTATAAAGTTGGCTTGGAATGCTTTTTTTGCTGTGGCTTTTACTGCAGCATTGTGGCCAAGAGGACGCTGTGATGGTCGCAACAGAGGGAAGGTTAGGTGCGGGACTGTTGGTGAATGGGGTTGCGTTCACTGGTACCCCAGTCGGATCAGTTGATCAAGGACAGCCCAGCCAGAAAGGGGCTGTGTTGGTTGCTTCCTCCTCCTCAGTTCTTCACCATATACCAGGTGGCAAGGGCTGCGCCCTCATGATGGCAAGGTTGTGGAGTATGCAGCAGACCACGATGAATCTTGAGAAGCATTCTGGTGTGTACTGCAGGGCTCCTCCAGAGTGGTCCAGGCAGCGGAAGCATTATTTAAGGACCCCAATGATCTGCTCGATCAAATTCCATGTGGCAGCATGGCTTTCGTTATAGGCATGCTACTCACTTGTGGTTGGGTTGCGCACCGGAGTCATGAGCCAGGTGGTCAGCGGAAAGCCCTTGTCGCCCAGTAGTTTGTCGTAGTGGCTGAAAAGCGGATGATACAGTGGACTGCTGCAGAATGAAGGCATATGACTGCTGCCAGGATACCAAGCATTAACTTGCATGATGCTCTGAGTATGGTCGCAAAACAGCTGCTCCGAGTTCACATGCAGTGCCCGCGAAGCAACGTACGCACAGTCAATGGCACCCTGCACCATGGGGAAGCCTGCTATCCTGGTGAAGCCGCGTGTTCGCTTTACCTGCTTCTCACTGGCAAGAGAGAATGTAGTCAGCACTCTTTGCAAACAGAGCCTCAGTGACCCCCTAACGATGAACAGCAAACTGAGAGATCTTACAAATGTCGCTCCAGCCTGGAAGGAGCTCGATGCATAGAAATTCATGGCCACGGTCACCTTCACAGTCACTGGCAATGCTGTCCTCGCCCTGCTCTGAGGCTGCAGTTCTGCCTGCAACAAGTGGCAGATTTCAGTGAGCACCTCCTTAGTGAAGCGGAGACATCGCATGCACTGTTCCTCACTGAGGTTGAGGTAGGTGAATTGCTTCCTGCAGACCCTGAGTGGATATGGCCTCCTGCTGAGAGCCCTTCTCCCACTTTGAGGAGCTTCTGTGTTGTCTCTGCTCATTCTGCCCATCATGCTGCAGGCCAAGGGGGATACAAACTACTGCACCCATGTCTGGGAGCAACTGGTCTGAGCAGAAGCCTTGAAGTAACCTGCCACACCACTCCCTGGAGACTTCAGCAACTTCACATAAGACACCAAACCAAGAAACACCTCTACAAACTCACCAAGAGCCTAAAGAAATCATTAGCAACTAACCTGAAAGCAGGTGATGATCCCTTTAAATAGCGCTGGTAGGGGGTCCTTCCTGCTGCTGAACTCATGTTCAGCTGTGCGTGTTGGCTGCAGTGTTAAGGTTGAAATGTCACCACTGGCGTCAAATCAGCGTCACACACTGACTGATATCACGATCTACGTACTCTGCATAGTTCCAACACACGCTCCCAGCGCCAGAGACCTCACCAAAATGGCGTCCGGCGCAGCCTGCACCAGAAGTGTGCGGTGCGGACACCATTTTGGGCACAAAATGGCACCCGTAGTGCTGAAAAACTGGGCGCTACAGAGCCGAATTTCACCGCATTGGTCTCCATATTAGGATAACAGGATATAGAAGCACTGGAGAAAATGCAAAAAAGATTTACAAGGATGATACCAGAACTGAACATAAGAACATAAGAAATAGGAGCAGGAATAGGCCACTTGGCCCCTCGAGCCTGCTCCGCCATTCAATAAGATCATGGCTGATCTGATCTTGGCCTCAACTCCACTTTCCCGCCTGCTCCCAATAACCCTTGACTCCCCTGTAGCTCAAATATCTGTCCATCTCCGCCTTGAATATATTCAATGACTTCGCCTCCACAGCTCTCTGGGGTAGAGAATTCCAAAGATTCACGACCCTCTGAGAGAAGAAATTCCTCCTCATCTCCGTTTTAAATGGGCAGCCCCTTATTCTGAAACTATGCCGCCTAGTTCTAGATTCTCCCCATGAGGGGAAACATCCTCTCTGCATCTACCTTGTCGAGCCCCCTCAGAATCTTATATGTTTCAATAAGATCACCTCTCATTCTTCTAAACTCCAATGAGTAAAGGCCCAACCTCTGCTCAACCTTTCTTTATAAGACAAGCTTACAACTATCAGAAAAGACTGAACAGGTTGGGGCTCCTTTCTATAGAAAAGAGAAGACTGAGAGATGACCTGACAGAGGTCTTTAAAATGATGAAGGGCTTCGATAGGGTAAACGTAGAGAAGGTGTTTGCACCTATGGGGGAGTCAAAACTAGGGCTCTAAATATAAGATAGACATCAATAAATCCAATACGGAATTCAGGGGAAACTTTTTTACTCAGAGTGCTGAGAATGTGGAATTCGCTACCACATGAAGTGGTTGAGGTGAATAGCACAGATGCATTTAAGGGGAAGCTAGATAAACACATGAGGAAGAAAGGAGTAGAAGGCTATGTTGATAGGATGTGATGAAGTAAGCTGGGAGGAGGCTCGTGTGGCGCATAGACCTGTTGGGCTGAATGGCCTGTTTCTGTGCTGTATAATTCTATGTAATCTAGGTAGAAAAGATAATGGTCAATTTGTCCTGGGTTTAGCATTTTTCTGAGGATTCTTACCACTTTTACCAAAAATAGGTAAGCAAACCTTAGTAAAAAGTGAGGACATGGATTTCTGCTCATAAAGTCTTTCTAATGCTCAATAATGTGGAGCTTGTGCATCTGACGCAGGCACTCATTCAAATCAAAATGTGATTATTTTACTTGAGGTTAGAGTGGGCAGTCGTGAGCGTTGCGAAGGAGAAAATGACAAAGTATTGCCACACCAGTGAGACTAGTGAATAGAATAGGGGAAAGTCACTTTGACTACTTCCCTGTTCAGCCTTTCTCATCCAGGCTCTATAAGCCACCAAAATAAGAATTAGATTATAAATGGCTTCTGTTCTCCACAGTAAAAAGAGACTTTTTTTTTTAAAAAAAGGTTAAGCTTTCTGGAGATGAAAAATTGTCTTGTTTAATAAAAAGAAACTCAGGAGCAAATGTTTTTTTATAGAACAGCTTTAAAAATACCTACCCCACCTTATTAATGTTTTGCCCTCCTATATAAATGGCATGTGTATTTTATTTAGATAAAACAACTGTCATCTCTTCTTCCCCAATTATCTGAGAAAAATGTAATACCTATAAGACAAATTAGTATGGAATACATAAAAAAAACTAAGGGCTGAATCATGGAAATTATAGCACAGAAAGAGGCCATTCGGCCTATCGAGCTTGTGTCAGTGAGTTCAAATGTCACAGAACGCCAGGAAAGCCTTGATTATGGATTCAACTTTACAAAGTGTCATAGACCTTCAGAATTAGAAATGTTAATTTTTTTCTCAAAACAAATTGTTAGAGAATATTTGACTTAACAGTTAATACTTTTTTTTAAATAGATAATCTTAAATAACATTTTCTCTCCATGATCATATTCTTATTATATTAGCACCTCAATTAAACTTTCAAAAACATCTTTACAAAAATTGAGAAAATATCCTGTAATTTACTTAAGCAACTAAAGTATTAATGTCATCTCCACGAATATTATATAATGGTTTCTTATTATGATAACATTTAATTTAATAAATTAGAACTAAAATGGGACAGGAAAATAACAAAATGGAGAGGTCTGTGATAGGCTCAGCTTGCCCCTTATTCTCTGGCCCTGCACTTGCTTAAAAGCTGTTCATCTCCAACATCTTCCAGTTCTGATTAAAGGTTATCGACCTGAAATGTTAACTCAGTTTCTCTCTCCTCAGATGCTGCCTGACTTGCTGAGCGTTTCCAGCAGTTTCTGTTTTTATTTCAGATTTGCAGCATCGTAGTATTTTGGTTTTGTTAAACTAATGATAAGTCTGATTGAGCTGAAAAATTGATCAAATTTACCCATTACAGTTTAAGATGGAAAAATTACTTTCCCCTACAAGGCCATTCTCTTTTAAATTATCCACAAGATCGATGTGTAACTTGGTGTCTTTAGCCTCTGATCACTGAACTGTCATTCCATCACACAGTGGATTGATAAACTAAAATTATAATATTGAATGATATTGTCAATGTAACAATGAAGTGCAAAAAGCTGAAAAGTTTTGGCCTACCAAAGTTTCCCTAATATGGTGCAAAATGATATTTGAAGTATTCTAGAGTGTGAAAGAGGTGGTGGTCACTTTAAATTATCAAAATCATTGTTAGTAAAATAAAAGATACTATGTAATTAACCATGCGTGGATGATTTAACTTCATTAGTGTCAGTCAACTCTAGATACTGCAGGCCCTGACACTAATAGGGTTAAATAATTGATTAATAATCAATTAGGCCTGTTGCTATTCACAGTTTTGGCAGTTCATTAAATATCTGGCAACCATTTAGAGTACAGAATAGAAAATTTGCTTCATTAATAATGAAAATCCCCCTGAGAGTAGACTGGAGCTATTTACATTTTACAGTAAGTCAGTCTCTCAGAGGTATCCTATGTTCTGTTATTAAAGAGGGAAGCTAAATAAATAAAAACAATGTCCATCATTTGTTTTTCGTGGCTGATAATTAATGGCTATTTGCATATTTTAAATGTTCTCAGGCTCTACTTTGAATACTAAGATATCCTGACTTATTCCTTTCACATATATTCAAATAAACTGACTATTTTGAAATATAAAAGTCAAAACTGAGGAAAGTTGCATGACTTAAAAATCAGAATTGCAATGTGAGTAGTCACTGAGCCTGAAAAAGACTTAAACATTGGATAAATGTATTATTACTATAATTACCTCTTATATAAAGACTGTCATATTAAAACTATTGAAAATACAAGAGAAAAGAAGTAATTATGACTAATGGATGTGAAGTGTGTCAAAATTGGGAGTTATTAACCTGTCAGTACATACTCTAAACTGGTAAAGTGTCAGGTTGAGTTATAGAAAGGCAAATTATTCCAAAAACTCAAAGCTGTTCTGGAAAAAGGGACCCACTTCTGGGGAAATTGGTGTTGTTCTGTGTCAGATTAAGAAACTTGGTGCCAAAATGAACTGGACACTCCAAGCTTTCGTTTTATTCATCATCATCATTGTATCCGTCTTCCCACTCTTCAGGTTTTTGTTTACAAAAGGGCACAAATGGCTATAATGTAGCAAAAGCATCATGATGGATGGTGTAATAGCTGTTAATGGCTAAATGGTGTCCATTACTACTAATAATAAATGAGCACTTATGAACAATCATGACGAAGGTACCTAAGAAATTCACATTACTGCCAGTTACTTCCTCTAAATGCAGTGCAACAGTGTGAAAAGCAATTTTAGGAAATCCATTTTTCTATAGCTAAAGGTAAGCGACATGTCACTTTGAACAGTGTATAATCAATGTTTTGTTCCTGTGGTTAGGAAAATCGACATTCTGTGGAAAATCAAGCTTTTGTATTGCATTTCTAAATGGAGAATTAGCTGGTGGAACGGACATGGGCTATAATGAAATTTCAGAGCTTCACAGTGTCAGCAAAGTGCCAAACCTTTGAGAAGAATTCTCAAAACTTTGTATTAAGATGACAGTACTCAGACCAGTCCATTTTTACTGTGCGACTGGTCTGACCCCAAACAATGAATGACAGAGAAACAGTTGAAGATTTACAGCAAAGTTTATACCATTACAATAAGAGGCAAAAAAGAGCAGCCATTACAGTGGACCTGTTTTGAGATTGCACAATCTGATCTCCCACGATACTGCTCATGTGTCGTCCAGAACCTGGAGTTTGGTTTCTGATGTTTCCTGCAACCTGAATGCAGCAGCAGTTCTAACATCGTTGCAATATAGCAAATTTGCTGAAGCAACACATCCCATGACTGGTTTGAGGAAAAAAATGTTACGCACCTTGCTGAGGACTTATGAAGAAAGGTTGAGCAGGCTGGGCCTATACGCATTGGAATTTAGAAGAATGAGAGGTGATCTTATTGAAACATAGAAGATACTGAGGGGGCTCGACAAGGTAGATGCAGAGAGGATGTTTCCCCTCGTGGGGAAATCTAGAACGCGGGGGCACAGTTTTAGAATAAAGGGTCGCCCTTTTAGAACTGAGATGAGGAGGAATTTCTTCTCTCAGAGGGTCGTAAATCTGTGGAATTCTCTGCCGCAGAGAGCTGTGGAGGCTGGGTCATTAAATACATTTAAAGTGGAGATAGACAAATTTTTGCAAGATAAGGGAGTGAAGGATTATGGGGAGCGGGCGGGGAAGTGGCTTTAAGCCCAAGATCAGCCATGATCTTACTGAATGGCAGAGCAGGCTCGAGGGGCCAAGTGGCCTATTCCTGCTCCTATTTCTTATGTTCTTATGATATTGAAAGTTAAATGCCTCATGGCTGTTTTCAACCACTTATGCCATTTCTCTGGGGGTTTTGCCCATCAAAATTAGAGCGGGAGACCAGAAAACCCTTGCAGAATGTCAATACTTGTAATATTACTTACGCTGTACAAAACCTGCTTAAGATGCAAGAAACTTTGTTCTTTGCGCTCCAAAATTTCCTATTGCCAGTTATTTACCTCCCAGAGTGGATTTGCAGTATTTGTTAAGATTCCAATACTTTATTTGTTTATTCTTCCCTCCTCGCACCCAGAAACATTCTTTTACTCAGTTACAGAATCTGGTTATCATGTTTTGTATATTCTGGGGACTTTTGCCCATAGGACCAGAGTGAAAATGACAATTCCCAAGATACATATCTCTCACACACACACACACAGCATTTGATCATTGCAGCTGCAAATCCCAGTACCCAAGGCCCAAGTGACATTTCCAATTCAAGTCCTTGACTCCAGACAGAAAGGCAGGCAAGGCCTCTGCGGAGGAAACTTCTTGCAAGTATTTCTAACATGAAATAACCAATTTTATGGGTAAGTTTATTGATTTGTTTTTCAAATTTGTATAATTACTTAGATATTTGTTATGTGTTTTTTTCTGGCTGCAGAGGCTCCTGCCTATGTCGGGTGGGCTCCCACCCGAAATAGGCAGGAGCCTTATTTCAATATTTAAATCAGGGTCCCACACCCACTGTGGGATCCTGACATGATTTTTGTGTGCCATTGGTCTCTGTCGTGCAGCGGTCCTTGAAGGGCCACTCCAAAAATGGGAGAATATATATTGTGTTATATTTTTGTGAGGTCAGGATCCAAAAATATACTCTGGCCTACTGCCAGTCCCTGTGTGCACCACCACCACCACCCCCAATCGCCCAAGATCGCACCCCCTTCTCCACCCCCAACTCCCACTCGGGTCCATACTCTAGGTCAATGTTCCCTTTAAGCTGCGCAGCCATGCAGCGATCTGGCGCTCCTGCCCAGCCGGCTTTTAAATGGGTAAAATCGCGCATGCATGATATTTTGAATGGGCCGCGTGCCGCGCACCCAAAAAGAATTAAACAGAACATTGCTCTCGGCCATCCGATTTCCCGCTTTGCCCAACCAGCGAGCTACCTCAGAGCGCCCATTCGGCACTCACAGCTCGCCGGCAGCATGCTAACGAGGCCCGACACCGAGATTTTGCTGCTGCAACTGAGCGGGCAGCGCAGTCGCAATGCCAGCTGTCCGACCCTTACCGCAGCAAATCAAAATTGGCCCTGTGACTTTCAATCAGTGTGCCCAATCAGGTAACTGGTAGTCTCACATTTCTTGGACTTTGGCACAAGCTATAGGTCAAAGCAAAGCCAAATTGGTCTACGAGAAATGTATATTATCTTAATGTTTCAGGAGAAGTGATATACCTGCCCGCACCCTCCTAACATTAAAATTTAACTGACCAGGGAGTGGATCTCTGTGCTAGCATCCAAGCACACATGTGCAGTGCCTCTTTGCTGATGAGCTCAGTGGAATCCATGTTAGGCGGCAGCCAGCAGTATAACTCGAGTCTGCTAGCTGCGCTTTGCATTTTACAGATAGCCATCTCAGACTGGCATCTGTTGTACAACAGTAATGTTATATACTAAGGAATTTTTCACTATTGTCAAGTTTATCATTAATACTTGATATGCATGTTTGAAAAGATAGTTAGAAATGTAAATAGAAAAAACATAGATAAACTGATTATGATGGATACACAGAAGCCATAGACAGCTGAGCAAAAATTGTAATGGAGAAAGCATGAACAATAAAATTATTCAGGAGTTGTTGGATGCAGCTGTATCTAGCAGATGTACAAATTTAAATAAGGAATCTGATACTGCAGCATGGGAGGTGGAAAATTTGCATCTCTAGTGTGTAAAATCATGTGCAAGCTCTGAGTAGCTGTGCACATCTATAAATTGGTTCTTTCCTTCCCCTGTATGCACATATATAATATATTAAAATGAGTATGGCACACAATAGCCCTGATTGTACCTATTTTGGGAAAATGGCTACACAACACAAGTGACTAAGGACAAGCTGACAGGATAAGCAGTCATTTCTTATGTTTATTCAAAATTTTAAAATAGGCATCATGGTGATTGGCTGAGAGCAGAACTATGGGGATTGGAGTCCATAGCTGAACTTGTTTTCACTGGAAGGAAGGAGATGGTGGGGAGGCAAGATCCTGCTCTTTAAAATACTGACAGGCATAAATGATGTGAATATAAGCAGGACATTTAACTTTGACTGTGATCACAGAACTAGAGGACCTGGGGTCAAAATTAACAGGCTTCAAGTTAGTCTAGAGATTCCAAGTATTTGCTGCAGCCATTAGGGACTTGCTTGCTGTCTTTGGAGAGCAGTCAGCCAGGGTTAAATAGTGCCAATATGGTGGGGAGATTGATAGACAGCTTTGCTTGAATATATTTTGAGATCAAAGAGCATTTACCTCAGGAGATTAAATGAGTGGGTGGAGTCCATGGTACAATAGATTGTACATTGTCTATAGAAGAAACTAGTTTGATGAGCTGAACTTTTTTTTAATCATTCCATTCTTATGTTATTTGTTTCCCCTTTTTCCAGCAGGGGAAAATCTTAGTTAGGAAATTCAAAGGCTGCCAAGGCACCTTTTCAGCGTGTATTGTGCAGAAAAAATAAGAGTCTGTGCAATAATGTTATGCAGGTGGGCATAATCAGGACAATAACATAGCGTGCAATGTGTGATTGTGATTAACTTCATACATGCACAAAAATGGGCTCAATCTCTCAGACTATCAACAGTCCAAAATAATAAAAGTGCACAGATTAAGTGAGCTTGGATCTGTATGGATCAATCACTTGCTCAGTCGAATGGCATCCTTTATCCAGAGAGTGGTGAGAATATGGAACTCGCTACCACAGGGAGAAGTTGAGGTGAATAGCATTTAAGTGGAAGCTAGATAAACATATGAGGGAGAAGGGAATAGAGGGTTATGCTGATAGAGTTAGATGAGGAAAAATGGGAGGAGGCTCGAGTGGAGCATAAACGCCGGCATGGACTGGTTAGGCCAACGGCCTGTTTCTGTGCTGTATATTCTATGTTATTCTATGTAATATGTATAAATTACATGTTGGATAGTTAGAATGTCACAATCTAAAAAATACAGCCAAGATTCCTTGGGCTTGTCCCAGAATCACTTCAGGAAAGCTCTTCAATTGATTAATTTGGCTGTTTTGATATCACCAGAAAGATTATTCTCAGTGGGAATCTAAACTGCTCTGATAGGTAGTTTTCTAAAATATCTAGAAGTCTTAAGCAAATAAAGTGCATCACAGTATCAAAGTGAAAAGGATTTGTTTCTCTATGAATACTCCAAGAATACTTAAGGTAAGGCTGAGGGCAATGGCAGCGATATTGTATTGTTATACTTCATATATGATTATGTCAACAATGAGAGCCTGTCATAACTTTCCCTGTCTGTAACATTCCTATGATCTGTTAAGGCATTGAAATCTTTGCTTCCATATCCCGATGGTCTGTTCTACCTTGATCCTGGTGGTGGCCTGGGCCTCATTATATCACTCGTCTGCTCTAGTTGAAGGCTTCCTGAAGAGGATCATGAACAGGGCTGGAGAATAATCTTGATTCTCGAACAGTCATAGTTCAATCTTCCTTGCCCTTCAACTAATGTTGACAACAAAAACCATGACTGCTATCTGGGTGCTGGAGATTGTCCTACATGATTTTATAACTGTGGTCATAGATCATCTGCATTTGAATGGGGTAGTAGCTGACTTTGCTGCTTGTGGAATTTGGCAAATATACTCTGCTGTTGTTTCGAAGGAACCAGTGGCATAAAAGTTCAAAGCATTGGTCACCTTGACAGCCACTGATGGAATTGTCCCTGTCCTGGAACCGGTCTGAAGGTCGGTCTCCAGGAGCTGGCATATTTCTGTCACTGCCTCCCTCATGAATCCGGGCCTCCTAAGGCAGCTCTCCTCTGACATGTCAGATTAGGTGCGCTTAGTCTTTACACATGTGTAGTTGGGCAAGGGTAGCTCCTTGCTCCATGACCTACAGCAGAGACAGCATTAACCCTTTTGGCCACCTTCTCCAACACAGTGTAGACTGTTGTGTGGCAAGGAGTATACAAAAAGGACAGAGAGTCCTTTGCTACACTGGTTCTAGGAGCACTTTGCGTGTAGCATCTTCAAACGGAGCAGTTCTGCAGCATCAATATTCCATAATTTCCTCCTTTTAAACTGCAGCTTGTTTCATCACAACCTCTATGGTTTTAAATAACAGCTGCTCTAGCAGAGGATATCTCACCCCCACAATCAACAAGCACCCGGCCCCAGGCTCAATCCAGGGAATGACTCGCAGGTCATATTTTAAATGTGCTGATATCACAAAATCAGCCTTTAAAAACCGTGTGTTAAGCCAGTGCACACTACAATCTGTTCCTGCCGACTGGGCTGGGACTAGAAAACTGGCCATGCTAATTGGGCTATTACCGTGCCCATGATGCAGCGGCCTTGGCGGTGCTGCACTGGGATCACATTATTGGCGCCTTAGTCAATTATTATCGGTCATTATCACATTGCTGTTTGTGGGAGCTAGTTATGCTCAAATTGACAGCCACATTTCTACATTACCACAGTGACTACACTTCAAAAGTACTTCATTGGCTGTAAAGCACTTTGGGACATCCTGAGGTCATGAAAGGTGCTATATAAATGCAATTATTTCTTTTCTTTCATAGCGTTAATCGATGTATCAGACCTAGAGTTGTGTGAACCCATATCACATTGTTCCATGGTACAGGTTTTCCAATCAGCTGTTAGTCAGGCAGTGAATTATTAGCACCCACTGACCCCACCTGGGTTTGGAGGGTCAACTTCATTTATATAGTGTGGGAGAGCGCCAAGCCCATATTGGTCCTACTGGTGGAATCTTAACAGAGGGAAGCAGGAAATCATGTATAAGGAGCCCTTAAAAAGCTAATTACAAGGGGTAATGGGAAAATTTCACGGATGCATATGAGGATAAAAATATTGGTAGCAATTGCAAAAGCCATTAATATTTTTAATATATATTTCAGCCTTTGCAACGGTTGTTTGGGTAACAAAATTCCTGGCCAAAAATGGTTGGCACAATATATGTGGAGGCAGCAAAAATAAACCTGTGGCCAAGTAATGGAGCAGCATGCCAACCCACTGTTTAATGGCTGGAAAATAGGAGATGATTCTGACTGAGGTGGGTAGTGATGAAGATGGCCATGCTTTCCACACCATAGGACAGTATGCCTGGAATAAGGTGGAAGAAGAGGACCACATGGTGCAGCAGACCATTATGAGCATTGGCAGTGCCAGAGATATGGTGCATGTTAACTGAACTCACTAGCTCCCTTCACCTTCTTAGGGGGGAAAAATTTGGTACCTTAGCACCTCCCTTTAGAGGATGGCACTAATGGGGCGCTAGAGCATTATCGCTGGGGCGAGGTGTATCCAACACCGCATACCAAATGCCCCCTCCCCGCCGCTAACAGTTATCGCCGGGAGCCTCAACGCCAGGTGGATCGTGACATCAGTACATGTGCAATGCTCACTGAGCGCCCGATCTGAGAAATTGATTGTTGCCACCTACCTTAGCACCTGGAGTAAACAGCGACAGGGAGAGCCGGTGTGAAGCACCAGGAAGCCGGCTCCAGTGACGTTATTTAAAGGGATCATCAGTAATGAGTCGCAGCTGTAGATTAGTGGAGTTTCAGTGATTTCTTGTCAGTTTCATAGTCCAACAGTCTCATTCTGTAATTTCAAGGTTATTTAGTATCAGGAGTGTTGTGGCAGCTAATAAGTAACTACATTTATTCTTTAAAAAATCAAGCTACTACACTTGGTTATATTAATGGGGGCTGTATTGGCATTCAACTTCGCCCTCCAGGATCTACGGCAGAGGGAGCGGAGGCAGCAATTAAGACTGGAACATGTGCTCAGAGGGAGCAGGAGAGCCATCAAGGCTCTCAACAGGAGGCCTTACCCTCCGAGGGTATTCCGAGAGCATTTCTCCTACCTCCAGTTAAGCGATGAGAAGTGTATCAGAAGGCTCCACTTCACCAAGGAATGTGGTCACAGAACTCTGCCACCTCCTGCAACCAGACCTCCAGCCTGAGATCAGGGCGATCATGGCTCTCTCAGTGGCAGTCAAGGTCACCGTCACCCTCAATTTCTTTGCCAGCGGATCTTTCCAGTCTACAACAGGAGACATAGCTAACATCTCACAGTTTGCCGTCCATCATTGCATCCGGGAGGTCACAGAGGCTCTCTACAGTAGGAGAAGGGACTACATTTCCTTCCCCATCACCAGAGAGAAGCAGGACGAGCGGACATGTGGCTTTGCCAGGATAGCGGGATTCCCTATGGTGCAGGGCGCCATTGACTGCACCCACATGGCTTTGCGGGCACCTCATAACAATCCTGAGATCTTCCGTAACCGCAAAGGCTGCCACTCACTTAATGTGCAGTTGGTGTGCGACCACAGACAGCTAATCTTCAATGTCAATGCCCGCTATCCTGTCAGCAGCCATGATGCCTTCATCCTGCGCCAGACCGGTGTGCCAGCACTCTTCCAGCCACCACGTCAAGCTCACGGCTGGCTGATCGGAGACAAGGGCTATCCGATCTCCACCTGGCTCATGACTCCCCTCCGCAACCCCAACACTCTTGCCCAGCACTCACATAATGAGAGCCATGCTGCCACCAGGGACATCATCGAACAGACCATCGGCCTGCTGAAGCAACGGTTCCGCTGCCTTGACCGCTCGGGAGAAGCCCTCCAGTACTCGGCTGAGCGGATGTCCCATTTCGTGGTGGTCTACTGCATACTCTACAACTTAACCATCATGAGGGCCCAGCCCTTGCCACCAGGGATTGTGGGACCACCTCAGGAGGAGGGAGAGGAGGAGGAACAGGGAGGAGGCAGCCACTCAATTGGCCTTCCAGAGGGCGGTCCTCATCAGAATGAATTAAACCCCAGATCCCCGTTGCTCACCACATCCCCATCAATCCATCCCTGTTGCAGGCCATACCACAGCACAAAGCTGAAATGAGACACACCACAATCCAAACTGAATTAATAAATAAACTATTCACCCTTCTGCAATCCCTTAGTGCCTCGTGTTACTGTGCCTTTGCCTACTCTAGTGCTCCTATGAAGTGTTGGCCCAGTGGCTGCAGCAGGGCTGGTGGAAGGCTGCTGAGTGTCCGTGCCGGAGACTTCAGATGGCCTTGCAGGATGCCCTCAACCAGCTCTGGGTCTGGAAGGCCCAGCTGTAGACTGCACCACCTCAGCATGGGCGGCAGCAGTCTGGGCTGGCTGGATGACAGGCAGCGACAAGGGCAATGGCGGAGTGGCAGTGGTGGGAGCAGGATTGCTGTAATCCTGAGAGAGGACAGCAGGTACCTGCTCCACTGACCCACTGCCACTCCCCCAGGGCAGCACCTCAGCATCCTTAGCAATCTGTTGGAGCACAGGTTGCTGGCCTGCTGCAACTTCGTGAAAGCCCCGGTCGACGGTGGTAGACCCAGCCACAATGGCAGCAGTCAGTGCTTGCGTGGCATCAAGCTGAGACTGCATGACAGCACTCAGACATTTGTTGCCACCAAGCATAGACTGCATTACAGCACTCAGACATTGCGTTGCTTCTGCCTGTGCTGCAATGGAAGCTGCCAGATCACCCATCGCACACAGCATCAGGTCTGGGTCGCCACGGTCTCTCTGGGAGTCTACCATCCTTTGCAGACTGCAAATGATGGGCTCCATGGTGTGCGCAGAGCCTTGTGCAATGTTGGAGGCGGACTCCTCCACACTCTATCATTGTCAAGAGGCTCTCGGCCACCCTTGCCATTGCACCTATCATCTCCGTGTGCATGCCCATCACCCTTCTTCTAAACGCCTCCCCATCGAGGTCCTCAGCTGAGTCCTGTGCAGCAGAACCCTCACGCGAACTCGCCCTCCAGGGAGCTGGCCCCCGAGCTACCTTTTCCCCCTGGCCTTGCTGCAGCCCGCTCGTCCCCAGTGCCTCACCCTGTGCAGATCCCGCTACTATACTAGCCTCTAAAGAATGCATAATGCCAGTATCTGAGCTGGGTGCCTGCGGGTGAGACATGCAGTGACGCGCTGTGTCCTCCCCCCTCTTCTCCCGCCTCGCTCTTTACGGTGCCCTCAGGGACAGGCTCATTATCTGAAATCATAAAGGCACAAGGTGAAGGGAGGGGGGCAGGAAGGGAGAAATACATGCATACAGCATGATTAGCTGGAAAGTGCAAAACGCTTGTGGGGTGAGGAGAAAGTGGGATGTGAGAAGAAGGAGTGGGGATGAACAGACTGTTGTTTACCCCAAGGGGGTCAACGTCGCAGGTGGCCACGGCGCCCACCACCTGGTGCCCAATAATCTGCAGCAATCTTTCCTCCAGCGCAGACAGTGGTTGGGTGTCGGCTTGTCCCCTGACTGTGCACTCCTGCTCCCTCCTGTTGTGAGCCACCTTGGCCTGCAAGAGAAAGGAAAGTCTGTGAGAGAGTGTGGAGCAATGTGTTTAGGTGATGTGCCTGCCATAGTTGAATAGCTGTCATTGTGTGCAAGGTGTGAGATATGGGTGTGAGTGTTGGTAGGTAGAGATTGTTGGTGGGTGAGTGCTGGGGGTGTGGTGCTTTGGGCAGTGTGTGAAGGCTGTGGTTCAGATGGTGGTATGAAGCATTTGTTGAAGCATTGACTCACCCTGACCACCCGAGTGAAGTTGTTGAATTTCTTCCTGCACTATGTGTGGGTCCTGGGGACCACAGTCCTGCCCAAGATGTGCTGCACTACCTCCCTCCACATGGTGCGGAAGACTTGCAGTGAGGGTCTCCTGCCACTTGTCGGGTAGAGCACCGCCCTCCATCTCTCCACAGCAAACACCAATGGCCTCCAATGCTTGATCGCAGAATCTGCGGGCTCTCTCCCTGGGGCGTGGATCTGCCATGAGTACAGCTGCTTCAGTCCTACAGCTCCTTCTCCTTGACCTGCTGCTGCTTGCTGAGGCAACTGCACAGTCAGCAATGCTGAGAATGAGGTTCTGCAGCATCAATGATCCTCCCCTGTAAGTATTGCAAAAAGCCTATGGCAATCATGACTTGCGATTAGACCGCACCTGATATTGGTCCACCCTTTGAGTGTAACACCAATGAGCTTGGGCTTAAAGACTTGAATTAGGACTCCAATCATTTCTTTGAGTAGTGAACACGAATTTTGCGTGCCGTCTAAAGCATTAGCGCTTGGTGCTAATTCTCCAAGGGGGAAAAATTGGGTTGAGGGCACTAACAGGGCGCCAAGGAGCTAGCGCCCGGGTGCGGCGTCGCTAATGCCTTCCGCGAAATTCAGCACCCCGCTCGCGCCCCGGCCGTGAACTTTGCTTGCACCCCCTGACCTACAACCGAACGATATGTCTGACAGGGTCAGGGTGCCATGTTTGCGGCCGCGACGGTGCAAATTAAAGGGCAGGTGCCGGGCGGCCTTTTCTTTTAGGCCGCCTGCCAGCACCTGCCCTCTTTCGCTTCCTCCTGTGGGGTGCCGGCCGCGATCGGTCAGCCCGGCATTCCTCTTTAGTGCCAGGCTCTTTTGCCGGCACCCCGCTCCCCGGTGGTCTAGCAGGGCCCTGGTGCGCGCTACGCTAGGCCCCTCCTATTTAATCAGGGGAGGGAGGCTTGCAGTATCGCGGCGCTATGTGCCGACGCGCGTGGCGCTGTTGCACATAGTGCTGCAATATTGAATGGTAGCGCCCCAAGAGGGAGGGGGAGCGCTTCCAGTATCGCCCCGCATCCTGCTTGGGACGCTACCATTCAATTTCCGGCGCGGGGGCGCTAACCTTTTCGGGGGGGCTAAAAATAGCACCCTGGCGAAGTTAGAGCCCCAAAGGGGGCACGACCCAATTTTTCCCCCCAACACTTCAAATGATACCACCCATTCCTGGGCTATAAGGAATTTCTAGCCCTTAGTCTCTAGGTAGGAGAAACTTAATCTGCATAAAGGTTAAGGAAAAAAAGACTGTTTACTTTTAGTTTAAATATGGGAAGTAGTAATGGAGAATAAGTAAAAGAAATAAGGAACTACATCGACGGCTCATCATAATGAACTAGATTTTGAACACAGCTTCCTTAAAGACACAAGAGAAATATGTTTTCAAATGTGAGAGAGGATAAGGATCTGGGTAGACTAGTTTCATACTAAATTTATGTAATCTGGCTAAAGTTGCGTCATATCCCTCTTTCTTATATTAAGAAACTGGCGTGAAGGCTCTCTGGCCACAATACAGAACACAGGATGAACCGAGTTTAGGGAATGCATTGGAAATATTCCTACTGAGCCAGATTGAGGAAAGGGCGAAGAGAATATGGCTGATGGACCCTCGATGATTTTCTGGAATACGCAAACATTTTCCAGGCTTTTGAAGTGTCACTTTTGAAGTATCATTTGAAGTGTCATCATTATCGGGTGCCTCTGGGCCCACCAGTCTTTTCCAGGGAAGGGAGGTCTATGAATGGTAGGTTTACAAGGGGATTGGCTGAGTGGCCAGCAAAGGGTTGTGGGGCAGACCAGTTTCCAGCCCATAATTACCTGGAGTTGGGTAGCCCAATAGTAGTGCTTAAGGTTGAGCCCTCCTTCAAACTTGGGGAGCCGCCAGCATCTGAATCATATTCAGGGTTTCTTCCCTGCTCGCAGAAATTTGGAGATGCAGGTGCAGCTACCTCAAATTAAATACTCCCAACCATGCTCCAAAACCTCCAACAGGAGCTAACCCTCATAGAACTGTACCTTCACCCCCACCAACTTCCTTCTTTTTTTTAATGCATCCCATTTTCAGTTTATAGAAATATATTTATTTTGTACTCTACCCATCTCATATTTGTTGATCTTTCAACTGGTTTGCTAACTTTTCTGCCCAGTTAGTTTAGGCCAGAGCTTTGCCTTTTGTCAAACCAGCACTCTTATCTTTGACTCTTCCTTGTCCTTCACTATTTTTACATGACTCTAACTATGTGTGGTCACTCTAACTATGTGTGGTCATTTGTTCTCCTACTCTCACATCAGTTACTTGCCTTACTTCATTTCTCAGAACTAAATCAAGCAATGTTTCTTTCCTTATTGGACTGGAAACGTTTTGGTCTCAGAAGTAATGTTAGATGCATTCTTAAAAGTGTTCACCCCTTTGATCATGTGCATTACCTATATTCCACTCTATCTTGGGATAGTTAAAATCATACAATATTATACCTTGTTCTTTCATATGTCCCTGAGCTGTCTTCAGATCTCCCTCTCCATCTCACCCACACTGTTTTTTGGCCTGTATTGCACAACAAGAATTGCACCATTTCCCTTTCTATTTCTGTCCAGATCTAAGCCACATCTCCATTAAAGCTACTATGTTGAATTTGTACAAGACATTGGTTAGGCTACAGTTGGAATATTGCATGCAGTTCTGGGTACCTTATTATAGGAAGGACATTAGAGCCATGAGGTCAGAATGGGAATGTAAACCAACAGCCACCATCCACACCCCTCCCCCCCACCCCCGAGTGCTACACAAAGTGCTACCCCAACTCTACAAAGCCCATCACCATATATACAAAACTGTGATGCACACCTGACCCAGCCAAACCCCAGGAATCATCATCAAATTATCTTGATCCCTAAACAGTGAACTGTCCCCACCATGTGCACAGCGGACTGACGATAACAACTTACATTTATGAAGCACTTTTAATGTAGAAAAACTTCCCAAGGTGCTTCACAGAGACTACTCCAATGCAAAAAAAATTCCTTGAAGTGTGACTTTACAGAATATATGTATTTACATTTTAACAAAAATTGATTAGATAAATGTTTGTCTCTTAAACCTATAAAAGTAATTGGGGGTAACTGACTGTAGGCGATGGTACAAAATGCGCGATATCGGCTCGAACACCTGTTAAACACCGCCTCTGATTTTTGTTCCCATTGACTGTTGCCCAAAGTCAAAATGACCCCAATTCAGTTTACAAAAAACTAAAACTGTGCAGCTGATGACTGAATTTTTTTTACCTGCCAAAACAAATGTAAAAATTATATCATTTTGGAAGAGGAAACTGAAGCTATACAAAGCCTTTCTTCAATCCCATTATCTTCACCTCCCCATCTCCGCACTACCTTTCATTTCTCGTAACTTCTCTTTCTTGTTTTGCTCTCTATGTAGTTAACAAATAAACAAGTCAGGAGAAAGCTGTTGTTATGGATCTGGATCTAAGGACACAACTGCAGAATAACTCTTGCATTGTTGTTACGGTGACAGTATTCTTTTAGCACTTTCCCCCCATTTGTTCAAGGCTTTCAGTATTATTCAGGCTCCATCAGGTAGATTGAGCAAGTCATGAACTCATCCAAGAGAAATGTACTTGCTGTGTTATGCTGCCAAAAAACAATCCCTTTTCATAATTTACCTGAAAACCAATGAACCTCATCACAACTGTGGCTAGTGGATTTCAGTACTAAACAGCCTGTGACTTTAACCTGTCTTTAATGCACTGGTCCAAGTCCGTTCATTGTACTGACTTGCACAGGAATTTTTACTGCTGCATATCCATTATTTTGTGCTAAGAAGAGTTAAGTGATTATGTCTTATTAAATGCAATAATTTCCAACAAATACTTTCTGGAATGCATCCAACATTAACAAAGAGAGAACAAAAAATATAGTAAAAAAAAAATCCATGCTGCTTTCTTTCAGTGAATTCTAATGAATGCAAGACAAATATGTAGGTATCAACTGCCAGATAACTGCTTTCAAATTAAGCACTAATTATTGTCAGGATTCACAAGAAAGTTATACCTTGTCATAAAAAGGCCATTCTAGGTTGTGCCCAGTTCTGTACCAATTAATATTCAAGCAGTAATTACAGCAAACCCTATATTTTCTATGGTAATTAAGATCTGATGTTACCTCCATTATGCAAAGAATGGCAGGAATGAGCTAAAGGAAGCATTTGAAGTTATAGAAACTAGTTAACTATTCCAGTCTTATTGTCACCCACAACATTTGACTATTCTCGCCAGCATTGAGATCAGGCTAGAGGTTTGTTTCACTATTTCCTTGCGGGAAGATAGGAATATACACAGGCTCCTCCAATCAAATTACACATTATTGCTCAATGTTTGGACCTAAGAGAGTACAGTGGATAGGCTGTCAAAAATGCAGTTAATGTAAATAAAGAGATGTTTATCAATGGATTTGTTTTTAATTTAGCCGCTGCTTTCCATTTGTTTGGTCTCTTCCCTTATGTCCAATCACTTTCACACATTTCTTCCACCTGGCCTCCTCTACAAACCAATGTTGATCCATGAGGTGAGGCTACAACCTATACCATCTGCTGACAGCTATATCCATGCAGCTTGGTCCCAAACCAATTTCTTTACTCTTGTTGGAGCCAAATGGTTCTCTTCTAGTGGTGCTGCTGTAAATATTGATAGTGTCTTTCCATGGGATAAGAAGGATTACTATAACTTTGTCTCCAATGGAATACCTTACCTCGAAGCCCAAACTGAGTACTGGCAAAATTTAGCATGTATACCTTGGAGCCTGATTACAAAGAGACACAATTTTACAGCCACTTATGATCTAGCTACAATATCAAATGAGTTCTTCTAATAGTGAAGCAAAGACAACTTAAAAATCAAAATTTAAAAAATGATATGTTATGGATATAAGAAAAAGAAGCAAAAAGCAGCAGCTTCAAAAATACCAGAACATAAAGGCTGAGTAGTTAATTAGCATATTAGAAGATTGAAATTGATTGTAAATAATCAGTATTAATTAGATGCCTACAGGTCAAAGATAATATTAAAGGATTGATTTTTAAAACAGGGATTACACTTGGACTGGCTGAATCATTATTCAAGGTGAATGGCCGTTAAAATATAAGTTTAATTGTGGATTCTTTCCTCTATGTGGTACCTTTAGGTTAGAGCCAGTACCTAGATACCCCCAGCGTTTTCTATTTTTATAAAAGATGATGTTGCTAAATATATGTTATTCCTCCAGATGTCAGAATGCTTTCCATTGCATGTTCTGCATACTATATTGAGATTGGACTTTTTTGTGTCTTTGTTAATTGGACCCTGTTATATAACAGCAAACAACTGTAGCAAAGACAGCTGTTTCATAAGTTTACTGATTGCTGAAAATACATTTCTTTTTACTACTGCACAAGTCACAGATTTTCTATAACTTCTTGTATGCTCCAGCAATTCTAGTTCAGCAAGTGACGGCTCACTCTGCATTTGAATATTTGCATAAAGGGATACAGTTCTAATCAAAAAAAACTATCTGTGGGGTGGGGGATCTCCATGGACAATGTACGTGGTGTGTGAAGTTTCATTGCTGATACTCTGTACTTAAATCCTGGATTGATTGAATGCTAAAGTGCGGTTGCTGTAGTCACTCCGGCATAAATGTGGAAGTTTGGATTAAATGTTTGCTATTCCAATCATATTCTTGCATAAGATTGACAGCAGAGCCACATCTCTCCAATATTGCATAGCAGAGCCATACTCTGCCTTGTAACCATCTTCATTAAGTCCACTAGTCTGCATGGCTTTATAGTTTACTGAGTTCAGAGTAGGAGATGGAATTTCTCTACAGGCCTTGTGGAACACTGAAGTTGCTGACAGTGACACATGGGACATTCCTACCTTGAAGACTGTCAATATCTAACAATATTTTTCAGCCATCTTCACTGCTTGCTTGTCCCACTACAAATCCAGTAGAACCTGGGGTTCTTTGTTTTGCAGAAAAACGTAAAAATCCGAGGTAAATTTCGAGCACACGTGGCTGAACTGTCGACATTGCCAGAGTCCAGATGGCTGCGCCTATGGGACTAATAGGGCGCTTGGGTGAGTTCCATCGCGACCGAGAGACCTTTGGAGCATACGTGGAGTGGCTAGTAATTTTTTTCACCGCGAATAGTATTGTTGAAGTCCCCGATGATGTAAACAGTAACCGGGTGGTTTTAGAAATGAAACGGGCTATTTTTTTGACTGAAGCAGGCCCCGAGGTGAGTGAAACCCTGAAAAATGTGCTTGTTCCCGCCAAGCCGATGGACACGCCACTGAAGGAGATCCTAACCAAGTTAGAACAGCACTACAGTCCTGAGCCCCTGGAAATTGCTGTATGTTATAGTTTTGGAACACATGATCAATTAAATGAGTGAGTACATTGTAGCTTTAAAAAAGCTATCCATTCAGTGTCATTTCGGAAACTTTCAGGACCGAGCTATGCATGACCGCTTTGTTTGTGGGTTGAAAAATGAACGTATCAGAAGTAAATTGTTGACAACCCCTAACTTGACTTTTCACTTAGCTTGTCAGACAGCTATGTCGATGGATATGGCCGACTGATACTCCCAAGAGTTCCGCGCCATTTCCAGTCATCAGACAACCGAGGTGAATCGGCTGCAGGTTAAAAGTAAAAGGCAGTTGGGCCCCAAGGCCTCAGCAACTGGCCAAGGTAACAGTGCAGTGAAGTCGTGCTATCGGTGCCTGGGACAACACATTGCTCAAAGCTGTTCACATGTGAAGGCAGAGTGTTTCTACTGCAAGAAAACTGGGCATCTTGCGAAGGTGTGCTGCCAGAAGAGTAAACCAACTGGCAATGCTAGAAGTAGAAATCGCCAGACACTATATACCGTTGAAGAGAAGCAGCAGGACGAGGAGTTTCTGGAGATTCATGTCATCAGGAGCACGAAAATATCTAACAGCGATTTGCGAGGTATCATCATCCAAGTAGATGTCACAGGAACCAGGATACCCATGGAAATTGACACTGGTGCATCAGTGAGCGTAGTAGCGGAATCACTATATCGCAACAAGTTGCGTGATTATCGACTAGCGAAATCGTAGGTAGATGAAGAGTCCAAGTCATGCTTGACTATAAATACTCACTGAGGCCTACATCAGTTCAATAGGCTATCATTTGGAGTGTCTTCTGCCCCCGACACAGGCTCAAGGGGCCAAGTGGCCTATTCCTGCTCCTATTTCTTTCTTATATTCCAGGGGGTGATGAACCAAATTTTGCAAGGGATTGAAGGGGTAGTGTGTTATTGGGATGACATACTCATTACAGCACCAAACAGGCAAATCCATGATGAGGTGTTGAATGAAGTGCTCAAACGGTTAGAGAAGCACGGAGTACGAGTGACAGCTCACAAGTGTGAGTTGTTTCAAAACTCAGTGGAGTACTTAGGGCACAGAGTAGACAAAGATGGTTTACATCTAACCAAGGGAAAGCTGGATGCAATCAGAAATGCACCCACTCCCAAGAATGTCTCTGAACTTCGATCATTTTTGGGTCTTTTGAATTATTACAGAAAGTTCCTCCCAAACTTGGCTACATTGTTACATCCACTGAATGAGCTGTTGAGGAAACAGGTCACTTGGAAGTGGTCAAAAGAATGCGACACAACATTCAAAGAGTGTAAAAGCCAGTTAGTAGAGAATACCATGTCAGTTCACTATGATGTATCTAAGGAGATCAAGCTAGCGTGTGACACCTCTACGTACGGAGTTCGGGCAGTGATCTCTCATGTACTGGATAGTGGGGAGGCGAGACCAATTGCTTTTGCTTCACGCACTCTCAGTGCCAGTAAGCAGAATTATGCACAGATCGAAAGGGAAGCTTTGTCATTGATTTTTGGGGTCAAGAAGTTTCACAAATACTTGTTTGGTCGTAAGTTTACCATAGTTACTGACCATAAGCCCCTGACTGCAATCCTCCATCCAAAGTCCCCAGTTCCAACCTTAGCTGGAGTCCGAATGCAGAGATGGACTTTGATTTTGTCAGTGTATACGTATGACATTGAGTACAGACGATCAGCTGATCACAGTAATGTTGATGCTATGTCCAGGTTGCCATCCCCATCACAAGTTACACCCAATGAGGAAGAAGTGTTCTATTTCTCATACATTGATGAGCTGCCAGTCACAGCTGAAGAGATTGGTAGGGCAACCAAACGTGACCCAATTATGTCAAAGGGTATGATTACATAGCAAATGGATGGCCAAACCAGGTATCAGAGGAAGATATCCATCCATACTTCATTCGTAGGAATGAACTGTCAGTGGATAAAGATTGTATCATGTAGGGAGCAAGAGTGGTTATCCCAAATAGGTTCAGGTCTAAATTGTTAGGAGATCTTCATGACCAGCACCTGAGAATGTGCTTGACCAAGAGCTTTGCACGTAGTTACTTATGGTGGCCAGGTTTAGATAAAGAGATAGAGTACATAGTCAATCGGTGACCAAGAAACCACCATCAGTACCATTACAGCAATGGAAATGGCCTCCCAGAGTGTGGCAAAGGTTACATGTAGATTTTGCTGAGCTAGAAGGACAGCCGATATGAGACTCCCAAAACAAGTGCTCTACTCGGAGCTCCGACACGGCAGGAGAGCCCCAGGTGGGCAGAGGAAACGCTTCAAGGACACCCTCAAAGCCTCCTTGAAAAAGTTCAACATCCCCACCGACACCTGGGAATCCCAGGCCCAAGACCACACAAAGTGGAGGGGAAGCATCTGGGAAGGCGCCGAACACCTTGAGTCTCTTCGCCAGGAGCAAGCAGAAGCCAAGCGCAAGGAGCGCACGTCAACCCAAGCAGCCCACCCACCCGCCCCTTCAACCACCGTCTGCCCCACCTGTGACAGAGACTGTAGGTCCCGCATTGGACTCATCAGTCACCTGAGAACTCATTTTTAACGTGGAAGCAAGTCATCCTCGGTTCCGAGGGACTGCCGAAGAAGGACAGCAATTGTTCATAGTGGTAGATAGTCATTCAAAGTGGGTAGAGGTGTTTCCGATGCGGATAACAACAACAAGCAAAACACTAGACAATTTGCGGAGATTGTTTTCTTCATACGGCCTCCTAGAAGAAATTGTGTCTGATAATGGGCCGCAATTTTGTTCAGAAGAGTTCACACAGTTCATGAGCAGAAACAGTGTGAAACATACCAAAGTTCCACCGTACCACCCTGCTTCAAATGGTGCAGCAGAGCGCACAGTACAAATTGTCAAACGTACCCTCATAAAGTAAATGTTGGATCCAAATCCAAAGAAACGTCAGCTGTCGTTGGACCACAAACTGCAAATTTTCTGATTACCTATCGGAATACTCCTCATACCACTACTGGTAGAAAACCAGCAGAGTTGTTTCTCAAGTGACAGCCACTAACCAGGTTCTCGTTGTTAAAGCCAAACTTGGCACAGTCCATAGAAGAGAAACAATCAAGGCAGAAAGTCCTGATAAAGGTAAAGTTAGAGAGAGAAGTGTGAAGTTGAACCAGAAGGTTAGAGTGAAGAACCATCACCATAAATGGTTAAAGTGGTTACCAGGAAGAGTAGTGAAGATATGTGGCCCTCGCACATATTTGGTCAAGATGTTTGATCATGGAAAGGTTAGGTTTGTTCACATTGATCATATCTTACCTACAGATGTGGAAGGAGTTGAAAGCTGGGATGATTCAATTTATTCTGATGAGTCAAATAGTCTTGTTACAAGTAGAGTACCAGTAGCAAATCCTACATCAGACGTACCAGAAATAAGTCCAAGACAAAGTCAGAATTTAAGTCTGAGCCCGAGTCAGGCAGACAAACAGTCTGAAAGTGTAGACAGTCCAAATGTAGATCAAGGTCAGCCCTTGGAGAAAAATTCTCCGCAGGCTCAGCCTAGAATGAGTCAAAGTCCTACAACAAGACCTGAAAGTTCTGTTCAAGAAAGAAGGTAACCTCTTCAAAACAGAAAACCAGTGGTTAAGTTTAATCCGCAAATATGGAAAATAAGTTCATATCTTTTGTTTGCGTTACAGAATTCTATTGTAGAATTTGGAAACATAAAATGGGTTCCATTTGAGAAATGTATACCAAGAGTTGTGTATACCACATGTACAATGATTATTTGCTATGATTAACTTCTTCAATAAGGAGGGAGAAGTGTAATAGAGCCACCTGGTGGACTACTGATGTATATAATAATAAAGTCATGTGCAGTACAGTTCTTACTGGAAGCCATGTTGTGCTGTTGTGTATATATATGCTGTGTCTCAAGATATCACAGACCCAGTGATGATAACAGAACAGCAATATATGTCCCTGTCAGGTTGGTGTGTGACTTGGAGGTGATGGTGTCCCCACAACACTGTTGTTTCTCGTTGGTAGAGGATGCCAGGTCTTCTACAGCAATGTATTGCACTTCACTGACAAAAAGAGTCTGGCAATTTTATCAATCATGTTATTGACACATATCCCTACCCTTCTCTTACCATGGAGAAGAGCTGCTAGTATTACAGCCCTTAATAGTTTTACTGCAACTATTTCCAGTTCTTGGCCATTACATCTTTCTGAAATATCTATGGATTAAATATAATTTGTTTACCTTGCTTATCCTTGATCTCCTATTGTGCATTTCTTTTATATTTTCTTCCGCCAATCACTCCAACATCTCTCCTCCACCACACACACAACAAAATCAACAGTCTCAGCCCAGAGTACACCATCCCCTGCTAGCAGAAGGCAACAACACTCCTGTCCTTCAGAGTCCATTGTACTCACTTCCAGTGTACTAAGGCTTAACATGAGAAATATATGCACATGTGCAACAGACTAAAGGCATGAACTCCATGAACTCAAGTGCCAGCTCTATGTTCTTCTGCTTGTTCCCCGCACGGTGTTTGCTTTGGCTGCCCTTCACACTTCTGTTCCCTCCCTCTCCAAACCAAGGCCTGCCACTTTTCCATGCTCTTGGCTCAGCTCAGCCCTGCCTCTGCTCTTGGTTCCCACACCCAGGCCTGCAACTATTGCGCATCCAAGATCCAGCCTGCCTCTAACCATTATGACGAAGAAAGAGATTTGCCACTCCGTGGTCAAAAAATAGTGATATGTGGATCCACAGGAACAGCAGGACTCACTATCCTGTCCCAGGCAATCAGTAAAAAGAAAAAAATACAATAAAGTAGATTAAACCGTACAAAAGAGAGGAAACAGATCAGAAACTATGGGAGTCCAAGTAGCCTCTTCCTCTGTTGCACTCTCCCAATGTTGTAAAATCTAGCCAGTGCTGAGCAGATATAAATAAGACAAGGTTCCTACTCCTCAGAAATGATGTGAGAGTCACACTGTGAGAGAGAGAGAAAGAGAGAGTAGAAGCTAGAGAGAAGGAGACAGAAAGAATGAGGTTGCAATTATACGGTGGCTCCAGATCTCATATCAGTACCTACAATCTCCATTTCCAGCCAGCAGTGCCTTATTTACACTGCTTGGCTGCAATTCCGACTGTCAGATCCAGAGAGAAGTTCTGCACAAGCGTGTTTATACGTATGTGCAGAGCTCCATTCCCAACCGTTTAAAAATTTAAATGTATTGACACTGTTGGCAGGAGCGTCCGCACTGAATACATTTAAGTCAGCTCTAAGTAAGATTATAAAAGGATAAATTTTAGGAATCTGCTTTCCTGGCGCAGGTCTGAATTCCTGATCTGTGCTCCTGTTGGGCAAAGCTCAGTGCCAGTTCATAAAATTGGCCCTAAACTATCGCACTAACACTCTGAACACTTTGTAAACCTGGTTTGATATGGCACTGCAGTTATACAACATACAAGGGTAGATTTTCAGTGTCTGGTGTGGATTTGGGAGAAGCGAGATGCTTCACACCGATTTAATTGGAGAAAGAAAGAGGCAAGAAAGAACTTGCATTACTCTCACGTCCTGAGGATGTCCCAAAGTGTTTCCCAATGCAATACATTGGCTGTGACTAGCTTTGGGAGGTTCTGAGGAGGCAGGCCACATTCAGGCTTCCACGGCCTGCCTCATTAACGTGAATCAAGTGAGCTCTTGACACATAAAACGCCCGTATTGGGAACTCTTTGGTTTGTGGGTGGAGGATCTGGTGTGCTGCAAACTTTCAAAGCCTGTGGCTGGGTCTTAACGCCCATGATGTTTGTACAGGTAACTGCTGCTTCATCTTACAGCAAGACATTAACGGAAGAAACCAGAGGAATAGCAGGAACGCCCATCGGGTTTCGGATGCTTGTCTGCAGGTGCTGCTGATGCAGATAAAGGTCAGGAGGCCTGCAGTATTTGGAACACAAAGGCACAGGCCTCACAGAAATGTAGTGCAAAAAGCCGGAATGTTTTTTTCAATGGTGACAGCAGCACCGATTAAAATATGGTTGGAAGTCTGAAAGATGTTTAGAGACCTCAGAAGATAGTTCCAAGAACCTCTCACTACATTCTCTGAGTATGATAACAAAGTATGGATGGCACATTGCACACAATCAGCCCCTTCACACTATCTGTGAGTCATGTGATTACCACGTATGTCCATTTAGCCACAAGGCACCTTTGAAACCCTCAACACCTACCTTCAATTTACCTTCTCTTTCAACCTTCCTAGGAAGCTGTACTTTACATTCCCTCCTTACCAATGTAGCTGCAGATGTATGTCCATGTAATCACTCCTACTGTAAACTGCACAATGGCACTGATCCCTGTGTCTCCACCTAACTCTGTGATTGTATACCTTTGCTCCCTCCTTGCAAGGTGATGCATAACCAACAAGAACATACTTGTACGGAAGGGTGTCTGCCAAGGTGCAGTAACAGGCAAGCATTCGTCAGGTAACTGATGCACTTTATAGGAAAGCTGTGGTATTCATCACCTTTGGCATCTAATCCAATCAGACTCGTATCTGCCTTCTAACCCACCGCGTCCACCCTTGATCAAGTGTGTGGGGGGTTCCCTTTCATATCAAAATGTGGAAGCTTACCCAATTCAATGGACACCGTGTCCTGTTCAGTAAGGTTTTGATTGCCTCTCAATATCCTTGTTGCCAATTGTAGTGCATTGGTACTACTGGAGTAATCAGACACCTATTGAAAAAACAAACACTTTATTTTGTAGCTTCAACACATGCACAGCAACTGCACAGTAGGTCTCTGTTACCTTTTCATGTCATCACTTCCTTACCCAAAACTCTCCACACAACCCATACATGCTCAGTATTATACTGTACTCCACAATCATCCTCCTCACCTTCCTCATCATCATAATTCACAGGGAAGTGGTAATGTCTCCATTTCTCCTCACATCTTCACCTGCCTCCCCCAGTACCTTCCATTACTGTGGTGGATTTGCAGGAAAGGAGGATACAAACTAATAGGTGAGTATTGCTCCCTTGGGCATAAGGAGACAGAGAAGGGCATGGAAGTTTGTGGCTGTATGCTTCTTCACAGGGATGCCATGGTGACAATGTAAGTGTTTAGTCACTAATGTGGTGCGGGCACTATGCTCCCGACCTTGCCATCTCCCATAGCAAGAGCAGAGTGCCTCTCCATGAGCTCCATGGTCTGCTCCTAGTAGGGCAGGAGGTGTTTAACATTAGGGATGCTCCCTGTGGTGTCCTGCCTCTCATGGACATTGTGAGCCATTTTCTCCCGAAACAAGTTTGAGTAAATTAGATGAAGGCTAGCAATGGAGGAGTGTGTGCCAAGTGGCCTAGGAAAGCTGAAGTAAGAAATGTAGTGGCATCCCCCTGTTAAAATGGAGAAAGAGACTTTATGGTTGTGCAGGAAGTCAAGTAGTTAGATTCTATGGGGTTATTCGTACAGCTGTCACTTTTAGAGTATTTTTATGCCTAGGTGCCCAAGGAAGAAAAGAGAGGGTTAGTGTGTTACCTCGCCTGCCCTGGTCAGGACATTGAACTTTTTCCAATACTGGTCTGCAGTACTCTTCTGCTGTTAATTTGTCAGCTATCTAAGGAGTCTAACCCTAAATTAATCTCATCAATCTCACACACTGATCTCAACTGTAAATTTATAATAAGTAAGCAGTTAATGCTGAATTACTGTGATATAATTGAACTGCCTTTGTAACCTTTGTTATTTATGACATCAATTAACCCTATCTACTAATTATTTACCGACTCAATGTTTAAATTTAAGTGCTGCTAACTACAATTCTAAGGTTAATAATCAATTGTTAGTTCATGACTTTGTTGCCTGACCTCTTTGGTAATTGGCAAAAAAGGTTAATTAATTCACCCAGTACATGTGCAGATCCTGATGGGAGGTTGGTATTGTAAATGCTAATATAATCTGACCTGTTCCATGTAAGACAGTTCGGCGAACCAATTTTAGATATCATCAACTCCTGGGCATAAACTGGGTGTAAACCCGGGACAGTTCCTTGATGAAGAGTCAAGGTGAAGGGGTAAAGGATTAGCCTGGTGGTCTAGATCAGTATTTTTGTCAGGGTATTAATCTCCGTGTTCTTACAGTCATTTCTCTCTGCATGGCGTGAATGACCTTTTTGGCAGGTTTCCTACCACAGACACCAAGCACTTGATCTCTCCTGTCTTCTATTACATCCAGCAGAGTTTGCAGACCAGAGTCAGTAAAATTGTGGCACCCTATTTTTGCCTCTGTGTCATGCCCTGTTGCCTTCATTGCCTGCCTCTGCCAGATTCTCCTGTGTTACACATTCTTGTAGTCGCACAAAAACAGTCGTGGGACATCCAGTCCATCTGGCTGACAGTCAAGTGAGTGAGCCAAGCCCTGTTCCTCACTTACCTGCTGCTCGCCCAGCCTGTTGCTGCGATCTTCAGCCAGAACTGGCTTTTTAAAGGCTGCACTCTAATTCTCATGCACCCCAGCAGATTATTTCCATTTTACATGGGTTTTACACCAATCACTACTCCAATGAATATGCAAATAACCTGCCTCACAAAATTCTGGTGTAAATACATTTCCACACCATCAGCGCAACTCATTTTCTATTGGCGTAAAAACGGTACAACTCACCACATGGAATTTATAGGCCAATATGTAGTTACTCATTTCCTGTAGCTGTTCCCCCCCGCATTAAGGAATGTTCACAGCCATCTGGGTTGAGTAGAGTGCCTTCAGACTCTACTTTATTCTCAATAGCCAAGTAGCCTGTAACAATTGCCAGAGAAGAGCCACAGGTAGGGGACCTCCCATCGTCTGGCCTCTCACCCCCACATGAGGAGGAAGACCTGGAATTCTTGCACAGGAATACTGAAGAAGCAATGGGAAATGGGCAAAGTGGGATAGAGGGTGCCAACTGCATATTTCTCCTAAAATTCATTGTCTCATGTCTCTTCTGGTCCTGCAGCGTGCACGTATCTGTCATCATAATGTACTGTGGATGCTTTAGGTTATACCTTGTACTGAAAGTGCTGTGGCCATTTTACTGCTTATCTACCCTGGCTTACCGCTCTTCTTCTTCTGCCCTCCCAGGTTTACCACAGCAACAAGCAGAAGAGCAGCGGAGGAACCTGGCACCTTTGCTACTTTGCTACCAAGCTCCTCTTCACAACCACCTACCACCCCCCACCCTTCACTCTCTGCTAATCAAGCACCAGCTCAGAGACACTATCCTGGGGTGGTGGGGGGGAGTAGTTAATGAGCATGATGGGTGTGCAAAAACTGATGTACAGAGAATGAGCAGTACATCTGGGATGGAAGATGTAGGCACTCGTTGACTGGACAGAGTCAGGTGCAAGATGTCTGCCCTTGGCTCCGGAGCCTGAGGACCCAGATCTTAGGGGTCCTGCATTTAAAATAATGATGCTTGTGGAGTATCGAACATACATGCAGGCTCTGGAGATGGTGTCTCAGAATGTACTCCAGATGATGGCTCAGTTGGAGAAGTCCATTAACTGCAGGCCATGTGTTCAACAGTACAGTCAACGCTAGAACAATCTGAGGTCGCACCCCCCCCCCCCTCCTCCCACCCCAACAGTGGACCTATAACCACTACTACAGGCCATAAATGGTGGATGAATTGAGAGGGCTGTCTCTTCTGGCTTCCAAGTGATTGGGGCTGGAATACAGTCAAGTATCTTTCAGGGCTTCGGCAGAGGTACCATTTTGATAGCTTTCCGACTGCTCAATGACCCACTGAGGCCAAGGCCTGGTACTAGTGGCCAGGCAGGTGTGCATTTGCAATGATAATGCTATCTCTCAGGACAGTACTACATGTGTGCTCTTCGCCCCCCACCCCACATCACCCCACCCCACCCGCCCCTTCAAATACTTGCACTCCTGGCAGAAAATAGCCAGGGCAAAGCTGCCCTTGCAGCAGCAGCAAAGACACAGCCTGTAGCAGGTCCCTCTAGGAGCAGGATGGCACACAGATCTATGTTTATTAAAACAAAATTGTTTGCAGTAACGGTACATGCGCAGACTATTTTTCAGCTAGTTGGGAGTTTGGCTTGGAAAATGACTTGGAGAATTTTTCAGGAATGATCGTTAAAGGGACTGCTGGCGACCCTTTAAGAAATGGCAACAAAACTTTTTAAAAGTTACATTTCTGTAGAGCCAGGAGGAGCAATGGCGTCGCTTCACTTCCCTCCCCCCCCCCCACACCCACCTCCCTTCCCAGGACCTACCAGTGGGTCGGCTTGGTCAGAATTCGTCAAGGCTCGACTCGCGAGCTCCATTGCAAAGCTCGACTGGCGCCCGCCACTCGCCAGGTTCATTCGTATAAGGCCCGATGCCCAGTTTGGCTCAGGCCTCAGGATGGCACTGATCAGCATGTGTAGCAATCACTTCACCGACTTGCCATCCGTTTTGGGCACTGGTCCAATTTCTCCATATTGTGTCATTTTATCTCATTGCTCTTTGTGGGACCTTGCGAAGCACAAATTTCCTGCTGTGTTTTGCTACATTACAATAGTGACTACACTTCAAAAGTAATTCATTGTCTGGAAAACGCTTTGGGATGTCCTGAGGTCATTAAAGGCGCTATAGAAACGCAAGTTCTTTCTTGCGATCTTATTGTAACAAAAATAACTTATTGCAGTGTAATTTAATGCATCCTCTTTGATTCATCTTCCTTCCCACTTTTTCATGGAGACAGTATCTTTAATACAATAAAAAGGAAGTGAAAGTACACAATGAACAAAAGACAAAGGTGCAGTTTGAACCAAAATGTGGAACATACTTATCGTTAGCAATAAAACTTGCCTAAACCTAGAGAAGTCTGGAAGACACAAAAACTCACCTGCTGCTTCTTCTATACAGTGCTAAACCAGAATTAACAGTAGTTGTAATTCTTCCTTGTTTAATTTATTTCCTCCAAATATATTAATAATACATTCACCAAATTACAATCCCTTAAATAAATGGTTAAATTTAAAGATGAGTTTAGTATTTTTCATATGGGATATCACATGTAAATAGTGGCAAGTAATGAGATGTTCATTGTTGCCTAATTAACATGCACATAGTAAAGATAGACAAGAAGGGAGATATTTATTATTAGTTTTGCTAAGGGCACAATGAAGCAGGGTTCTGAATATTCAAGACTTGTTACTAAAAGATACTGAAGTCTCAAGGCTTTAGCCACCTTTTGAATAAAAATGGCAGTCAGTGGGAGAAACAAGTTCAGGATTTGGAGAAATGAAAATGGATTGGGATGGGGTTTCAAAGATGAACTTTCAGTTTTAAAGCCTATTGACTTAGGTAATTGTAAGACTTAATTCTGTCGTATAGTTTTAGCATACCATGTTTGCTTTTTTGAATAAAATATGATGCACTGAGTCATTTTTTTGTTCAGTATGACATTACCGATTTTTTTCTACATTCTGTGTGGTTTCTCCTTGTACCGTGTTTTAAGAGTCTAACCCAACACCTAGGAAGGTGGTAGGTTTGTCATTTCCTGCCTGTGAGGTAGGTATGCTACCACAAGGAAAACTGATGTTGCACTCTAGCCACTCTAAACATATCAATCACGCAGTTGCTGCTGGTATAATTATTGTGTTCTTGGGGTCTCTGCTAGAAGGTATCGATGGACTGAATCTAGCAATGTCAGTGTCCTGTAGTGTGGAGGTCTACTAGACAGCTGGGAGCATAATATGACACTGCTCACCCAGCATTCTGGCTGGAATGTGTAACTTCAAGCAGTCAATGGCAGTCAGGCTGGAGACAGCAGTGCTTAACAACAGAGAAATAGGGGGTAATTTTGACTTTGTGTGATAGTGTAAAGCGGGCAATATTGGATCAGCCGCCTGTTATACATCACTCCCGATTTCCAGTTCAATCAATGTTTTGTGCCCCTGCCAAAGTTGAATTTCAACCCCTAGGAACCAGAAGGGAACCTTCTCATACAAAATAGACTTGTAGAATAAATTATCAGGGGAGGCCATTGAAGAGAATAATAAATGAAGCTCAAGAGGCAACAAGTTGCAGTCCTGGAGCCAACAGTTTGAGGCAAATGGTGAATAAGTAGGTAAGTGAGGCTTAGATCAAGCAAAAAGAAACTAGTTTGGTGGGTGGAATGTTTTTTTCTTGTTCTTAAAATTCTTATATGCTTTTTTTCCAAGTATAAACTATCTCAACACTACCAGCAAGAATTTTATATATATTAACTTGTGTCATATCAGAAATGCCTATGACAGAGGCCCTAACTAATCTCAGTGATAAACTCTACGGTCTGTCACCCTGAAAAATTCCCTGCCCTCAAATATTATACATGTTATGGTTGGTGCTATAGAGTAAGTTCTACCCTTTGACTTTTGAGTGTTGCCACTCAGAGCCACAAGCCAGATATATGATAAGCTCTTGTTCAGATGGGGCCAAATGAGCACCTTACCTGTGGAGAATGAATACCACAAATCCAGCACAGCTTCTGAAATCTGAGTTACTATTGTCATTGGGGTTAAAGTCATATTGCAATCTGTTCACTCATTGCCCTCCCAACTAAAGGAAGATCTACGGACGGGAGTACTCGTAAGGGATAAAAGAGGGCGTATTAAATCAAATAATTAAGGGACATTACGAAAAATTGGATTGACGCATTCAACACAAATTGGTCCTGGTGTTACCTGATTCTAGGGAAAAACACTAGTTAAAATGCTGCACAGTGCTGATGCCAAGCCCAAGGACAAAGATATTTTGTATTTTTTGCCCTTATTAGCTTGCAAAGGCTTTAGGGATGGTGGATATTACGTTCCTGTGAAGCGCCTTGGGATGTTTTATTACATTAAAGGCGCTATATAAATGTAAGTTGTTGTTGTTGAGATCAGGGCAGGTCTCAACGAGTTCCACACCATAATATTTGCTCATTATTGCAAAAGGTTCACTCCATCAAGAAATAGGCATCCACTGTGCAATTTGTGGAGTTAAAATAAAAGTTACTCCAGAACAGTGTCTTTATGCTTTGGATAAAAATCACAAATTTAAAAAAAACTGGTGCAGGTTAGGTCACTGACCCCACGGGTGATACCAAGAGTCAGCAGTGCAGCAATAGATCAGCTGCAATATACTCACTGCAGCATAATCTGAATGACAAAACTGAATAGTGCAGCCACCGTCATGGAAATGGCTACTTTGCATATCGGCATGAGTCACACTGTCTTTGTCCTCGATTTTGCATCTGTGCTCAACAAAGGGAAAATAGCAACCATTATTTCATAAAGGGATGCACACTTTTTGGCTATCTAACATTAATTGTAATATTAATCGCCATTTGTGCCTTTTTAATACCCTCCAAAAGGGCTTTTTTTTTACATGATTGAGTGAGTGATTTAATTTGGACAAATATTAAGCAGATTGTTGTTTGTCGTTCAAATGGGTTCCATTGCTTTTGCATGAAATCTTCCTTTTAAAAGATTTCTCACTCTTCACTGAATTGAGTCTGTAAGCCGCATCTGTCTTACCACTGGCAACAAAGTCAAGAGGCATGAGGCTTTTTGTAAGTTCTCCAATCCCAAAAGACTTTTTATTACTTTGCATACTGTGAAATGTCACCTTTTGAGCAAGCTGTTGCAATGTTTTCTCTGCGCCAAAATGTGAAACCTCAGAGGACATGAATTAATCCACTGTTCTCAGTGACAGCTTTTTAAAGGCATTAGAAGCCTCAGGCATATCTGACACACACAGTGCAATGCAGAACAGAAACTGCTAGTTACAAAGAACTTTTCTGAATAGCAAAGTGAACAAAATAACACCTTCTTTTAGATGATTGCTGTGAACATTTCAACGTAATATAGATAACATTTTAAAGGATGCTATCGATGTTCATCTAAAGGGCACAGGGGCCATAAGGAGTAATCGGCATAGATTTCACAGAATGTTACAGCACAGAAACATTCAGTCCAACAAGTCTGCACCACTGACTTCTCCTCGAGCTTCCTAATCTAATCCCACTCTCTTGCTCACTCCTCAGACAAATATTCCTTTTTTATCAAGTAATTCTCTTTTAATAAAATTTATGAACTCTATTTTAAGAATATCATGCGGCAGAGAATTCCACATGCTAGACTCCCCTTTAACTCTTTTTCTCATTATCTTAAAATCATGCCTTCCCATCCCAACAGTTTATAATTATTTATTTTATCAAAGCCCTTCATAACTTTGAAGACTTTTATCAATCCCTTAACCTCTCAACTGTAGTGAAAAAACCTGATCATAGTAAATGAGAAAAATAACATCTTCTATTTATATAGCATCTTTAACATTGGAAAAACTTCAAAGGAACAAAATGGATGTCGAGGCAAAAGAGATAGTAGGAGGGATGCCAAACAGGATATGAAGTCAAAAAGTCAGCTCAAAATCAAATAGGACAAATCTGGTTCAGCCTGATATAATGGGTGGGAGGAGGATGCAGTCAATGGTATAGAGCTTGTGCCCGGGGCCGAAGGTGATGGCTTCGGTTTTCCCGGTATTTGCGACTCGTCCAAGACTGGGTCTGACAGCATCGAGACAGTGGAGGGGTAGGCAGGAGTGGTAGAGAGGTACAGCTGGGTGTCAGTAATGTATAAGTAGAAGCTGACCTCATGTCTGCAAATGATGTCGCTAGAGGTCAGCATGTAGATGAGGAACAGAAGGGGCAAGGATGGATCCCTGGGAACTCCAGAGGTGTCAGTGCAGGGATGGCAAGAGAAGCCATTGGTAGAGACACTCTGGTTATGATTGGATAGGTAAGAGCGGAATGAGGATTTTAAAGGTGAGGCAAGAGGGGTGGAACAGGGAGAGGTGATCAAAGGAGAAAAGATGCCAGAAGAGTAGGAGGAGAGACCAAGGTGTGACTTAGTGAAAAGGACCATGCTGCTGCCATAGTGGTTTGGCTGAGGCAGGTGGTGAAAGTACAGCCAGGCAAGGAGGCTTAGATAAGGAGCAACATGTTGCTATCCATGAACCAAGTTTCAGTCAAAATGAGGATGTCAATGAAATCATCCAAAGATTGGGACAGCAAGGGCCTTTTGGAGGAAAATGCAGAGGAGACGATGATTGTCGATCCACCAGCAGATTAGCCAATGAAAGGTGGGGTGAGCAGGATGGGATGCAGATTGGTGAAGTTACCCCCAGCGCGTATGCTAGGTAGGAAGGGCAACGAGAGATGAAGATGGGGCAGTTGGGATTGCTGCTCATAAGGAGGCAGTGATGGGTGCCTCAGAGAATGCTAAGAGAGATGCAGAGAGTAGCTGTGGATTTATTCAAAGAGGATTCAAGCCTGTGCTGGCAGCAGAAGAGTAGGAAGGCGAGCAGCAGTGGTAGGTTGGAGTAGTGACAGTGGGGGGAAAGTACCTGATACAGGAGAAATGAAAGGTGGAATGTTTGGGTTACAGGAAGGAGACGAGGGGACAGATGGAGCCAAGAGAAAAAGAAGGGAGATAGAAGTAATGGTCTTGGACCCGAAAAGACAGCCAAAATGGCATTCTCTGAGGCACCCATTGCTGCTTCCTTATGAGCAGCAACCCCAACTGCCCCATCCGGCTCTCTCGCAAACCTTCCCACCCAGCATGCTCACCAAGGGTGACTTTGTAAACCTGGTTCCCATCCCGCTCACCCCACCTTCCACTAGCTGATCTGAACACAGATTAAATGCACGGCAGAGATTAGGAAAGACATGTCATGGATGTAAACAGAGGTGAGGGAGCAGACAATATTAAAGTTTGAGGCCCTGTAATGGAATGGTTGACTCATAGATAATGTGAAATCAGTTTGGAGCATCCACGAACCAACATCTAGGTTTAGTTATGGAGAGGGATCCAGGACTCATTTGAGGGGCAAGAGTATCAGCTGGTGGACATTGTCCAGTAAAATCAGAGGGACAAAGAAGAGCAGAGAGTGAACCATGAGCCAGAAGAGGTTGATTCTGGAGTCCAGCAGAGGTGCAATGGGTTCAGGTGTCAACAGTGCATATGAGCGGATCAGCTGAGGGAGTGGGAAGCAGTGGTAGTGAAACTTAAGGACCTAGAGCAGTGATAACCAGGGAGCCAGAGGAAGAGGAAGAGTAAATCCACAGGATCAGTGCACCATCAACATCTGGGGGTTACCATTGGCAAGAAGATAAACTGGACCAGCCATAACAACACTGTAGCTACAAGAGTAGGGCTCCCAGCCGCCATGTTCCATGAACTTCAACTTCTACTACACGTATTCTGTCCCACTCACGAATCACTGATCTGCATTGGCCTCCATCCTGTCCCCAAACACCTTAAATGTAAAAGCCTCATCCTTGTCTTTAAATCCCTTTCTCCATCACCCCTATATCCCCACCCCCCTCCCCAGAACATTGTGTTCCTCAGACTCCAGCTTCTCATGTACTCCCCTCTCTTTGCCCCACTATTGGTGGCAGAATGTTCAGCCACCTGGGTCCTACTCTGGAATTCCCTCTCTAAGCCCCCATCTCTCCATCTTTCTCCTCCCTTAAAAGCCTCAAAACCCATCTCTTCCATCAAGCTTTTGATCATCCCTCCTTTCCTGGTTCAACATCTGCTTTTTGTACTCCTATTTGTGAAGAACCTTGTGGCATTTTTTATATTAAACGTGCTATACAAATCCAAGTTGTTGTTGATGATAGGGAAAATGATCCATGGTCCATGGAAGGAACAGATTCTGTGGGCTAAGTGACCTTATCTTGTTTCGTACTTTATATTTTATAACTACAGATCCTGAGGTGAAAAAATAGAAACTGTGAAGTCAATATTTGCTCAAGCCAAGATTTTTATCGGTTCCATGATCTCAACACAGGATTAGTGAATTGGGCCTGGTCAACGAAATATAATCCCTGGAGGCAAGTTTTCCTTCAGTTCAGGATCAAAGTGCAGTTCAGCATTGTGTTTGCACTGCTCTCGTAGGACAAGAGAAAATCTGAAGTTAAAACTTGAAAGTAATCCAAAGTGGGATATATCAGATAATTTGGTGACAATTTTTGCCCATTTTGAATTAGGATTGCCAAATCTATTTAAAAATAAGGGCTCACATGCATAGAGGCACGGCTCCATTCCATTGTCATGGAAAGTGCACTGCTGCCGTCAGTGACTGAGATCTCAACAAAAAAGTACGTACAGAATTTGTATTTACCTGGTTTAATGGAGAGGGAATATCTTGCAGAATATATGTTCATTTTCCTTGATAATCTAAAGGGCTGATAAGTACAAGGAAAGCTGAGTTTACATCTAATAACTGTTCGTGTATCAGCAAATATGCTTCCATTTCCCTAGCAGTACTGTAAAGAGATACATCCATGTTCCCTTGTTGCCTAGGGAAACTTGAATGTCGTCTGGCAGGATCAGTCTTAGCTGTGAGAATACCTAGATTTTCCAACATCTGAAGCCAAGATCTGGGAAAAAAATTGCATTTGCATCTTTACTGACTCCCCTGGTATGTGTCCCTTTATTTGTGAGTCAAATATACAGTGACAGGAGCATTGTGATTGATAACATGTATACCCAATTGCACATGCAGTTGTGAAATCAATCAAATTGTTTGTTCATTCAGAGTACGGAAAGGGCAGAGTGCCCACAGCAAAATGCTTTGGAGTCAAAGAATAAGTGCGATCTGCTTCAGAGTCATACAGAGATGATTCTGGGCCTAAAGCTGGAACAGGATTGGTTCCAGTTATTATCTCGCTTGAGCTTGCCCACAGACATGAGCTTGTGTACAGTAAGGTAGCCCACATCCACGTGGCTGAAAAAAGACAATATAAATGCAAGGCTTTTTTTCTTTTTCTTCCTTTCTTTCCAGCAAAGCTGAAAAAATAAATCACCACCCCATTACAACAGTGACTATACTTAAAGAATATTTAATTGGCTGTAAAGCACTTTGGGACCTCCTGAGGTCATGGAAGGCGCTATATAAACACAAGTTGTTTTTCTTTTTCTTCTTTTCTTTCACCCCAAACTGTTGAATATTCTTCATAATTGCACTGTTATCTTTCAAAAGTTTGTATTACCATCTAACACACACTTCAAATCCACCCAATAGGGAGAACATGCCATGACTACCAATTGTCAACTGCTTCATTGTGGGAGTGCTGAAGTCATTACTCTTTGCTGTCTTTATACTCTTTACAGTCAGTTTACATACATATTACATAAATATATAATTAAATGTTAGATGATATAGATTAAACATATTAATAAACAGGGTAGAGGAAAATTTATGTATATACAAATCTAGATCTGTATTGTCAAGAACCAAAGCCATGATGCAGGCAATGTAAAAAATATTGAAAGTGCCAATTTCTTCTTGGTAAATTTGTCAGCAAAAGGATCAGCCAGATATGTTCACAGTGCTAAATTTTTCTCTCTTCGATAATTTGAATGGGTATGTAGGTGATGTAAAAAGTGGTGCCTTACAGTAGAAAGCACTAGTGAACAATTTGTCCCTTTTTCGGGTTGCACAATTACAGAATTATCGATCTAGGAGAATTAGGGAAAAGTAAAAAAAAAAATGTCAGGGCCTTCTTAAATGCTAATTTAAAAAAATGCTGCAGATGCTGGAAATCTGAAACAAGAACAGAAAATGCTGGAAACACTCAGTACGTCAGGCAGAGCATCTGTGGAGAGAAGTAACCAGATGAAGGGTTATGCCTGAAACGTTAACTGGTCACTTCTCCACAGATGCTGTGTCTGACTCACTGAGTGTTTCCAGCATTTTCTGTTTTTGTTTCGTGCTGAATTACATGGGGGAGGCATAACAGAAGTGGTCAGACGTGGTGTTAATGCTTAACTAAGATCTTGAAGTATCATCACAGCTGCAGAGATATTGGAAAGATAAGTGAGACTACATTAAAATAAGAGACAGAAAACACTCAATCTCTTCCTGATTACTGGTAACACTATAAAAAGGCAGTGTTGCTCCTATTTACATATACGGTTCTCATAAATATGAGTGATCTAGGATGTATATTCTGCATATTTTCACTTCTCTTAATCATTTTATTTGTAATTTGACCTCCTCCCATTCCCTGAAAGGTTGTTTGAGTTAAAAGCAAAGGCAGTTCTTCAAAATAAGTCTACAGCTATTTTTTGGAAGGTGCCATCTTTGGTATGATCAAACAGAAAATCTACTTCAGATTTAACTTTACAAATTGCTGGACAACAATGAATTTCCACTTGTTTTAGCTGGAAACCATGAATATACGCAGTAGCAGGACTAACCGACTACAGTTTCCATTTGGATGTGCATAAACCTTTTGTATTTAAAAATGAATAAAACCTTTAATTAAATTTTTTTTTGATGAATTTGGTATTTGGTATGAATCACTTACTGAGTATCTGAGCTGCCCAATATTCTTATAATACCCGAGGTGAAATATAGGGCCTGAAATGACAGTGCTTCTGTGCGTACGCGGTCGGAAGCCTTCAGAATGGCCCCGCAAGTTCCGGGCTTCCACGTGCGCTGCGCATGCGCGAAAACCCAGAACTTGCAATCTGTCATGTTTCGTTTGGACAGATCCACTGCATCCGCTACAAAATCACGTTCGCTGGCACAGAGTTGCCCAACTACTGTCCAGCGAATGCCCACGAAACCCTTACGCCTGGTAAATGCAGGCATAAGGCCTTCTTTTACCAGCGTAAGGGTCAAAATAAATGTTAAAATAAATGTTTTTAAGTGATTTAAACATACACATACATTCAAAATTAGTTCAGGTAAATTTTGGCCTGTTTTTAAAATGTTCAAATTTAATTTTCAAAAAATTACATTTTTATTTTAAATGCTTAATTAAAGGGTCTTTTAATTAATTTTGAACATGTGATCATTTATTTTTATTTAAGTGGTGTGAATTCTTATTTATTTGGGGATTTCTAATATGCTTATGGGGATTCCGTACGTAAATGGAATCCCCATAAGCATCATAGGAATCCCCCTTTTTGATTGGTTGGCCTGGCCCACGTGATCCCAGGGACGCTTGCGAACTACATGCGCCCCTGGGATACATGGGCCTTTACGCAGGCGTACGCCTGCAGGCCAAGGAGCGCAAGAGTCCGAAGTTCCGGAGGCACCAGGTAAGTTCGGGGTTTTTTTCGGTTTGCAGGCATACGCTGGCAACAAGCCTCCGACCGCAATTTCCAGGCCATTATCTTTTCTTGAACAATATTGTCGAGCTTTACAGCTTTGCCCTTCCAATCACTCATCCCACACTTAACAACTTCCCAACATGAGCATAATCTCCCCTCCTCCCCAGTCATGTTACTCACCTTCTACCTAGCTGCAACACCTTCTCAATCATCTTCCTCTGCAATCTACACTTTTAAGAAAGGATAAGAGATAAAATTTAATATACCCGTAAACTGATATATAATAATCAAGACCCATTGGTTTAAAACTTCCTTGAAAATATAGACATTAGTTGGGAATTTCCTCGTGGTTTGTCCCTCTTTGCCACTGTAAGTTTGGCAGAAGTTCGGCAGAAACCTCGTCCACTGAACTGCCATAGTTGCAGTGAAGCAAGAGAACTCCCGAGGAAATTCCAAGTGATAGTCAAAAAAATTGAACCCGAAAATGACACAGTCCTACGTTTTCAATTTCATTTTCCAGAGTAAAGTATGTTCTGATTGGTTTAAAACATGGTGGTGGAAACTATCACATGACAAATCACAGACCAAGCAACTTTATGAACATGGTGTTGCAAATCAGCAGAATAGCCGTGTCAGTGCCATGGTTTTTAAAAAAAAATAAAAGCTCTTTATTGATTTTCTCATTAAAACTGTATGATCTTTTGTTTTAAATGAAATTTCAGTCCAAACAATGTGCTGCTTTTCAGAAAATTTTGGGTTTTGATCTCTGTTGCACTTTATTTCTTCCAATTTACTTTCTCATGCTTTCCCATGTGTATATCTGTAACCTTCCATTCCACTCAGGGTGATACACTATGTGGACTGCACTATGGTTGGGGGGGGGGGGGGGTGGTTGAAGAAGGAAGTGTATTTCTATGTGGTGATGCAGATTAAATATCAATGTTCCCCATGCTGCATTCTCAAACAGAAGGTGAAAGATAATCAGATGTATAGCTACAGAGGTTGGAGCGTAAATTGCCATGGGAATAAAATTCTCTGAACATTGCTATGAAACAAATGTCTCGCTTACCACGTTGTTGGATAATTTCTCCTTTACCTTCTGGGTTAAACCGGGCTTTGGTGCTCATTAAGGTGAAATCAATGGCAAATAAAATGTTAACATTTCATTGATTAGAAATTTTAAGTCAAGTGCTAAGCTCACTGGCAGTAGTGCCAAGTATTTTCTTTATCATCTCAATATTAAACCCTAAACACAAAGGAGAAAGGGTCATCCTGATGCTGCAGCACAGTATTTCCATTATCAACCATGACCATCTGGCACTGAAATTGGCAAACATTTGGTGCAGATTTTGTTGTGGATTCCTGTTCAGTGAACCGATGCTGAGCCTGGCAGCAACCAGCTCTGCGCGTATCCCCTAACAACAAGCAATGGGATGTGCTGGACTAAAACTCTATGCATGCACAAGGCAATTTCACTCCTCCTGACAAGATAAGCTTTGGAGTTGCTTTCGATTTTCAAACACATTTTTTCAATAACATTGATTCCAGTCACTATTACTACAATCCAGTCAACTTGATGGACAGTCCCAAGAGCAAGTAGATTGTCCAACAAGAAATTGTTTATATCAAACATATTTGTTTTTATTCATTCTCAGGATGTGGACATCATTTATTGCCCATCCCAGTTGCCTTGAGAAGGTGGTGGTGGTGGTGGGCCTTCTTCAACCGCTGGAGTCCGTTGGTGAAGTTGCTCCCACCATGCTGTTAGGAATTCTTTAGTAGCAGTAAGATTCAACTGAGTGGATTGGAGGGTAGCTAACGTTACCCCACTATTCAAAAAGGGGGGTAGGGAAAAAGCAGGTAATTACAGACCTGTAAGCCTTACATCAGTTGTGGGCAAAATGCTGGAGTCCATCATTACGGATGAAATAGTGGAGCACTTAGCAAATGGGGACAGGATAGGACAGAGTCAACATGGATTTACAAAGGGTAAATCGTGCTTGACTAATCTATTGGAATTTTTTGAGGGAGTAACTGGTAAAATAGATGGGGGAGAGCCAGTAGATGTGGTGTACCTGGACTTCCAAAAGGCCTTCGACAAGGTCCCACATAAAAGATTAGCATGGAAAATTGAAGCTCATGGGATAAAGGGGAAAGTATTGACGTGGATAGAGAACTGGCTGTCAGATAGAAAACAGAGAGTTGGAATAAACGGCTCATTTTCGGAATGGCAGGCAGTAACAAGTGGGGTACCACAGGGATCTGTCCTGGGTCCCCAGCTGTTCACAATTTACATTAATGACCTGGATCAGGGAGTCGGATGCAGCATTTCCAAATTTGCAGACGACACTAAACTAGGAGGGGGGGTGGGCTCAGAGGAGGAGACCAGGAAGCTCCAGAGCGATTTGGACAGACTGGGTGATTGGGCGGATAAATGGCAGATGCACTATAATGTGGACAAGAGCGAAGTTATCCACCTTGGGTGCAGGAACGGGAGGGCAAATTATTATTTAAATGGCAATAAATTGGGAGAGGGGGAAGTACAGAGAGACCTGGGTGTTCTTGTACACCAGTCACTGAAGGCGAGCATGCAGGTGCAACAGGCGGTCAAGAAGGCAAACGGTATGCTGGCCTTCATAGCAAAAGGGTTGGAATACAGGAACAGGGATACCTTGCTGCAGCTGTACAGGGCACTGGTGAGACCACACCTCGAGTACTGTGTACAGTTTTGGTCGCCTCATCTGAGGAAAGATGTTCTTGCCATGGAGGGGGTGCAGCGGCGATTCACCAGGCTGATACCAGGAATGGCGGGATTGACCTATGAGGAGAGACTATGTAGTTTAGGGATGTACACACTGGAGTTTAGAAGATTGAGAGGGGACCTCATAGAAGTGTATAAAATTCTGACAGGTCTGGACAGACTAGATGCAGAAGGAATGTTTCCCTTGGCGGGTGAGAACAGAACTAGAGGACATAATTTAAGGATAAGGGCTAAACCATTTAGGACAGAAATGAGGGGGAATTTCTTCACTCAGAGGGTGGTGAACCTGTGGAACTCATTGCCACAGAGGGCAGTGTACGCCAGCTCATTAAATATATTTAAGAGGGAATTAGATATATTTCTACAGGCAAAAGGGGTTAAGGGTTACGGAGAGAAGGCGGGGACGGGATACTGAATTGGAGGATCAGCCATGATCTCATTAAATGGCGGAGCAGGCTCGAAGGGCCGGATGGCCTACTCCTGCTCCTATCTTCTATGTATGTATCTATGAGTGGCTCTGCTAAGCCACTTTAGAGAGCAGTTAAGAGTCAACCACGTTGGTGTGGGACTGGAGTTACATATAGGCCAGACCTCCTCAGTCCCACTCCCAGCTCCCTCCCTCAGTCCCACTCCCAGCTCCCTCCCTCAGTCCCACTCCCAGCTCCCTCCCTCAGTCCCACTCCCAGCTCCCTCCCTCAGTCCCACTCCCCTCCCTCAGTCCCACTCCCCTCCCTCAGTCCCACTCCCAGCTCCCTCCCTCAGTCCCACTCCCAGCCCACTCCCTCAATCCCACTCCCAGCTCCGTCCCTCAGTCCCACTCCCAGCTCCGTCCCTCAGTCCCACTCCCAGCTCCGTCCCTCAGTTCCACTCCCAGCCCACTCCCTCAATCCCACTCCCAGCTCCGTCCCTCAGTCCCACTCCCAGCTCCGTCCCTCAGTCCCACTCCCAGCTCCCTCCCTCAGTTCCACTCCCAGCTCCGTCCCTCAATCCCACTCCCAGCTCCCTCCCTCAGTCCCACTCCCAGCTCCGTCCCTCAGTCCCACTCCCAGCTCCCTCCCTCAGTCCCACTCCCCTCCCTCAGTCCCACTCCCAGCTCCCTCCCTCAGTCCCACTCCCAGCCCACTCCCTCAATCCCACTCCCAGCTCCGTCCCTCAGTCCCACTCCCAGCTCCGTCCCACTCCCAGCTCCGTCCCTCAGTTCCACTCCCAGCCCACTCCCTCAATCCCACTCACAGCTCCGTCCCTCAGTCCCACTCCCAGCTCCGTCCCTCAGTCCCACTCCCAGCTCCGTCCCTCAGTCCCACTCCCAGCTCCCTCCCTCAGTTCCACTCCCAGATCCCTCCCTCAATCCCACTCCCAGCTCCCTCCCTCAGTCCCACTCCCAGCTCCGTCCCTCAGTCCCACTCCCAGCACCATCCCTCAGTCCCACTCCCAGCTCCGTCCCTCAATCCCACTCCCAGCTCCCTCCCTCAGTCCCACTCCCAGCTCCGTCCCTCAGTCCCACTCCCAGCTGCCTCCCTCAGTCCCACTCCCAGCTGCCTCCCTCAGTCCCACTCCCAGCTCCCTCTCTCAGTCCCACTCCCAGCTCCCTCCCTCAATCCACTCCCAGCTCCCTCCCTCAGTCCCACTCCCAGCTCCGTCCCTCAATCCCACTCCCAGCTCCCTCCCTCAGTCCCACTCCCAGCTCCGTCCCTCAGTCCCACTCCCAGCTCCCTCTCTCAGTCCCACTCCCAGCTCCCTCCCTCAATCCACTCCCAGCTCCCTCCCTCAGTCCCACTCCCAGCTCCGTCCCTCAATCCCACTCCCAGCTCCCTCCCTCAGTCCCACTCCCAGCTCCGTCCCTCAGTCCCACTCCCAGCTCCCTCTCTCAGTCCCACTCCCAGCTCCCTCCCTCAATCCACTCCCAGCTCCCTCCCTCAGTCCCACTCCCAGCTCCGTCCCTCAATCCCACTCCCAGCTCCCTCCCTCAGTCCCACTCCCAGCTCCGTCTTGAGCATCCCTGATTTTAATCGCTCAACCATTGGTGGCCGTGCCTTCAGCTGCCAAAGCCCTAAGCTCTGGAGTTCCCTCCCTAAACCTGTCCGCCTCTCTACCTCTTTCCTCCTTTAAGACGCTCATTAAAACCTACCTCTTTGACCAAGCTTTTGGTTTTCTGCCCTAATTTCTCCTTAGGTGGCTCGGTGTCAAATTTTGTTTTATAACGCTCCTGTGAAGTGCCTTGGGACGTTTTGCTGCATTAAAGGCACTATATAAATACAAGCTGTAGTTGTTGTTGCTGCTACCTACTGTGGGCAGGAATCCTCAAGATAGTTTTCCAAAATCAGTTGTTCTCTCTTACAGTGTGCAATGATTTTTCAACCCCATGGAGCAACAGCAGTAGATGATAGGAGCTGAGAGTGGCATTAAGTGGGTAGGGGGAGAAGTCAGAAGCACCAGTCCAGGGGCGATAGCAGGAGAGTGCTAGCATGAACTGGGATGAGGGAGAGAAAATGCTGGCAGGAACTGAGGACGAAATAGTGAAAAGTGACAGTTTGAACTAGGGGTAGAATCGTAGAATGGTATAGCATGGAAGGCGGCCATTCGGCCCATCGTGCCTGTGTCGGCTCTTTGGTAGAACTATCCAATTAATTCCGCTCTCCTGCTCTTTCACCATAGCCCTGTAATTTTTTTCCCTTCAAGTATTTATCCAACTCTCTTTTGAATGTTACTATTGATTCTGCTTCCACCACCATTTCAGGCAGTGCATTCCAGGTCACAACAACTCTGGAGAGGATGAGGAATGCCAGCATCAGCTGCAGCAGGATAAGGGGTACAAGGGTACTCGCTGGAATCCATCATCCATCATAATCACAATTTCTCTGCAAGAAATAAGAGAAAATGCCCACAATTTTTGCCCACAGAATAGAACATAGAACAGTACAGCACAGTGCAGGCCCTTCGGCCCTCGATGTTGTGCCGAGCATTGTCCGAGACCAAGATCAAGCTATCACACTCCCTATCACTCTGGTGTGCTCCATGTGCTTATCCAATAACCGCTTGAAAGTTCCTAAAGTGTCCGACTCCACTATCACAGCAGGCAGTCCATTCCACACCCCAACCACTCTCTGAGTAAAGAATCTACCTCGGACATCCCTTCTATATTTCCCCCCATGCACCTTATAGTTATGCCCCCTTGTAACAGCTGCCTCTACCCGAGGAAATAGTCTCTGAACATCCACTCTATCTATCCCCCTCATCATCTTATAAACCTCTATTAAGTCACCTCTCATCCTCCTCCGCTCTAAAGAGAAAAGCCCCAACTCCCTCAATCTTTCCTCATAAGATCTCCCCCCCCAAACCAGGCAGCATCCTGGTAAATCTCCTTTGCACTCTTTCCAATGCTTCCACGTCCTTCCTATAGTGAGGTGACCAGAACTGCACACAATATTCCAAATGTGGTCTCACCAAGGTCCTGTACAGTTGCAGCATAACCTCACGGTTCTTAAACTCAAACCCTCTGTTAATAAACGCCAACACACCATAGGCCTTCTTTACTGCTCTATCCACTTGAGTGGCAACCTTCAGAGATCTGTGGATATGAACCCCCAGATCCCTCTGCTCCTCCACGTTCCTCAGAACCCTGCCGTTGACCCTGTAATCCTTATTCACATTTGCCCTACCAAAATGAATCACCTCGCACTTATCAGGGTTAAATTCCATCTGCCATTTTTCGGCCCAGCTCTGCATCCTATCAATGTCTCTTTGCAGCCTACAACTGCCCTCCACCTCATCCACTACTCCACCAATCTTGGTGTCATCAGCAAATTTACTGATCCACCCTTCAGTCCCCTCCTCCAAGTCATTGATAAAAATCACAAACAGCAGAGGACCCAGCACCGACCCCTGTGGCACACCGCTGGTAACTGGTCTCCAGTCCGAAAATGTTCCATCCACCACCACCCTCTGCCTTCTATGAGATAGCCAGTTACTTATCCAATCGGCCAAATTTCCCTCTATCCCATAACTCCTTACTTTCTTTATGAGACGACCATGGGGAACCTTATCAAACGCCTTACTAAAATCCATGTATACGACATCAACTGCTCTACCTTCATCTACACACTTAGTTACCTCCTCAAAGAATTCAATCAAATTTGTTAGGCAAGACTTACCCTTCACGAATCCGTGTTGACTATCCCTGATTAAGTTGCCCCTTTCCAAATGGTCATAAATCCTATCCCTCAGGACCTTTTCCATTATCTTACCAACCACCGAAGTAAGACTAACCGGCCTATAATTACCAGGGTCATTCCTATTTCCTTTCTTGAAGAGAGGAACAACATTCGCCACTCTCCAGTCCTCTGGCACCATCCCCGTGGACAGTGAGGACCCAAAGATCAAAGCCAGAGGCTCTGCAATCTCCTCCCTTGCTTCCCAAAGAATCCTAGGATATATCCCATCTGGCCCAGGGGACTTATCGACCCTCAGGTTCTTCAAAATTGCTAAAACATCTTCCCTCAGAACATCTACCACCTCCAGCCTATCCACCTTTATCACACTCTCATCCTCAAGAACATGGCCCCTCTCCTCGGTGAACACTGACGAAAAGTATTCATTCATCACCTCTCCTATCTCTTCTGACTCCATGCACAAGTTCCCACTACTGTCCTTGACCGGCCCTACCCTCACCCTGGTCATTCTTTTATTTCTCACATAAGAGTAAAAGGCCTTGGGGTTTTTCTTGATCCGACCCGCCAAGGACTTCTCATGCCCCCTCCTAGCTCTCCTAAGCTCTTTTTTTAGCTCATTCCTTGCTACCTTGTACCCCTCAATCGACCCAACTGAACCTTGTTTTCTCATCCTTACATACGCTTCCTTTTTCCTCTTGACTAGACATTCAACCTCTTTTGTGAACCATGGTTCTCTCACTCGGCCATTTCCTCCCTGCCTGACAGGGACATACCTATCAAGGACACGCAGTAATTGCTCCATGAAAAAGCTCCACTTTTCGTTTGTGCCTTTCCCTGATAGTTTCTGTTCCCATCTTATACTCCCTAATTCTTGCCTAATCGCATCATAATTACCCCTCCCCCAATTATAAACCCTGCCCTGCCGTATGGCCCTATCCCTCTCCATTGCAATAGTGAAAGTTACCGAATTGTGGTCACTATCTCCAAAGTGCTCTCCCACATACAAATCAAACACTTGGCCCGGTTCATTACCCAGTACCAAATCCAACGTGGCCCCACCTCTTGTCGGCCTATCCACATATTGTGTCAGGAAACCCTCCTGCACACACTGTGCAAAAACTATCCCATCCGAACTGTTTGACCTATAAAGGTTCCAATCAATATTTGGAAAGTTGAAGTCACCCATGACAACTACTCTGTGACCTCCACACCTATTCATAATCTGCTTTGCAATTTCTTCCTCCACATCTTTATTACTATTTGGGGGCCTGTAGAAAACTCCTAACAACGTGACCGCTCCTTTCCTATTTCTAACTTCAGCCCATATTACCTCAGACGGCAGATCCCCCTCGAACTGCCTTTCTGCCGCTGTTAAACTATCCTTGATTAACAATGCTACTCCTCCACCTTTCTTACCAACTTCCCTACTCTTACTGAAACATCTATACCCCGGAACTTCCAACAACCATTCCTGTCCCTGTTCTAACCATGTCTCCGTAATGGCCACCACATCGTAGTCCCAAGTACCAATCCACGCTCCAAGTTCTCCTACCTTATTCCGGATGCTCCTTGCATTGAAGTAGACACACTTCAAGCCATCTTCCTGTCTGCCGGTACATTCCTGCAACCTTGATACCCTCCTCAGTACCTCCCTACACTCACCACTGGCTCGTGGACTACAGCCCTTTTTCCCATCCCCCTGACAAATTAGTTTAAACCCCCCCGAAGAGCCGTAGCAAATTTCCCTCCCAGGATATTGGTGCCCCTCTGGTTCAGGTGCAAACCGTCCTGTTTGTACAGGTCCCACCTTCCCCAGAATGTGCTCCAATTATCCACATAACTGAAACCCTCCCCCCTACACCATCCCTGCAGCCACGTGTTTATCTGCACTCTCTCCCTGTTACTCAACTCGCTAGCATGTGGCACCGGCAACAAACCAGAAATTACAACATGGTTTGTACTGGCTCTCAGCTTCCAACCTAGCTCCCTAAATTCCTGTTTTAAATCCCCGTCCCTTCTCCTACCTATGTCGTTGGTACCGATGTGTACCACGACTTGTGATTGTTCCCCTTCCCCTTTGAGGATTCTGAAAACACGGTCCGAGACGTCACGGACCCTGGCACCCGGGAGGCAACATACCATCCGTGAGTCTCTTTTGCTGCCACAGAACCTCCTATCTGTCCCTCTGACTATTCAGTCCCCAATAACTATTGCTCTCCTGCTCTCCCCCCTTCCCTTCTGAGCCACAGGGACCGACCCAGCGCCGGAGATCCGGTCACCGTGGCTTACCACTGGTAAGTCGTCCCCCTCAACAGTATTCAAAGCGGTATACCTGTTACTGAGGGGAACGACCACAGAGGATCCCTGCACTGACTGCTTCCTCCTAGCCTCTCTCACCGTCACCCATCTATCTTCATGCTTTGGAGTAATTACATCCCTGAAGCTTCTATCTATGACCTCCTCTGCCTCCCGAATGATCCGAAGTTCATCCAGCTCCAGCCCCAGTTCCCTAACACGGTTTTCGAGGAGCTGGAGATGGGTGCACTTCCCACAGGTGTAATCAGCAGGGACACCTACGGCGTCCCTCACCTCAAACATTCTGCAGGAGGAACATTTCACTGCCTCCCCTGCCATCCCCTCCAGCTAACTTGCAGATTAAACTAGAACAAAAAAGAGCTTACCTGATAGTCACTCACCTCTTCCAATATACAAACAATGGAATGTTGAACATACCTGCAACCTATGTTGTGGCAAACTTTGACTCAATGCACATTCAGTGTAGCTTTATGACATAGGGCCTACATTCAGGGCTGTTTTTGAATTGTCAACTTTCTGGGGGGCGGGGGGGGTGTCAACTTATTTGAAGCTATTGGTCAGCTTTGCCATGTTTGCCAGGAATAAGAAGTTATTCTTAAAGGGGAATTTAAGTGCAGGAGGGAAGCACCAGGAATGATAAGTACTTACTTCCAAGCAATTCATAAGTAACTCATTTGAGTTTTTTGAATTTTTAAAAAACAAATCCCAGATAACTGGCCTGCTTGAGTATATAATCTAGGCTGATGCTCCAATGCAGTAATGAGGGAGTGTTGCATTGTTAGAGATGCCAGTATTGATCTTAGGCAGACAGTACCTTGTTTACACTGCCTGGAACTCTGATTCTTCTGCTCAGGAGACAGCTGTACACATGCTTGCTTACACAGATGCAGAGAGCTCCTCTTGCAGTAATTGAATATTAAATGTTTAAACAGTGTAGAAGGCAGCGTCTGCACTGTCTAAACATTTAAATTAATTGCAGGCACTTTTTAAACCAGGTTTAAGGCTGCACTGGATTTAGACTTGATGCTCTGTCAAACCAAAGCAGTGTCAGACTACATATTCCAGGAAGTCTCACAATGATCTCTCAGGAGTCAGGTCGGGACTGAACTCTAGATTTACACAAAGAGGTAAATTTTGGTTTGGGCCTGTTTTTGTGCCCAGACTCGGGACTACGTAACCAGCGCGTGCCCGAATCGAGAGACCAAGGGATCGATGGAAATTGGGCCTCATTAGCATATTCAATGGGCGCTGCCGGTGCTGGCCGTGCCTCCGCAGGCAACTCGCCCGAGCGAAGACATCGATGTTAGGCCGTCTACCGCGCCAGCAGCAGCCTTCAGGTAAGTACTGAGAAGGGGGTTTGGAGTGGGCTGGGGGGGGGTTTGGAGTGGGCTGGGGGGGTTTGGAGTGGGCTGGGGGGGCGGGGGGGTTTGGAGTGGGCTGAGGCAGGGGTTTGGAGTGGGCTGGGGGGGGCGGGGGGGGGTTTGGAGTGGGCTGGGGGGGGCGGGTTTGGAGTGGGCTGGGGGGGCGGGGGGGTTTGCAGTGGGCTGAGGCAGGGGTTTGGAGTGGGCTGGGGGGGTTTGGAGTGGGCTGGGGGGGCGGGGGGGTTTGCAGTGGGCTGAGGCAGGGGTTTGGAGTGGGCTGGGGGGGGGGGGGGGGTTTGCAGTGGGCTGAGGCAGGGGTTTGGAGTGGGCTGGGGGGGGTTTGGAGTGGGCTGGGGGGGGCGGGGGGGGTTTGGAGTGGGCGGGGGGGGGTTTGGAGTGGGCTGAGGCAGGGGTTTGGAGTGGGCTGGGGGGGGTTTGGAGTGGGCTGGGGGGGGCGGGGGGGTTTGGAGTGGGCTGGGGGGGTTTGGAGTGGGCTGGGGGGGTTTGGAGTGGGCTGGGGGGGGCGGGGGGGTTTGGAGTGGGCTGGGGGGGGCGGGGGGGGGGGGTTGAGAGCCTCCACAGGAACATTTTAAAAAGTCACCTACCTCTCGTTGGTGGTCATGGGGGTCGCTGAACAATCCTGAGCAGGTTAGGCCCAACGCCTGCCCAGCTCATCCTCGACAAATTTCTTGATGTGGTCCTTCAACAGTCGTTAGACTCCTAATTTACATATTAAAGGGGCCTAATGCCTGTTTTAGGCATCGGCCCAGCATACCAATTTCTACCCCAATAACTTTAGTTTTGTTGCAAAGCAGAAACTGGTCTGCCTGTTTCAGTGGTTCAGATGGACATTCAAAGTCCTACAGCACTATTTAAAGATCAAGGAGTTCTCCCGGTGTCCTCATCAACATTCCTCCCTGAACCAACATCCCCAAGACACAGTTGTATTGTTCGTGGAACTCATGAACAATCTTGAATTTCTGGCATGTCACAGATTCAGAATGGCCATCTTTGTCGACAAAGCAGCAATTTGTCACGTAAGGCACCTTGAGATGTTACTTTTTTTTTTAATTCGTTCATGGGATGTGGGCGTCGCTGGCATGGCCAGCATTTATTGCCCATCCCTAGTTGCCCTCGAGAAGGTGGTGGTGAGCCGCCTTCTTGAACTACTGCAGTCCATGTGGTGAAGGTACTCCCACAATGTTGTTAGGGAGGGAGTTCCAGGATTTTGAGCCAGTGACGATGAAGGATCAGCAATGTACTTCCAAGTCAGGATTGTGTGTAACTTGGAGGTGGTGGTGTTCCCATGCGCCTGCTGCCCTTGTCCCTTGTGTAAGAGGTCATGGGTTTGGGAGGTGCTGCCAAAGAAGCCTTGGCGAGTTGCTGCAGTGCATCTTGTAGATGGTACACACTGCAGACATGGCACGCCAGTGGTGGAGGGACTGAATGTTTAAGGTGGAGGATGGCGTGCCAATTAAGCAAGCTGTTTTGTCCTGGATGGTGTCGAACTTCTTGAGTGTTGTTGGAGCTGCACTCATCCAGGCAAGTAGAGAGTATTCCATCACACTCCTGACTTGTGCCTTGTAGATGGTGGAAAGGTTTTGGGGAGTCAGGAGGTGAGACATTCGCCGCAGAATACCTAGCCTCTGACCTGCACTTGGTTGCCACAGTATTTGTGTGGCTGGTCCAGTTAAGTTTCTGGTCAATGGTGACCCCCAGGATATTGATGGTAATGCCATTGAATGTCAAGGGGCGGTGGTTAGACTCTCGCTTGTTGGAGATAGTCATTGCCTGGCACGAATGTTACCTGCCACTTATCAGCCCAACCTGAATGTTGTCCAGGTCTTGCTGCATGCAGGCATGAACTGCTTCATTATCTGAGGAGTTGCGAATGGCACTGAACACTGTGCAGTCATCAGCAAACATCCCCACTTTTGACCTTATGATAGAGGGAAGGTCATTAATGAAGCAGTTGAAGATGGTTGGGCCTAGGACACTGCCCTGAGGAACACCTGCAGCGATGTCCTGGGGCTGTGATGATTGACCTCCAACCACCATAACCATCTTCCTTTGTGCTAGGTATGACTCCAGCCAGTGGAGATTTTTTCCCCCGATTCCCATGGACTTCAGTTTTACTAGGGCACCTTGATACCACACTTGTTCAAATGCTGCCTTGATGTCAAGGGCAGTCACTCTTACCTCACCTCTGGAATTCAGCTCTTTTGTCCATGTTTGGATCAAGGCTGTAATGAGGTCTGGAGCCGAGTGGTCCTGCCGGAACCCAAACTGGGCATCAGTGAGCAGGTTATTGGTAAGTGCTGCTTGATAGCACTGTCGACAATACCTTCCATCACTTTGCTGATGATTGAGAGTAGACTGATGGGGCGGTAATTGGCCGGATTCGATTTGTCCTGCTTTTTGTGGATAGGACATACCTGGGCAGTTTTCCACATTGTCGGATAGATGCCAGTGTTGTAGCTGTACTGGAACAGCTTGGCTAGAGGCGCGGCTAGTTCTGGAGCACAAGTCTTCAGCACGATAGCTGGAATGTTGTCGGGGCCCATAGCCTTTGCTGTATCCAGTGCGCTCAGCCGTTTCTTGATAGCACGTGGAGTGAATCGAATTGGCTGAAGACTGGCTTCTGTGATGGTGGGGACCTCGGGAGGAGGCCGATATGGATCATCCACTCGGCACTTCTGGCTGAAGATGGTTGCAAACACTTCATCGTCTTTTGCACTCACGTGCTGGGCTCCACCATCATTGAAGATGGGGATATTCATGGAGCCTCCTCCTCCCGTTAGTTGTTTAATGGTCCACCACCATTCACGACTGGATGTGGCAGGACTGCAGAGCTTTGATTTGATCCGTTGATTGTGGGATCGCTTAGCCCTGTCTATAGCATGCTGCTTCTGCTTTTTAGCATGCATGTAGTCCTGTGTTGCAGCTTCCCCAGGTTGGCACCTCATTTTTAGGTACATCTGGTGCTGCTCCCGGCATGCTCTTCTACACTCCTTATTGAACCAGGGTTGATCCCCTGGCTTGATGGTAATGGTAGAGTGAGGGATATGCCGGGCCATGAGGTTACAGATTGTAGTGGAATACAATTCTGCTGCTGCTGCTGCTGATGGCCCAAAGCGCCTCATGGATGCCCAGTTTTGAGCTGCTAGATCTGTTCTGAATCTATCCCATTTAGCACGGTGGTAGTGCCACACAACACTCAGTGTGAAGACGGGTGCTATATCAATTCAAGTATTATTATTCTATATGAAGCCTTGCATTCAGTCATTTCAGTGTTGTAGGGAGTTGGTTGATATAGGTCATGGGGATCCCCTTCCATTATTAAGATTTTTTAGTCTTCGAGGTTTTTTCACTGAAGCCTCCCAGTGCCAGAATCATGCACTTCCAATTCAAGTAGAGCGCATGTCAAATCTGCAGTAAAGCTTGCTCTACTCTGCCCTGGTAATGTGATTTAACCTCAAACTCAGAAGAGTACCTACTACCGTACCATTGTGATTTTTTTTCCATTTCCCACTCCATTGGGCCGTATTTTGTGGTAGAAATTACGGTGAGGCTATCAGCGCTCACCGTTATTAAAGAGTAAATCAGACATCAATTTCCAGCATACATGCGCAGTTACACGCAGAAATCTGGAAGTTGCTGTCCTAATTTCCCTGCTCCTCCAGAAGCTGTGTGATAATGGGATCTCGTTGAGAGACTCGACATTGAAACACATGGAACAGCATGAAGTTGCTGCACTTAGGTGATATATATGCACTAAACTTGCCAGCAAAAAGTTAGGGCTTGTCCATTTAAGTGTAAACGAATTTTTAACAGCATGATAAGTCTTAATTACTGCCAAACAATCTGTCTGGCACTGAAAATTTACTTTTACAAATGTGGAGTCTCATTCCTTTAGATTTTAATTATTGTTGGAGATCTAAAAAAATATAAAAATGTATATAAAATGTTTTTACTATTTCTTTCACTCTTTTATCTCTCTCTTAATCCCATCTTTCTTTCTCTCTTTATTTTGCTTTCTATATCTGCTTTGACATTGAATTAAACTATTCTAACTGACACGTCTGCTTCAGACTCTGCGCTGCTCATTAATGATTCTTCAATCTGATTAGTTAAGGAGATACACAGTTGCTTGCCCTGTTCACGCAGGTCCTGGATGCCCTGCAGAGGGCGATGCGCCAAAATGCCTTTCTAATCACAGCAAGTTCCAGTGCAAAAGCCCGTAGATAGTCGATGGGCAAGTGCAAGTGTAACAAAGGTGTTCGCCGCTGACCGTAAAATCCTGGCCACGTGTCTTCTCCGAAATAAATTAATTGCTGAACAATTTCGTGATATGCACTACGAAGAGGATTGACACTGCCAACCTCAATAGATGTAGCACCCGAACAGCCCACAAATAAAGGAAACCTTTATTCCATCAATCTGGCCTGGATTAAATTTGAATCCTGGAGGTGTGTTAATCTACTGTACCACCTCATTACCCTTCCATAGTTTACTTGCTGTTTTAGCAAACCTGTGGAGGTGGGGGAAAATTGACAGCCTACAACTTTCTGGTACTTTCCTTAACACCAGTGTTTTTCAAACTTTTGTGTGTGGGAAACATACTGTTGGGGACTCCCTGCAAATATTGACTCACTCTCAGGAACCACCTGTTCTAGTTTTCAAAAAAAGATAGCATCAGTTTCCCAAAGAAAAACAGTTATTATTGCTGTAAATTAATTTTTATTAGTGTAACAAAAATAGCATGCTAGTAAGTCAAAAAATAAAAAAAATGATAACAGATGGAAGAAATCTGATGACCCATGGTTGGACCCCCTGAATTCCCTTTGTGTACCCCTATTTGGAAACCTATGCTTTAGACTGAAGTTCTGCTTAATTTCCATGGTTGCCAAAAATGTGAATGTAGTGGTTAATCACTCTTAACTAGCTTGGTTATAATTATTGATACTTGCAAAATTAATTACAGTTAACTTGTAAATTAGATGTGACTTTTGGTAGACAGATGACAATAATTTTATTGGCAGACGTGCCTGTGTAAAATCACACATTGGCCAGTTGTCACTTTGAAATATAGACAATTAACATGTTCTCCCCTTCTGAGATTGTTGTTGTCTGACTATGGGTCATTAATAGGGTAATTAGTGGTGCTGGCTCTGAAACATAAAGATGCAAGTTACCCAAGGTCACAGAGGGTAATGAAATTGGGAAAAAAGGCATGTTTCTAAGTGACTCCGTTTGCCGAAATCAAATCATAGAAATGAAGGAGGTATTAATCTAATGGATCATGTTTGATGTTAATTCAAGTCATTGTAAAGTGACTTGAATTGAACTAAGGATAGAACTAAAGATATTCATCTTTTGTGAATATCTGGCTTTATGTTTGTTGGTAGTCATAAACCTTTCTCAAACTGCAATAGCACTGGTGGTAGAAAGCATTTGAAATATTGGAATACGCAGAGTTATTTATTTAGTTGCATTTCTCTTTCCAAATAATTGATTCATTTAATGTTTCAGTACCCTGAGGGTAATTATTACCATTCTGTTAAAGCAATATCAGAGTAATCAACACCTAAACTGTAATATTATTGCTGGTGCTAAAATTATCAATGCTTCATCAGCCCCATTATCTTTAACCTGCATTGCAAAATATTCTCTACCACTTAATTCATTTGTAGATATTCTATTCATACTAGGATAATAAAGTAAAGAGCGTAGTCAAAGATATATGAACACCCTTGTATGTTAACGCAAAGAAAGGGTTAATTGAAGTGTAGACCTTTAGTTGATCCTCTACAGACGAATATGATCAACACTTGCACATGCCTTTACATCCCTGCCTTAACTGCCAAACTCCCAAGGGAAGCAATACATGTTGCCTCTGTGCAAAATCGTTTCGAGATGGCCTGTTATTCTCTGGTTCTGGAAGAGGTTACACATACTGGCATATGCAAGTGAATGATAATGTCAAGAGGTGAAGCATTTGAAATGGAAATGTAATGATCAATCTGGAGAGAGAAGAATTTTTTTTTGTTGCTTTTTTTTTGAAGTTACCCAAATTGAAATATTAGTTTCTGTTGTGTCTTCTTTAGCTGCCCCATCACACTTAAACAAACCTTATTCCATAAAGCATCGTGGCTGGAGCTCCACCAACTGCAGCTGTGGGAGATGACGACTCCAGTAAAGGACTCCTACCCTCCAGTGCTGGAGCTGGCACCATGGCTGATACCTCCATCCTTCACCAGGGAATGCTAAAACCATTTGTAGTGTGACATTACCACTCCAACTGACTTTGGGATTTTCCATTTTTGGAATCTACATTTTGTCACTTAGCTCTGCATGAGACAATGCTATTTTTAAAGAACTGCAGTTCACTTTGGTAAGTACTGGAACGATTTTTCATTAGGCCCTTTGATAGTTGAGGGCTGAGTGCTGCAGTGAGTTAAGACACTGGCTTTTTAACGGAGCCTTGGACCCAAGACTGGTGGGAGGAGTCTCTGCTGTCCACTGGCTGTAAGAGTCCTATGTGTGAAAATGGCAGTTTAAACAGTTCCGAGTGACAGCACTAATTGGCAATCTTACTCAAAGAGGCCACAGAAAGTTCGATTTGGAAATAAAAAATGCCACAGGGATGCTTTTCTGGAGTTGAGGCCGAGGCACATTTTTAGATCAGAGTTGGAAGAGCTGTACTCTGCTTCTAACTAGGCTGTACTTAACCTGGGAATCCATGATGTTGATACTTGGTGCCTGAAGTGGAAAATGTTCCATTATTTCAGCAATGACATCCCTCGCCTTGATGGGCACAAAATTTAGAAAAAATATTTTTTTATAGATTATGTAAAGACCCACTCTGATACAAAATGATACAATGGTTTGTTTGTAAATACAATTCATGCATTGAACATGAGTAATATTTTATTATAACAGAGACCTCAGAAGAATTCATTCTTAATCTGCTCAGTGTTCAAGGAATGTTTAAAAATACTTTAGTGTTCTTGTACGAAAAATTACCAACTTACAACATTTCATTCTAGCTTAGCTTTATGTGGACTTTACAGAAGTAGGATTTCTGAAAATATGAGGGAGGTGCTGATAATGTGTTAAAAAATCAATTCTCCACAGGTAGTTGTGAGTTTAGACGCTAGAGCTGCTTGTTACTCAGCTGCAGTAATTCCAAGCATAATTATGTTTTCTCAATTTGGTGGCTAACTTGTGCGTGTGAAAATATAAAGTAGTTCTGTCTTGTTTTGGTCTGGTGCAAATAATGTAGATATTTGATTTCTAAAATGTGTTTTGATCAGGAATTCATCCTTGAATTACATTGTAAGGAAAAAAATACATTGCATTGTTTAGGAAAACAAACAAATTTCCATTGTAGGTAATTTGTAAACCATTTTATTTAGTTGGTTCTAATCTATACCCTGCAATTAATTGGTTCATGTAATAAGAATAGTAATTAGTAACAATAGTCAGCAGAAATTACCCTCATTAGTGACAGGCTAAATCCAATATGTTACAGCACCACAAACTATGTTCTATAAATAAATAGGAATTGTGTACATAAAGAGTACAATGTTTTTCCAGTCTTGCTGTACCTTCCTATCTTATATACATTTATTCACAGAATGTAGTCATTGCAGATTCTGCGACATGATCTAGAACATAGCACCCAAAGTGCCTGTAATGCAGACTCAAACATAATGAAATAATACTGCAAAATTCAAGTTGTTCCTCTTGCCCGATAGCAGTTATACAGTTGACTACTTAGGTGGTGAATGGCCAGTCTCAATGCCTGGGATTTGGCATGGAGTGCGCACCCCCAAGTACAATCCTGATTAGTGCAGTAATGAAGACTTCTCCTTTGCATTAGTTCTTTACCTCGTTACTCTGGACCAGTCCATTGTGCAGAAGAATGGATGTGATTTGATATCTTCAAAACCTGACACACCAGCACCAAGCCGCTCACTGGGATTATACTGCAAAAGCTGAAGATGAGGAAGACAAAAGTATCACACATATCCTGCAGTCGAAATGATTGTTACGGATGCTGCTGAATATACACATTCTATATTTATATTGACCCCACTGATCCCCTTCATGATTAAAAAAAAAAACTGAAGCACACTCTCTTTCACTCATTGAATAAATATCTAGCTCCAATAACTCCAAAATTAATTGATTTAATACCCACCATCAACCTTGTTACTTTTCTTTGAATCCATGTCAATTCCTCTCTATCACTGATTAAAAACTGGACAATTCACTCCAAGTGTGGTCTCACTAAAGCTTTATCGTCTCAATTTAGTATCCTTGGATTTATACTCTAAGGATCTACCTATACCATACTATTATTTTATGTCTGAGTGAAAATATTTTCAACAACTGGTCAACTTGGTGACCTAAATCTTTTTCAATGCATTTTAATCCATTTTATTCCCTATACTGTGTAATAACATTACTACTTATGCATTAAATCACATTTTCAATATTATTTGCCATTATGTGCTCAGCCATCAAGTGTCTGCAGATTTCTTTGAGCAGCATCCATTTGCTTGGAACAACCTTCTTCACACAACTAGACATTCAGCTTATAATACTTCTGTCAAGGTCATTCTTAACTATTACGAGTAAATGGGGAGGGGAGGGGAGGGGGGGGGAGGTGTTGGTGGTTCTAAAACCAATTCTTCAGGCACCTCACTTGTCACTGCTCCAACTGGAACTACTGCAATTGATACCTACAGTACACTTCCTATCTATCGACTAATAATTCAATTTATATCCATCGTCTTGGATTCCTCGGGCTTTCGGTCATCAGAAAGATTCCCCGTGACAGATCCTAGCAAATGTTTTCTGAATGATAAGGTACACAATAATCACCAGCTTACCCTCATCGCCTATTCTGCTGGGTCCTCTAATAGTTCCAATAAATTTGTACGGCATAACCTGCCTTTCATAAATGGGTGTTGGCTTGGATTACTTGATCTGACCCTTGCTAGGTGCTTTTGATCACTTTCCCCTGTAGTAGACTACATCATAGATATCAGAATGACAGGTATCGAATTCCCAGGATTATGCTACTGATCCATTTTAAAAAGACTGGAAACACATTGACTATCTTTCAGTCATTTGATATCAACCCTGTGTCCAAGCACTTTTGCAAATATCTCTATAACATTGCACGCTCCACTGCTACCCTCGTTTTGTTCTGTACTCTCATCGGCACTTCTTTCCCCAGATATCACGTTTCTGTGCAGATAAATCCAGTCATTGCTACATCTGAGGTTATATCATCTTTTTTGATTACTATAATTATCAACACTTCAAACTCTACCACGTTAAATCCACCTTCAACACTCAATTATATGCAATATTATAAACAAAAAGATTTACAGCTTATCCATGCATTGTGCATCAAATTATAACCAATTCCACTTAAGACCAAGTAGGACTTTGCAACAACACAATGGTGGCTCTTAACACAACCGGCCTTCACTGGGATTAGACATTTTCACTCTTGCTATTATGCTAAACTGTGTAGATAGCAGCAAATTATTCTTAATTCATTTACATTTCTTAAAAGTTACTCGTAAAATAGCAAATATTATTAACTAGATGATAAACACTTAAGTATTTAAAGGCCACAGCAGTGCATTCCAACTAAGAGTGGTCTATAAGGAGAACATCTCATTAATAGGAAATTAATGTCAGAAATTAATGGGACTAAATCCATACATTAAACAGTATAATTTTAAGTGGAATAGTCTGTAAAGAGAAACATAAGCACCAGAGCAAAATAGGGGGCATATCCAAGTTTTTATTCTATATCTTTATAACTGTCCTTTAGCAGTTGGGTTAAGTGCAACTTGCTGTTCTTTCTGTAAAGTGTGTGAAAAAGCAGTTCAGTCATTTGTGTTACAGTATTTGATCAGTAGAATATCGTAGCCCAGAACACCTTATTGTTACTTACCTGAAACTATCAAACAAATGCATTTATAGTGTGTAAAATTATTTATTCTAAATGAGGTACATATAAGAGATAGAGTATTCCTGCTTCACCAAACTGTGCTGAAGAAACTATTCTTTCAAACTGCCACTCTTATTTTAAATGCATAGTACCGCTGGTAAGGAGTTCCCAACATACAATACGATAGCAAAATACTGCGGATGCTGGAAATCTGAAATAACAACAGAAAACGCTGGAAAAACTCAGCAGGCCAGGCAGCATCCGTGGAGAGAGAAACAGAGAAACTCTGTTTCTCTCTCCACAGATGCTGCCTGGCCTGCTGAGTTTTTCCAGCGTTTTCTGTTGTTATTCCCAACATACAATGCTTGTTCCAGTTCCACACTCAGTTCCACAGTGTCATACACCCTGAAGGGGTCATTTTCTGCATAATTGGCATGTGATTTCATTACCGACAGCATCGCTGAGCTTGGTCAGAGTCTCTGCCCTTCACGCACACACAATAAAAACAGGCCACTTCCGTTGTCAAGCTCAGGGTCGGTTTTGTCAGTGCACAAACTCCACCTTCCCAAGATTGAGAATCCTCACAATAAGACGCTATGGAATTGAGTCATCCCTAATCAATCTCCAGCCTGTGAGAGTTAGCTGATCTCAACTGGGGCAATGAGAAGGGTGTTACAAGTGATCTTAATTATTTTGGGCTAGGATGGGGGGGAAATAAAAGTCACTGCTGACTGTTATCCAGTAACTCCTATCAGAAACTGTGCACGAGTGGACTTGGGGTGAAGACAGAATCAGGCTCGGCTGTGATCCCCCCTCAGTCAAATAGTCAGCTCATATTCCACGTCTGGACTCGCATGAAGAATGGCCACTTGCATGAGGTACAGGAAGGCTGCTGATACCTGTGTTATCGTAGCCCAGCATGAGTCACTGCCTTCAGGAGGAGAGAGGTGACGGGAGAAAATTGGAGAGGAAGAAAAAAATTAAAAAGAAAAGAAAATCTCACAACAGAAACGATAGGAAGATTCTTACTCCCCAGAGCCGGGATCTTCCTCAGTTCCTCCATATGCATATAGCAAAAAGGCACTGCTGCTTTAAAGCACTGATCCTCAATATTTCTATTCTGCAGAATTCATTATAATAGCAGATTACCTGCTGCACCACTGATCTGGCTTCCTCTGACATGTGATCTGGCATGTTTAGAGCTGTGTGTGTATTTATTCCAGCTGGATGGCACTGAAACAGAGGCTGTAACAAAGAAAATCAGTCGCCATCATTGAATATTATTTAGAAATACTTAAAATTCAAACATGCACTGCAGATCACAACCCTGCTATACTCACTTTTCCAGTCAAGAGTTCAAACAATATTGCACCTAGACTCCACCAGTCACAAGCTTCAGTTTCTTCTGCTATCCCACCAACCTCTAAATGCAGAAAAAAATTAATTTACAGTTTAATACAGTGTTTTAATACAGTTCTTTGATGCCTGAATTCCCATTAGGTACAGTTACGAGGCTCTTTTGCCCAAATAAAATAATTTTTGCACCATAATGTTGCCTGATGCCACGTCCTATTCCAACACCACTCCTCCGCTGTCCAGCTTAAAAGGACTGCCTTCACTTGATTTCACTCTTATCTATCTGAACATAGCAAAGCATTTCCAGCAATGGCTTCTCCTGCTACCCACACACCATTACCTTTGGACAGTGCCCCGGGAAGTGTATGCATGTTATACGGCTGGCAGTGCATTTCACTCAGGCCAGGAAAAAGAAAGCTCACGGCATTCTTGCATGCAAGAAACTATTCAGCATCACCACAAACTGTACAGTGTAACTGCCCTGTTAGTTGAAATACTGGTTTCATTTACTTAAGGCTCAAATATGTCTGACCAAATTGGTTTGTTTCCATGATTTAGTTAACAGAATTGTTCCTTTGAAGTGAAAGGACTGTTTTTCTCTACTGCATAGAGGGAAAGCACCAGAGGCAAGCAAAGTGGTCATAGGATAAACACTAATGTATTTATGGTCTGTTTTTCTTTGTTAATTGCATATAAATATGAAGTATCGCACTTGTCTGAGAACCTCCAAAGAGTTGCCAGAAGTATTGGTTTCAGCACTGAAAAAAGTTAAGGAGTTTGAAACAGGACAAGAGTTTTTCCAAAATGTGTTGCTTGTTGAGTTTCACTCTATACCTGATATGATAGGACATGATAGGAGAAACTCACAAAGATCTGCTAGAAGACAAAACAGGCTGAATTCACCATTCAGGAACAGAAATTTGTTTGGTATTTATCAGAAACCCTGATACATAATCAAAAAAAAGTTTCCATGTAATAATCTTTCTATATAATGTCTTTTCAGTAGTTGCTCTTTTTTATGCCTTGTATACGATTTAGTAATTGCAAATAAAGATGATAGTTGCTTTAGTCGGTACACACCAGTCTGTGTGACAATATCTACCATTTCGAATAGAGTTGGTAGGGTAGCATAAGACATTAAAACCAGTAAGCAGTTTGTTGCAAGTAAAATAATTGTTCATCCTTTTGGGTATGCACTTCTGTGGAGACTGAGTATAGAAATTGGCTGCCGGGCTTTCAGCTGCATAGGCCCTAAGCTCTGGAATTCCCTCCCTAAACCTCTCCATCTCTCTCTCTCCTCCTTTAAGATGCTCCTGAAAACTTACCTCTTTGGCCGAGCTTTTGGTCACCTGCCCTAATTTGGCGGCATCAAATTCTGTTTGATAACGCTCCTGTGAAGCGACGTTTTACTACATTAAAGGCGCTATACAAATGCCAGTTGTTGATTCAAAAGGCAGGTAACCATACCTTAATAGTATTTTTGAAAAGAATCTATTTTAAACGAGGAACAATAGTAAGGGTGACAAACATATCTATCAATGTTAATTCAATTCCATCACAGTTTCAGGCTCAGTAATTCCTCCCAGCTAGTTACCCTGATGAGGTCATCCCTGTGACCATCTAGAAGCACCTGAACGGGAACGTGCTGGTGAGCAGCTTGTGATTTTCAACCCACTAAAATGAATGGATGGAAAATCAGCGATTGCACGCCCGTGCTGGATGGAATATCATGGTCTGCATGCCCACGATTTCCTGAATTGTGCTCCCGGTGAACACCACTTCCAGATTTCAGAAACACCTCTCATAAATTTGAAAAGTGTTTCGATAAACCAGTGAAATCTGCTGTGCTTGCCCTTGTTTAGGATTGTTTTTTTTTGCTAATATACCTAATTCATAGCTTTTAACCTGAGATATGGGCCACTAATTTAATGGTGGGAGCGGGAAGAACAAAAGAAATAGGAGCAGGAGTAGGCCATATGGTCCCTCGAGCCTGCTGAACATGCAACAAAGTTTTTTGCTGGTGATGTGCTGCCGGGCAGCGCACAGCACGGGACTTCCCCTGCGTGAACGTTTAAATTGAGTTATGGCGCCGACGACATTATCGGGCCACGACTTTTGAATCTTAAGTAGGCCCCGTCTGCTTTTAACAGGAGCCTCATCCAGGGCCTGAATTACTGGCGGAAATATTATGGAGACTGGGAATGTGGCAGGTTGGAGGTTAAAATTGAGGCCATTAGATCTGTCAGCATCTTACATGTCCATCAATTGGAGAAACCAGGAGAATATGAAGCCTCTTGCTTTAATTGCAGTGAGCTCATCAGCAGCATAAGGAGTTTACTGTTCACCTCGGCACATTGCATTATCAGAGGCTTTGGGCATAAGGTCATACTTATACACATAGGGAGCAAGGTCTTTTGCGCTGGGCATGAAAAAAAGTATCAGGTGAATCCCCAAATCTAACAAAGGTCATCAACCTAGAACATGTTATTTCAGCTGTGTATATTAATTCAGTTCCTTCATACTGCTACGTTCAGTAACTTGCCAAAGTCAGGTGACCTTCGTGTACCATCATCAGAATTCACTATTGGTTTTAACAAAATGGCTTTAATTATTAATTCTTTTCATTTATATTTGAATGGTTTTCATTTCTGGAAATGTACTGATGACAAGACATTTAATAAACTTGAATTCATGATTTTGATTGAATTCTCAATGACAAAACTAACTGATCAGCATAGTGCTTGCCTACAGCACTGGCATTTTGATGTATTTCATGAGACTTCACTATTAATACAATAAAAAAAACACCAAGAGCAAGGTCCCACGGAGGCTATAGGAAATTCCTGAAATTCTTAGGTGTGAATGGGTTAAGTAACACAGTCCCATTATTGAAGTACATTTGCCAGTGGGTGTATTATATAAATGAAAGTTTGAGTAGGAGCCAAAAAAATTCAATGTCAGCTCTGAAAGAGGAAGATTGTTGTTGAAGTAAAACATTTCTCAATTATAGGCATGGTGAGGGAGGTTCCGTTTTCAGATGAAGGAGTTCCACCTGTCCTTTAAGAAAAATGTTTTAATGCAAAGGAAGAAACTACACACTTCCCAATAAGATACTGTTGCTTCCCCAAAAGTGTCTACATCAAACAAGGTCACGGAGACTAAAAGAGATCTTTATTACTTCTTTTGCACCACACATATCTCAAATGATCTATTTTGTCTAATTCAAGGAAGAACAGCTATTCATTTCAGAGAAGCAGCAAATCTATTGTGCTTAAAAAATAGTTTTAAAGAACATCCTCTCTCCTTCACAGCAACTTCCCCCTATAGTCTTAAATAAAGAGCAAGTCTCACAATCCACTCCTATTTGTAAACAAGGAAAGAATCAAGCTATTACAGAATTATTATTTGCAATTTTCTCTTATTTTAAAATATTTTATTTAAATGGCGATTGCTGATAACATCAGAAAAGCTGGTTTGGTGTCATTACTTAAACCCCCACATCATGGGGAGATGAATTAAAACAGTAGGTACAAAGGTCATTAATCCCAGTTTTCAGTGATTGTAATTTTAGCTGTATATGTTAAAGGGAAATCATTACTGTGCAATGAAGGACATTTAATGTGAAACAAAATATGGAGAATACAAACTAGTAACAACTCGTATCGATCTAACTGTTGGGAGAAACGTCTGCTTTTCTCCTCTTATGTACAGCCTACTGAATCACATACGGATGAGGAAGGCCATTTGGCCCATCTTAATTCATCCATCAAGATCACCCTACTTTCGCACCCCCCACTGTTTTTCCTTAAATGATTCCAGGGTTTACAGCTCTCCCTCACTCTGCTCAGATGTCCATTCCAGGTGTTGATCACTCTCTGTGTGAGAAGAACCTTCTGATATCAATCTCAAAGTTACTTTTTACTAGTTTAAAACTATGTCCTTTGCCCTACTTCCGCAGTTTAATTTAACCATTTCCATACCATTTGCTATCTTATATAACTCTACCTCCTTAGACACCTCCTATGCAGGCTGAAATGCCCAAGGGGGAAAAATTCAGTATCGCCCCATTTGGGGCGCAATTATCGGCCGGGCGCAAAGATTAGCGCCTGGCGCTAATTATCACCTCGAACTGCAAACTTGACTTTTATCGCCCCTGGAGGTGATTGGAGCGCTAAATCAGGCGCTACACATCTATCTTAAGGCGCAAAGGCCGAGGAGCGAGGCGCTAACTCAGAGCGCTGGCGAAGCTCATGTGATGTCAGTCAGCAATGGAACACACACACAATGGCGCTGGCCAGTTCCTAAAGGGGAGGGTTGATCTTGCTTTCCATCCACATCCTGCTCATTGCAGCCTTGAATCTCGGCCTGGAGAGACCTGTACATCAAATCTGCTGGAAAGAACAATGGAGAGGCCCAGGGAAAGAGCTCAGAGTGCAGCCCCCACAGTCTCTTTTAAATCGATACAAGGGCAAATCAAAATGAACCTGCAAAGTGCTGCTCAGTACCCAAAACTCCTTCACACAGCGTTGAATCTCTCCAGAAGTCTCTCTCTCTCTCTCTCTCTCTCAGAATGCGTGGTTCAAAAATGTCGGCAACAAAAAAAGGCAGGAAGCGGTCGCCTTTAAATAGCGCTCCCCCAGTCCTTTCCTGACTGCAAAACGCTCCCCTTAACCTGTCGTTGCTGGCGGCAGGCGGTAAGGCAGGGGGCGCCACTCAATATCCACTCCGGGGCGCTACCGGGGCGTTGCGCACTCGACTAACGTCACGATCTGCCGGCGCAGGAGATCGTGGCGGTACTGTTTAGCGCCGCTGCAAAATGTCTAGTTAATTTCGCGAGCGGCGCAAACATCGCCGCGCCCGGGCGCTAGTTGCTTTGCGCCCCATTAGCGCCCTCTTAAGGCGCTAACGGGAGGCGCAACCAACTGAATTTTTCCCCCCCAAGACTCTCCAGTCTTTCCTCATAACTCAGACCCCTGATTCTAGGGATCAGCCTCGCAGCTCTTTTCTGCATTGCCTCTGGCGCTTGATTGTCTCCCTCGTTTTTCGGCAACCAGAATCTGAATACAGTATTCACGATGCAGTCTGATCAGAGCACTGTACAATTTTAATCACAACTTCCTCCGATTTGTATTCTACTGTTTTGGTTACATAGTTCAACATTCTATTGATTTTGTTGATTGCTGCTCTGCATTGGCTGGACATGATGAGCACTGAATCTACTAAGACTCCTAGGTCTCTTTCGGCTTCAGCTATTTCAGCCGTAGCTATTTCAACACCATTCTTGAAATGTCTATGCATCCCATTTTTCCTTCCCATGTGCAATACTTTACACTTGTCTGCATTAAATTTCATCTGCCATTGTTCAGTCCACTCATATTTTGTTTAGCTCATTCTGTCTTCTGCCATTTCATTGCCATTCTGAGTTTAACCAGTTTGCATTGCGTTTCTGGATCCAAGTCATTGATATAAAATTAGAAACAGCAGTGGTCCCAATACTAAGCCCTGGGGTACTCCACTAAGTACGCCCCCTCCACACACACCCTAACATTATTGCATAACCAGTAGTTCCTGTTTTCTACCCTTCAGCCAGTTTATTATCCATGCCCAAGTTTTGCTCTCAATCCCCACAGCTTTCAGCTTAATTAGTAATCTTTCAGACTGAAGTTTATCAAATGCCCTTTGGAAGTCTAAGTACACAACATCTTGGAGTTGTCACCCCCTCAAAGAAATGGTTATTGGTCAGGCAGGATCTTCCCCCATCTAAAGCTGTGTCGACTGCTGTTTATTAGGTTATTGTTGTACAGATAATCCTCAAGTTTATTAAATTATTTTACACAGCACTGAAGTAAAACTATTGAGTCTGTGGTTCCCGGTGTCTGTTCTGTCAACACTTTTGAATATGGGCACCACAGAAGCCTGTTTCCAATCTACTGGTACCTCACCAGTGACAACTGACATCCTCATAATGATTGTCAGTGCCTCACAAATCTCCTTGCAAAGCTCTCTCAAATACCATCTATGCCTGGAGATGTATTTGTTTTAAGCTCTTTCAGCTTGTCTTGGACTTCAATCTCATTGAAAAAGAAGTCTTGAATGGAGACCCACTGTGTTGGAACTTGAAGCCCGAAAAGAGCAATTCAGCTGGTGTACATGGATAGTTTGAGAGCGAATTTCTCTCACTAGTAATGTAAAATGGCATCTTTCCTGATTCTGTATGTCAATGCTGTAATTCTCAGCGAATAAAAATTTAGCACTGATAAGAAAGTATACCGTAGATCAGCAGCTCCCTTCCAGCTTTGAGTCCTAACATGGAAGGTCTCCAGCATGCTGCTGGCATGGGAATAAAGATGAAGATTCCTCTTAATTCAAAGGCTACTACACATTCAAATTAGTTAGTACCTCTTTGCTCTCTCTCCTTCCCCCCACTAAATAATATTCCCTTTTTAATTTAGCTCCCTTCCAGGCATACTAAACATAAAGCTCAGTTATTTCTAACAATTTGATTTTCAGAAGAGTTCCACTGGATGCCTACTCCAGCCAGGTTTCCATGAGTGTACTGGAGATTCGCCATCCACCATCCCCACAGGATGCAAAATGGACTTTATCCCATCACTGCTCCCATTTACATAGGTTAATATGCCTCCCTCCTTTCTTTGAATGGGAGCTCTCCGTACCTGCAAAATCCCACCGTCAGAAAATCACGTGCCCCATAAACCAGAGGGAAGATGGCAGGACCAAATTCTCCTCCATTTCCCAACTACTACTGCCCCGTTTTCGGGAACAAACGTGGCGATGACGAGGCCAACATTGGCCCTTACATTTTCAATTGGCACGGTATTGATGGGAGAATTAATAAAACAAAACCAGTTAGATCAAAATAAAGAGGCGGGTGGCGGTATATGGATATTTGTACAAATTGGAGCAGTCTTAATCTGAAGAGAAGAAAGGAACTATTTACTCTTGTTGTAGGTAAGGCTTTAAGCAATAGGATGGCGATTTCTTTGTTAGGAGAGGTGAATATTGTACTCAATGTATATGAATGTCAGAAAGGGAATAATATTGCTATCAGGAATTCACGTTTCACCATTAGTAAATGGTTCAAAGCTTGGCTCATGTACGAAATTGCTCTGCAACACTTGCTTTTCAGCAAGTGGGAAGCCACAGTTGCTGTTGTTGGTGGTAGAATCACTAATATTTCAATTCTAAGATTTATTTTGAAAAGAATATTTTTCATTAATTTTAAGCGAAATGACACTCCTGCTACCTGCCATTTTGAGTGTTGGTAGAGTGATCAGTCTGTGTTGTTAATCCTACTTACTTTCCACCTGATCCCTTTTCCCAGGCAGCACACTAACAGCATCCTGCTGGTCACTCCATCTGATCTACAAGCTAACAGAATAACTGGGCTAGGCTTCTGATAAACCATTTAAAAAAAATTCTGAATACTACCCACAAGATGGTTGAAAATGTGTTATGCTAGGTTTCTTTTAAAATTCTGGAAAAATATAAATGCATGCCGTTTCTTTAAAGAAAAAATCTGTAAAACAATGCTTTATAAATAAAGCAAATTTATTCAGTAGCTGAATAGCACTTCACCAGGTAAAATCCTAGTTATGAGGATAGATACCTCTGAAATAATAGGCATATCAGTGTATTCTCATCTTTTATGAACGGGCTGATAACACACATCTGAAGGTTTTTGTTACGTGAATGTGGGTCATTAACAAGTTATTAATAGTACAGACTACAAGACAAAAGGGTACAAGGTCACCTTAGATTACAGAGATGTGCTGTCATCTGTAAAATAATAATTTAAAGGGGGAGGAGCGGAAAACAGATTTAGAAAGTTACATAGAGCAAGAACCTAGTGTCAGAATCCATAGATGGAGCAAACTTGGTCTTACAAAATGCAGCTTTTATTCTCTTACACGGTCTTATTTCCCCTCTCCAGACATTTGTATTTCAAATATATAAATGCTTTAATAAGAAATTCATGACATAAATCTACAAGATGGATTTGAACACCATTCCCTCAAGTTTCCAGGAATCTGGATTTCAGTGCACACTGGTGTTTTAAAAAAATATAGCTTTGCAGCAATCAGAATTAATGCTGCAACTGAGCCATTTCAATACTCTCATCAGGGCAAGTCAGAGAGTTAATGGGCCTTCTGCACTTAAGTATTTAATCCTGAGTCAATCTGTAACTTCTTCTGTCTAGTCAATAATTTACTTGAAGGCTGTTGTGCCAACTGTTCTTTTCTGTGAACATCATTTGTGTGCACTGCTGACAGGAATTTCATCAGTGGTGCATGACATCTCCTGCAGGTTGCTTGCTATTATTACAGCTCTTTCCATAAAAATATCTGATGGCTGTGTCTGATTCACGCCAACATACTGTCATAGTTGACAGCAAGGAAAGACCCCATTTAGCTGTCCTCACCAGTTGTCAGAGAAAAAAAAAATCCTTTCTCTAAATCAGTTTCAACCCACCTGTACCTGCACAGGTGAAAGTTGCGTGGCTCCCAGGATATAGTACTGCTAACAATCAGACCGTTTGGTTTAAGTGAAATCACAACTGATGTCACATTGGACAGTCGAAGGGAGTAAAAAATGTATAGCACCTACAGGTTGAACAAAACACTTTTCAGTAAATACAAATAATAGGCCTATTAGCCATGTGAATAAATGCAACCCAATTTAATTCTCAGGACTACCATTCCTGAATTACTTTACTATGTATTCTTTTCTTATCCTATTACTTTACTCGGCCTTCCTACTGCTGGAACAAACAGAATCCTTGGTACCTTTCAGCACAAAAATAGCACAAAGTACACAAGTGAGGATGGGGTTTTAAGGAGGGGGAGGAATAAGAGATAATCAATTGGGAGGGAAGGAAAGGAAATAAAATCAGCAAAATAATGCAACAAAGTGCAACTGGTTATGTTTTACTGGTTATACATAGCAATAAAAATGTTATTGCAAACACGAGCGTGCTATCCATATAGTTAGACCACAAAAGCACCTACATGAAGACTAAATTAAGACTAAATGGTCAGAGAAGCCAGCCATACTCTATATTTTTTCAGATTACATGTTGACCAGTTTATGAAAACAGTATAAAATAAAAACAGAAAATGCTGGAAAGACTCAGCAGGTCAGGCAGCATCTGTGGAGAGAGAAATAGAGTTAACGTTTCAGGTCGATGATCTTTCGTCAGAACTGGAAAAAGTTAGAGATGTAACAGGTTTTAAGCAAGTGCAGGGGCAGGGAAAGGGGGGAGGGGAGGAAAGAACCAAAGGGAAGGTCTGTGATAGGGTGGAAGGCAGGAGAGATTAAATGACAAAAGGTATGATAGTACAAAGCAAAAGGAGATGGTAATGGGACAAGTAAAGAAACAAAAGATGGGTCTAGAAGAGGTGTAAATGGGAATGGCAGAATCATCAACATGTGAAAAAATTAGGGGCAGAGGTTATGGTCTGAAATTGTTGAACCCTATATTGAGTCCAGAAGGCTGTAAAGTGCCTAATAGAAAGATGAGGTGCTGTTCCTCGAGCTTACGTTGAGCTTTGTTGGAACAGTGTAAGAGGCCGAGGATGGAGAGGTCAGGGTGGGAGTGGAGTGATGAATTAAAGTGACAGGCGACCGGAAGCTCGGGGTCATGCTTGCGTTCCACATAGCGGTCACCCAATCTGCGTTTGATCTCCCCAAATAAAAGGTGTTGCTATGGGAAACCGCATGGGTCCTAGCTATGCCTGCCTTTTCATGGGATATGTGGAACATTCTTTGTTCCAGTCCTACTTGGGTCCCTTCCCTCACCTCTTTTTTGGGCACATTGATGACTGTATTGGTGCCATTTCCTGCTCTCGCCCTGAACTGGAAAATTTCATTCTCTTTGCTTCCAATTTCCACCCTTCCCTCACCTTCACACGGTCCTTCTCCGACTCTTCCCTTCCTGGACTACTCTGTCTCCATTTCTGGGGATAGGCTATCGACAAACATCCACTATAAGCCCACTAACTCCTACAGCTACCTGGACTACAATTCCTCCCATCCCGCTTCCTCTAAGGACTCTATTCCATTCTCCCAGTTTCTCCGCCTCAATTGTTCGGACCATGCCACCTTCCATACTAGTGCTTCCGATATGTCTTCCTTTTTCCTCAACTGAGGATTCCCCTCTACCGTGGTTGACATGGCCCTCGACCGTGTCTGTTCCATTGCCTGCACTTCTGCTCTCACCCTTTCCCCTCCCTCCCAGAACCACGATAGGGTTCCCCTCGTCCTCACCTTTCACCCCACCAGCCTCAACATTCAACGGATCATTTTCCGCCACCTCCAGCGTGATCCCACCACCAAACACATCTTCCCCTCCTCTCCCCTTTCAACATTCCGAAGGGACTGCTCCCTCCGCGACACCCTGGTCCACACCTCAATCACCCCCAACATCCACTCCCCTTCCCACGGCTCCTTCCCGTGCAAGCACAGGAGATGCAACACCTGCCTTTTTACCTCCTCCCTTCCTACTGTCCAGGGCCCCAAACACTCCTTCCAGGTGAAACAGCGATTTATTTGTACTTCTTGCAACTTAGTATATTGTATTCGCTGCTCACGATACTGTCTCCTCTACAATGGCCAATTCCTGCTCCTATTTCTTATGTTCTTATCTCATAAAACTCCTACCATGTGAAAAAGGGGGTGTATTCATTCTAAGTAAAATGCTCTCTTCCTATCATATGGTGCTATTATTAAGAGTGTTCATCCTTCCCGTCATACAACATGCACAGTTTTACACGCCCTGCCCAATTTTACACTCCATTGACTACCTTTAACTCCTCATTTTTACTTCCTCCCTTCCAATGAGTTTTTAATCCAATTTGTTACCCTTCCCCTAATTGCATGCCCCTTAATGTTCTCCAATAGACTCCTTGTCAAAGGCTTTCTGAAAGCCAATGTACACCACATCCAACACATTTCCCCATCCACCATATCTGTCATCTTCTCAAAGAATTGTCTCAGATTTATTAAGCATAATCTTCCTTGCTAAAAATCTCTGTTGGTTGCTTCTAACTATTTTCTCTTCATCTAAATGTTTAGCAATTTCATTTTAATTAAAGATTCCAAAATTTTACCTACCACAGAAGTTAACCTACTCCTTTTTTGAAAATGGGTATTACATTGGACACTCTCCAGTCCTCCAGCACACACCACACTCAATAGAAGCCTGCAATATAATTTCTAAGCTCTTTACTATTTCTTCCCCATTTCCTTCAGCATCTTTGGGTGTTATCATCAGATCCTGGCAATTTTGCTCTTTTAGCATAACTAACTTCTCAATCATTTTCTTTTGATCACAATATCTTTCATCTCACATTTAACCAATTCAGGATTTACCTCCTCCCCAATATCCTCTTTTGTAAATACTGCTGCAAAGTACTTGTTAAGTGTCCCCACCAATTCCCGTTTATCCTCTACTAACTCACTATCCTCTCCTCTCGAGTGCCAACTCACATTTAACAATTCTTTTTAATAAGATATTTGTAGAAGAGCTTATTGTTCTTTTTAATATTGAGAGATTCTCCTTTCCTTATCCTTCTCTTAACTTATTTCTTATTTTCTTATATTCTCTTATTTTTATATCTAGGGCCCCGTATGTCCTCCTGTTCAATTTTAGTTTGTTTCTAAATGTTTTATTTATCCACAACATCCTGAAACATATATTAGTCTCCATTTTTAATTGTTGATCTAAAGTTGTGTGTGCCAATTTCTCTTTCCACCTCACACATAATTACAGATTAAAAACAATGGGGATCATTTTGACTTTAGACAATAGTGCAAAACGAGCGATTTCGAATCAGGCACCCATTATATATCTCTCCCAATTTTTTTTCCATTAAAGTCAATAGAAATGAAAATCGGGAGAGATGTAGAACGGGCGGCTGATTTAATATCGCCCATTTTACACTAACGCCTGCTTTACACTATCACCCAAAGTCAAAATTACCCCAATGACTGGTCCCAAGATTCTCAACATATTGAACCTGTAGGTAGTGCTGAAAACAAAACATATGTGATCAATTAATTACAGTGTCATCAGACCTAAAGTTAAGCATCAAGCCCAAACCAAATACACAGAATTCACAACCATCAGCCTCTTAGGTAACCCTCCCCATCACTCCCATTGAGAAAGATCCCACCTCACCCCCATAGCAAATTGGTCTCCAACCCCCACGAAGCAAGTTTTTGACCAAACTCCCCCAATAAACAAAACTTTTGACCTCTTTCCCCACTCACCATTGGCTGTATTTCCCTTTCCAATCCAGCCACTGGCTTCCAATCCATTCCCCATAACCCCCACTGGCTGCAGTTGCCCTCACAGGCTACCTCTACTCCACTTAATTTCCCACGAAAAGCAATCCCTCACACCCCAACTGATTATCTTAGATTTCAAGATTGATCTCTGCTTTCAACATGAAATTAGCTTCATTTGGGCCTAACCTGTGCAGGAAGGATTGATACAGCTTCTTGGCAGCAAGAGGAATGTATATCAGTGCCTCAAAGAGATTAATGAAAAATGGTTGTTTTGCTTTTCTCTTTGATTTAACTACAACTTAATTTTAAACACAGTATATAATATAGTTATCCCCCCCCCGCCGCCCCACTCCCCGCCGCCCCACTCCCCGCCCCAAGTCTTGCAATTTTCTTTTCAGGGAAGCTATGAGTACACAAAGTTTTTTTTTAATTATAAAATTCCCATTCAATATAAATTTACATAAGCAGCAAATGCTTTTTGGAAAATAATAAATTCTACCCATGTCACACTTTTTAATTGCAAAGAAATGCTTTGCATACCAAATGGACTACACACATAAAGAAAGGTATGTGGGCTGCATAATGCACAGAAGAGAAGGCTAACAAAGTACTTTATATGCAACTAAGTGTTCTAACCTGGGGCGCAGTACATTTTCTCTATGGCACTGCTGTCATAGGAATCGTCAACCTCACTCCATCTGCTAAAATACGTTAGTTGAATGTGTCCTAAAAACAAAATGACATGAGAAATCAAAACAATTTTTTCCTACATTTTCTGTAGAAGTGAACTGTAATTATTCTTTTGTAGCTAAAAAACAGTATCATTAAGAATAATGGCATCATTAAGCACTAGAAGCTATTACTGTGGGTGAATTCACTGCACTGGAAATGAGGCTTCAGACAGGAAATGAAGATACTAATTATAGGATAAAACGCCTACTCACTTAATTGGAAGCAAGTAAGCAACAGCAAAAGATATTAGGAAAAAAATGCATTTGCAAAAGTTCCTGACCTTTGTCATTCAGCAAGATGTTGTTTGGGTTCAAATCCTGGCATATGATTCCTTCTCGATGAAGTGCATCAAGGGCTACAGCTATCTCTGCTGCCCAATGCTGAATGCAGCTCTCTGGAATATGAGCATTGGAAGCTTGCACAAAACTTTCTTCCAGCTCTTTAAACATGTGTGATACTAACTTATCTCCATCTGTTCTTGTGGCAATGTGGCTTTCTGCCACTGCCTTTTCACTTATGTTCTCAAAATGTGGGACACGGTCTTGTGTTTCTTGGTCACAGCTGTCTGTGTGTTCTCCGAATGTTTGCTCTTCATCTGAAATAGCTTTTTCATCTGTAATTTTTTCTTTCATAGTTAGGGAAGCTTCTTTGTGATCAGAATAAATTGAACTATCTTCACCTGAATCTGCACCACAAGGGCTGACTCGGTCATGTAGTTGAGGAATAGGGCTTAGATTTCTATGGATGTGTGCCAAGTCTGAGGTGCTACAAGATGCAACAGTCATAAATGATGGCATATTTTCAGCATGAGTGATGGCAAACAAGGAATTAAGTTCTTCTTCTTTCTCAACAGGCATGCTGGCATTGATTTGCTTGTACAGGTCTTGTTCCGTTCTATTCTCAGAAAGTTGTAACTGTTGTGTTGAGGTATTATCTAGGCTTGCATCACAAGAGCTATCTTCCTCTAGCAAAATCTGTTCCAGTGTTCCTTGAGAATTCATGCAATGATCAATATTATAATTAATTTGTAAAACGTCAGGTTTTTCATAGAGTCTATTCTCTGAATTATCAGTGTTAGTCACACTGCATTTATCAGATAAAACCAGTCCACCTGCCTCACCGTCCTGTGAAACACCTGGTAAATTGACTAATAGATCAGGCCTACCCTCCTCGCAGCTGCTTGTATCGCCACCTGCTGCATCGTGAAAGGATATAATTGGTACGGAATCATTTGAGGATCCTCTGCTGCAAGTATTTGGGGCCAAAAAGACAGCTGACTCCAGTTTCACATCACTGGCATCAAAACTGTTCTTGTTACTGTCCACTTCAGATACCAGATTAAAAATTGGTGCTGACTCCGTTTTTACATTTTGGAATTTTTCTGCTAGATCAAGAGTTACCAATTCATTTGCACTATCCTTGCTATCGATTCTGAAAAATTCCATTGGACTATTTTTGGACAGATTTAGAGATTCCGAGGTTTTTGTAGGGCTAAAGGCCTCGGTGTTAATGTCCTCTGTGAAGAACCGAAGCTCTTGATTTGTAGAAGGGGAACAAAGACTGTCGTTACTAAGAAGAGAATGTGACCGAGAGGTCATTCCCATGTCCGTGGAACTTTCAGGTACATCTTCACAAACTGTTGGAAAGGTTTCAGAAGACAGACTGTCAGGCTCTTTTTTCTCCTGTTCATATTCATGGCACAATGCAAGATAGCTGTGAGTACATTCTTCTTCAACTGCTTCAGAGCCCGATGATGGTGATCCTAACAGTTCATGTGAATTGTCTTGAGTATCTTCATCTGGGGCACTGCTATCATCCTGTGAACTTGAAGTCTGGTTGCTCTTCAAAGGCAGGCCCTGAAGCATATTTCCAAGGTCACTTCCCCCCGAGCCTACACTGCTGCCCATGCCTTCGGTGCTTGACTGGTCCATGGTAAAACTACAGTGTGCAGTGACTGTTTTAGGACTATGTTTGTCCAAAGCAGGAGATTCAAAACTTTCCTCAGATCTTTTCTGGAGGAATTTGCATAAATAGGACCACAGTTTACCCCCTAAGTTCACAAAAAAAACAATAATTAGTAAAAATTAAAAAAAAACTGCTGACAATTTATTTTTACGGGTTTTTTTTGATTCATTATCCTTGAATGAGAAATCTGCTTACTTATTCATACCATTAAACAAAATACTAACTTAGTACAATTCTGTCTAAGTGTTTTTAACCATATCATGTGGAGCAATGCAGATTGTAACACTGTAATGTTTTACCACTAGAGGGAATGCCATTTCATGCAATACCTTCTGGGCAGAATCACATTGCAAATAGCATGTTGGGAAATCCTGCAGCTGCACATGCGACAGGATGTTTCACTTGGGCTGTGAGAAGGGGAGTTCTTCTCTCGCTGCAGCCCGATCAACTTTCTCAACAAATGGCCAACATCACAAGTAACAGGCTCAACAAACATTTAACATCTACAACTGGGCAAGCTTGTATCTTTACATAAAGAATCAATCTGAATATTTCAATAAAGAACATTTAAAATGTTCCTGTAATAATGAGTAAAAGAACCAACATTAAAAAGAAGTCGCTCTTTTAGAAATATCTTGTGTCTTATGTCCATTACAAATCTATTGAAGAAGCTGTTTCTCAGAAATGTTTCAAAGAATCACGGGTGCACGCAACTTTACACAAATCAACATCATTTATATATGAAATATAAGAGCAAACAATGTGCTGACTTTAATCCTGTTAATGTATCTAAAATATTTTGTTCCGAAAAGCCTATTATTATCTGCTTCACTAAGGTACTAAAATCATGCTGAGCATCTGCACAAATAACAGCAGCCCACATGAACATCTAGGGCTATTATCATGTTCAATTGATCGTGTTTACTGTGCCAGACTGGAATGCAGGTATAAACTGGCAGCCTTTACTTAATATTCCTCTAAGTGCTTGAATTGTAATGATTTAATTACTACTTTAAACCCAAGTGCACACCACAGCTTCCAGCATATCAAACAGTGCCTTTGTAATAAGGTTTTGCTAAAACTAAAGATGTCATTCCAAATGTCCAGGTCCTCATGTGTAGAGTGCTTATAATGTTTGGTAGTTTTATCACAGGAGACATTAGGAGTTTTCATTTTTTTTTGCTTCTAGTTATTCCTTCAAAGCCTTTCTGCCTCCACACTGTTCTCCTGGGAGATCAGCATATCCTGGGCTGAGAGCTTTTCCTGGGTACCATCGAAGATGTTCTGTATCAGACGATAACTAAAGACAATGGGCCAGATCTTTTTTGAAAAATAACGGCATGTTAATGATGCATGCCGTTATTAATGTGCAAATTGGCCAGCAAGTTCAGGGGATTAAGAGATACGCTGTGAGTTGCAAATCTCCAGGTCTTGCTGGTCAATTTACACCACTCCCCCGTTTGCTTCACACAAACAGCATCTCACCCTTAGCCTCCCCGTTATTTTTAAGAATTTGCTGGATTTGCACATTAATTGGCCATTAAATTGGCCACAGAAAGTTAAGTCTGGCAATTAAGAGTGTAAGTACCTTTTTAACAATGTGATAATTGTTAATGCAATGCCAATCAACCTCTCTGGCCCAGAAATTGAACAATTTAAACTGTCGTCTCATTCCTTCAGGTGGTAAATTGTTTTTACAGATTTTTAAAATGTCAATTTAAAAAAAAATTCTTACTTTTCCTTTGTGTCTCTTTTTTCCTCTCTCTTAATCAAATTTTTCTCCCCTCTCTTTATTTCTCTTTCTGTACCCGATTTGACTCTCATTCACCCTCTTTCTCCATCGTTCCTCTGTTTCTTTCTCAATCCTTAAATCTCGTTAGTTAAGGAGATACACCGTTGGTCCTGCTGTTCACTGAGGTCCCAGATGCCCTGTTGCCCTCGCCACACTGTTATCAGCTCGCACTTCCAGCAACTTACGGCGCAAAAAAATGTTAAGCTCAAGGGTGCAGAAAAAAGTTTAATTAACAGGGCATGTCGTGAGATGCCCTGCTCCAGTAAGTTCCGGCCAAGTGCTTTGTAGTACGGGATAGCACTTTACATTAGTTCTTCCTCCACTAACAAAAGGATACTGTTACCATGAGCTGCTTTATCTAACAGGTTTGAACATATTAGACTAGGCTAGGAACACTCAGCTCTAGAGTATCTTTGTATTTGAATGTTAAATGAGACTAGGATTCAAATCTGTGTTCTGTGAATGGTGCTCCAATACTCCACCAATAGTTAGCAAATTGTTCAACTCAAAAACAATTTTACTCTACAATATGGCCAGAGCATAGGAAATAGTACTGTCTAACACAGGAAAATCACAAGTAAGCTCTTCTATAAAGTGGATATTCATCAAAATATTTTTGTATTATAGGACGTATGCACAATTTAAAAATAGATCCATTTATTGCAAAGCAATAAAGAGATCTTTATTTAACTTCTGTGATTCACATACTGAACTGTAATAGAGCTTCAGGAAAATTCCTTTTGGGATCACTCAAAGTTTATACGAGGTGTACAATATACTGATAAAATTACTTTACATTTGAAAAAAAAAGATTAGCAACAGGACCTTCATCAGGCGTGAGCGACACACTGCTAAGAGCAGAGTTTAGACTCTTCGATTCTACTTAGCATTTCAGTCATACACAGTGCATTGGTCACTTATCAATGGCACATGGCTTAATGAGCCTTCTGCATTGAATGTTCATTAGCATAACTAATATATGTGCATGTATGCATTTGGAGATTAACGTGTGTTAACACAATAGTATTTAAACAGATTATCTGAATTTGCCAAACAAATGCAAGACTCATTACACAATCTCCTACCCTGGTTCATTCTTTCTCAGGACCTCCTTACTTCCCTCAGCTGTTTCTCCTACATCTTCAGGCTTTTAAAATCTAAGCAAGGCATCACCTAACCACGAATCCCTGGTTCACCTAATCATCTCTTACCTTGTTCAAAATTGGGTTTTATACTACATAATAAATGGCAATAAATAGATTAGATCTGATTCTTGTAGATGTGCATGGTGTCATTTTTTTTAAGATATGGTCCTTTCTTTTTTAATGAATTTGCTTTCCTCTTGCCAAAAAGCAGAGCCAAATGAACAAGGCAATCATGTAACTCAGTCATATTAACACACTTAAAAAGGTTGTTCCTGCTACCCCTGCTGGAAGTGCATGTGTGGACACAGGAAGGATAGGATCAGCAACAACAACTTGCATTTACTTAGCGTGTTTATGGTGTTCCTTGCACTGGAGTGGTACTGTCAAGGTTCACACATGAATAATGGAAATTGGAGAAATACCAGAAGCATGCTCCAGCAAGGAGTCAATGGCTTCAGGAGGGAAGAGAAGACAAGAAAGAAAAAGACAAAAAAAAAAATCAATAAACAGATTTTTAGCCTCACTAAAAATTGGAGGTTCTACTCTTCTGAAAATGGCATGGATCTACAATTGCATTGCTCATTTAATGCACATTGTAACAGTAAATGCATTTTTATTCTCCCTCCGAAAATGTGAAAACAGAATGCTGAAGGGAGTCTGTGTTATATGAAAGTCAGATCTTAGTCATGCATGCTATAGTGAATATTGGTAATAAATGACTTGTATTTGGAATGTAAAGGATAAATGTACAATTTAAACACAATATAAAATGTTCACTACCATACCAGTACTAATCCCCCCCCCCCCCACCCAAAAGTAATCCAGGTCAGGAGTGATGCCAATCTGCGGGATTTCCAATGTAACTGCTCATTGATGGTTCCGTCATGGAGGTCAGGTGAGGGCTTCCCTGCTGAAAGCAGAAAGCTAAAATGATGTGTCTCACTCCCAGTGGAGACCTAACGATCTAGGAATATCCTTAAGAAGTAAGAGATGAGAGTGTGATTTTTCTCATATTATCCAATTTGCGGAGTATTTTACAGTGAAAGTACTCCTCTCTAATGTTATCATTGCTGTTAATTATTTTGCCAAGAGTCATTTTGTTCTTTTATCAATATGTTTGAATAAGGCATTGGTGTATTTCTTTTGGAATAAATCACATTCTGACTGGGTTGAATTTTGGGGCTTTGGTTTTTGGAATAATTTTGTGAGGTTAATGAAGGGGAAATCATATTTGAATAGCACCTTTGCCATAGCAGTGTCTGAAGTGGTGAAGATGCAAAAATATTCTTGTTCTCTAGCATTACCATATAAACGCTATATACAAATGCAAATTCTTTCTTTCTTATTTCTTGCCATTCCTGAAGCTGCTGAATACATACACACATGTAAAGGGAATTCAGTTTTTTTTTAAAAAAGAAAAATATTAAAATTTGTGTTTAATCTGGATGAAATTTCATTGCATTCTAACTAAGCTTATTTAGTGCCTGCATTAGCAAATGATCAGTAGAGCATCCCTTGTACACAAGATGGGATCCATCTTTATGTGAAAAGCTTTCAATAGAAAACTGGTTCAATTAAAATGTTTTTTAAAGACCTGACAATTCCTAAATTGTCACAGGAATTGTGTGAGCAATATTATGATTTTTCCTATTGACAGTAAAGCTTTTACATAACTAAGTATCTTTGAAATATTCAAGTGTTGCTCAAGGGTGAGATTTATTGAATAACTGAACATACAACAGGAAGAGGCCATTTAGCCCCTTGAGCCTCTTCCATCATTCTATTAGCCATGGCTGATCTACACATCAACTTAACTCCACTCCATTTACCTGCCTTTGTTCCATATCCCTCGATGCCCTTACCTAACAAAAATCTATCAATCTCGGTCTTGAAAATTTCAATTGACCCAGCATCTGCAGCATTTTGGGGACAGATTGATCAAATTGCATACATTTCAAAAATCTGTTTTATTTATTTGCCAAAATCTGTGCAAAGTTACACATCGCACCTACAGAACACAAAATAGCTGCAATAATGTTATCTCACTTGGGATGCCCTACAAGAAGTGATGTCATCCCTTGATGGTATATGTTGCAATAATGCAACCTGGTTTCTTCCATACAAAACACTTGGCAGATTTTTTTTGTAAGGAATCTACTAATTTGAATGGTAAGTTAAAGGTGAGTTAACAAATCTTCTTAAATTTAATAAAATAAAGACCAACACACACCTTCTGCATACTGCAGCAAAAGAAAGATGGAGTCTTCAGAGATGATTTGCTTCTTCAGTTGCACCATGTTGGGCACACAGTGGGGAGTGATGGTCTTTCTGTTCCTGCTGCACTCGCTGCTTTTCCTCAGAATCTGACAGAGAACGGAAAGGTCAGTTGTACCCTCTGCTGCTTTAGAACATGCTGTGCTCCGCACTTATCCACTAATCTATTTGTGCTATTCTGTGCTTTGGAAAACCAGTTAGTCCTCTTCATCTTCTGCTCGGTGCCCTAAGCTCCCCAAGGCCTAACTGATGGCACTTGGCTGCTATCCAACACGCGGAGGATGGCACTGAGCTGCCACTAAAATCAATTACATGGGTCAACATTTTTATTAGTCTCTTTCTCAACGAAGTCATCAGAATAATACTTACGTTATTTTCCTCACAGAACAAATACAACAGTAAATTATATGGAAAGCTACACAGGCTAATCAAAGGTTAGTGTGATTTTTCAGTCTGTAGACTGTGCGAGCATGTTCTGAGTTTTATCAATTTAAGCTTCATTAACGCACAAAAGTATTGATCACTAGATTGTTATTTAAAGACAATTTAATTAAAAATTTATATGGGTAAGTTCATGGCCTAGATTTCTGGGAGCTTGCGTGGAATGATCCCTTTGCCTGAATGGCGAGGTCTGAGGCGGCCCCAATATTGGCCCTCGGACCTCATTGTAATGCATTCAATGGTGCAACAGCCCAGCGACGAAGACTAGAGCAAAATCTACTCTCAGGCCTTCAGAACTCGCCAAGGCTTCTTCGGCAGCACCTCCCAAACCCGCGACCTCTACCACCTAGAAGGACAAGGGCAGCAGGCGCATGGGAACACCACCACCTCCAAGTTCCCCTCCAAGTCATACACCATCCTGACTTAAGAAGTATATCGCCAATCCTTCATCGTCGCTGGGTCCAAATCCTGGAACTCCCTCCCTAACAGCACTGTGGGAGTACCTTCACCACACGGACTGCAGCAGTTCAAGAAGGCGGCTCACCACCACCTTCTCAAGGGCAATTAGGGATGGGCAATAAATGCTGGCCTTGCCAGCGACGCCCACATCCCATAAAAACGAATAAAAAAAGGTAAGTGGGCCTGGGGGTCGGGTCAGCGGATCGGGCTGAGGGGTCGTGAGCCTGGACTCTCAGGAGCGGGATCGGGTCGGGGTACCTGGAGTCGTGGGGGCTGGGTGTCATGATCAGGTTGGGGGGTCTGGAGTTGTGGGGACAAGAATCATGAGCGATTGGGGGGTTGGCATTGTGGATGATCGGGGGACGGGAGGCGTGGGCTGTTGGGGGGTCAGAAGCATGGGCCGTCGGGGGTCGGGTTTGGAACGTGAGCGATCTGAGGTCAGGGTCGGGAGCGGGGCGATCGGAGGTCGGGGTCAGGGCGATCGGAGGTCGGGAGCGGGTCGATTGGAGGTCGGGGTCGGGAGCGGGGCGATTGGAGGGCGGGGTCGGGAGCGGGGCGATTGGAGGGCGGGGTCGGGGCGATTGGAGGTCGGGGTCGGGGCGATTGGGGTCGGGGTCGGGGTCGGGGCGATTGGAGGTCGGGGTCGGGGTCGGGGCGATTGGAGGTCGGGGTCGGGAGCGGGCGATTGGAGGTCGGGGTCGGGAGCGGGGCGATTGGAGGTCGGGGTCGGGAGCGGGGCGATTGGAGGTCGGGAGCGGGGCGATTGGAGGTCGGGGTCGGGGCGATTGGAGGTCGGGGTCGGGGCGATTGGAGGTCGGGGTCGGGAGCGGGGCGATTGGAGGTCGGGGTCGGGAGCGGGGCGATTGGAGGTCGGGGTCGGGAGTGGGGCGATTGGAGGTCGGGGTCGGGAGCGGGGCGATTGGAGGTCGGGGTCGGGAGCGGGGCGATTGGAGGTCGGGGTCGGGGCGATTGGAGGTCGGGGTCGGGGCGATTGGAGGTCGGGGTCGGGAGCGGGGCGATTGGAGGTCGGGGTCGGGAGCGGGGCGATCGGGGGTCAGGGTCGGGAGCGGGGCGATTGGAGGTCGGGGTCGGGAGCGTGGGCGATCGGGGGGTCAGGGGCAATTGGGAGGGTGGTTAAATGTGGGTGATCGAGAGGAACACTCTCTCCTCCCGGCTCCACATTCAGTTAAGTTATTTATCTTCTATGTTGTAGGCAATCGCTAGGGCTGATTTTCCTAATGCAGCCCACAATGGTGCTGGCTGCCTCAGGGCAAACCAATCTTGGAGAGGGGCACAGAAGAAGGCGTCAGGCCCCTTATTTGCGTATGCAAAGGGTCTAACACCTGCTTCAGGCATAGGTAAAGGAAGCCTGTTATTTGTCCTTACCCAATACGGAGGGCGGTGCACTTACAGCCAGAAATGTGTGTGCTTCTTGCCCGCCATTTTGGGGCCTTCGGTGTCCGTGCAGCACCTTAGAAATGGGCACTGCGCAATGCAATTTCTAGGCCCATATGTTTTTAAACTTTTAAACAAAGGCCACCAGCCAACCCTTCCACAGCCATTTTACTCTCCCAACCACCACCAGATGAGCGTCATTGTAAAAGCCAGGGAGCATGGCAAAAGCATGCAGTGCCCTGACTCCAGAAAATCTGCAGCAGGTGGAACTCCCAACCTGCTGCACTTCTGCCAGCAGAATGGCTATGTGGAAAATCTAGGCCGGCACTTTAGGGAGATGAGAACCAAACGATGGCGGGGATGAATATAATAATAAATATAAATATATAACAGATATTTACGCACACACACACACACACGAGGGGTTTCATTTAGCAATAAAAGATAACTATGACTTTAGGAAGCCAGTTTGGAAACATGCTGAAAATCTACTACTGTTCCAAATACTTAATCAACTGAATCCCAAAATGAACACAACCATTTTGACCAAGACACTATGCATTAATTGGGATTTTCTTTGACTACCTATTAAAAGTGATCTATAATAAGTGAACCAACTTATTATTTCATTTTGTTACTGACAAGTTGGTAATCCACCACAGCACATGTAGAATGAGTTACCAAGACAAAGAATGGGTTGGGGGGGGGGGGGGGGGGGTGGAGAAAGGAGATTTATTTTAGTCTCATCGAGCATAAAGTGCAGCGCAAGTTGAAAGGAATCCAGAGCTCCCTACAGTTTGCTGCAATAACACACCTAATTCCCAAATTCAGAAGAGCACCACCTACCTCACTAGCATGACATTTCCACTGCTCAAACCAGTCATCCTTATGGCATCTTTGTATGAGATTGCCCAATTAGTGTCAATTAGTGATGAATTATGGGCAGTTTTGTGCTGCTGGGAATGGGTTGAGACTGCCCAAACTGATTTCACTTAGGATAACAGCTGTCAAGAAAAGAGAGACAGAGATAGAAACAAGGCTTCTATTCCATCTGCCTGAGCTGTATTTAAATCTGCGTTCTACAGGTGAAAGGGCAATACTTTAACCAGGTTTCACTTCCACCTTCACCCACGCAAAAAAATAAATTATCCAAATTATGCTTGGTTCAGTTAAATGTTTATCCTGAGTTCCTTTCTTATAAACACAGTGGGTAATATTTTGGTGTGTGTACAATTAAAGAAAAAATACTTTCATTATAAACCTCCCCAGTTTAGCAAACAAAATTCTCTAACTTTTCAAACAAAGCAAAATATAACCCAATGGAGTTTATTAGTTCTAGAACTTGTTCCACTGCCCATATCATACACAAGTTACATAAAAGAACTTACATTTATATAGCACCTTTCATAACCTAAGGGTGTCCCAAAGTGCTTTACAGGCACTTTACAGTGTGTGGCTCAGTGGGTAGTACCCTCGCCTCTGAATCAGAAGGTCGTGGGTTCAAGTCCCACTCCAGAGACTTAAGCACAAAAATCTAGGCTGAAACTCCAGTGCAGTACTGAGGAGTGCTGCACTGTTGGAGGTGTTAAACTGACATTAAACTGAGGCCCTGTCTCCTCTCCCAGGTGAACGTAAAGATCCTATAGATGGCACTATTTTGAAGAAAAACAGATTATCTGGTCATTATCACATTGCTGTTTGTGGGAGCTTGCTGTGCGCAAATTGGCTGCTGCCTTTCCTACATTACAACAGTGACTACACTTCAAAAAGTACTTCATTAGCTGTAACGCGCTTTGGGACGTCCGCTGGTCATGAAAGGCGCTATACAAGTGCAAGTCTTCCTTCTTTCTATGAAGTACTTTTGAAGCAAATTCACTGTTGTAATGTAGGAAAACACAGCAGCCAATTTGTGCACAGCAAGGTCGCAGAAACAGCAATGAGAAAATGACCGATAATCTGTTTTAGTGATGTTGTTTGAGGGGTGAATATTGGGCAGGACACTGGGTGAACTCCCATGCTCTTCTTCAAAATAGTACCATGGGATCTTTATGTGCATCTGATCAGCATATTATAAAAAGGATATAGAGGCACTGGAGAGGGTGCAAAAAAGATTTACAAGGATGATACCAGAAATGCAAGTTATATCCATCAGGAAAGGATGAACAGGCTGGGTCTCTTTTCTCTTGAAGGCGAAGGGGTGACCTAATAGAGGTCTTTAAAATTATGAAAGGTTTTGATATAGTAGACAGAGAGAGAGTGTTTACACTTGTGAGGAAGAGCAAAACTAGAGGCCATCAATATAAGATAGTCACCAAGAAATCAAAGAGAATTCAGAAGAAACTTCTTTACCCAGAGAGTGGTGAGAATGTGGAACTCACTACCACAGGGAGTGGTTGAGGCAAATAGTATAGATGCATTTAAGGGGAGGTTAGATAAGCATATGAGGGAGAAGGGAATAGAGGGTTATGCTGATAGATTTAGATGAGGAAAGATGGCAGGAGACTCGAGTGGAGCATAAACACCAGCGTGGAGTGGTTGGGCCAAATGGCCTGTTTCTGCTCCGTATATCCGATGTAATCCTATGTAATCTGAGGGGGCAGACGGGGCCTCGGTTTAACGTCTCATTCAAAAGACGACACCAACGACATAGCAGCACTCCCTCAGTACTGCACTGAAGTGTCAGCCTAGATTATGTGCTCAAGTCTCAACAAAACCATCTATGGGATCACTCCATCTGTTCCCATCTGGGCTATTGAGGGAGCAAGTGACTACAGCATGGAAAAGTTGCAAACAGTCTGGCCTTACTATTGTTTGTCTTTGGGCAAACAGGTTCTCACTAGCAATCAACCGGAGAAAGCTCTGGTGCAGTTTCTCTCACTTGCCTTCAATATTACAGCAGTACAGCTGAGACAAGGAGGGGGGACAAGGTTTTGGAAAATGGGACACTGGGAATACTCATACAAACAATAATAACTAAATAGTAAAGTTGCATTTTTAGAATTCAGCCATGAAATAGTAATGATTTTAAAGAGCTGCTTACTTTTAAAATGAAGGTCTCCTGTGTTCTGGAATCCAACACAAGTAAAACCTTCAGAAACAAATACAAACAACACATTAAAAATCAGGTCTCCGACAACACAGAAAACGCAGTACATTTGTGCACACATTTATCCCAATGTCAAACCAGTTTGAAAGTTGCATTTAAAATCAATTCAGTTAGAACAAGGCGCCACGGCTACTGGAATCATAGAGAACACAAATCTGACCCCTAGAAAAACACCTTAGATGAAAGGAAAAAAACACTGGACAAACATTTTTACTGTCTCCTCTCCTCCCCTTTACTCTTAAAGCCTGAGAATATTTACAGTGTGCTGACACGAAGAAAGCACATCTGTGAATTTTTTTTTTAAATTGGCCATCGGCAGATAGTTTTCCCAAACAGGTGTTTTATAAATGACTGTAAATCAGCCCCTGGAAACACCTCCTCCAAGGCAGGCGAAACCAATGATAATATAATTAGAGCCAGATACATCAGGCGAGTAGATAGTCTCCATCTGTTCAATGTCATATTTAATCACTTTTACTTCTTTAAATCTGCAGCAACTGAGCTTTCATAAACTTACTTACTAAAACATGAATATTTGTGCTGCCAAGTCCTGTGGTAGCAGAGTTACAACAGCATGGAATACAGCTGGGTTGTATCTGACCCAACTGGTGGTCTATGATGTAAACAGAAATGCAGTATTTTGCATTTTAATTATTTATCTTCCACAGTAAATGCTTTCTACAGGGGGTGACAAATGTCTTTACAAAACCTGTTAACATTTTACCACAAGTGGATTCTCTCCCTCCCCCCTTCCAGTCATGATGTAAAAATGATTCTTTTCCTTTATCCAATGTATCTGCATGTTACAATAGTAGGTATTTTATAGAGTGCTGAAGACATAGAAGCATAGAAATATAGGAGCAGGAGTAGGCCATTCGTCCCTTCGAGCCTGTTCCGCCATTCAATATGATCATGGCTGATCCTCTATCTCAATACCATATTCCCGCTCTCTCCCCATACCCCTTGATGCCTTTTGTGTCTAGAAATCTATCTATCTCCTTCTTAAATATATTCAGTGACTTGGCCTCCACAGCCTTCTGTGGTAGAGAATTCCACAGGTTCACCACCCTCTGAGTGAAGAAATTTCTCCTCATCTCAGTCCTAAATGTTCTACCCCGTATCCTGAGACTGTGAGCCCTTTTTCTAGACCCCCCAGCCAGGGGAAACATCCTCCCTGCATCCAGTCTGTCTAGCCCTGTCAGAATTTTATACGTTTCAATGAGATCCCCTCTCATTCTTCTAAACTCTAGTGAATACAGGCCTAGTCGACCCAATCTCTCCTCATACGACAGTCCTGCCATCCCAGGAATCAGTCTGGTGAACCTTCGCTGCACTCCCTCTATGGCAAGTATATCCTTTCTTAGCTAAGGAGACCAAAACTGCACACAGTACTCCAGGTGTGGTCTCACCAAGGCCCTGTATAACTGTAGTAAGACATCCTTGCTCCTGTACTCAAATCCTCTTGCAATGAAGGCCAACATTCCATTTGCCTTCCTAACTGCTTGCTGCACCTGCATGTTTGCTTTCAGTGGCTGGTGTACAAGGACACCCAGGTCCCTCTGTACATCAACATTTCCCAATCTATCATAATTTAAGTAATACTCTGCCTTTCTGTTTTCCTACCAAAGTGGATAACTTCACATTTATCCACGTTATACTGCATCTGCCATGTATTTGCCCACTCACTCAAATTGTCTAAATCGCCTTGAAGCCTCTTTGTATCTTCCTCACAACTCTCAGTCCCACCAAGTTTTGTGTCATCAGCAAACTTGGAAATATTACATTTGGTTCCCTCATCTAAATCATTGATATATATTGTGAATAGCTGGGGCCCAAGCACTGATCCCTGCAGTACCCCACTAGTCACCGCCTGCCACCCCGAAAAAGACCCATTTATTCCTACTCTCTGTTTCCTGTCCGTTAACCAATTTTCAATCCATGCCAGTATATTACCCCCAATCCCATGTGCTTTAATTTTGCACACTAACCTCTTATGTGGGACTTTATCAAAGGCCTTCTGAAAATCCAAATACACCACATCCACTGGTTCTCCCTTATCTATTCTACCAGTTACATCCTCAAAAAACTCCAGTAGGTTTGTCAAACACGATTTCCCTTTCATAAATCCATGTTGACTTTGTCTAATCCCGTTGATATTTTCTAAGTGTCCTGTTATCACATCCTTTATAATAGACTCTAGCATTTTCCCTACTACTGATGTTAGGCTAACTGGTCTGTAGTTCACTGTTTTCTCTCTCCCTCCTTTTTTAAATAGTGGGGTTACATTTGCCACCCTCCAATCTGCAGGAACTGTTCCATAATCTATAGAATTTTGGAAGATGACAACCAATGCATCCACTATTTCCATGGCTACCTCTTTTAGTACTCTGGGATGCAGATTATCAGGTCCTGGGGATTTATCGGCTTTCAGTCCCATTAATTTCTCCAGCACTATTTTTTTTTTTACTAGTACTAATTTCCTTTAATTCCTCCTTCTCACTAGACCTTTGGTTCCCTAGCATTTCTGGGAAGTTATTTGTGTCCTCTTCCATGAAAACAGAATCGCAGTATTTGTTTAATTGCTCAGCCATTTCCTTGTTCCCCATTATAAATTCTCCTGTTTCTGACTGTAAGGGGCCTACATTTGTCTTCACTAATCTTTTTCTTTTTACATACTTGTAGAAGCTTTTACAATCCGCTTTTATGTTCCTTGCAAGTTTACTCTCATACTCTATTTTTCCCCTCTTAATCAATCTCTTGGTCCTTTTTTGCTGAACTCTAAACTGCTCCCAATCCTCAGGCTTGCTACTTTCTCTGGCAACTTTATATGACTCCTCTTTGGATCTAATACTATCCTTAATTTCTTTTGTTAGCCATGGTTGGGCCATTTTTCCTTTTGTGTTTTTGCGCCAGAAAGGAATGTATAACTGTTGCAATTCATGCATTCGTTCCTTAAATGTTAGCCATCCTTAAAAGACCATTTATATGTGGGTCCAAAATTTTGGTAGCTGGTTTCACAGGTTTGTTTGCTATCACTTCTGAAGAACAAACCTTAATATCAAATTACAAAGAAATAATAATTTTAAGGGGTTTTAGGAAGGTACTCGCACTTAAGAAAATATCAATTTTATGTTTACACATGCTGTCGTTTTAAAGTTGATTCGGTTATTTTAGGGTGGTTGGGAGACCGTGGAAGACAACTACTTCTGAAGGTGCTTCTCCAATATAAATGGGCTATGAGGTTGACATCAGGAGATATACTCATTCACTGAGGATTCTTCAGCAGTCTTGGCATTTTAACGGTCTACAATTGGATCTAGGTTCAGTAATTTCTTTGTCAATTCTCCTGATATCAGCAGCATTTCCTGGAGCAGTGACTCAAGGTTCCCATTCCAATTAATGAATAAAAGTTACCTGCAGCATTGGAAGGGTTAAAAAGCCAAGGTTACCCTGGGTGCCTTTTGTTCAGTTGCGGCCAAAACTGGAAATGTTTGAAATGCAGGAACATTAGTGAAATTTAGGGATGATCTTATAACTTGAACTGAGCTTTAGAGTACCTTTGAAGGACTAAGATAAGGTACCCTCATTTCATTTTAATAAACTGAATCAAACAGTTACAAACTTTAACAATCTTTTGTTTCGTTTTCCTTTTCTGTTGATCTTGGGAATTTTCACCATTAAAACCATTTTAACAATTAACTAATTAAAAGAATTATGATTAGCTTTCATATCAAGTTTTTTTCTACTTTTTCTGTTGACCAGGTGAACTTACTTTTGTGAACACTGAATTTGAATAACACCATCAGGAGACAACTCAGATGGAGATACTGATCCCGGCTTCAAAAATTAAAATTAAAATAAGGGTACCGTAACTCAGTCCTTCAAAGGGTACTCTAAAGCTCAGTTCAAGTTATAAGATCATCCCTAAATTTCACTAATGTTCGTGCATTTCAAACATTTCCTGTTTTGGCCCCAACTCCAGATTGCTAGGATATAAAATATACCACGAGAAAAATCAGTGTTATCCTTGATTCAAACAGTCCTCGATTCAAACAGTCCTCAATGGAAAATACTTCGTAAGCCTGTGTAGAAGCACCTTGCATGTGGACTTAGATTGAATTATTCAACCGGCAGTGTAGAAGCTGGGTGCGTGTCCCTAAAGTGGAGTTTTGAAATAGGAGATGTCTGTGAAGCCCTCATGATTGAGATAAGCAGTTTTGAGTTACCAGCAACTCAAACATGTGCCCTGTTTGACAGGCAAATACTCACATGCTTGCCATAACTCTGACTTTTTCCAATTTATTTTGGCTGTCCTTTTATTCTTTTAGCATTTCCACTAAAAGCGCAACTTTGCCTAATGGGTGATTAAAACCTCTCAAATCATAATGTCTCATCACTCAGAGCCACATCAAGAACTAATTAGGGTCACTGCAACTAAGCAATGGGGGTTGAGCACATAAAGCTAGGCTGACACTCCAGTGCAGTGCTGAGGGAGTGCTGCACTGTCAGAGGTGCCATCTTTCAGATGAGACGTTAAACCGAGGCCCCGTCTGCTCTCTCAGGTGGACGTAAAAGATCCCATGGCACTATTTTGAAGAAGAGCAGGGGAGTTATCCCCAGTGTCCTGGCCAATATTTATCCCTCAACCAACATAACAAAAACAGATTATCTGGTCATTATCACATTGCTGTTTGTGGGACCTTGCTGTGCGCAAAGTGGCTGCCGCATTTCCCATATTACAACAGTGACTCCACTTCAAAAGTACTTCATTGACTGTAAAGCACTTTGAGACGTCCAGTGGTCGTGAAAGGCGCTATATAAATGAAAGTCTCTCTTTCTTTCTTACTACACTGGCCTCTATGGCTATTCAGTGGCCTTGCTGAACAAGGTTTGTGTGTGGATGCCAGGTGGGGAGAGGAACACTCAGCTATAAACTCTCCATTATTCACAATCACTGTCCAGGCAGACATTTGAAAACGAGCCACTTGGACAGGTATCAGAGGATAACTAACTACCAATGCCTATACCGCACTAGTTTCTGGAGAGGAGGAAGAAATGGTGAGAAAATTGGATTTTTAAAAAGTAAATGTAGCAGAGAATGGCAGATTTGAGTGCAAGCAAACCTGGGCCTTAACAACAACTTGCATTTATAGAGCACCATTAGTAAAACATCCCAAGGTGCTTAAATATATACAGTTTGGATTGCAAAAGCAGCAGCATTACTGCTATACCACTAGGCTGTTGCAAAATTATCCTTGCAATAAAATAACAGAGCCTATGATCAACTGGAAGTGGTTATGTTCTTCTTCCCATATGGTTAGCCATTTACTGTTTACCAATATAAACTAACTCCCTTTGTAATTTATGGTCAGAAAACACATTTTCAAAACGCAGCAAAAATATGGTTGAATAAATTCTCTTCTATGTGCTACTGACGTTAAATCTAATGTCCGAACCAAATACCAGCACAACGTAACTGCCCCAAGGGTCCACCATCTGCTGTCACCCAAAATCCTGTCGGGCATCTTCAATGCACTGGTGCTCAGAGTAAAGAGGCACAGTGACTAAAGGGAGAAAGTAAACTCCAGTCGAGGAGAATTGATTGTGTATATTCGGAGACAAAAGGACAAGTCTAAGGAAGGTCACCAACTAGGACACAATGGTCCATTATATATTATAGCAGGCAGTGAACAGGAAGAACAATAAAGGCAGAGAAAGGAAACAGCAAAGCTTATAAAGAGATTCATTTAGCCTAACATTTACCTTTTTCAAATTAAAAATATTATGTGGCTATACCATATTTGACTCAGATAAAAATAAAGAACCTGGCTATAAGCTTATCATGTTTGGGAGCGAAACATTCCAGGCTATAGGATCTTTAGAAAGGTCAAGGACATTGGGAAAAGAGGGGGGAGTCGTAATATTGATTTAAAAAACACCATTACAGCAATAGAAAGAAGGTTGATCAGGCAGTGAAAACACTATAGGTAGAATTAAGCAACCACAAAGGATGCAAGACTCTAGTGGGAGTTGTCTACACACCTCCTGACAATAGTGATGTAGTGGGGGGGGGGATGTATAAATATGGAGATCAGGAAAGCATTTTGAACCAATAAGGGAACAGATTTAGATACTAGATTTAATGATGAGTAACGAACCAGACTTGGTGAACAATCTGACGGTAAGGGAAGAGAAAATAGTGACCATAATATGATTGAATTTGATATTAGGTTTGAGGGAGAAGGGAGAGTCACAAACCAAGATTTTCAATTTAAGTAAGGCAAACTTTGAAGGAATGAGAAATGAATTTACCACATTAAACCGGGTATAATGGGAAGTATTCAAAGAAGTATTTGGTATAATACAAAACCAGTACATACCCCTATGCAAAGGCTCCATTTGTTTAGTTAAGCAACTATGCTCACCAAATAAGGCAAGAGACAGTATCAAGCTAAAAGAAAAGGCACAGGGGGAGAAATTCGGTATCACCCCGTTTGGGGCGCGATTATCGGCCGGGCGCAAAGTTTAGCGCCTGGTGCTAATTATCGCCTCTGATTGCAAACTTGGCTTCTATCGCCCCTGGAGGTGATTTGAGCGCTAAATCAGGCGCTACACACCTCTCTTAAAGCGCCAACGCCGAGGAGCAAGACGCTACCTCAGAGCGCAGGCGAAGCTCATGTGATGTCAGTCAGCAATGGAACACAGACACACTGGCGCCAGCCAGTTCTTAAAGGGGAGGGTCGATCTTGCTCTCCAGCCATGCCCTGCTCATTGCAGCCTTGAATCTCAGCCTGGAGACCTGTACATCAATTCTGCTGGAAAGAACAATGGAGAGGCCCAGGGAAAGAGCTCAGAGTGCAGCCCCCATAGTCTCTTCTAAATCGATGCAAGGAAGGTCAAATCAAAATGAACCTGCAAAGTGCTACTCAGTACCAAAACCGCCTTCACACAGCGTTGAATCTCTCCAGAAGTCTCTCTCTCTCTCTCTCTCTCTCTCAGAATGCGTGGTGCAAAAATGTCGCCGACAAAAAAAGGCAGGAAGCGGCCGTCTTTAAATAGCGCTCCCCCAGTCCCTTCCCGACTGCAAAACGTCCCCCTCTACTTGTCGTTGCTAGCGGCAGGCAGTAAGGCAGGGGACACCACTCAAAATCCGGTTTGGGGCGCTACATGCTCGACTGACGTCACGATCTGTGGGCGCAGGAGATTGTGGCGGTAGTGTTTAGCGCCGCCGCAAAATGTCTGGTCAATTTCGCGAGCGGCGCAAACATCGCCACGCCCGGGCGCTTGTTGCTTTGTGCCCCGTTAGCGCCCTAAGGAAAAATGGAAATCCAGCAGATTGAGAGAGCTATAAAAAGCAACACAGGGATACAAAGTAAGTAATCAGGTGCAAAACAAAAAAAAACTTGCAAGGGATATCAAAGCCATCAGCAAAAGTCTCTATAAATATATTAACAGAAAGGGGGAATGCGAACCCATTAAAAGCAAATGCAGACGAAACTATAATGGACAATAAGGAAATGGCAGTCTTGTTAAATGAGTACTTTGCATCCGTTTTCCACAGTGGAGGAAGACGACAAAATACCAGCATTACAAGGGAACCTAAAAAGTAAGTCATGGGGAGGAACTTAGTGGATTTAATACAAGTTAAAAAATGGTAAAGAAGAAAATAATGGCACACAAAATAGACAAATCTCCACAAAAATTGCAGATGCATTCAACAGAATTTTCCAAAGCTCTCCAGATTCATGAATTGTACCTATGGATTTGAAAATTGCAAATGTCACGCCATTATTTTGAAGGGAGAACCAGGTAGCTACAGACATGTCAGTTTCACTTCAGTTGTGGGCAAGTTACTGGAATTTATCATCAGAGACTGAGGCCCTGATATTTACGGGGAGGTGGGGAAGCGTGGGAGAAACATGAAGGCCCTGCCGAATTTAACGGCTGGCAGTGGGCCAAATTGACAGGCTGGCTGGGTGACGGGTGGGAAAACCAACAGCAGGAGAGCACAGCCAGGGACCCTTGGGATCGGTCCATGGCAATCGCAAGGGGATCGCAGGCTGCAGATTGGGGCGGGGAGGGGAAGAGTGTCGATGATCACGGCAGGGGCTAAAGAGATGATGCGATCGGCAGAAGGGAGGCCGAAGGCTTCCTTGAGGGATCGGGT